>JAWNNH010000653.1:0-1200000 GCA_035043045.1 Hirtodrosophila alboralis | reverse complement strand
TACATGACCAAGCATCCCATACCCGGCAAATCGATGGTTAATTTTACGTTGCTGCAACTGCTGACGACCACATCAATGCCCAGTTTGTTGTCCAACAGCCATCCAGGTGGCACAAATGCGACCACGAATACAAAGGTCGATGGCAACAGCAACAGCAACAGCAAAACCAATAGCAATTTCAATAGCCATAGGGACAGTGTGGGCTTAACGCGTGAGAATGGCTCCATTGGACTGCTGCTGGCCATGAAAGCGTTCGTTCAATTGATTTTCAATCCCATTGTTGGCAATATGTCGAGCAAGTGTGGCTATCGTCTCCCCATTGTGGTGGGCACCTGCTTTCTGCTGCTTTCATCGCTGGGTAAATTTTAACAGATTGCTAAATTTAGCATATCCTTTTAATTAATGACTTGCTTTATACCCAGTGTTTGCCGTGGCTGAATCCTACTGGACGCTGTTGTTGGCTCGCGCCATCCAAGGCGTGGGATCCGCCTGCATTGGTGTATGCGGCATGAGTCTGGTTGCCCAGCATTATCCTGAGGAAGCACGTCGCTCTAAGGTCATGGGCATAATACTGGGTAGCATTGCATTGGGTGTGCTGCTTGGCTATCCATTTGGCAGTATTCTTTACGATTTGGTGGGCAAATCGGCACCTTTTATCATACTTTCGACGGTCATCTTTTTGAATCTAGGCCTGCAGTTGCTTACCATGGATCTGTCCGTTCACTCAGATGTTATGGTCGTCGAACAGCAGACCAAGTGGCGTGTTCTACTGGAATGTAAAATGATTTTGGCAATTGTGGTTGCCATTTGGCTTTCGACTTCCACAATGGCTATATTGGAGCCCTGTTTGCCCATCTGGTTAATTCAGTATCTGCAGCCAAATAAATGGCAATTGGGCACGGTCTTTATACCGGACTCCGTGGGTTACTTTGTGGGCACAAACTTTTTTGGTAGCATTGCCTATCGCTACGGCCAGTTAAAAATTTCCTGCATCAGCCTGTTATTGGTGGGCATTGCCTCAATTCTGGTAGTAAGCGATTAACTTTGTCCTACTTGATTAGTTAATATTCGTTTTTATATAGATTCCTAGCGCCACGACTGTTGCTCAACTTCTGTTACCCCACTTTGCCCTGGGCCTCGGTATTGGTGTAATCGATGCGGCCTTGGTACCACTGCTGGCCAGTTTTGTGGATGCTACGTTGGCGCATGAAGAAGGTGGCGAGTCTTCCAGTTCTATGTCTAGCTATGGTACCGTCTATGCCATACAGCAGACATCAGTTAGCCTGGCCTACTGCCTTGGTAATATTTAATTGATTCTCCCTTTATTCACGTTCATATTTGAATTTTTTTTAATGATTGACAGCTCCTTTGATTGGCGGCGAATTGGCTCAGACTTTTGGTTTTGCGTGGCTCATGCGTATTGTAGGCATCTTTAATATGATGTATGGACCTGTTTTGGTTTACCTTTATCAGAAATATGATCCCAAGGTTTGTGGTTCAATTTACATTTTTTCAAATAAGGAATCATACTCAACCCGTTTTATTTATTTTGTGCATGTACAGACCCTGAGAGAGAATCAAAACGAAATGTTGATGCAAAGCAGTGGACGTGGCTCGCGTTATAAACAGCTTTACAACTCTATGGACCTGGAATAAACATTGCTCTCATTCTTATCTTAAGCAATATATTTCATAAAGTAACCAAATCAGCAAGAAATAATAATTTATTATATAATAATCTCTTTTACTTTGGTGTATTAAAGAAGATCTTATTTCTAGCGAAAACCTAGATTAAATCGGTTTATTAAATGTCAACTCGACATAATATATATTTTACAATTCAATGGTCATATCCATAATGCAATTATTGATTGATGGTCCAATCCAAATAGTTCATAGTTTTCTTAAAAAAAACAAAGCATGCCTTTTGTTAAATTTCATTTAATTTGAATAAATTAATATTGTAAATTTCTTTTATCTCTCAGTACACTTGTGAAAAATTTTAGTGAATGCTACTAACAAAAGCACAAATTTTTGATAAAACGACAATTTAATAAGAAGTATTTAATTTGCACAAGTGCCCAGATTTTATAATAAGAGTAAGTGTTTAATTTTCTTACAATCCGTATCATTTAAAAACATTGCGATTTTGCAGTTCCAAAGCATACGAGTATCTATAAATTCATATATAAAGTTAAATTATTTGATTAACTTTAATTTGTTGCACCGAAATGGACATTTGCATGGTAGCATCAATAAGTTATTTATTCATATTGTGCGTGAGTTTAGTGTTAATAATCATGATAGCGCTGCATTCACAAATTAAGTAGTAGGTTGGTATAATAATATAAATGTAACAACCAAACGGCCATAAAATTATCTCATATACGCAAAAATAATTGATCTTCCGGGATTGAGATCAATTAATATTTTAAATATATTTCATTCTTTCTTTATAATTGCATTTAAAAAGCTGTATTTTAAATAGATATGCAGTTATTCTACATTCAAAAAATCCCGGGCACCAAATTCGCATAAAAATACAATCGCAATCGATATATCAGAGCGTCGCATGAAAAGAAATATCGTATGATTTAAAGAAACATTTCATTTAATTTTTTTTTTGCCCGGATATATATAAATTTACGAATATATTTTTATCTATATTTATTTGTATTTATACAATATAGAATAATATGTACTCTACATTATTGTGAAGAAAGTTAAAACAGCTGTTCTGTTATATCTCTCTTATGGCTCTGTTAGAATTAGTTAATAACATTCATCAGAATGTTAAGCATTGGCCCAGCTTAACTCATTTTTGGATGTTGTATATTTATTAGTTAGTTTTTAAAAAAAAGTTGTCAAAATTGTGAAAAGTTTCAGAAGTCAATGTGTAGTTTTAAATGTATTAATCAAGTAACATTAATTAAATGTGAAATTTGTTAAGCACCCACAAACCTCACCTGATACTCACTTGTCAATAAATTTAATTGCTTGGAGTAAGTAACAGGAAACTATTGCAGGCACAAATTTTTTGCCGACAGGCAGGCGGCACATGGTAAATAAATATACTTTTTGCACATCATTTGCCACACCCTCTCAATGCCGTAGAATGCGGAAAATTTAAAAATATTGCATAGGATTCGATATAACTTTGTGGTCAGACTTTGAGTATGACCAAAAACAACCAATAAAACAATGTAGGCCCTCATTCGGAATCAATAACTACAAATAATATTCTCCTATACGCAGTTCACAATTGGTAATATGTTGAGTCATGTCACGGGTGCTGCCAGTGATGGCGGCACCCCTATGGATGTTGCGGCGGCTCCTACAGCAGCAGCAGCAGATTTAGAGGCACCGCCGCCAACTGCTGAAGTGCCGCCAATTGTGGCAAGTGGAGCGACAAATAGCAATCGTAAAATCGGCGGTGGCACAACAACCTCTAGAAACTCTGTCAACAGGGACTTTCAGTTCTTCTTCGAGGATGAAGTGTTTCGCATCGATCGCAAGGGACGTGTACGCTTTGGCGTTGTCACAAGCACAGCCGAGTCATACTCATCGGAAGAGGAGGAGGAGGTTACAGAAGTGCTTGGCAAAGGCGAGGTGCGATGCGCCTTCTATCCGGATGGCAAGGAAATAGTTCGAACCGAAAAGTCGGTAAGTGCATTGAGGTTATGTAATTTTGCCAATACTTAACTTCATAATAATTACATATGTATATACGTGCATATAAGGGCATAGTTAGTTAGGTGCATGGTGGGGTGGCGTTGGCATACCGCCATCAGAACTGTTCAAAAGAAAAACAGAATTAAAAGTGATAATTTGGAAAAGCTTATTAGTATCCGAAGAGTGTTATATTTAAGTTTGTTACAAAATATAAGAATATTGTAGCCGTCCCCTTTGATTCAAAACTAGCTACGCTCTTGTGTAATTTCATATGTGTGTATATAACAGTAAATAACTGTTAATTATGTTTTAACAACTGTTTTCATCTACATATTTCGGCACACGTGTTATTTGTCTATTTCTTTTGTGCTGTCCAACTGAAACTTGTACAAAACAATATACAATGTATGAATGTTGAAATTTTCAGATTGGCCTTGCCGACCGCACCCTTATGCCAGGTGATGTTGTACGCCGACGGCTACCAGGACAGAAGCATTTGTCAGGACAGGCTGGCTATGTGCGCGATGTTAATGTTCGTGCAGACGTCAAGGTGTTGGGCACCAAATGCGTCATCAGAAATGTACCTTCAGAGCGTTTGCGTCCATTATCCGAGTGGGCGCGTGATGTGCCCGTATGCCTGGGCAATTGGATTGGCTACACCACCAACGTAAATGAATCTGCCGTGCTCAAGTGAGTAAGCAGTCACAAAACTCGTTCCAATTTAACTTGTTTCCGTTTATCTTTTGTAGATCCAGCTATGGTGCTCTTCTAGAGATTGCATCAAATGACTTCCATAAGTTCAAGGATGCTTATGGACCGGCGGAAGGGGAAGTGTTTTGTCCCAGCATATTTTATCCCAATAATGTTGTCATTGGTCGCTTGCCGCCTTTAGATCGCGTCACCAATTTAACGCCTGCATTATCATTGCCGGGCAATCGCAAACGACGCTGTATGGTTAGTAATGGCATTTTTCAGCCCATAATAATTGCTGTAATATGCATTCAACTTTTAGTACACTGTGGAATCTGTGAAAACTACTGATGTCACTGTGGCCTGGACCTTCAAGGCTACTCCGCAATGCGAAATTGGCAATGATTTGGATCCGCTTAAAGAGCCAAAGAGCTGCATCAAGGGTGATGACTTGAATAATGTTAAACGTCTGAACATATACGAATCATATATGCTGCAAATTCACGATCGATTCTACCTCAAATACTCCAAATGTGATAAACTTGTTAAATTTTCGGTTTGGGAGCAGGAGCAGGGTATGTTAAAAAAGTTTCTATTTTTATTTAACAATTACAATTAATATAATTTTATTTTTTAATAACTATTGCATAGACAAACTGTACCAGTCCATCTATGAGCGTCAAAAGAGCGAGGAGAATAAGCAATGCGAGGAAGATCAGCAGATCAGGCATACCGCTGCCGAGCTTGGAGTTGAGAACTCACCTTCGGCGTCGACACCATCCGGCTCTCGCAATACTAACATGTTTAAATTGCGGCGTCTGATAAATACTAAGGCCACAAACCATCGCAGTCGATCGCAAGCCGAAACCGATACGAATAATATTTCGGCTAAGCAGACCGCCAAGAAAATAAGGACAAAAAGTGATGATACATGTGACACTGTAGATGAAGATACCGATGCCTGTGAAGAGTTGCAAGAGGAAATGCCTGAATTGTTGCTTGAAGTGGCAGGAGCTCAAGTTGAAAAGGATGGGTCCACAAATCCTTCCTATGCTTCGCAGGCTGCCCGTCTAGTTACACGCAATTTTAAACGCCGTCATAGTAAGAAGAGAGTGCGGCCTAGCAAAAAATCGTCGATACCTAGAAATGAAGCCGATCCTAAAGATGGCGATGAGATGGTTGTCGAGACTTTGGTTGTATACAGTTCAATGACGGTTGTTTGGCAGGATGGATCGGTGGAGACGTGCATACCCTCGACCGAACTTTATCCGATACACCATTTGGACAATCATGAATTTTTTCCGGGTGATTTTGTGAGCAAGTCCAACGATAACTGCCCCTCACAGGTGGATTATGGAGTCATACAGTCCGTGGATCACGATGAACGCATTGCCAAAGTCAAGTGGTTCAATATTTATGGCAACACGGATAATCCCATGTAAGACTCTAATTTATAATAACCAAGTGGTCAAGTCTTAAAGCGATCTTTATTTTCAGTCCATCCTGCAAGGATATGGAGGAGCTAAGCGTATATGATTTGAAAGATCATGCAGACTATCAGTATCGACCGGGCACCATGGTCATAAGAGTGTCAAATTTCACAGGCGAGGATCTTAATTCTACGGCTGGTCAAGTTATAGATAATTTTCCCGATGGTCGTGTGCGTGTTTGGTGGGCCAAGGGCCATATTACCATGTGTTATCCCCAAGATCTTTTTGAAATCCATCAAAGCGATACTCATGATCAATATGAATCGGATGAATCAGAGAATTCTTGGGAAACCCAATCGGAGAACAGCCAAACAGTCGGTACGGGGTCCAAACCAGATGACCGAATTATTTATGGAATAACGCGTGCGCGGGAGGCTGTTGATAGTCTCGAATTATTATTTCACTCGCTGCCAGAGGAGAGAAAAGCGATAGTTATAAACGATCTGTTTACCATTTATAAGAACTTTCGTTCCCTAGATGTTTGTCTCAATACGGACTTCTTTAACGAAGATTACTTTAACGGTATTGTGATCCGTAAGGATGAAAAATGCAGTATTCCAAAGCCGTCAAATTCTACTGTGGATGCACCTCAGTCTACTACGCAAGTGGATGCGGTTCAGGTGGCTGTAGAAAACCCGTCTATTGAAGACAAAGCAGCACAGCCAATCTGTCCCGTAGTTAAATTAGACCTGCCAAAGTCTGCAAAAACCACATCGACACCAAATAAACGTAAGTCCTCAACTAATGTGGACGAGGTACAGTGCAAAAAGAATATCAGTTCTGATGAAATCAATGCTGATGATATTGCAGAGCAATCCGCAATGTCAAACAACACCGTGCTGCCTGTAGATGAGTCGCAGCTAGATTGCGACGAGCTGATTAATAAGTTCCGGATCGAATACGTAGATGTATTAAAAAATGTACGAGTTTTCATTGCAAAAGCCTTTGAGAAACGCAAAAACGATAAGGTAAGAAATACGCGTAAAAAGTATAAACTATATATTATTAATTCTGTCAAACAACAATTATTTACAAACTCATAATTTTCTATTAGTTTTTCCACCAGAATGTTAAAAAAGACAAATATGTTATTGTAATACTAAAAATATTAGAATTTATACGAAATTCGTAGTCTTTCTCGTCTCATTTTTAATTTGTCTTGATTGATTTAGTAGTTGTAAAAATATCATGTTTCTAAATTAGAAAAATTATAAATATGCACAACTGATTTAATTTTTACAGAATGATTCTGGCGTTTTCTCGCGTGGAGAAAACAGTTCTAGCGACTTTACCGTTGCTAGCGATGGGAAGATGGATAGTGCTGAAGATAATTATAGTTCCATTATAAAAAGATTGATCCCCCAAGAAAGTGTCGAGTTAGTTGGCGAACCCAATGCAGACGTCTGTGAGGTATTCTTTTTTCTACTCAAAGAGCAAATGTGCAAATGCCGTGATGAAACCCTGGAGAGGTTTAAAATCAAAGATAAGGATGGAGATGGGGATGAAGACGAGGCTGTTTCTGACCATGAAGATCAGGCAATGGAGCAGCCCTTGAACCTAAATGCGCTATCTGAATCGTTGCCATCGCTAGAAAGTCCAACAGCTTGCTCATCACCATCGCCCATGCGGATAATTAAGACGATAAGCAATCAGTGTTTCGAGGTGGTATCCAACGCTCCAAACTCTCATCATTTTATTGGAAATATAATACTCCCAAATCAAAAAGCACAATATCAACGCGCCGTTCAACGGGAATATGCGATGTTGTATGCATCGCTTCCTCCAGGTGTTGTTGTGCGTGCCTATGAGGATCGCATGGATCTAATATCCGTTATGATGGTTGGCCCCAAGCGCACGCCTTACCAAAATGCACTTTTTTTCTTTGACTTTCAAATGGGTAGCGACTATCCAAAGAGTCCGCCAACTTGCCATTATATTAGCTACTGTACCGAACGTCTGAATCCAAATCTATACGAAGAAGGCAAGGTGTGCGTCTCACTACTGGGTACCTGGTCTGGACGCGATAATGAGGTGTGGACACCGCAAAGCACAATGCTGCAAGTGCTGGTCTCTATACAGGGACTCATACTGGTCGATGAGCCCTACTATAACGAGGCCGGCTACGAGAAACAGCGTGGTAAGTTACTCGGTAATAAATCAGTAAGGGACAAGCTTACGTAGTATTTGTATTTAACTCATAGGCACTCAGCTGGGCAACGAGAATTCCCGTGTGTACAATGAAATGGCTATCATCAAAATTGCCCATTCCACGGTCAAACAACTACAAAACCCTCCAGTCATATTTCGCAAGGAATTGATTGAGCACTTCAAAGAATTTGGCAGCGAGCTACATGGACGTATGCATGCCTGGTCAGAATACTCAGCTGAAGCGCAACGACTAAAAATAATCAGCATAAACGGTTAGTTTTAAATTAATGTAAATTGCTTAAATATTTTTTTAAATTTAATTTTCCTCTTGTAGAGATGCCTAGGGACTATAAAATGCCGTGCGAAATGCCCGAGTTTCCATTGTTGCCCTGCAGTCGCGGCTTCTGCATTGCATTCAAAGGTGTGTTGTCGAGTTTGCAGAAAGAGTTGGCTGCATTGACGAGCAAGCAGCTGGATGCTGGACCAACTATTGCCACAGCGCCGCGTGCTGCACCGGAGGATGTGTGATTGATACGTATATTTGTAATGCGTTTGTCAGCTTTGCCTTTGATGTGGTGCCTATTGAAAATCACAAGACTACATATTGCCGCCTACTCTTGAAACTGTGTCTCCAACGAGGCCAATTTCATTTATATTAAGTACTCACAGCTCGAATATTCACTACCCTACTCACATGGCTAATCAATTGGCTAACCAAACGTAATAATCTAAATGGATAATTTTTCCTAAATTTGTCGCTTATTATTTGTAACTAATTTTTATTTAATTAGTCACTATTTCGTTTTATGTTAATCAAGTTCAAATGTATTCCAAAAAAATGTTGCTATAAAATGTGAAATATGTATAGTCTAATAGCCAACATCAATCTTTCTGTAAATAAACATGCATGCTTGCACCAATTTATTGAGTGCAAAATATGTGTATGTACTATATTTGTAGAGGCTTTCAAGATATTTGCGCAATTTTATTGCTCACATGTTTATATCGTATTTATTTTTATTGTACATAAGTCTAATATCGCTTGGCCGTAATGTAAGCCACCTTTAGCTGGAAGCTTTAGCATTCCAATCTATTATGTAATATTCTTTAGCAAAAGCAACTGGCCAACTGGTCACATCGCTTACTTCATCAAAACTAGAAAATGCAAGAAATGTGAATAAAATTTTATTTATCAAAGAAGTCATTAATTCATTGTTCTAATTTCGCCAACACCCAGTCAATATAATGTCCGACCCGCGTGTAAACACCAGGCCAGCCTGATAAGCCGCAAGGTGTAGGGCCATATGAAGTGATGCCTGCGGCAAAGAACCGCTCCTGCTCACCAACTTTGGTTGGAACCATAAGTGCACCACCGGAGTCACCTTTGCAGGTGTCCATACCGGCCATTCCGCCGGCACACAATTGAGAGCTATTTAGATGATACTGAAAGATGCGATACTTCTCCTGGCAACGGTTAAGGTTCCACACATTCACCGTAATTTTTAGCTTTGTGTTGCTTGGAGTATCGTTTTCGGTAAGACCCCATCCGGCGACATCCATGGCATAGTCCTCGTAATTGTTATTGCGAACGGCGTCGCCAACTGGCAGGCAAATTGGCTTCACGTAATTCGAATAAGAGACCGTCCGCTTGAGACGTAACAGTGCAATGTCCTGAAACTGATCAATGGAGTCGGGCACATACAGTTCATGTAATATTTGCTTCTCAATTTCAATGTCAATGTGCATAGGTGCGCAGGTTCGCTTTCCATTGCCCACCTCTGTAACACAGTCTGGAGCAGTGCTTATGTCCCACTCTCCCAGGCGCACACTATGCAACACCAAGCCATTATCGGTCAGTTTTCTCCCAGCCACACAGTGGCCAGCTGTCAGCACGTAACGTGAGTTGATCAATGTGCCACCACACTCAAAGCTATCCGTATTTTTTGCTGCAATATTGTGATATGAATTAAGCAATTTTACGCGAAGTAGAAATTTTTTATTTTATTTTATAAAAGTCACGTTAATTTTTCCTAATTTATTCCAATTGTTCATGGAAAAAACAAATACTTAAATTAAAATAAAACTCAAGAATTACTTTTTAAGGTAGAAAATAAAATTTAAATAATATTAATTAATAACAAGGTTTTTATTTGAGAATATGTGTAAATATTTTCACATATTCTTATAAAGTAAAGGAGGAGGAACCTCCCAAGTCATTTTGGAAATTTTTTTTTTTTTATTTTGTGTACAATGATGTTAAAAAATATTTCAACGTTCAGATAATAAACACCGCAGTGATTTCAGTAAATATCTTTCACAATTACAAAAGCAACGCTGCTGCCGCGCCTTTTGAAATAGCCGTTATTGAAAAACTACTAAATAACGCTCATTCCGGATTTTTTGTTTCCTCAATAAAAAATATTCTTATAACTGTATACTTAAGTTTTAGGCATTTAAAAAATTTTTAAATTGTGGGGTGAACTGGAATGCTTATTCTTAGACGGTTTTATTTGTTTTATATTTTTTTATAAGTTATCATTAGTGATTAAAAAATTTAAATAAATAATTGTTGTTTATAGCCCCTTAAAATTTGTATTAAACATACCTGTCTTGTACTGCAATAACGCCATCCAAGGAAACTCAGAGAGTTGTGTCTTAGTTCCACCATGGATGCGATTGGCAAACATAATGCCACATTTGTCAATACTGGGTAGGACGTTACCCGCCTCAGATTCGTCTGTAGAATGCTTTGTGGCGGCATTTGTAGTTTCAGTTTCCGTACCTGTGCCCTGACCGACGCGTTTGCTCTCCGGGCAGCAAACGAGAATTCGTTGCACTAAACTGCTTTGACGTGTGTTGTCCAGGCCGCATTGGCTATCGGAGAGAAGTTGACGCTGTTCTGCCGTCGACTGCTTTATATTGAGAATCTCGTAGAGAAAGGGGCAGTCACGTATGTGTATGCATAGTCCGCGCTCATTATCGCCCTTCGGTTGGCAGCTGCCATAACTGAATTGCGCATTAGCGGCAGCTAACGGAGGTGCGAGATCGGCATTTAATCATTGTCACTTAAAAGCTTTCATAATTAATGCAACCGGCTAAACCGGTTAGAGGGCATAAAAACTTTAAACTTTACTAGCATCCTGTTAGTGCAATACTATCGGGAATCTAAATTCTAGCTTACCAGTAATGATAATGGCACCTAAAGAGCCAAGCAATAACAGCTGCAGTTTCAATGCCGTGGCCATAACGAGATAAGGTATTGAGAGCTAGCGTGTATTGATCGCTATGAGCTTCGTCTCAAGACTAAACTCGCTCTCAAATTAATAAACAGTAGAAGCTAATATTAAATCTAGCTCATTGGCGGATGCTGTGCGCTATCACGATCAGCTGATCGTCAACATTGAGTAGCCAATAGATTCAATCTGTTACCATTCGGTAGCCAACTTAAAGTCAATTGAAAACAACTACAATGTCTACAATGAATTAACCGTTCTAGAGTCAAGCAACTAAAAAACTGTATATTTAATTCACTATAAGAAATTAATTGATCACTTCAAAGAATTAGCAGCGAGCTACAAGAGACACATGTACGCCTGGTCAGAAATCTCATATTTATGTAATAAACATGTTTGCATCAATTTATTTTCTAGCAAAAAAAAGTCAACTTGCTGCATCGTCTCCTTCATACTAAGTTACAGAATACCAGATATGTGAATTATAAATGATTAATTTTATTTATCAAGTCATTGATTTATGGTTCTAATTTCTTCAACACCCAGTCAATATAGTTTCCTACCCGCGTGTAGACACCAGGCCAGCCTGACAAGCCGCATGGTGTGGGGCCATATGAAGTGATGCCTGCGGCAAAGAAACGTTCCTGCTCACCAACATTGGTTGAAACCATAAGTGCTCCGCCAGAATCACCTTTGCAGGTGTCCATACCGGCCGTTCCGCCGGCACACAATTGAGAGCTATTTAGATGATACTGAAAGATGCGATATTTCTCCTGGCAACGGTTGAGGTTCCACACATTCACCATAATTTTGAGCTTTGTGTTGCTTGGAGTATTGCTTTCGGTTTGACCCCATCCGGCGACATCCATGGCATAGTCCTCGAAATTGTTATTGCGAACGGCGTCGCCAACTGGCAGGCAAATTGGCTTCACGTAATTCGTATAAGAGACCGTCCGCTTGAGACGTAACAGTGCAATGTCGTGGAACTGATCAATGGATTCGGGCAAAAACAGTTCATGTAATATTTGCTTCTCAATCTCAATGTCAATATGCATAGGTGCGCAGGTTCGCTTTCCATTGCCCACCTCAGTAACACAGTCTGGAGCAGTGCTTATGTCCCACTCGCCTAGGCGTACACTATGCAACACTAAGCCCAGCTCTGCTAGTTTGGTGCTAGCCACACAGTGGCCGGCTGTCAGCACGTACCGAGAGTTGATCAATGTGCCACCGCATTGAAAGCTATTCGAATTATCAGCTGTCAAATTGAAATAGGAATCAGTTAGATTATTTTAAATAATATATAAATTTCCAGGTACCGAAACAATTATAATTTATTTTATAAAAAGCAGTTGTAAATAATTATTTCTCGATTTTAAAAAACATGAAAAAAAAAATAAGAAAATACTATTTTTTTTTTAGGATAATAATTGTATCTTTAGAAAAATTTTTCAACTTTCATTCATTCAACAGCAGTTACTTCTTGCTAAATAACTATTATTTCAGTTTTATTATTTCCTCAAAAGGAAAAATATTGTTATAATTGTTATATCTTGAGACTTTTAAGAACTAACAAACAAATTTAAAATTTTCAAATCATAAATTTTAATGCGCATATTACACTTAAAGGATTCTGTTGGGTCTCTCTTTAACTTATCATAAGTGAATGATTTTCAAAATTTATAAACAAAAATAATTAGCATTTGCGGACCCTGGAAATTTTAATTGAACATACCTGACTTGTACTGCAGCAACACCATCCAGGGAAATTCGGAGAGCTGCGTTTTAGTGCCACCATGGATGCGATTGGCGAACATAATGCCACATTTGGCAATACTTGGTAGAACATTACCGGGCTCAGGCTCGTCTGTAGAATGACTTGCGGCGGGATTCATAGTCCCAGTTCCAGTTCCCATACTTGCGCCATGACCGATGCGTTTGCTTTCCGGGCAGCACACGAGAATTCGCTGCACTAAAGTGCTATGACGCGTGTTGTCCAGGCCGCATTGGCTATCGGCGAGCAGTTGACGCTGTTCGGCCGTCGACTGCTTTATATTGAAAATCTCGTAGAGAAAGGGGCAGTCACTTATATGTATGCACAGTCCGCGCTCATTGCTGCTCTTCGGCTGACAGTTGCCATAACTGAATTGCGCAGTGGCGGCGGCTAACGAAGGTGCGAGAACGGCAATTAATCACTGTCACTTAAAAGCTTGCATAATGCAACCGACTAAGTCGATTAGAGGGTAAAGAAACTACACTTTACTCGAATCCTGTTAGTGAAACACTACCTTGAACAAAGTATATACTAGCTTACCTGCAATGCCAATGGCACCTAAAGAGCCAAGCAATAGAAGCTGCAGTTTCAATGCCGTGGCCATAACTAGATAAGGTATTGAGAGTTAGCGTGTATTGATCGCTATGAGCTTCGCGTCAAGACTAAACTCACTCTCAAATCGATCAACAGTAGAAGGTAATATTAGTTCTAGCTCGTTGGCGGTTGCTACGGGTTATCACGATCAGTTGATGTCAAAGGTGACCGATCGATCTGTCATTCAAGCATCATTAATATGCATGCATTTCACCCAGTCCCCCAATCAATAAATTCAATATTTCTTTCCCTTCTGTACTTTACTCGGAATTTGTTGCACTTGTAAAATAAGCCAACTAAAATCAATTGATTACAACTAACACCTCGAACAACATATTGATTGTGATTTGGCATTGTTTAACCGGTTATTGTTGTTATGATTATACGAGTTTTTGTATATGTGTGTTTATAACGTTATGATGCGCACAGAGTATGAAAGTGTTATTAAATTTTGTTGCTGTTGTTGGCATAGTTGTAGACCTGCTGGAAACCTTCACCATCGTCGCCCTCGCCATCGTCAGAATCATCTGAATCGAATGTGTTATCGGGTATATCATACAAACGGATGATTGGCTTATTTGGATCCTTCATGATAAGGTATTTGCCATCCTTCTGCTTCATTACCAGATCAATAATGCAGCGCAAAATGCCCCAGGCGTTATCCATGCTCAGATTGATCTGTGTAGCGAACTCGTGCGGCTTAAACTGTTGTGTGCCCAGGATAACATGGCGCGAATGATCACGTGGATTGATACGCGATACATAGCCAAGTTTCAACTGGTCAGAACCAGCGAGCACAGCTTGTACCGTCCATTTGGCTAGCTTGCAGGCATTGTTTCTCAGCTCGTTGGCCAATACGGCGCCGCGTTGTGTGTCCAGCTTCTGGCGCCACTCAACGCCGTTCGCCAGCTTCGAGTCCCATTCATTCAGTGCCTTAATAGACAAGAACTGAGGCTCTCCACTGGGCGTTTGCAGCACTCCATCATGTTCGCATCGTGCCACTAGAACCTACAAAACAAATTACATTTTTAAATATGACATATTAATTGGTTATGATAAATGCTTACAATATCGCTGCCTAGCTCCCATTTCTTGTAGCGATAGCCCACACTGGCAACCTGTATGTCCTCGTCCTCACTGATAAAGGGATTGGTTTCCTCAAACTTGTACTTGGCCTCCTGTTCGCCGGTCTTGAGCACTTGCTGACTGAAGTTGTGATTTATGAAGGTGGCCTCAATTGCCAAATTACGTGGCGAATTGCATGAGCTGTCATCATCAGTGGGCGGCTCTACGCTCGTCTCATTCACAGTCAACAAATCGAATTCCGTATGGTCACGCTTATCCATGAAGATCTTGTCGCCTAACCAATAAATCATTCAAACTATTAAGTAAATGATTACGGTAAATGTGAAGATGAAATCACTCACCAATTTTCTCAATAACAATATCCCACGAGTAGTTAGACCTTGTCGAGCACATAATGGTGGCTAGAATGGCATCCGTGGCGAAGACGTTGCCAACCGTCTTGGATAGACGACGAATAACTGGATCGTCGGTAGTTGTTACCGTGTGCACAATACGATCAATCTTTTGCAACGATTTCTCATTCTTTACATTGATGCGATCGTACGTCTTATCATAGTACTCCAGGGTGCCGCAAGTTGTAATGTCCTCGCCCTCTTTGATGTTCGGCAGAGAAAGCTTGATGAGACGTGGGAAGTCCATTTCCTCAATGGACGCCCAGTCGGCGCGCACGGCCACCGAAGATTCACGCATCTTTGGCGGCGGACCACGATTACCAAACCGTTTTCCCACACCACGACGGGTATCGCGAGCTTTTACATTCTTGCTGTTTAGCGTAGTCATACCATGGCCATGGGTATTAAGGCCGCCTCGTGCATTTCGTCCGCGTCCCGAGCGCGAATTGCGCATGTTGCGGAAGCGTCCGCGTTGATGCGGTGGCTTCTGGACGCGTGCCGTGTCTACTAAATGGAACGTTGTTTCGTCCTCCTCATGGTAGTACGCATACTGGTTACCAGTGCCAAAGGTAGATGCATATTTGTCTGCAATCAACGGATTTGTTAGTCTCTCTGTTTGTCTCTGCCACGACACACACACAAAACAAAATGTAGTCAGGCGGACGACATAACCTCACTTTGCGAAATATGTGGGTTTTAATTTTGCTACTACTTACTTTGGTACTTCTTGTCATTGTTAGAGGTGCTTGTCCAGTCACAGATCTTGCCAAGGCGATCGTTCTTGCTAAACGGTTGGTATGGCACATCCTTAAACGTGTCCGGCAGCTCGCATGGGCCCCAGCCCTTTTCGTTGAACTGCACGGTCGGTTTCTCGAAGGTCGGAAACTGAGCCGCGGTGTTAATAGTTTCGCTCATGTCACGCTTGTAAATTACCGATCTATATTTAATTAATAATTGCAATAAAAATGCCAATTATTTATTATGCCAGAATGGAGAAAAAAACTGACTGAGCTCGCAAATTTGGTGCGAAAGGGAGAGAGCGATAGACAACGCGATATTCTTTGAGACGCGTGATGATTATCTATCGAAAATCGCACATAAAGTAACGAGTCACGACTGTGAAACTGTTAAGCGATAGTAACAAAATAAACTTAATAAATTGATTTGCGGGAAATGCGGTAAAATTTAATTTTGATTTCGTGATGTAGCCGGATTGAAATGTTTACCTTAAAACGATTATTGATATCACAATATCACAGACTCATTTTCTCATTCTTGCGTTAACATACTTAGTTTTGCGTTAACACAAAATGTAATTGAGCAATCGATTTGCTCTTGTATCGATAATGATCGTTGAATCCGCAAATTGCACATCACTACGTTCATCATTTCTCATCTCTATCTCCATCAGAAGAATTAGCGCGCAGCAAAATATCAACAAGGCTCAACGAAATCTGTAATAAAAATAAGTGATTTACAATAAAAGGCATATTAGTGTGTGCACGAGTGTGTATAAGTTATCGAACTTTGTATGAATACAGCTTTACAAAATAAGAAAGAACAGTGTAACTCGAACATTAAAACACAAATTGTCAATACGCTTAAATTGTTAATAAATGCCACGATATTTGAAGTTTTGCTTTTATATAAGCCCTTTATCTAATGATTTCATCAAAGTGTTTGGGCCTAATTATTATTTCTAATAATGCATACGCTGTTGGGTTATGCAAGTCAGCTCTTAAATATGCTGACACTTATAAATAATGTTAAGCATTATAAAAGTGACCAAATCCTAAGGACAAGTAATAGTTCCAAAAGAAATGTGGAAGGAGCACCATTCTGTTGACTACTGGCCCAGTGTCGAGCAACTGGCTAGTTTTTGGACACATTTGATAGGTGAGCTAAGCTTCAGGACCCTGCTATATTATCAAGCTGGAAAATGCCACTGCTGGATCGAACAGCTATTGGGAAAAGGCAATACGAATACAACCACTTTGATATGGAACCGGGAGTCGAATGCGCCTTACTTGAAGCCCCAACAGAATGTTGATATTCTGGGATTGGTTTGCTTGAATGGAGACACATATGAGCACGCTTTAAGCGCCCTGAGTGAAATGCTGAATCACATGAGAGAGGTGCCACTTTTGCTTCAGATTTGTTCGGAGAATGGGAGACAACAAGAGATAGAAGGACTAGCAACAAACATTTTTAAGCACTGCCAGCAATTGCTTATACCAAATGTGCTACTCCTGACGTGGAATTTCTTTGCTACGGGCTGGATTTATTCTTACCAGAATTTTCCTACATTTGGATTGCTACCACGAATCTACCATGCCACTGTGCCGCTCTATTCCTATAAACTAGGTAATCTCCATGGTCAACCTATAAGGACACAGTCTGCAGGAGCTGATTTACTGGAGCCCTTCGCCATTTTATCCAGAGATCGCAATGGAACGCTCATTATGACTGGTGTGCTCTTTCGCATAATGAACGAATTTACACGGCACTTGAATGCCACTCTCGAGTTAAACCTTGAGCCCAGACACACCACGTCTATTATGAACGGCTATTTCATACTCCTGCGGAGTATAATTAATGGATCAATAGATATAGCCACCAGTGTTATTCCATATGGATTTGGTATTCGTAGCTCTGTTCACTTTCTTAGCTATCCAATAGCTGTTTATAGCTGGTGCACTATGTTACCAGTGGAGCGTATGGTTACCACTCGTGAAGCACTAACTGGTGTGATGGAGTCGCCCTGGACATGGATTTATTTAGGATTTGTCTATGGCTTGATTCGCTGGCTTAGCGTAAGACGATTGCGTGGAATACCAATTTTAAGTTTGCTTCCTTCCCTGCTTCACTTAACTTTGATCTGTTCGCTACTAGCACAGCTGTCAGCTTTGTTTATACATCCACGGCAACTCCAAATAATTGATAACTTTGAGCAACTCAGGGCAGCAGGACTGCAGATTATTGGACTACGCTCTGAATTTAATATTTATCCAAAAAGATTTAGAATTAGACACGCCTCTGCTTTTATATCGTACGAAAACTACACTAAGTTTATTGAGATCCGTCGGAGTTTAAATACCTCATACGCCTATACAATAACCTCTACCAGATGGTATAGGTATAAGGAAATGCAAAGATACTTTAAGCGTCCACTCTTTCGCTATTCCCGCGATCTATGTATACATAAGATAGCACTTGACAGTCTTCTTATACAGGAGAATCTTCTGTATCGTCACCAATTGAATTTATTTATTCTTCGACTCGGCGATAGCGGCTTGCTATCGTATTGGTTTTCTCAGAGCTTCTATGATATGCTACGGGCAGGCCGAGTGCATCTGTCCGATTTAAGCACACAGGTTGAAGTTGGGCCTCTCACTTGGATGGACTGGGGTTTTATTATAGTATTATATGCATATGTACTTGGCGTGTCGTTGTTAGTATTTATCTTTGAGTTGGCAGTGTACTATATAAATGTTTACCTGGATCATTTGTAAAAGTTCTATATAAAAGTTTGGTCATTAAAACGAAATCGATAAGCCTCAGAGTCGACGTTGAAATACGCTTCAGCAATAAAGTAGCAATATTTGAAATACATAATAATAATATTAAATATAAAGAAAATAAAATTAAAACTAGTATTGTCCAATAAAATCCTTTTTTAATTTTATGTATTTAGTATTATTCTACAAGGTTTTAATAATAAATGTTTTCAAAGTACAATTTGTAAGAGTATAAAATGCAGACCATTCACGTACTATACTAATCAAGTTGACATTAAGTATTCGACTTCAGTCTTTAGTTATGAACAATACCGACATCATCTACGCAGAACTCTATTCAAAGATTGTACGCTTTAACAACTTTAGCACGATTTTTTATTATGATCCTGAGAATGGAGGAGAACGCTGTCACATGGAGACTTGGCTATCATTAACAGGAAATATCATTCCTTTGCTTTTGTGGCGTACAGTGAAATCCTTAAATATCAACAGTCTTATCAACGCTGACCATCTGGTCCTGGTTTGTTTACCCGGAATATATCGTCAGGATTTGCTTAGCACTCTTTCGAGTTCTTTGCGACATGTGCGACATGCTAAAATGCTTATTGAATTGGTCACGAACCAGGATGAGGACCTAGTCAGCCGGGTGCTGTATTATTGCCTACAAAATCATATGCTCAATGCGGCATTGATCTTTAAGGACTTTGGAGAAACAAAAACTTTGTATAGCTACGAGGCATATCCAAGTTACGTCCTGAAGAGTCAGCAGATTACACAAAGATTTTTCAACATGTATCCAGATAAAACGATCGATCTACATGGCTATCGGTTGCGCACGCTGCCTGATCTCTCTGAGCCCAACACCATACTCTATAATGATAATGAAGGTAATCGTCAACTGCTCGGCTACGTATGGAATATGCTAGTGGAGTATTCGCGTAAACACAACGCCCGATTGGAATTGATCTCAGCTTTTAAAGAGCCCAAAATTGTGTCCCATATTCGTGTATTGGATATGTCGCGAAATGGCATCGTGGATATACCTGCTAGCATACAGCCAATGTCATTAAATTATGTGGAGCGTTATCATGAATATACGTATCCGGTACATATCGCCAGTTGGTGTACAATGCTGCCCCTAGAACCATATATAACCATACGAGACGTTTACATCTGGATGATGCCTGTAGTGACACTGCTTTGTCTAGCGTTATTGTGGCTAATCTACGAGCTTCTGAGTTGTTGGAGACGTCATAGTCGTCTTCAAAAAATTGGATGGTTCGTTCTGGCAAATTTCCTGGTTTGCAACGTCCAGGGCATACTTGTCACACTATTTATTGCACCACCTACGGAACCGTCTATCAATAGCTTTCATGATCTGTTTAATTCCAAACTGCATGTTTTTGGATTCCGTTTTGAGTACAACATGTATGAATTTAATATGCGCACGAAATACGCTTCTATGTTTTATCTGAGCGATAATTCGACGGAGCTTATACGTTTGCGTAATTCGTTAAACACCTCATATGCGTACTCCGTAACTTACACCAAGTGGCAGCTATATGCAGAACAGCAAGCGTTTTGGTCCAGACCGTTGTTTTACTTCGCAAGGGATATTTGTTATTATCAGTCTATTCCCTTTGCCTTAGTAATTCCCGAGAACTCGCCACATCGTACACATCTTGACTACTTTATGCTTCAGCTGGGTCAGTCTGGCCTGTTTGAGCACTGGGTTTCGAGGAGCTTCTACTACATGGTGCAAGCAGGTAAAATACACATGCAGGACCTTAGTGAGGTGCGCCGCATTCGCTCGTTAACCACACAGGACCTGCAATATGCCTTGTATGTCTGTGCGGGAGGCATGCTAATTAGCACGACTCTGTTTGTCTGTGAGCTTACTATTCATTTATGTCGGAAAAGGGTTTGGCTGGACATATAAGCATTTTATTCAATAAAATCCGAGACAATTAAGCATGAGCTTTCGTTTTCTGTAACTTAAGATACTGTTTGATAAGCCATCAGCACTTATTGTGTCATACAATTTATTTCATTTTTCTGGCGTATGTCAATACGTTCTGAAAGTAATTAACATCGCTCGACAAAGTCTATCCTCTTTCCAAAATAGAAAACAGTTTGATTGCTTTAAATTAGGGGCTACAAAAGAATAAATTCAAATTGACAACCAGAAAAACAACGTAACTTGAACTAATTCATTGAATAAGCAAGTGAGTATGAAAATGCACATTCAAAACGTCTACTGTTTTTAACAATAATGAATAAATTAATTTAATATAACGTTCAAAATTTGATTGTTTAAAGAAAATTGCAATCAATATCTAATTGAAATTATTGTACAGAATACCCTTACATATAAATCTTTACTCATTGGATTGTTTATGTCGTTCATGAGTGAACTAAAAAGTGGTGCTTGCTTGACTGATTGAGCTAGTTCATCTGAAATTTTCCGCTTTTGTAAAACATTTTATCAATAATGTAAATATGCTTGTAAATAAATAAACCTATAAATGTTCAATCATTCTAAACTTGGCTTATTCCATTGACTATTTTCTTTGCCAGCTAAATTTCCAGCTTTTATCGTGATCAGCGTACTATCCTCCAGGGCTACCTGCAATGGCAGCCTATATCTACCTGTTGCTTTTGTTTTTGTTGACATGGGCAAAAGAAAGTTTCTTAACGCAATTAGTTGGCCAAAGGTGAGTAAAAATTTTAAGCTGACTATAAATCTGAAGATATTAACTTTTAAACATTTAGTCCAATGCGTGGCCAGCACAATGAATCTTCGAGCCATTTTTGCAATAGCCAGCGTCTTTGTGGGATGTTGTGGCGGTTGTATCTTTTTGGAATTGCTCGTTAAACTGGATCCAGGGGCGGGTAACCTTATAACCGCCGCACAATTTGCATTTATTGCTCTGGAAGGCTTCATTTTCACTGCCAAATTTGGATTTGCCAAACGTGTCATAAGTTTGCGAGACTATGCCCTGCTTGTGGCAATGTTCTTTCTGACTAGCGTCTGCAATAACTATGTGTTCCACTTCAATGTGCCAATGACGCTGCACATGATAATACGTGGGGGCAGTCTCATATCAAATATGTGCCTGGGTTCCATAATACTCAAACGTCAGTATCGGATTAGCCAGTATATATCAGTTATAATGATTACTCTGGGTATATTCATCTGCACATACTTCTCTAGCCAGAATATCGACGTTGATAAGCAAGGGCAAAAACTCGAAACGGAGGCGCAGATGTTCTGGTGGGTAGTTGGCGTCCTTCTGCTTGTTTTAGCGCTCTTTGTATCCTCGTACATGGGCATCACCCAGGAGCTGTTATATCGGCGATATGGCAAATGTGCACGCGAGGCACTCTACTACACACACCTGTTGCCGCTGCCCGCCTTTTTGTTTCTGCAGGATAATATCAAGACGCATTGGACTTTGGCTCTCGAAAGTAATCCCTACAGAATAGGATGGCTTGGCGGCATGGCAGTGCCACTATTGTTGCTATATCTGTTGGGCAACGTTTTGATGCAGCATCTGTGCATTAGTTCCATCTATTATCTGACAACCGAATGCAGTTCCCTGACTGTGACATTAATATTAACGCTTCGTAAATTTATTTCCTTGGTATTTTCGATTTTATACTTTCGTAATCCTTTTACAATTTATCACTGGCTAGGCACTGTGCTTGTGTTTGTGGGCACATTAATGTTTGCCAATATCCTGAGGCTTCCACGTCGTCTTTTAAGTAGAAATGCTGTGAAAAATGATTAAACATTCCATTTTACAACCATACAACTTTAAAAATAAAAACGAGCTTGAACAAAAATTATTATTCGATTTACATTTAAGTACAAATAGTATATTCGAAATAAAAGTACAAGATTCTCATAGTTCTTATTAAAAAAACTTTAAAAGTAAGACTTTACACGGTAAAAGAAACTTCAGCTTTTGTATGGATGGGCAAATGACTGTCATTCCCAGTTGCTTTTCTTTAACAGTTTTTTCAAGCGCTTAAGTTCTTTCTTTGGCTTTGACTTAGCGTGACACTCGACAAACATACATACATAAATACTAAAACATACATAAATGCATTGGTTGCCCCATGCTAAAAATGATCAATGCCACATTTGTTGCCCTATGCAAAATGTAATACTGCTGCAGATTGAGTAGTCTTGTGTCTACGTAGCCTGTGCTGCCTCACGCTGCAGCCATTTGACAATCGATTTGTAGTTGCGGTTCATCCAATCAACACTGATGTCTACCTCTTCCACAATCTGCTGAATGGGCCTGTCGTACACCCAGTGCGCAGCGCGCACAAATTCTTCAAGTTCGGCCAGTTGGAACTTTGAGCTCATGCGCTTTGTGGCAAATTTGAGCAGTGTATGAATGTTTGATATTTGTGAACCCATACTATACAAGAAAAAGAAATAATAAGTTACAGCATTGGCCAAGGAGCTACAAATGAATATAAAACTCACTAAACATTTATCTCCTGCCAATTGTTGCGCAGAAAATCAAATGCAATCTGCTGACCCACAACTGTATTGGAGACAGCGGCAAAGACGCGGAACACGTCCTGCTTACGTATGTGCTGGCCGGCAACGCCGCGACGCAGGTATCGGTAAAGTAACCAAGGCTCCTTTGAGCAGCCCAGAGCCGTGAGCAGCAATTCCTTTTCGGACGGAATGTTCGTCTTCAAATAGCGTTCAAATGCAAAGTCCCATTCGTATTCGGTGCCGTACTGTATGGCCGAGCAGTAAACGATGCCGCGCATATTAGGATTAATACTGTCGATAAAAACAAATTGATAATATTATTATTAGCCTTTTTCGTGCATCAAATAAAACTAACGGGTTATAGGTGTCGGGATTGGGAGCTTGAACCCAGTTCTGGAATTGTTTGGTACTCTCCGAGATGCACTGTTGATGACCGAGATGACAGGCCATGTTAAGTATCTCGGAGATCTTCAACAAAAACGGAATGTCTTCGTTATCGCTCGGTGAATCCCTTTTGATTACTTCATCGTACACCTTCTGTAACAACTTTAGCAGGTAGTTCTGCAAAAAGAGAAATCATCAGATGAAATATCGAAGATAAGAACTTAGAAAATCTGGTATACCTTAAGTAAATCGTAGTCGCCGGAATTGACAAACATAGAATCAATAAAGTTAAAATTTGTGATGGCCGCCTTCCATGGCACATGGTGTGTCTCGGATGCCAGATAACGAGTTAAGTTCATGGCCGTGTCGTATGAAAGGTGGGATCCGCGTGCCAAATTCATTACATCATCTATTAGCTGTGCACGATTCGCAGGCGCAATTTGTTCATAGAGTGCAGGATCCATTAGATGTTGGGTAACTGCATGCCAATTGTCCAGATCATAGTTGACCCGATAGTAGCCCGTTTGTTGTATATTAAAGATAAACCATTTGGCAGTCGACAGATTTCGATTTTCCAGCTCGTAGACTTTAGTACGCGGTATCCAAGTTGTAGGCCGTGTATTTTCAAAGTTTAGCTCGTTTGCAGTGGTATATGTAATTGGAATCCACCAGAGCAGACCATCGTCTGTTTTGCTACTGTTGCCATAAACGAATCGCACCTGCTCCAGGCGGACAGCATTTGAATTGGGGTGGCGCGATATCTTGACCAGTGGAAAGCCTGTTTGTAGTGTCCAGGTATCCATGATTGCCTTAACGCTTGTGCTGCTATCCAGCAAACCGGAGGCTTTGGCCTCAGCGGTCAGGAAGCCCCATAGATCGTCCTGCGTGGCAGATTTGTAAGCCCTATATTAAATTATGATGACATTTTAATTTCGGAATTCTCATCGTAGACTAATGTACTTACATCTGTCGCAAATACTTGCTGAGACCACTTCGGAAGATGGTATCTGTTAGAAAATGGCTCATCATGCGTATAACAGTAGATCCTTTAGCATAAGAAATGCGATCAAATAACTCGAAAATCTCCTGTGGATTGCCAACTTCTTGTGAAATCTTGTGCGATGAGGTTAGTGCATCCATTTGAAACACCGTCTGCACCTCATTCACCACAAATTCATCCAGTAGCTTCCACTCGGGTGCAACTGCATTTGCTGTCAGGTACTCCATGTAACTGGCAAAGCCTTCGTTTAGCCAAATATCTGACCACCAGCTTGGTGTGACCAGATTACCAAACCACTGATGGGCTAGCTCATGCCCCACCACAGAGGCGACGCGCTGTTTGTTGCTTGCTGTGACCACGCCCTTTTCATAAAGCATAGCTGTCTCCCGGAATGTGATGAGGCCCCAGTTTTCCATTGCGCCCGCCTGGAACTCGGGCAGCGCTATCATATCGATCTTGGGCAACGGAAAGGCGACACCAAAGAAGCTCTGCAAAAAATCGAGTATCTTGGGACCCACACTTAGCGCATACTCAGCCGATTTGATGGCATCAGCTCTTGCCCAGACGGAAAAGTTGCCCGAAGATATGTGCGAAAAGTCGGATATGGCATAAGCCACCAAGTAAGTGGACATGGGCAACGATTCAGCAAAGTGATCCCACACATAATTGGGTAACGATTCGCTGCGAATACAAAGCAATTATAAAGTAAACAAATCTGTGTAAAGGGAATAATATAAAGATCATACTGATTATTGCTGTAGACAATTGGCATATTGGAGATGGTGGTCAGATGACGTGGACGCGCAATGTGTAACGTAAAGTTGGCTTTGAGTGCCGGCTCATCGAAGCAGGGAAAAGCGCGACGTGCGTCTGTAGCCTGGAATTGTGTCGAGGCAACCCACCTACAGATAAAATTGGAAATTAATAATTGACAACAGTTCATGGCATAGTTTGGAGTGATAAGAGTAAATTTACCTGGTCTCATTGAGTACTTCGTAAGAACTGCGATAGAAACCCTGAAGGTAGTCCTTTATCGTGCCCGAAAATTGAATGTGCACCACATATTCCTTGCCGCGCTGCAATTTATCGTAAAGTTCGATAACAAAGAACTGTTTAGCACCCACAAGATACTGCTTATGAATACGCAGACTGTTCGGATCCCATTCGTCCTTGCTTCCATTAGAAAGCGAGCGATAGACGGCAACATCATTGCGTGTTATATTTAAATCCTCGACGTGCATGGTAATGTTATAACAATCTTCTAGAACGCGCAAACGAATCTGTACGCTGCCTGTGAAACTGAAATTGCCAGTCATCTGTGGCACCAGCGTAATATTATACTTGAGCGGTTTTATGGAAGTCGGCAGGCGAACATCTTGGTCATACTTTGGTCCATCGTCTGTGTCATGCGACGTCTTTGAGTTGCGCAAGTGGACGCTAGTGCAAACGATTTCCTCACCGGTTCCGGCCTCCAATTGAGCGCATGTTGCAAAGTTATACACAATAAAGCCCACGGCCAGTAATGTGCAAATGAAAAAGGATATCAAGAGCACCGCCGTTGTCAGAGACACAGTGTAACTTCTGCCCATCCGCGAGAATGTTGTTGTGGGTGTGGGTACACTACTGCTAGCTGGCATGGGCACAGCATTGTTATGACGACTCTCCATGCTGAGACTCTCGTGCAATGGTATTTCCTTAAGGACCATATCGATGCTTTAACCTGTGCATAGGAAGAAGATATCGATTAGTAAGGGGCACACCACCACATCCACATCCGCTTCCACTTCCGCTGCAATTTGTGACATTTAATTAATAGCTAGTTGTAATGGTGGCGATGGTGGTGCATTGGGAAATTTGATATACTAGTACTATATCTGCAGGTTGCAGATGCTCGTTATTTTGCAATCTCAGCCATTGCCACTTAAGTGGTTTCCTTGAGTCACCAGTAACAACCCCTTCAACCTGTTCCTGTCTCTTATAACTTGTGCGTAGGCATGTTCATTGTGGTTAAGACTCTGGAACTCTTTGTTGCAAACAGGGCAGAAAGGGTTGCTCTTATCAAATTGAAGTATATATAAATGCATAATTAAATGATTTACCCTTTAACAGAGTGTAACCGGGGGGGCCTTCTTAAGTTTCCTATATAAAATGTTCCATATTGTGCAAATAAAAATATAATTTACAACCAGTTGAGACTAAAAAATGCAACTTTAAGCGTATAATACATATACATATACTATCTATTAAATAACAACCAAACAATACAGAAATTGTATTGTTAACTTTTTGTTAGTCAGATTTATGCGTGTTATGCAACGACTTCTCGTTCGGTGCAAAATACAAGTTTTTACTAACGATCTACGTCATAATACTAAAACACACCTAACGCAAATGGAGACATATGTACATACAAATATGTATGTAAATATGTATATGAGTATTCTTTTTCCTAATATTAGAACTGCATAATCAGCGTGTTGAAGTCAATTTTCGCTAGTGTGTTTCCCCATTACAGCTTGCCAAACGATAAAAATTTAATTAATTATATGATAATTCCCATCAAGCGATCGTTAAAGTGTATATGGAGAATAATTTCCAAGTTTTGTAGTTCAATTAAAGTTAATAACAAGAAATAACAGCTATCTACGAGTACGGAGAACTAAATACACTCAAAGAAATTAAAATATTGCTCTAATGACTACAAAAAAAAAAAAACGATCTTTCCTATGGTAGTTATATGATGTAGTAATACGTATAGTGATTTAATCGCTCTAATAAATAAAAATAGTTAAGTACAAATAATAATATTTGATAAACAATATTCTCACATTAGGCACAAATAAAAGAGTGTGACCACTTAATAAAAAATTAAGGACATTTTTTTTTAAATAAAATATATTTATCTAAAATTAAGTGATATAAATAATTTCATATTTAATATTTTAAATTAAAGGACAAATGATATCCAAAACGTAATATTACCAACTTTTTTGGTATCAAGAAAAAGTACTGTTGTCAACAATTTTGGAATGAATATTTTTCTCAGTGTAATGCATTTCTTATTGGAAAGGTCAGTGCCCAGTAGTTGGTACCACATGGCTAACGTTATCAGAAGTATCCCGTATACAAATATATATATTATATAGTATATATACTTATATTGTTCAATATGCAATGTGTTTGTTTAAGGATTAATCATGATCATAGCTGAGATTAAGTATTATATAAGTGTATAAAATTCTCTATTATGAATATACGATTTTTTTTTTGAATATTAATAAAGTATCGTGCGTCATTATGTCCAATTAGCGACAGTTTAACAATATATAAGAAGTCAACTTTTAGATTAAATTATAATGCTTCTATCACGTAAACAAAACTGTCAAAGATCAACATTTGAATATTTCTTATGACTGAATGAAACAGAATAAATTTGTCAACGTAGCGTTTCTGAAGATAAGGTTTTCCCAGTCAATAATCTTATTAACTAAAGTCTTGCGGTTTTTTTTATCTATTAACAATCGAGTAGTTGCAATATATTTGTCATTTTAATTTTTCAATAGCTCAGCTCTGTGTATAATAATGATAAACAAAAAAAAACTCATACATGAATTGAGTAATAAAATTAACTCCTACGTTAATCCCATTTTTTTTATAATATGAACATATTTCACCCAGTGCTCCTCCACATCTGTGTGTATATGCAAATGTCCTCGAATGCCGGCTAATTGAGTTATGACATTAATTTGATCTGTTGGCCACTGCAAATTGTTACAATTAAACGATGTCGACGGCGACACTATGACCTTTATTAAAAACTGAAATGATATGATGCCCTCGCTTGTACATATATACATATATCTCGTTTGTCTACGCCATCCCCAGGGGGTCAGTGGTCCCACAACAGCTATAGTCCAATTAATAACAATATTTTATTGATCAAAATGCGTAAGTCCGATGATGATGATGATGATGATGATGATGATTATGATTATGATGTTGACACGTCTGGTTTGTGGAAAGCAAAAATTAATACAAGGATGTGAATTACCAAGCATCTTGCCAGCATCTTGCCTTTGTGATACGATTTACAAAGAATTATAATTGTATGTGAGTACTGATTTCTATATTATTTGTTTATATTCTTATATAAATGTGTGGGTTTGTTTGTTGGCCCACTTGATTAAAACATCAAAACACATTTCATCGTTAGCCTCCCCACGGCGCTGCTTTGATATTTTTTCTATCTGTTGTTCTCACACGCGTTAAGATGAGACTATAAAAGTAAATATATTGCACGATGGATGGTGATTATGATTATAATCAGGTTGATGTTAATATTTATGCGACTATATGTGTTTGTGTGGCGTCCGGCTGTCTCCTGTCACTCTTCTCCTTTATTTGATTGCTACAAATGAAGAAGTGATCTTGGGTTGGACTTGCCAATTTGCACTTGTGCGCTAATTAAATTTCGGCAGCAGCAAATTGAAAGCCACACAAACTAAAATAAATTATCTTTTTTTTCGATAATTTATAACAGTTTTTTTTTCTTATTTCCTTCAATGAATGATAATAAAATTTAAGAACGTGCGCTTAATAAAGGAAATATAATGCAAAATATTTATTGATCCTGCATAAGCGTGCGTAAATTATTACTAGTTAATTAGATACACATGAAAAGATGTTAGGAGTATGAATATCAAGTGTCTGCCGGCATACACAAACTAATTTGTGTTTATCTTTAACAGATGGAAATACTAAGTGTTGTCGAAGATGTGCGCGAAGGCATTTGCTCTTTAAATAAAAATTGTAAACCAAATAAACAATTTTAAATTGTGCAGAAATAAAAATGAAAATATATGAACTGTTGAGAAGTTCACGGCTTATACACTGTTCACATACTACATGTACATACGAATATAAGAATGTATGTACATGTGTAGATATAGCAGTGGCCCCACTATTCACATCCCATTCATTTGGATAATTATGTATAGAGCTTGAAAACGACGTTCAGAATATTGCACTGAATATAAAGATTAAATTATCGAGTGCAAATTTGTAACTGAATTTGCGTATTACCTCTTCCGCCTGTGCTTCCTTGCAGTTCCTTTCTCTGCGCCCTTTCAACTACTTTACAGTTATTCAGTTTTGCTTTAACGGCGCAACTGCAATCGCATATGGCAGTAAACACTCATACACATAAACACACACACTTACAAGCGGCACTTAGTGGTCACTAACACAAATGGGAATTCGCATAGATTTCTAGCGGTCAAGGCAACACTTTTACAGGCGCACGTTGATAATTGAATTAAAGTAAACAAATCACGCCTTTAGGAAGTTGAATTTGTTATTTTGCGTTGACATAAATGCAATTTATTAAAGTGTATTGCTGAAGCCAGCAGCAATAAGAGCGATAAACACAACCGTTACACGTAACGGCCGGGCACAGACTGAATGCGCAACAGAAAAAGAGCGGCAACATAATCGTATCCGTAACGTAAAGATCGAAATTAAACCAAGAGAGCAACAGCTACAGCTTTAACGTTTAACGGGTAGCGGGTAGTACACATGTGTGGGTGAGATATCGAGAGTGAAAATCAAACGTGCGCATAAACGTGTATTTGTTTTAAATTTAAAGAATTCTTCAGAGCGAAAATATAATATTTGTAAAATATAGTGTTTCTATATTTTATTAGAAAATTCTACAAATGTGTATAAATAAAGAAATAAATAATACAAATAAGTTTGATAAGATTATTCAAAATTAAAATAGCGGTTCAAGATGTGAGTATTGTTTTCCTCGTTGTTTATGAGTTTGCAATCAAATCGCTTTTGACCTAATAATACTTTACAAAATTCAAATTGAATATAAGTAACGGCCAGTTTCGTTCGTACGCGCATTGATTATCGATATATATTGTCCACACATCGTTTTATTTTGCCATCACTAGCAGCATTTGAATTATAATCTTATTATTTAACCTCTTTGCGGTTACGATTAAGCGTGATTAATCAATCAACCGTGAATTTTGGCTAAACATACACGCACATATGAATTAATTTATAAAGTATCACATATCGATATTTCTCGATTTCACACAGCTGATTTGGGGGCATATCAAATGTAAAGTTTAACATGAACTCCAATTGTTTCCTTTTGCTGGATGGTTTTATAGTTATTAATAAAAATATTAAAAATTTTGTAAAGATTAATGTCTTTAAATTCAGCTAGAAAAGTATATATTGCATACTTTTTGAAATTATATTAAATCACATTGAGGAAAAACAAAAATGCATTTAACAGTTGTTTACGTGACAGTGGGCACCACAAAATTTGATGCATTGATCAATGCAATGACATCAAACCCAGTCTTATGTGCTTTACAAGAGCGTAAATGTGAGAAACTTGTACTGCAGCACGGCAATTCAACGCCAGCGGAAGAGGCAGAGCTTCAGAATATCTATGATAATTACGGAATTCAAGTGGAGCAGTATAAGTTTCGTCCGAATGTTGAGGATATTAGAGCTGCCAATGTGATTGTTGGACATGCAGGCGCAGGCACCTGCATGGATATATTGAATAACGGAAAACCTGGACTTATTGTTGTCAATGATGAACTCATGGACAATCACCAGTTGGAATTAGCACATCAATTAGAATCTGAGCACTATTTGTATTACTGTAAGGTGAACGAGGTGAGCAACAAACTGGCCAATTTGAACTTTGGAGATCTTAAACCATACGAGCCGGCCACAGAGAATATGCAAAAGTTTGTGGACGCATTAAATAAACTGATGAGCCATTAACCTATAAAATGCTTGTTTTTTTTCGGCGCTGTGGCTAGAAGTAGGCGCTTTAACTATTTATTTATTAATGAGTAAACACGATAAACGACTACAAACATTAGATAATATTATAGAGCTTTACGATATATAAATTCACGATTATTAAACATTAATAGAACGATTACTAAGCATTTTTGTTTTTTTTTTTTAAATTCCTTTCAATTGGTATATGTATGTAATTTTATATATGTATATATGTTAATTGCATATACGATGAGACTCGACATGCTTTGGTTGCTCTTTTAGTTGCCGTCCACCGTTTATTCGGACTCGCCACTGGCACCGCCATTTTCAATGATGCTATCAAAGGAGAAAGGCTGAAAAGCGTAGCCTTGACCCAAATAGAATTTGCTCTGGAACTCCACCCTGGAGATGACAATTGATTTAAGGATGAATAGTTAATTACCATTTGTACAAAAGCTACTTACCAGTGCAGGCGCAGAGTGTGCAGAAATGCTGATAAACCTTCCATCAAAACTAAAATGCCCACGGTAAGAATGGCCCAGATGGCAAACACAACGGTTAAAAAGATGCCGCCAAGCCATCCTTCCTTATTCAGTCCAATGGACAGCACCATAGTCCACAAGACCTCGGCAAGCTCTGCAAACAAATTAAAATTGAGATAAATCTTACTTTGGTACTGAATATTTAGTAGCCACTTGGCGACTTACGAGCATGTGCCAGCGAGAGGGCCCACAAACGCAAATACGATGCTGTATGGGAAACGGAACCGAGCACATACTCAATGGTGTGTATGCCCTGATGTATGAATATTTCAGACATCTCCTCCTCCTCATGGTGTCCGCCGCCGCCTCCATGTGATCCGCCGCCATTCGAAATGCCGCCTATCTCGGCGTCGGATGAACCAGTAATAGGTTGCACCTGTTTAGATGTGAGTAAAGATGCATTAGTAATATGTTTAGGCAATTATGCTGAAGCTTTGTAATAACAAACGACACGACTAACCTCTTCCTTTACCATTTATTTAGATTGGTGTTTATTTTATTTGGTTTGTTTGGTGTTTTGGGTATGGTGGGAGCAGAGGCAAGGGCAAGGCATAAATAAACAGAAGTGCAACATAAGTATATCTGTTAATGTACGCTCATGTTCCCAAGCTTGAAATGTAATGTGGATGTGATGTGGGATGAATGGTGAAGTCATGTGGCACGTGGCACAGAAAATAATAGAATTGCTGGGTAAACAATGTACTTACATTGGCGAGCTTCCGAGCCTGCATTATCTTCAATGGCTTGCCAAGGAGCATAACCGGAATGCAACCAAGAGCGGCTAGTACAAAGACAACTTGAAAGAAGTGCTGTCCCCAATAAAATGTGTAAAGTTCGCAACCTTGGGCTGGGTCCTTAGGTTTGTTAAACAGTACCATATCGATAAAAGTGATCAGAATAGATGGTGCACAAGACTCCGAATAGGGCACTGCAATGAAAATTTGATAATATTATTAAAGAAAGCAGTTTAAGTAATACAAAATGATTACTTACTTGGATTTGTAGCCGCATAACGTATCCATTTGATAAACATTAGCAACACCATGTAGAAGAAAAGCAGCAGCAGAAATACTAACTGTGGAATAAACTCGTAGATCAGGGACAGGCGATTCCGGAAATAGGTATGATTGTGCCAGCTCATAATGACGCCAAAAGTCATGTGCAACACACCGAATATGATGGAGATCTTCATCTTGTAGGCATTTTGAAAGACAATCTTATTGGATGACGCCACCTGCCAAATGGGATCCATGCCAAATGGATAGGGATCACCCTCGTAGTCGGTACCATTTGGATTCAACTGTAATTGCTTGTTATTCCAAACAGTCGACTTATTGTACGAAAGATGCCAATGTGAGCCGAATATGTTAATCGACTTTGAGAAGATGTCATTGTAGATCAAGCCCGTGTACATGGAAAAGACGCCCATAAGGAATATTATGTAGCGACCGCCAAAGAAAATGTTCCAAATCTCATTGTCCGTCTTTTGGGCAGCCAGACCCTTCTCCTTTCGAATCATCCAGAGACCAAAGAGTGCCATTATCGCGCCGTGGCCTAAATCGCCAAACATTACCGCAAATAGAAATGGGAACGTAATGATAGTGTACGGCGCCGGATTCATTTCTCGATAACTGGCCACGCCGTATGCATCAATTAGTGCCTGGAAAGCCTTGGTAAACTTGTTGGTTCGATTATAAGTGGGCGGATTCTCGAACGTTTGCATGCGATTGAGAATCGGTGGCACCGATGAACCAGAACGTTCAGTGCCACGTCGCAATGCCAGCTGTATAGTCTCAAAGTCCAGCAACGGCACCCAGCACTCGGCAATCAGACACTTTTGTGTCACGTCCAGATTGAAGAGATTCAGCGTATGGTAAATAGCCTTGATTTTGCGCACCTTGACGAACCAGTTCTTTAGATTCTTGGCGGCAGCAACAAGCACGCGATGGCGATGATCCTGTGTCTGGCCTAGCACAGTATTTAGATCCTCAATGCGTGTCATGACGCCCATGGCCATTTCACGACGATCAGCCGGTGCCTCGGGGCATGGATAGAGCGTGGCGCGGAAACCCTCACATATCTTCTTCACACGCGTTTTCAGCTGATCGCCTTGAAAGAAAATGATGAACACCGATTTGTACACCTGATCGCCCTGCAAAATCAAAAAAAAAAGAAATTATTATAATTTAAATTAAATTTTGTCGATATAGCATTTTCACTCACATTGGTTGGATCTTCTAAAGGCGATTCAATCATGGCCTGCCGTAGGAACACATTGCCGCGACAGGCGCGCCATAGCATGCGCTCGAAGGCCGGCAGCTTCTCCCGTGCAATGACGCCAGCCACAAAGCTAAATGGATTAAAGATTAGTGGATGTGTCTGAATAATCAGTATCGAATCATTTATTCCGGTTAGTTACGGCAAAAAGGAAAACTAAACTCTCAAGCACATATACCAATGAACGCAGCATGGAATGGATTTGTGGCGATAAAAAACATTTAGGAGCGTTTCTTTTAAAAACATTATGATTATTTTTTTTAATGTTTTCTTTTTAAAAGGGTACGTATGCGGCGAGCGAAGCTAATGACCACTATGACATGTCTCTATATACAGTTTATGAGGCGCACATCGTATTATATGAATAATCCTAGACTAATTTTGAGTTTGTGGGATACCAACCATGGCAGATAATCCTCACGTTCATTTGATTTTTCCATAAAACTATAAATTGTTTAAGTATTTTGTTGTTCGATTTTTGTTTTTATCAATGAGAAACAGTTGTTTGGGAAGAGAGGAACAGAAGAAAGAACGACGTTTGTTTTAGTTGTTTTTTGAGTTTCTTTTTTAGATAAAGATTTTTTTTTTTGAGATTCTGCACAGAAAATTATTGCTTTTACTAAATGTGTTGGAGCGGTAAACCAGAGTTAATTATTTCGATAATGGTTGGTGGACATGGGGTTGTTGAATCATTTCATGACGTTTCTTCTACTGTAGATCTTCGTTATTATGTTGGCATAAGCGCAGCGTCTTTTGGTTAGTTGGCGGCGTTAAGCAATAATTTTTTGTTGCATATACATAAGTAACTTAAGTAATTTCATGGCAAGCAAACTGCCTATTTGAATTGTAGTTGTTGTATGTATATGGTTGGATACATACCCGAGCTGTACGGGACCCATGGAGGCACCGGCGGTGCGCACCTCATCGGTGATGAGGGCGCGTGTCATCGACTCGGTGGTGTGGTTCAGGCCGCCCTCTTGCTAAAAATTGTTGGTAAAATTTGTCGTTTTTGGCGACATGGATGACACAAATTTCAGCAATTTATATCTTAATGATCATATAACATAACAAACATATATGCTAGGCATATGCGGTTAGTATCTGGCTGGTTAATAATAGCTATTCGCCTCCCAAGTTCTTGTTTTATGGGTTTAGGATAAGTGGATGGGTTTGAATAGGGGGTGTATAAATCCATCACCAGAGCAAACAATCACCTTATGTTTTCATATATACACATTTACATATCATAAACAATCCACACACACACAGCCACACAGAATAATAACGCTAAATATATAGAATACATAACTGTACATAGATAACGACACGCAAAGTAGCCATGGAGAATGAGAGCAAGAGAGCGAGCGAGCGAGTCGGGTTTTGATATTGTTTTTACATAAATTGATTTTTGATCATATTATAGAGCGGTATATATAGTATTTGATTTATTTTTTGGTAACTGCGCAGGCTGAGTTTAGTTTTCCATTGTTGTTGCTTGTTGATTTGTTCTTGAATTGCTGGAGTGTTCAACTAATTCATTGAGGTGTCAATATTTACCCAAGCTTCAAATTTTGGCCCGGCTGACTGGCACGCACGCCCTCTTCGCCCAACAGCTGCGCTTGCTCATCCTCGTTTTGGTTGTCGGCCATCTGCAGATATCGTCGATATTTACTTGATGAGTGGGCGGGCGATTTGGAAACCATTGGCACCGACTTGGCAACACAACCGGGCGGATAATCGTGTTGTTTTTGTGTTTGTTGTCGTGGTGTTTAATGGTATTATGTTGTTTTTTTTGTTTGGGTTGTGCATTTGCAGGGTTCAGGGGTTTTTGGTTCGTTTGTATTGGGTATATTTGATTGTTTGCATTGATTTGTTTGATATGGAAAATAAAACGTAAGAACAAACAATAAAATAACTAAAAAATTAAAATATAATTAATTTTACTAATATACATACTTAATAAAAAAAAGAACAATTGTATGTACACATGTTAAATTTAACGAAAGTCAAGCAGGTGCAAAATATTATACAAATATATATAAAAGAACTATGCATAGTAATAAATTAACTGGAAATGTCATAGAAAACACTAACCGAAAAGTAAACAATTAAAAGTAGAAAAGAGCACAGATACATACATATGTACATACATGTATACTTGAAAATAATTATACATTTTTTTGGAACATGTTGTCGAGATATTATGTTGGTCTGTTGTTAAATAAATAGCTCAATCAAGTGATTGAAAAGATTGCAAAATTAAAAACCAAAGCTGCCACACTTGTGTTGTCAGGTGGGGTTATTGGTTAGCAAAGTTTGTGCCATTTGTTAATAAGAAATTTAGTTAGAAATTTGGACTGCGGTTGGAAAGCCTCTGCCACGTAGTTAACTTTATCTGTTAGCTGATGTTGCCTATAAAAGATGTTAGCCAAAACCGCATGCATACCTCATCGAAGAAGACTTGCGTCTTGCGCAGAATATGCTTCAGCTCAGTCAATTCCAAGAAATTGCGTTTCAATGCCTCCGCATTCTGGTTAACTTCACGCAGCTCGTTCTCCAGCTTCTCAAAGGTGGCCTGCAAGCAATGGAAGCCATCTAAGTTAGTAAAGCGATTCAGTTTTTATCAGTTTGTTTCACTTGCCTCCAAGTCGATCATTTCACGCGGCTGCGGAGCCTCTGGACTCTCGCCTGTATCCAGCATGGGTATACCGTCCTTTTTAATCTCCTTTTCCAGGTAACGCAATTTACGTTCCATTTCATCGCAACGACGCACCTCGTTAACGAATTTTCGTTGAAATGCATTTACATCCGGATTGAGCTAAACATAGTATTGTAAATAGATAAGGTTTCTGTTGTCTAGTTTATATAATATAACATATTATACTTACATCTCGAAACTGAACCAACCCCAGCTCGCCAAGCTCGGATACACATGCGTAGGCTGCTTCGCTCTGTAGGAAGAGCTGACAAAGTGCCATCTCCTCGCTACGGAATAATGAACCCATCTTGACAGACGACACTTAATTTACCAATTACTGCAAGAAAACATAACAATATCAAACTCATTGAATACGTATGTATAGTATATGGATTGTGCGGTAAGTATTATAAATAGCTTGTCATCAATGATTCAATTTCATAAATGAATCAATTTTATGTATGACTTTCATATTCAATTAATTATGTATGTAGTACATATTTATATACTTTATGACTCCCACTTTTTCGGTATTATTGTTTTTCGGTTTTATCTACGCCTCTTTTGTTTTTTTCGAATTGTGAGATTAGACGAACTAAATTACTTGAAACGCCAGCACATATGAATCCCTGTATCGATTTATTGATTTTTCATCAGTGTGGCAGAGTAAAAGAAAGTGCTGCGTTGCATGTCTGTGATTTCAAGGCATTGTCCATTATAATTTCGAACTCTTAATATTTTTCATTGCGAAAGTAATGTGTCTTATTATTTAGCTAAGTTTTACACACAATTTATAGCTGGATATCACTTAAAATTGCACAGTTAAAATCTCTTAATTTACCAATATCTTTATTTTCGGTGTCTCTCAGAAGGAGTGTGACCGAACTGTGCAATGGAAATAAAAGCTAAATAAGGGAACTGGGAATACAATGCTTTAATACTAAATCGCTTTTATGCTGAAAAAACAAAAGCTTTGCTGCAATTATATAACGTTTGGAAGTAGTAATAGTAACAAATCTATACATGTCTATAGTAATTTTTGTATAACTAAAGGAATTTAGCTGTATCAATATTATGGAACTAGTTTCAATGAACTATCGCTAATCGATAACATAAGTGATAGTAACAGTGACGCGCCCATTTAAAAAATGATATTTGATTCATGTTTGAAATGCATTTTATATATATCATAAATTCATGTTTCTTTCAATATAAATATATATATTTATATAGACATCTGTAGTGAAAGACAAGAAATGAAAATACAATTAATCTTGTAAAGTGTTGGAGGAACTTAGATTTTGCTCTTTTGTTTAATTATTTCTGCTTTTTGATAGCGCTAGATGTGAAATTGCACATGTTAGTTTAACCAATTAACATTAGCTTTAATTAGTATATATTATATACGTATTAAATGAATAGCTAACGCAGCAGCTTTCAAGAGTTTAATTACCAGGACGCATTCCGCTCTTAATTGTATATTCATTCTTAAGGAAATCTTTAGTTGTTGATAAACAAAAAAAAAAAAACATGCTATGAGCTGTACCGTAAGCTAAGTTTTTTGAGTTTTAATTTTTTGTATGCACGTTTATTTAATTTATGTTGTTTTCTAAAACAACAACAACAAAAAACAACAAAATTACCAAAATAAGTACAAATGTTGCGAACGTATGTGCCAGGCATCAATGTTGCTGGCAAGTTGAAACGCCCAACATCAAATGTTGCCTTATAAGAGAGGCAAATTTGAAAAGAGTATGTTAGCTGAAATATGAGCTCTCTTAGCGCCGGTGAGTCCTTGGACTCACAATGGCGACGAAGGACCAACAGCAGCATCCATCCGACGATGTAAAACGAACTCCAATGGCGACATTTTTCGCTTGGGCCGCAACTCAGTGTGAATTTGTAACTCGAGAGCGACGGAACGATTGCGGCTCAAGGCTCGGTAAATGGTCCAGGCAAATTTACAAGCAACAACAACAACAAAAACATGTGAATAGGCATAGCAAAGTGAAAAGTGGAGATGGTCAAAGCAGAAAATTTGATGCTTGCCGCTGTTTCTGTTTCTGCTGCCATATAATCCTCGCCTCCGTGACTGTGTTTATGTGAGTGTGTGTGTGTGTGTGCGTGTATGTGTTTTTGTGTATGTGTGTGGGTCAGTGTGCCATTTTTGCAAGTACGATCCAACAAAATGTAACAATCAACAAAGGCAACATTTTTGTAATTGAAAAATTTACTGCTGGTTACATATGCGATATGCGCGAGTTGTTGTTGAAGTTCCTGTTCCTCTTGCTGCTGTTGTTGTTGTTGTCGGTTTTGTTCGGGTTCAGGCACCATACCGCAACCCCCAAAAGTATGCTATGCCACAGAGCACAGCATAGCCAAAAAAAAAAAAAAAAAAACAAAAAAAATCAATCCCCTTCTCGTTATATGAAATATATGAAATTTGTTACAAAATGGCATGAAAATTAGTGTGCCACAATAAAATATTGTTCATATAAGAATTGCAGTAAATAATTGGCCTCAGATTTAACCACAAAAGCCGAACCAAACGAAAAAGAGAAAATCTTTTGGGTTTCTCTGCTTTGCTTCTTTGCTTTGCTTTGCTTTTTGCTTTTTGTCGTGGCCGCTCCCAAAAAATGTGAATTTATCAACAATAGGAAGCGAGACCACAATAAGTGACTCAAATAATAAAATGTCAAAAACACGTGAATATGATATTTGCTTGGAAAATAACAAAAAAAAAACCAAAAATATACAATTCGCTGCAGGTTCAGGAAATACATTCACATTTTGCTTTTTTTTTGTGTTTGCCATATCTCTTGTAATAGTAGATAAAGTCTCCAGGCTCTGGGCGCGACCTACTTAAACATAAGCTGAAGGTCTCTGAGTGGCTTTGCTGTACCATAATTAGCTGTGTGAATGATTTAAAAATGCCTATAAGCTCTAAATTGAATAAGTGCATTGCAAAACGAGGACATTTTTTTATAATACTACTTATATATCAAAATGGATACAATTTTTAACAAGCAATTTGTGGCGTTGATTGTTTGCCCGGCCACAAATAGTTAGAGCGTTGAAGATGCCAGATTAGATCTAGTTAAGGTGTTCAAAACTAAATCTAAATCGGTTTATTTGCTCACTCTTGATTTAATCAAGACACACACACAAATACTCTATTGTAAATTGAGTTTATTGTGCGGTCAATTGAAGATGCTACCTCGTTTCTAACCGCCCGCGCCCTGTAATTTACTGATGATGTTTTTTTGATTGATATACAGCTTGGGCTTGGAAGGCGCACTTGGTGCTAAACTAAAACAGATTTAGTTGCAAATTCTCGGGGCTGGCGTTAAGATGACAATAATGTCGCAAAACTGACAAAAAAAAACTCAAAAATAAACCCAAAAACAATAAAAAATAAACATCAAAGATAACTTCAGATTTATATATATAAATATTTATAATAATTATATTTTGTGCTTAATTTGTGCAGTGCAGTGCTAATCCTTTTTTATAACGGCTTTATACCCACAATGAGGATTTTTGCAAATATATATATATATATATATGAGTAAAGTGAAGGCAAAGTAAAGGCAAACAAAGTGCAATCCACAGCAACAACAATAAAAGTGTTCAGCAACAACATCAACAAAACAACTTCATCATCAACAACAGCATCAGCAGCAGCAACAACAACAACAACATTATCATCATCATTAGCACAAAAGGATTAAAAACAGGCTGCACACACACAAATGCAGCACAGACGACTGTAGGTGCGTATAATAACAATCACAAATTACACAAACTTTTATAGTTTTACTAAGACAAAAGCAAATAAACTTAAATTAAGCTGCGAGAGCGTTGAGATGAGCACTCGAAAGTGACAAAAAAAAATAAAATAAAATAAACGAATACAAAAATCAAAAAGGGCGTGTTGTGTCTTCAGCTCTCAGAATCAGTGTGCATGTGTGTGTGTGTGTGTGTGTCTGTGTGTGTGTATATAGCGCGTGAGTGCGCTTTGTTGTTGTTTTCATTGATGGGCCTGTACGCTGCTGCTACATCATCAATTTGCTACTGCTTTCAGCTCAGTCTCTAGTCTCTGACTCCGGCTTCATCAGCTTCGGCTGCGCCTCTTTACTTTTGTGCGTAATAAAATTGATGATAAAATAAAAATGGATAATGGGCGATTTTCGGCTGCGCCTTCTGCCCGAAGTCACACACAGTCAGGCAGAATTGTGAAGTCGCAACTCGGCCATGTCTGGAGTGTCTGGAGCGAGTTGTGTTTACCGTGCAACGCTTTCTACTCTCGTCCTGGCCTCAGTGTTCACCAATATGGCCACAATCTGAGCAGCCATGTTGTGGCTCAAGTCTGCTCTTTATTATCCTGTGACGGTTACATTCTCTCTTTCATTTCTGTATTGTGCTCTTTGTTGTGGGTATATTTCTTCCTTTTTTTTTGTTTTTTGTTGGGTTGGGGCTGTTGCTGATAAGAATGCTGCACAGTTGTTAATGGCAACGTGGCGGGAGCGCGTTAACTTGCCTTTAAATTGCAAAATTTTAATCACGATAATGCGCGAAACAAATAAAAATGACAACACACAGTATCTGCTACCTCCTAGTATCATTAACATAGCGCATATAGGCCCATGGCCAAATGGAAACTGCCTAGTCGCATAATTTGGCTATAGTGTCACATTTAGCTAGGCTAATTACCAAATATCGTTTTGATGGCATTAGGCATTTTGTGCCCAACGTATCCTTGAGGCGATTTTTTAAATGCTGCCATTGGCCGAAGACAATCCTAAAGCCTCAATAGAAATAACTGTGATAAGGTTAAATATTTAATAGCTTTTCTTACTTCTCATTCAGTCAGTCAGCCAGTCAGTCAGTCGGTTATTCTGAATGACTTTCTGACTGTTTGCCTGTTTGCTTTCGACTCTGTCAACGCTTTAGAAAAGTTTTGTGTTCTCTTGACTATTGTTGCTGCTTTTGCTGTGGCAATAATGGCAATGACAATGCCATTGCCAGCACAGTTTAGAAATAAATTAAAATTTCATTCAAGTGCTTTTTAGACAAAACTTTCTTAATTATAAATGTATTTCTGTTGCTGTGTTGTTGATTTTAGCTTACGTTGCGCGTTAAAGTATGCTCTAATATTTTCAATAATTTGCAAATTTAATTTCTGCACCCTGCCTAAGAGTGTGCTTTAAAAATATGATTAAGTCCTAAGCAAATGAATACAAATGGCCGCCACACAAGCACAATCACACACACACACACTGTATATACATAATATAATATATAATAATTATAAGCTATAAAAGAAATACAAGCCGTATAGAAGAATACTTTTGCTAAGAACCTAAGAAAATCGAAATTTTTGTAGCTTTTAATGAACAAGAATATTCAGAGGGACTTGAATATAAGAGCTATAACTAAATAATTTTTAAATTTACTTTATCGCTAATCTCTTAATTGTATAAATCGTATTAATGTAGAATTAAAATAAACATTTAAAACTTTATGGTTGGTACTGAATACTTATACGGCATTAATATGATATATTTTCTTCGCCTACATATTATTTTTGGGTAAAAGCTGTAGAAAAATGTTGTATAGTCTATATGTCTTAGTGACAATTTAATAATAAAATTTTTATGACAAAGAAAAATGTAGATTTTCTTATTTCGTATTTATAACAGCTAATAGTCGCAAAATGTAGATTATATTGTCAAAGGTATTTAAAGCATAATATAGCTAATAAATGTTAAGTTTGTTTAAAATACCTAGGGTAACATAAAAAGTCTTATTTATTCAAAAATAATTTAATTTATTATCATTTCAATTCAATGCCAATGGATGGCTTTATATTATCTACTTTTGCTTAATCAGAGATTAGCTTTAAACAATAGTCTTTACAGCTGAGATTTTTTATATTATAGTTTTTACAAACAAACGCTAGAAAATCTTGTAACAAGTTGGACTACAGTGTAGTCAGATTGTGATACAAGTTAATTAACTTGTTTAATCTGTAAGCCAAGAAAGGCTCCCATACAATAACTTGATTTTCGATTAGTCGATTTTATGGCAGCCATGTGACAAAGTCAGCCCTATGCACTATCTGCACCACCTTAATAAAAATTGCTAAAATCAGGCTAGAGGCAAGAAGATAGTCCTGTAGACAGACGAATGTTGTGGAGGAATATATAAATGTACATTTTTTGGCTCGAAAATGTTTCTGACAATTTAAAAAAAAAAAACCATCTGTCAGGGTATTAAAAAGTATGCTGATTGTTGCCTCATTGCCCCATCGGCTTTAAATGGTTGGTCGCTTTCCACTCGCCCACACAATGCTATGCAAAAATAATCAACATATATAAATGGCACAGTGAAAACAATAGAAGGAAGAAAAAAAAAATGATGGCAACAACAGCAGCAGCAGGGACAGTAACAACAACCACAGGGCGTCTAAACAAAAGCAACAAGCATTGCACTCAAACAAATACCCTAAACACACATACACACACACACACACACACACATACATAACATATAGAAACCTGGTTGCTTTGGAGCGCACTTGGTGTGCACTTAGATGAAAATGACAGCAGAGACAACAGCAACAACAGCAACAAGAGGAGGCATGTCGAGTAATGACAGCAGCCGCATTTAACAATGGGGGCACTGGCTAAGCAGTGGCCACGCCCACTCATGCTGCCAGCGGCGAGTTTGTCATTCATTCAGTCATTCATTCATTCATTCATTCATGTGCTCCACTTGTGCAGCACTGGACGCAGTCAGCTGCCATGGGAACAGAGGGGGGGCTGCATCTGTGGCATTGTCATTGTTGTTGTTGTTGTTGTTGTTGGGGCAACACACTTAAGTGGTCGCTTAGAGTGTGCTACGTTTTGTGTTGTTGCTTGTTTATGAATAAAAAATAGTTATTTGCAAAACGTTTAGCAGCAGCAGAGCGAACGGCGTTAAGCTGCAGGACATTGGACCAAGGGCCATATTATAATATCATATATATACATATACATATGTACATATGTACTGGCTTAGGCCAGTTTATATTTTTGTCTTTTTAATTAAATGTCAAAAAATGACGCTGTACGCTATAAAGGCACATTCTTATTTAACTGTGTCTGTGTCTGTGTGTGTATGTACGGCAATTCAATTGACGACCTCCGGCCGCAGAAGCGCACCCGAGAGTATCATAAAGGGCGTATTGCGATGAGCCAAGATAATTGTTACGTCATTAAGCGGCGTCTGCAAAAGAAAAAATTAGTAGAAAAATTTAGAGATAGCTAGTCAGTGCAAAGACATATAATTTTCTATTTAATTGAAGCAACAGCAAAAAATAAATTAAAACTCAAATCGTAAAATGAAGAATACAATATTTGTAGTCTACTTTTGTGCGCTATACAACTAAATACAAATTTGCAGCGACAACTGCGACAAAGCGTCAACAACAAGCCAAGCGAAAAGGCGAATGTTGAATGGTAAATGGTAGAAGTAATACGAAAGAAATCTTTTTTCGGTTTGCCGAAGAGTTAATACTCTTGCAAGGATATTAAGAAAATGACGCCCAATTGTACAAGCGTTAGAAAACCTCAGGTTTTTTCACTTTTTGGCATGATTAATTTTTGTAGCAGCTTTAAGTTGTAATAATTTCATTTTACATTAATGTAAGACAGAATTTTATACTCATAATTCTATAGCTATATCAGTTTAATAAACTTGATTTAGTTTAGTTTTCATTAAATTAAATTAACATAACATAGGAATTAAACTTAAAATAAAAAGTAACAATTTTATAGATAAAAGTGCACTTGACTGATTGGGAATTAACTTATGTGCTTTGAGTCGTTCAAAACCGCTCATTAAATGCTTGACAAAAGTATATTACCCCCGGCAAGGGTATGAAAACAACATACAACAACAACTGTTTGGGAATAACATAAAAAGGGCGATGGCAATAGCAACAAAAAGTCTCATTGCTCTTTATCTTTTGATGCTCTTATTCGTTGGTGTACAGTTTATAGCGCAGGCGCTGCTCTCGCACTGTTGGTCTCTCTCTCTCTCTCTCTCTCTCGGTATCTCTGTCTCTGAGTAGGCATTCTTTGGCTCTTATGCCTCGTTTAGTTTGTGTGCATGTGTGTATGATTATGTGTGTTTGTGTGTGTGTTTGCAGTTTCGCTGCCGACGCTGCTTATTTGGCAATGTCAATGTAACTTTTATCCAACTGCCGCTTCAGTGGTTTCTTTTACTGCAGCTTCAGCCTCTGCCTCTGCTTCAGCCACTGCCACTGCCTCAACCTCAGCCTGCGTCGCAGTCGTTTTAGGCGCTGATTTAAATGCTGTTGATAAGGCGAGCATTATGATTCGAACAGTTCAGCTACAGTAGTCACATAACACGTTCAGTCTTGTCTATCTCACTATATGACAGTGTGTGTGTGTGTGTACGTGTGAGTAGTTGTAGTAGCTGTGCCTTCAGGCGCATAAGTTTACAATTGACTTTTAACGAGATGGATACACATGTGTGTGTGTGCGCGCGAATTTATGTTTTATCATTTATTGTTAGTGGAACGTGCAGACGTCAGCCCCAGCCCCAGCCCCAGTCCCAGCCACGCCCCGTGTCGCCTGTGCTGCGTGCCGCCATTTTGTTGCCATGCCTGTGATAGCTGTTGTTGCTGCTGGGATAATATGCTGCGCCTTTGTTTTCGCAGCAATAAAAATTGGTTGTAATTTAGTTGCCTCTGCCTCACACACAGTCCTACAGCCTCACAGTCTCTCTGTAAGTGTGTGTGTGTATTTTTGTTGTTATTGTTGAGATTGATACGCATTGCGTTTTGTTGTTGTTGTTTTTTTTTCTTCATCTATGGCTTACCAATTAATTCCATTGATATGCGTGTTTCATGCTTTTCTGCGCTTCGTTTCGTTATGCTCTGCTTTGGGCGCCCTCAAACAGTGTATATATTTGTATTGCATACTTTGCGGCTGGCCGCAATTTGCATAGTATTTTGGCAATTATTGAAGGTTTGTTACGTGATCAGCATATTTAACCTGCCTGGTCGGGCCAACAGTCAGTTAGTCAGCTAGTCAATCAGCATTTTGACATCATATTGTATTATTTACAACACATCACATGGCTCTGGCATACATTACGATTGATGGCAAACAGCAGCAGCAGCAGCAGCCACTTAGCCAGGATCATTGATAGACATTGCTTTTTATTTGGCGCCAATTTGCATTTGCATTTACTTGAGCTAGCTGGCAGCAGTTGCTCCAGTTTCCATATCTCAGGATGCTCAACTCATGCTTTGCTTTTTCTCTTTGTCTCGTTTCAGCCAGATATTTCAACATTGGAACAAAAGACTTTTCATTTTTGGTACAACTGAAGCAATTAACTGAAAATGTAGCGCTCAAAAAGGACATGGCCAAAGTGGAACAACAAATGCCAAACAATGCAACGAGCATAAACGTAAGTATGAGCAAGGGATATAGTATATATATATATATGTGATATGGGCGTGTATCTTGGCTAATTGCCTTGGTTATGCGCAGCAGCAAAAGTCAATAAAGACATTGAGCTGTAAAAGCACAGAATGCAGACAAGGAATCACAATTGCCACAGTTGAATTTTTGTTGAAAATGTTGAAACTGCAATTCCGTTTCATTTGCTTTCAATTTTCTGCAGCCTCGCGCTCATTTTGATTCCCAACGCTTCTGCTTCTTCAGTCTGCCACTCTACATACATACATACAATATATTGGTCTTTGTGTGTGTGTTTGCCAAAGTCCTCGACTGACATTATTAAAGATTTGTGTGTGCTCTCGCTGGTCTGCCTAGTCCTGCAGGCATTTGCCATTCTCGTTCTCATCCTTATGCACAGAGTCCCATTGTGCACTGCACTAATCAACTGATATGAATGCAGCACACGCTTGTCAAATAGATAAATGGATGTGGGTGGAACTAAAATAAATTTATATGCCCTTAGGACTTAATATGCACACATTATATAAGCGCAGAAATTAAATTCAAATGACACAAAATTGTTCTCGCCTACTTTAAATGGAATTTAGTTTTAGAGACATTAGTTTCTATAAATTCTTTGAATTTAAATTGAGCAAATTTTTAAATGACTTTCGAAATTTCTGGTTTCCTAAGAATATTCTTAACTGAACATTGTTATTATTTTTATTATAATTATTTTCTCAGAATCCAATCAGAAACATTCAATTCACATTTCTTGCATAACTCTATCTTTTGTGTCGTTCCAAATAATCCATTTCTTCTCCAGTTTATTATATATAAACCAAGCTAGTCCTTGGCGTTGTCGGATATAAAAAAAGCTCTTGAAATTCTTTAAGATCGTAGTATAAGAATGCAACTGCTTGGAATGCACTCAGCCTCTTCGCTGGTTAGTAATCCTTAGAGAAACAAGACACCTGTATTTTTCTGTTTCTCTACTCCGGTTAGTACTCTCCTTTTATCCTTGCAACATAATTCTTTGCACGTTAATCTGGGCACACTGCTGGTTCTACTAAGCTGCTGCCTTATCGCACATTATATTGTGAAATTGAAGTAAAATTTGCTTTTTAATATCATGAAATCATGTCCTGGGCTCTTTCAACAAAGAAACTGTTGCTGACATTGCGCCCTCGCTGGTCCAAATCACATTTACAACTTTTATGTGCATCCTTTACCTGCCTTGTTATTGCACAACACCAAGGACAATGGCAAAAATGGAAATGATGGCGACAACAGCAACGTTAATAGTAAAACTCCAGTGCACGACCAAGTACAAGATGGTTAACATAGAGCACACAGGACACAGCGTCAGGGCAACAGGACAACAGGACAACAGGACAACAGGACAACAGCACAACAGCGGCACAAAAGGCAAATTCAGAAATGCACAACATTCTTTTGTGCGGTGCCGCCTGCCGCATGGTCTAAACGAGTGTCGCCCGCTGGGAGCGATGTTGGCTTTGAGGCAAATGCGGCTCCTTTTGAAATGCCAGGCAATGATGCAGTTACTCGAAACAAGCTAAGCAGCTACCAACTAGTGTGGGCGTGGCTTGGACATTCTATATCCAGCAGATGACATAAAGGCGTTTGCTTGGTCTTAAACGTGGTAAAGAGGTATTTTACTTGCAGGTGTGTGTGTCTGACCTTATTTGCATGTGACACACGCCCACAACGTGCCACAGATACCTGTGCAAGCAGTTTGCCTCAGTTCCCTACCCCGCGTGCTGCATTTGTTGGCCAAGTTTTCAGTTCACAGTTCTCAGGATTCAGTATTCAGTATTCAGTTGCCTGTTCTCATGTATCCGTGTAAGCCATGCATCATGTGACACGGCACGTAAATTCGTAATAAATTTGGTATTATGTGCACATTTCGTGCCTTTGCTGCTGTTGCTGCTGTTGTTGCCGAGGCCGAAGGCCAAGCAATTTGCAACTTGCACTTTGATAATTTATGTTGCATATACTACGCCCAGTCGTAGCCATATATCATACTATGTGGCCATATGTTGTATAGGTGTGTGTGCATGTGCCTGTATTGCCGTTTGCCATTGTCACCCTGGTTTTTCAATTTATCCTAGTGTTGCACACAAAGGTTAAGCCATGAAAATGGATTATGTTGCCTGTCAAGGATATTGCCTGTTGGGTATCCCATGACAGGCATTGTCACCTCTGGTATACAAAATGCATTCAAATATTCATTGGCCCCAATATTCATGGCATTCATATCACAATTGCTCCCCTCACTGCCTAATGATTCTCATTAAAAAAGCATTCGTCGAATTGCTGTCAGTTGCATTTGGCAGCTGCAACTGCAAGTGCAACTGCAACTGAAACTGCAACTGACAGCAGCAATTGATGTATTGACATTTTGATTCTCAGTTTAGAGTACGCAATTCGATATACAAATTGCTGCCAGTGCACTGCAATTGTGGCATTTGCATTTCCCTTTAGTGCTGTTATTAAAATAAAAATAAATTTTTTATCATATAGCATCATATCAATATTTGTATGTTTATCGCAGTTTCGCAAATTGTTTGTTAAATTTGGGATATTTAAAAATATTTATTACATTTATTATGAATTATTTTGGAAAAAGTAATAAATGCGTTAGATATCAGAAAGTATTTCAATATAAACAAAAATAAGAAAAAGTTATTTTATATTCTTGAAAAATGAAATTATTTGATTTATTTAAAATATTATTTTAATTAAACTCAACTATTATTAACAATTTGTTAAATGTACTTTATTTTTTAACCAAAAACAACCTCACAGAAGACAGTTCAATTTAAGCTAAATTTCACAGCTAACTTTAGATCAATATGTTTCATTACTTTGAGAATATAAAATCAATTATAATAAATTTTATTAATTGTTTCAAAGAATTGGCAATTTTGCCAATGTGCAGTAATAAAACTGAAAATCTTCATTAGAGCTTTTTTCTTCTTATTTTTTTTTTTATAACAAATTCTAACAAATGTTTTAGATATAATCCTACAAAATATATAATTGACCATTTTTTTGACTATAGTTTATTTAAATTAAAATAATCATTTAATTGATAGCCACGTTAATTGGATGTTTTATATTTTAACAAATGGCTTTCATATAGTTTTTAATTAACACAACCTTTTAAATGCAAATGTACTTAATTAACTTTGGTGAGCGAAATGCATTTAGTATATTAATTGCTTCATTTGTTTTATTTATGTAAATTACGTATAATGAAAGGTGACTAAGAGCAGCATGCTAATATAATTAATCTACTCTAAGGATTACAACCAGTAATACTAAGTTATTATAGTATCAAATAGTTGAAGCAATTAATACATTTTATTATATTTTATTTAAATTATATTTTTGCTTTAAATAACACATATTTGGCAATCGAATTCAACTATGTGTTTTATTTTCTTTTTTCTCTATAAACATTTCATTAATGGTTGATTACTTATCAGTATCTGTGTAATTTCTCTCCATCATGTCCATTTGCATTTAAAATTTCGACCTTGATGTTTGAAACATAAAATACGAGTATATTACGACAGGGCGTATCCAAAAATGTCACCGGCGTTAAATGCGATTTATATATTGTGGCAAATGTTGGAAAATGTAAAGTGGCAGTCAACAGCCTCCTCCTCTTCATCACCGCCACTTTACTGTCTGCCTCAATTTTAGCAGAGAAATTGATTTAATTTAGCGCCGAAATTGCATTAAATTTGCTGACTTTGCTGTTGATTTTATAAACGTGGCAACAACGTTGAAAACCAGTTCAAATGTTGGTCAATACTATGTGGATGTTACTTTATCATAATTATTTCAGAATAAATATCGAATGCGGGCAGCTGCTATGCTCCATTTGGCATTGCATTGTTTAGTAGACAGCACGGGGCGGGTATTTTGGCAATCGTTTTTTATACGCTGCATCTATAAAATATGTATGAAAGGGTATATTCCGATTATGTATATTGATGTAACAGGCAAGAGCAAGTAGATGTGAATATATGGAAAATATTCTTTATTAGTCAGAGCTTCATATACAAATGAGTTTTCATATTCCCAATACATTCACGTTTTTTAACACACAAGCTAAATTTAACATAACTATATTTTTAGCATATTTTTCTATGATTTTTCTTTCTGCTTTAAGTTAAATAAGTTTGTTAAAAACTCTTTTATTAAACTATCTCAACCTTGCGATCGAAATAACGCACACTTTAAAAACTACAGTATATATATATAAATGTATGTTAGCTTAAGAGTGTCTGGGGATATTTCACACCCATGTACAGGGTATCAACTGAAAGTAGAGACAATAAAAGCCTTTCTACTTGTTTTTGGATTTGGTTTTTATACACCCAAACAAACAATAACAACAATAGCAGCTACAATTTTAAACAATTTCGTTTGGCACACACACAAACGGCAAAAAAAACGGTTGAGTGGCGGGAGGAGGGTTAGAAATGGATGGAAACGATGCGGGCTAGAATGGCATTCTAATCGGATTTTGTTGCAGCTGCGGCCAGAGCTGCCAACAAAACAAAAGCTTTTGCCAGCAAATTGATATCGAGAGCAATTTGGCAACGGGCAGTTGCTGGTTTGAGATAGAGAGTCGAGAGTTGAATGGTTTGAGGTTGTTTTGGGGTTTAGGGTCGGGGGTTTTTGGTTGAAGGTATTTTAATTTCAGCTCTTTGTCATACGCTGTGTATGCGCAATTGCATAATCTGTGACACTTCAATTTGATCGCACAGCATTTGTAAGTCATTTGGCCATGCTGTGTCCTGCAGCATGACGTTGATGAATTCAGGCAACGGCAATAAATTCAATTACAAGACCCAGTCAGCGAAGGCTATAACTCAGTTCCAGGCTGACAGGGACAGAGCAGCTCTTTACTCTTTACCTTAAAACACTTGATTTTGGCTCTTTAAGTGTTGCCTGGGAATTGTTAGAGAGACGCAGACACGCACAATGAAATGGCACAAGAAAAACAGTTAAAAAGCAAGCAAAGTATAAGGAAAACAACATAAAATAAATGTAATAAATTTTAAACATAGAGATGATAAATTGCTCTGGGACTTGGCTCAAAGTGCTGCCAATGCCAAGCAGCTGCCTGCAGCAGTCGTCCCTCGCTCAACATTTTTACAATTTGTTTGCGGCATCACTTGTCCCTCGTTTTTGCCTCCTGCCCCGCATGTGCCACATGTGTCTGTGTTTGGCGCTTTTATCTATTTGGCCGCATGCTTCGCTGTCGTTGTTTAATTCTCGTTTGCTTTGAAATTGATTTGAAGTTGGGTTTTTTATTTACTTTTCTACCAAGTTGCCATACTTTTTGACACGCCCCACAACTTTGCACGCAGTTCTGTAAGCCTCAACTGTAACTTGCAGCCAAAGTAGCATTAAAGTTGCAGCTGTTCGCTCTTAAGCCCTGTCAACTATTAGTTGCAGCTGCTGTTGATATGCAAACTGAAACTTTGACTGAACTTTGAGCTGTCGCCAAAGCAGTTTATTCAGCTAAACTTTTCCTTTTTTTGTAAATTCTCATGCTTGTATCCTTTCAGAAACTTCAAATATTCCGTGATTAGGACGTGGTGTACCCAAGCGATCTAAATGCAGACGATATGGTAAGTATAATCCAATGCCAACATTCTGAATCATCTCAATTGCCATACAGTTGGCCATGTTTACTCTCAGGACCCAACAAGTTTGTAAAACCATACTATAACTAAGAGAACTTTGAAAAGACCCAAAAACATTGCCTACCTTTTTGTGTGGCACCTGGGACGAATGTTGTGAGTGAGTGTTGCAAAAACTAGATCCTTGTTGATATGCAGCTCAATCCTATTGCTGATGCTGCTGCCCCCAGACCGGTGACTATACATTTACACAACACACAACACACAACATAGACAGAGCTCATACATTACGCATACGCCACATATGCCCTGAACTATTAGCAACAACATTGCATATTTATGCAGCAAAGTATTTAGAATTTTTGAAATGTGCATTGCATAACAAGCTAGCTTTAAGCACTACACTCGCATGCACAAACAGACAATACGACAGACATACATATAATAAATATAAGTTTTAGCATGGAAACTGACAAAAAGCTGTACTAAGTTTTCTAATTAAAAACTACAAATTATTTTGAAGCATAATGAGAGCACAATGCGCCCTTTGTATAACATGCAACATGAAACCACACACTTGGCAATTTAAGCTGCGTGCGGCAACAAAAGCCAAATTTAAATTACCATTTGTCATAAAGGCTGCAACGCCAGTTGCAACAGCAACAACAACAGTCACAATACACATACGCACACACGCATACTATGGGAAAAATATACACTTGTGGGCAATCAGCAGTTAAAATTATATTATAAATTATTGAAATAATAATTTAGAAAATATATTCTTAATTCTCGGTACACATGAAAGATAATCTACCTTAAATTTATATATGAACTGCATTAAATAAATATAAAAGAAAGAAGATTTTTCTGAGAGTTGTGTTTTACAGCTGTTAACTTTTGATATGTAAAAATAGAGTTCGATGTCTTGAACATAAAAATTCGTTATGTTTCCACTTTAAATAAATGTGTATATCTTTATGCCAGAAAATTTCTAATTTTCTCTATAGTACCTTGTCGTCTCGCCAATTTCCACAGCCCGATGCTCATGATGACGATGTGGAAATTGTGCCTCTGCTTTGGCGTTGTCCTCTGCTGCCAGGCCATGCATATTGCATATGCTTGCAACTCGACAGTCCGGCAGGCAGGCAGTCAGACAGACGGGCAGTCACTTTGGCATGCAGTCAGGCATGCCACGCCCACTTGGTGGCGCCCATCGTAATGCATTTTATTTGCATTGCAAGCAAAAGCAGTGCAGCAGAAATGCTGCAGTCAAGAAAAATCGCAAAAAATTAAATGGCAACCCAAAATACAAAAAAATTTGTATATTGTGTATTGTGGAAAATATATATCCATTTAACGATATGCCGCGCCTATAATATTGGGTAGAATGTGCATTCACACGCACTGTTGTCCCCTGATGATAATGTTGTTGTTTATGTTGCATTAAGCACTGGCTTTATTTGGATTGTAACAGCAGCACAACAATTTTAATCCTATTCTATTGTTGTTGCTGCTGCTGCTGCATTTTTCCTGCTGCAAGTACCGCCATTTGTTTCTGGCTGCCAGTTGCCATTTACCATCTTTATATTCTGTGTAGAGTATTATATCTGGGGTGTTTGTAAAGCTCTTTAAAACAGAAATGTTTGGCTGACAATTCAGCATATTTTATATAGTGATTTAATGTTTAAATGTTTAAAGTTTATATGATTTTATTATGTAAATATATTTGCCACAACATAGTATATTTAAAATGTTTACAAATCATTAAGTAAAAAAATTTGACTACGCTTGCAAACGAACCTAAATTTAATAGTTACAAAATCATCGATATCATCCAGGTTAATTTTTTTGGCATCTAGATTGATTAAAGATTCGAAAAATTCCTTTGAAATTGTAAATTGTATGTATTTGAAATCATAATTTAATTTTTAATTATTTGAACCAAAAACTTATTTTATCTAAGTGTTTTTTTCATTTTTTTTTTAAATTTTATTTCTTTCTTATTTAAAAATTATTTTCTGTTGAATTCTAACTCAAAAATGTAATTTTAAGTCAATGTTGCAAAGTAGATAAGATTAATTGTTAGAATTGCTGCCATAAATTCAAAATTTTGATTAGTATGTCCAACACAATTTTTACTACAAGCTGAACAGCTTATTTGTTACAATTGTAATATTGAAATATATATTTATTCTTTACACTAATATTGGGCACTCTAAAAGAGTATCATTGGTTCGGCAAGCCGTTGACTTCCTGTTTTTCTACTTCCTCTTTTTTTTTTGCTGCTACTTCTGATGCTTATTTCGAAGTCTCTGCTTTCTGCTCTTACTTTGAAGTGGTTTCTGCACTTTGGAATTCTCTAATTGGCTGTGACTGGTTTTAATTTTTCTAGTTTTTTTCCCATTATAATTCATTTTTTTTTTGTTTTGTTTTCTGAGTGGGAAATGCATTTGAAACAGCATCAGGCAGTATCATCTCCCTTTGTGGTTTTCAACTTTAAAAGAGCACATTAAAACGTTGATAAATTGCCCAACTGAACGGGAATATAATTACACTCAAACAGTCTATGTGTCTGTTCAAATGCATTGCGAGTAAACTAATTGCAAATATACAAATGCAAATGAGAAGAGAGCAAAAAGCAATGGCCAGGACATCAAATGAAAACATTGCACACGAATTAACAAATATGTGTGTTAGGAGAAAAACAAGTTAGAATATTGCAATTCAAAGCTCTAGACTACGATATACTCTGTGTCGTTGTAGCCTTTTGCGAGGATTTAGTCTTTCATGAATTTCAATTATATTTTTTCAAGAAAGTCTTCAGCAAATCATTGAAAATATATAAACTCGCAACACTTTATCTGAAAAGAAAACACAACTAATTTGCTCGTACCTGTGTCTAACAGAAATTATATAAATAGTCACAGTTTCAGTTGTCGAGAATAAATATAAACACAATATTCTCATTTTCGCTTTGGAAAACAAAATGCAAGTATTCAGACAGAGAGAGGTGCATTCAAAATGATAAAATAAATGTCATTTCATTTGGTTGTTGTTTTTACTGTTGCTTTTCGCTGGTTGCAATTAAAAGCCACAACTTGATAAGTGCATATTTGTGTGTGTGTGTGTGAAACTCCTAGTTACACATAAAATATACAATTAAGTATGTGGATAACTGGATTACTGCATTTGTATCAAAGCCACAACGACGGCAACAACGTTGTCAGGACTTGCGGCTTACAATGTTGCTCGCTTTCTGTTGCTGTTGCTTCAATTATTTAGCAGGGCAGACATACATATTTACAGGTACACACGTAGAACTTTCTTTGGAATTAATGAGTGTTGCAGTAATGTGGAAATTCTATTACATAGAGGCAACCATATATCTGACAACTGTCGCAGGATAGGAGCCAAAGCTGGCCTTCCTTATACACCTGATAAACAACTCAAACACACACACTTTACACGAATTTACACACACGAAATCGGACCCACACCAGCATACCATACTACATTCTATCATATATATCACATTCGCCTAGTTACGCATATGTCCTGATGACATTAGTGCAGCATTGCAGACATTTTCACACAGCAAAACGAAAAATTTGACAGGACATGTGCTCAGCTGGGCAGTTGGGCGGTTCGATGGTTGCGTAGCTGGGCGGCAACTCTAGGCTTGTGAATTTTTTGTTGCGGCCAATTTTGGGGTTGGCCACAACGGCAAAGGCCACTCAATGCGTTAACAGCAAGTGACACATGTGTGTGTGTGTGTGTGTGTGTGTGTGTGCGAGTGTGCTTTGGAATTTTACGTTGATTACGAGCATTTTATGTGTCCATGTTACGTGTGGGCGTTGCGTTCTGTTTCTGTGGCTCTGTGGCTCTGTTTCTGTTTCTGTCTGTGCCTAGGTTTGTGCCTGTTTGCCATCATCTGAACATGACAATGACAACTATGCGTTCATTGTTGCAATTTTTATTTTATTATCACTGCCTGTAATCACCACAAGGACAACTCGCATACACATTTGGTTAGATAATTCCGTAGACAATAGTCAAAATGAGCAAAATTAGTTTTTCTGTGTCTCTATTGCCACAAAATTTGATAAATGTGCGCCTTGTGAATGTGGGCGTGGCATACTAACCAGGCTAATCTACTGCATTTCAACATAATTTATTGTTATTCACAGCTGATGAATTATGATACTGATATTATGTTCCTTAAGGGCTTTAACATGTGCTAAAAAGCTCTCTGCTAATAAGTCACTTTTAGGAAAGTAAATGCGGAGAAAGCTTCTGTACTAAAAGGCTAGGAACTTAGCTAGCAGCTTTCACACAAAAGCTTTGGACGGCAAGCTTTTATAAGTCAGCAAAAGCTTTATGATAGTGCTATAAAGAGTAGCGCTTTATAGTTCTTTATTCTCAATCAAAGAGCATGAATTATAAAGAGTGGAATTTTGAAAAACAGCTTTTTTTACCGTTAACACTTTATGCTAGGCTTCTAGCTCGGTCACACATACAGGCAAAAATGCACAAAACACATAGAAATTATGCATACACAGACAGGTTTTCCATTGAAAATGGCAAAAATTTTGTGGAATTTATAGTAGGGTATTCATTGGCTGTGTCTACCCATATTATGGGACCCCAAATGGGTCCCATATGGGACCCCATAATATGAACTATTTTGAGGAAAAGATCCGAGACCAAATTTCCTCTCTTACTTTTATACATTCTTTTTGATTCTCAATGAATTGTGGTGCAGAATTGTTATTCAGTCTGGTAACTTACATCACTGTTAACTAATTAACATTAATTTAAATAATCATTTGACAACTGAACGGTTAAAAGATTTTCTAAATTTTTTTAAGCTGCTCTTGATTAATGTAATGTTAATAAAAAAAATTAATAGCTTTTCAATTGGGAGAGCTGCTATTTACTTTCTATTGCTACTAACTTACTAAACTCAGCCGAGTAATTTAACTAAAGAACCAATACTATTACTATTTCCTATATAAACAACAATGTCATGCATTAAATGTAAAAAAAAGAGATAATCTTTAAAATCAAATAAAAACCAGCCGTTGGCACTTCTGAATAAATAACAGTCTTAAAATGGACTCTCATTTGTGAAAAGAAGTGGTTAACAAAACGTCAAAGGATTTGCCCTCTGGCAATCACCAGTGGAAATTGATTAAAAAGTAGCAGAGATGCCAGATAACCTAAATACACACAGCAACAACCAAATGTTTTTGTGGCGCGAAATCCTCGTAACACGGTCAAAGGCAAAGGAGGGATTCCCACTAAATAGCAAACGAATCGATAATCTAAGGGAATAGCTTCAAGCGAGTCCCAGTTTCAGTTCAAGTTCATCAAAGTTGCATCAATGAATTTGGATATTGGTCAATATAAATGCTTGTGTATTGTTTGTTTGTATTGGACTACAACTATTGCTGGACACTGGGAACTGTATCCTTTGTGTTCTCGGGTTTGATTCAGATTCAGTTAACGGACATATATATGTTTATTTTTTTTGTGACATGATTTTAACACACATATAATGTTTCATGCTCTTTCACTTTTCAGGGCACAACATGGCCTCAGCACAGATACGACATTTCTATAACACACCAACAGCAACAACAACAAACAAGTCTACTTCTTCCACAACACGCCAACTCTTACAACAGCAAGAATACACGGTCAACAGTAACAGTAACAGCAACAGCAACAACAGCAGCGAACGGAAGCAATTTGAAAGCGAAACGTTTCTGTGCCACACAACAACACAAAGAAAATTGGAAGCAACAGCAGCAACATGGCAGCCACTCACGCCAGCAACACCAGAGGCAGCAGCAGCAGCTGCAGCAACAACATCAGCAGATGATGTACAAACGAACGGAAGTCAAAAAGGTGCGTCAAATTTGTTATGGACAATACATAAGATCGCTGCCAGCAGCAGCAGCAACAGCAGCAGCAGGCACACCAGAATGCTTCTTAATGTTGGCAAGGAGCAAGTGGCAGCTTCGCATGGTCAGCAGCAACAGCTGCATCAGCAATATCCTGTCGCAAGTTCAAATGGTGCTAATTGCAATAACGGCAACGACGCTATTGACGCTGACATTGCGAACTGGCAACGCATTGATGTTGCTATTGTGGCTGCCACTGTTGCTATTGGGCAATCTAAACAAGTTGCCTGTGGCAGCAAAAGCAACACAACAATTGCAACAGAAACAGGAGCAATCAACACACGTAAGCCAGCAATACAATCACGCTTATCTTCCAAAAACAAACACGGCCAAGGCCAGCATACTGCAACAGCAACAGCAACAACAACATCAACACGTACAGCAGCAACATCAACCACAACCACAACAACAACTACAACAACCACAACAACATCAACAACTAAACAACGAACAGTCTATCAACACTGCGCAAACGATGTCGCTGCCATTGCCCTCGGCCCTCGGACTATCAAAATCTTTATGGATATGCAAAAATTTGCACGCACTGTATTTCCGCTTGTTATTGTCTTCAATCTGCTGCCTTTGTTCTATGCAGGTAAGTCCTAATCTATTTCTAAGTCATGTGTGTGCTACTTGTTCTATCTACAGGCTGCACACTAAATTAAATTCATAACATTTACATGCTCGCACTGTATCTTTGTCAATGTTACATCACTTAACATGAGATTGCACTAATTGAAACCGAGCCAGATGCTTCATTTTGTGGTCCAGTCTGGACCGCAGCCTTTGTTCTGTCAAATGTCCTTGACAAATGCCAATCAAGTCAAGTGTTGCCGTTGTTGGGGGTATTGTGGATGTGCAACTGCTAAGAGTCGTTGCCGCTTCAGTAAATATACATATTATTGTGGCATACTTTTTTTTTAACTGTGTCACTTAAATAACTCTGACAATATTTGCAAATTGACCCAACCGAAACAATAGCAGCGAGGGCAGCTCATTATTTATATCGACATGGAAAAGGTCACAAAATTTAATGACCTACAAAACTGGACATTGCCCCAGGAAGCATGGGAATCCCTTATGCCAACTTTTTAACATCTTTTTGTGCGACTTACATTTTGCTGCTCATTTTTCAAAAACCAATGCGCCACGACATTTTTGTCATTATATTACAAAGTTTGGGTCAAGCATGGTACTGGGGCCGCCTCAGAGACAATGGGGCGCGACCTTTTTTGAAAGTCGACCCACGGCCTTTGTTGTTGTGCGCCCAAAAACTTATTAATTAAATTCGAGTATAATTATTAAAGACAATCTTGTCTTAAGCAAAAATTCAATTTGCGATCCTCGTCTGATAGCTATACACATATATATATTGAAGCTATGGCCCGGCCCAATCAACATACCCATCATCTGCCTAATGTGGCAAACAAAGCGCCGCCAGTTCAAAAGGAAATCAATGACAATTCGTTAAATGTCCCTCATTATTGTCGCCAGACGCATCTGAGCGGCGATTAAAGTAAATTCAAGCCTCTGCTTTGGCCCTACATCCTTATCAGTTGAGTCAGCAACTATATCTTTAGCAGCTCTCTCTAAAAGCTCACGCCTGCGCAGTAGTCAATGGCCAGCTTATCACGTTTAGCTCTTATCAGTGTCCATTGAATTTGTTTATTGGATATTATTGTCATTGTTTGGCGCCCAGAAATCGCTGACTGTGAATGATGGCCAAAATCGAACTGTAATGTGCAATAAAAAATATTGAAATCTTAAATCTTAAATCTTAAAGACTGCTTCCGGTTGTCCTGAGTCCTTTAAGGTGTTTAATGAGTATTAAAAAAGGCAGCCTTAGCCCTGTTGGCTGACTGCCACCTGGTCGCGTATCAAGTGGCATCTTGACGAGCGATTAAGACGTCCTTGGCGGCACTCAAATCAAATGAAATGAGCGAGAATCATTGAGCTTGAAGCGGCAGCAATTGAATTGAAATCGCAAAAATAAACAACTAACAAGTAAGGGAAAGCTAAAGCGAAAGCTAAACACAAACTGCGGTCCCCAAACAGAGGATGGGATGTTGAATATGTTTGGGGCAAGAAAGAAATAAAAGAATCATAAATTCAATTTGATTTAAGATTTATTGAATGTGAGTAGCGTCCATTCGATTCACGAATAGCCAGCCAGTGAAAGTTAAGGCGAAAGCTTTCTCAGTCCTTGCCACACACATACAGACTCTTTCGCTCTTTCTCTTTCTCTGTCGGCAATGCGAATGCTTTTATATACTGGCTACAGGACCTGTTTCAACTCAGTCGATGACAGTCGGCCAAGCACACAAGTCGCTTCAGCCAGCAGCAGCAGCAGCAGCAATTTAAAATTAATAGCAAACAAATTGGCAGTGATATCGTATCATATGACAAGCTCCAGCTTTAGCTTAACCGTTACTTTTTGTACGCGTTCTCGAGAGTTGCTTCAAATCGCGAAAATTGTTTAAAGTTGTTTTTAAACGCTTTTGTGCTTTTATTTTGCATATTTTATTTATTTATTTAATTGCTACTAACTCTTTGTATGCTTCGTTCGCGCTTTTTTTAAAAAACATAAATTTATCAACGAGTTTAACGCGAGTTTTCATTACTGTATCAAACGATAAGATTGAGTAAAGAGCTTAAACTATACAAAAATTACAACACAGTTCCAGGATACAAATATAAAACACAAAAGGTTTCGTGCATTGGAAGCGTAAATATATTTTAAATGTAATTTAAAAATGAAAGAGTTCTTAAAATATGTCTGTGCACAATTGAGATACAAGTGGGGAAAGTTTAAAGTTTTTAATAAAGCTAATAGTGTGTTTAGGCAGACAAAAAACTTAAAAGAACTTTAGTTGTTTATTTTTTTTAACAAGTCATCAATTATCCAAATTGAAAGACGAACTGAGCTTGAATTGAATCCTGGTAACAAGGTCTTCTTTATGCTGCTTAATGAAACTAAAATCGCTTCAAATATGTTTGAATGTACATATTATTTCTCTGAGATGAACAAATAAATTTCTGTTTGTTTGCCACTGATTTCCATCAATTCGTCCTTACTACGTCCTTACATATGACAGACAATGCAAATAATTGGAATTGGTTGGATACAATTGTTAAGGGATTTATAACTTGTCTCTGGATGCCAGTGCACAATTCCAAGAACTATCTAAATATGAAATGCAAACTTATTTTATAAGTCAGAGCCAACTGAGCTCGCTCTGTCCAGCCAGACAATTGACTCTCATTTAATTGAACTTGTCTGCTATAATGATATGTCTGTTGCAGACAGTGACTAGCAGTTACTTCCGTTAAATCAATGTTGTTATCAAACAACTTATCAAACCCTGAGAACTAAGTATACAAGAAAAATGTGTCATATAATGGTAGATATTTGCGTACAATAGTTATAGGAAAACAATTTGGCAATCGTTATAGGCTTGAGACGTGCCAACTGTGCAAATAGTCAATCAATAGCCAATCGCTTGATGTTTTGTAGCTGTTTGTTTAGCTTTCCAGGTGATAAGCAAACGGCAGATTGAAGTGATAACCACAACCCTTTGCATGGCATTTAAACTGCTGCTACAACTTTGCCACCTGTACCAGCAAAGTTGTGAGCCTTTCCTTCTTCTATATGTATGTATATCCTTTGCCTTGCAGCTAATGGAGAGATAAAAGTTGCTACGTGTGGTAAATGTTAAAAAAGAAATAAAGGTAGAGTGTGACGACTATAAATGTTGCCAGAATCTTTCTAAGGGTTTTACGCATAAATTATTTATTCATTTGCTGTCGCTCGGTTTTTTGTGTGCATCATTAAAATTTCTATTGGTTGGGACCAGGATTCAGAACCCAAGCCCAAAACTATACATTTGACGAGATATATATGTATTTTATAATGAGCTGCACTTACTTAACTTTTATGCAGACTCATGAAACTTTCACTGCCACGCCCACCTGCACACACACACATTCGCACATACGTAACGCCTCTATGCTCATATGATTGCCCGTTTTCAGTAACTTTTTGCCGCATGAAAATGCAAAGGAAAAATGCTAAGCGGTGGGCATTGGATGATAGGGAGAGGGGATAGGGTGGGGTGTGCCCATGCCAAGTTTCCGTTTTGTTTTTTGATTATTTCCGGGGCGCTGCGCTTTTTCATTTCTATTTGGTTGCAAAGGAAAAAAATTATAATAATTTTGCCCATTGGCATTGGTCGCACGTTGCGTATGCGCAACTTTTGAGGCTACAACTCGAAATTAATTACCGCCTCCTGCACATGAGTGAATACGGCGTTTTTGTTGTTGTGAATTTTGTTTTTATTTTTTTTTTTTGCACTTTTTTTTTTGTTTTTTCCTCCAGCTGTGCAAATTTCCGTCCAGTTTCCAGTTTCCCTTAGATTGCTTCAGTTGCAACATTTGCCGTTGTCATGTGATATGAAAAATATAGAAAAATGTTGCAACTTTTTCATTATATATCAACTTGATGCCTGCCAAGTAAAAAGTTTTTAGCTAAACCAACTTTAGCAGCGGACAGCGGAAAGCGTGATGGGCGTGGCAGCTGTGCTCTGTGCCCACTTCTTTAAATTATATTTGACTTGTCAACGGCGCTAATGAGTTTGCTGATTAAAACGTAATAAACCCCCGTAGCAAACCTTGGCTCTTGGCTTTTGATGTTTCCCAACACTTTTTAGATACTTACGGCCAATTACAAAGTAGCTGGCAGCCAGTAGGTAAGCCTGTTAATTGAAGTCTCGACACTTTATTAATCTTAAGTAGCTTCAGTTGCTCCATCAAATTGCACAGTAATTGAAAACTGATTAGTTGCTAATGGCAACAAAAGGAGAAAGACGAACAAGCTAAAATGTCTGCTTAATTCATTTATTTACTTTTGATGGTCAGTGTTCAAATGCAAATGACAATAATACAAGCGTATTGAAACAATTATTTTGCTACTCTTTCCATACTCTTGCAAATGCTCAACCGATTGTTTCAATAGCAGCTATACATAGGTATAATATAACAATTTGTTTTTAATAAAAATGTCTTTTATTTCACAAGATAAAAGCTATTATTTCAATTATCAACTTTATAACTAAAAGAATAGTTCTTTCCGACTCGGCTGTTGATGATTATGAAGAATATATATAATACTTTATGCAACTATAAAACTTTCAGATTTTAAATGCAATTAATTGCCCTCAACGAATACAATAAATCTTCCATAATTTGACACAATTTTTCTTTCTAAGCCCTGCTTCTCTTATCTATAATTTGTATCTAAAATTAGCCTAATTGAGATATAATATTTATACAAATTTATTCAGCTCATTTGACTTATTGCCCTATAAAAATTAAAATGACATCATTCAAGCAACTTATTTTATATTTATGACTGAGTGTAAATCTGTCATTCCAACTTGCTTATTCAGACAATCCAATCAATTAGCTCTCGAGATGCTCAAGTCATTTTCACTTAACTGCAACCGGTCAATCAATCTCAGTACTGAACCAGACTTGGAACACGAATAAACTTGACAGGATTACAGGGTAAAACTTGCACAATATAACAAAAAAGTTTTTTTTTTGCATTATGAATTTATGGGTTAAATTGCTAAGAGCAAAAAAAAAATGGCGGCGGTAATAGCCAAACCGGTAATAAAACAGAAACTATGCCGATTTCAATAAAATTCATTAATGATTAGATTCCTCAATAGTTTCAGATACATTAAATTGTTATGACACACAATTTTGGCAATGTTAATTGGAGTTGACTTCACATTACATAATTATATTATTTTAGCAGACATAATAAAGTAGCCAACAAATTAAAAAAGCTAAAATGTCACAATAAATTAAATAGTTTTGATATAAATCAATTTGTCTTAAATGTATTATTACATATTACTAAAGTAAACAAGTTCATTGAAAAATGTATTTTGCTTGCAAATGCCAATCAATAAAAGCTACAAATGTACTTGTAATACGCATTGAACTTATTGCTCATTTGAATTTCAATATTTTTGCAAATTAAATTTTTTGCGCACTTATAAATAAAACAAGCAAAAGTACTTTGATGAATTGAATTTGTAAGTTTTCAGCTTGCCGTGGGCATTATAATTTTAACATAAAACATTTTGGACTCAATAGAGTCTATATATTTTGGTTAAGATTTTTTCAATACAAGTTGAGTCTTAAAAGTGGAGCATTAAAAAGGTTTAGATTATATACAATAGCTAAAGAAATTCTAGTTAAAACTGTAGGAAAGGTTCTATTACAATTATCAATTATACGAACCGATGAACGACAGTCAGAAGGAACTTGGATGAATTCTTCAATTTATTTAGCAATTATTGTTCCAGATCGATCTAAATTCAATCGATTTATATAAATTCTTAATTAAGATATTTATTCTTTAGTGAACAATTAATTAGTGTGTCCGCAAGAGTATTTATTCTTCAGTACTCCTTGGATAATTGTTTTTTCTTGTTGTGTGTATTGATTGGCATTGGAATGTCAAAATGTTTGCATAACCTGCGGCCAATCGTGTGACTAAAAGTGAGTAGTCAGTCAGTCAGTCAGTGCTTAAACCAAAATGGGAATGTCATTTAGTCAAGAATTTCATCAATCTTTGTTGGGAGAGCAACTCACCGGGAACAGGGGACAGGACAGAGGTTGGCGTCCTTTTCGACTGCTTCCGCCTGGCATATAACGATATCTTTTATAACATAAAAAATGCCTTTGTGCCGCATTTTGCGTAATCTTTAAAGCATTCGCATAAAGTGAATGTGAAAGTAAAGCATGCAACAGGACTAAAGAAGCAGCAGCAAGATGAAGCTGTGTGAGGGCCGCCCGCCATATGATACACAAGGGCAGCGAGCTGCCTCTGTGTCGAGGTTAAGTTACTGACACACAGCTACTATGGGGCATATTCTCGTAAATCTCTCTTCTGTCTGTGTGTGCAACAATGAGCGGCAGACGCTTGTCTAAAAAACTAAGACAAAAGATTTACAAAAATCAAGTTTAAGTGTAGTCAGTACACACAAATACACATAGTATAAGAATATATACAATATGTATGTTCACCTGACGTTTAAGAAATCAGAGACTTTCGTTGGTTGCTGGCTGCTGGCTCCTGGCTGCTGGCAGTTGCCAAGTGCGGACTAAACAAGTGCAATTATTTTAATGCACTTTTGACTTTTGACATTGTATATTGCTAGGCAGGACAACATCTGCTATAGCATATTTTTAAAGCACTTTTGAAGCATTTATGCTGGCATTGTTTGTCTACACAGCCTGAGCGGGCTGCTGGGAGCACTTGGAGGCACTGCCTCAAGGTCAGCAGCCAAGCTGTTGAACTTGGGCCAAAGCTGAGCTTTTAAACGCATGTGCAACTACGCGACGTATCCTTTTTTTTTTTCTTCCTTCTCTTTGTTTAATTCGATAGCAGTGCTTGCTTTAAATCCTTTTAGCCTCTAGCTGCTCGAAAGCAATTGATTTCATGTCTATACAAAAATTTGACAACGTCACCCGCAGCCGCTGTTGATGTTTTCGCATTTTGGATTGCCATTTGGCGACCCCATTTGAGTCTCTTGTTTCATATTGAGGTTCTGCTCCACTGACGACGGCATGGTCTATATGTATGTACATTCAGCCAGCATAAACAAATTTTGCAAATGTGCGCATAAAACTTACGAAATTGCAAAATATATTTGTATTTCACGCAAAATATTAGAGAAATGGTACGAATATTTTTTTTTTGGGGTCCTTTGGGTAACATTCTGTCATCTCTTGGCGCTGTCTTGTCGCCTACTCCTGTCGCCATCCTTGTTGTGGCACGTTGCCTTCGTGGCCAGCTGCTGTTCCTGTTGTTGTTGCTATTGTACTATATGGGTAGCGCTAATTTAATTAAGATCCATAGGCGAACCGACAGGCGGTATGTGTCAGTAAAATGTGTTGTATGTCTTTGAAGTCGCCCTCTTTGTAAGACTTTTAGATTTTATTCTATTACACACATTCAGAGTCCCTTTCTACTTTCTCTGGTCACATGTGGCAGCAAGTATATAAGCTTTTCAAGCTTATTATCGTTTATCATTAAATACAAACAAGCACAGCAACTGCCAAGGACAGCGTATTGCGTATACGCACTGTTCGTCTTGCATTTCACCTGCAGACTACTAAAAATAAACTGATAAATTGACTTATTACAAAATAATCGACAGAGGCAAATACTTTGATTAGCAACAACAATATTCTGGCATTATGACATTTTTGGCTTTATGATGTTGTTGAATTTAAGGTTTTTGGGCATGGCTTGCGGCCAGACAGAGATGTTTAAATTATGCAAGAGCAACATTTATCACACAACAAGGGGCATTTAGTTGGGGGCCAGGGCATGTGAGAGAAAGTTCCGTCATTTCATTAATATTAATTGACCAATTCAAAGGGACAGCCAAGGGCCAACAAGGCTCAAACTATGCCAGGTTTATTTATAACATTTCACTTCCGCGACCCAAAAAAAAAAACAAAAAAAAAGGAAATCAAAAAATAAAATTACTGTGCCAAAAACAAGCACATAAATAACGACTGGCATTAAACCAACTAAAGCCTGGCCATACAAAAATATGTAAATAGCGGTGGGGCCTGAAACCAACCGAATCCTGCAAATGATGAGTCGAATATGCGGCATAACAAATTATTTTACGCGCCCATCTAATTATGGTATAATGGCAACTTGGACTGGTCAACAAATATAATATTAGGGCAAATATTTAATGTCCTGAAAGTCAAATCCTTGTACGATAAGTTAAAAAACACGTTGTTGAATTCAAATGTTAACTGACCAAGTGCAAATGTCTGCCAAACGAATTTTTCCTGACATCAGCTTTGTGCACACATTCAATTGAATATTTTTTTATTTTTTAAATTTTGTTGTTGACTGCAAGCAGCTGTGGCCTTTCTCAGTTGGGGCTAGGGATTATATTAGTTTTTATGTTCAATTTCGCACACCTACCTACCATTTGACAGAAGTTGCCCGCACTGAAAAACTTATCAAAAGCGTGTTTTTTTTCTGTTGTTGTTATTGTTTTCATATAGTTGTTTAACTTGTTTTCTTTCGCCTTTTCGCATTGGGAAAAATGTCAGCGCTATTTTCATTTGTGCACAACACTTTATACATATTTATTTATCCTCTAAGAGGGCCTAAGAGGTTTTATTTTGTTATGTTTCTACGTTTGTATTCATATAAAGTTAAACTATTCAAAACTGTTACAACCTGCCATGGCTTATACGATTTGTTGGTTTTTTTATTTTCAATTTCGTTTTTTACATTTTTCATTGAGCTTGTCAAGTTTTGTTATGGGGTAATTGAATTTTCCTGCCACATCCGTGACATTTTTGTGGAAATTAAGCAAAATGCGCTGTCAATTATTGCAAAGGTTGTGTCTGAACTGAATTTGTAATGTATTTGCCAATATTGTTGGCTCAGCAGCTATTGGATTGGATAATTGACACTTCAAATTGCATTCTGATGACATAAAGTGCAGCACAGTACAAATATTGTCTCAGGACACAAAACACAGTTATTGAGAGCTCCATTAATCATCTGTCAGAGCCACACACACACACGCACACACGCACATACAGACTAATAGACGCCTTAGGTCAGTCGAGGTTCTCACTATTATTGGTCGTGATTTTTGCCAAATTTCCACTTGTGCGCCTCCTGATGAAGTGCCAGGACACACACAAAATCCACACATATATACAAAGAGATTGTGCAATTTGTTTTTACACAATGCGACAAGTTTTGGGCTGTCCACAAGCTGTCACAATGAGGCGTCAGAAAGGGAGGTGAAGAGGGGGAAAAACGAAGTCGGAAGAGCATTTTACGCACAGTGAAGCGTCTGATAGGCAGCCCTCTGAATTTATGGCTGGTAATTTGTATTGTGACGCCCCCAGCTAACTGAGGGGCAGACATATATCAATGCCATAGAGGGGTCGGAATGTTATGACAAGTGATTGGGCATTGGGTAATCTCTCCGGTTAGGTTCCCAGTGTTGATCTCAACTGTGCACAGACAGCAGAGGGGCCAACAGCTAAAATATAAAGAAATATGCAACTACTTTGTATCTCACACACAGCCAAGTCAAGTAAATAAAACTACAACTAGACGCAACTCGGGAAATCGTTGATCAAAGTTTAAGTAAAGGACACCGTAGAAATGAGTAACAGCGCCATGGTGGCTGTGGCCATATGCTGCATCTTGGTCCTGCTGGCGGTATTCATTGTGATCATCATAGTCGTTGGCCAGCAGTTTGAGGAGCCAAAGTGAGACATGCTCCAGCTGGGACCTGGCAACTTCCCAGATGGATAACAGAGGCCCCCAAATTGTTAGTTGCGGCCAACACAATTGCCGGGGGCAGCAGTAAACAGCGCCAGCCACAACAAACAAACAGAATACCGTCTTCGACGTTGATATCGCCATTATCACTAAAAATCAAACTAGAATCCAATATCACACAACATAAGACAGATGAACGAAGTGCAGAGAATCGACAAATTTGAAGAGAGCATGAGAAATAGAGAAACAGGAAGAAAGTACTAGAGAGCCGGCGATATAAAGCGAAAGAGAACGCATCCCATCGTCAGTACCCATTGGCTGTGATGTGAAATTATTAGCATTCGTGCAAAATAAAAACAAGAACTTAACAAAATTTTGATCAATCATCAAGCCGAACACATCTATTAGTAGCATCCTTATATGTGCGTGTTAAGTGTTGTTATTAATAAACGATATTATAACCCTGTATACATAATTATATGTATATATAACATATATATACTAATGTGTAACCCAACCGTCGATACATCGCGTTTTTATACAAGTGTTGTTAACAAATTTTTATTGATGTTTTATTAATGTTGCATACAACTTATACACACGCAAACAAAAAATAAAATAAAAGAAAATACATATATGTACTAAATAAATAAGGCAAATTAATCTACATTATTATTAAAGTCTCAATTGACAACTAAGCCAAAGTCCAAATGCATCAGCAGCGCTGTTAAAAACGCTCGCAATTTTTGTCACACTACAAGCGAAGGCGCTGCAAAAATCGCACGAGAAACGCGAGCAGAAAAGTTAATTGCAGAAATGCAAAACAACATTCAAAGGATAATATGAATATATAAACAGTGAGCTCAAGGAACATGCTCAATACAACCTAGAAGGTGCTGTAAAATATTTGAAATATAAAAAAATATTTGAAAGGGAAATCATATAAGCAATTGCACCTGTTAAAAGCAGCAAAAAGTATATGAATCACGATACAGAATCAGGCAAAGTCGAGCTGTTGGCATAGTTATAAAACCAAAAAAAAAAAATGATATGCATTTTATATATCAAGAAACTTTTGGATAAGTTTTATGTGTGTGTGTGTATTAACTTGAATATATACCCAAATAAATATATACATATGTACGTAATTAGTTAACCATTCGATGTATACTAAACTGTTAAATGTACTTATAAAGCCTATATAACCTCCCACAATGTTTATAACCGAATTAACTAACAATTCAATCTATAAATATAAATAAAATAAACTGTTAATTCAATCGAATCAAAATTGATCAAATAAATGCAAAACGAACGAGCGCTGTAAACGAAATAAAATAAATAATATAAATGTCAACAACTTTTTGTGGGAAATGAAACAAACAGAAGCAAATTATTCAAAAAATAAGGTAAGCAATGTTTCATATATAAAAACGATTATTAAGTGTGCATTTATTAAGGGTGTAGAATATTGCAACAAATTGGCAACATCAAGTATATTGCAATTGCCAGATCCCATGACAACCACAAGTGCAGCTTGAATCACCAACAATTGCCGCTTTGTGATGCTATTGAAAAATGCTTAACAAAGTTGCCAATGGATGCTCTGGGGAGCTTATACGTGTGTCAACGGAAAAAAAGAAAAAAAACTAAAATTAAATTCAAATTCAATTTCAATGCTCAAGTGTCTTTCAGCACGCAATTTACAGGTGTTTGGGGAGCGACAACAATGCAGCTTTGAGGCGACTCCATTTGCATAGGTGTTGCCAGCTCTTGTGGCAGTTGCAAATCGTTGCAAGCACACATGCAAATAAATGCTTGTGGATACGACCGGGTCTCAGCTTAGACATTATAGCGTTATAAATTTTAAACGTCAGTAGAGCACCATAAAAATTGCTCGCCCGGAGTGAAGTAAAGGGGCAACTGCAATAAAGTTTTATTAGTTCAGGTCCTGTCAATGATTCCTGCCAGCCAGTTGATTAAAATGGAAACGTTACCGTTGCTGCTGTTGATTCTCACATTGACATTAAAGTGCAGCTGGCCTATGGGGATAAACGAGAAACGAAAAATGTTAGACACTAGAAAACTACTAAGCTGCTCGGCCCCAACCAAACTGTTTTTTTGTTCCTCTGAAAGCCATGTTTGCTGTTGGCCTTGTCGCAGTCTTACGGGACTGTTCTGGGCTCTATAAATTGATATTGCCATACCCTTTAATTTTCAAGAGAATTCCATATGGCCTGCTAACGAATATAAGTTGATTTTATTTAATTTCAATTTTTTTAAGGCAAAATAATATACACGAAGATGAGAAAGACGTTCCAAAATTATGAACAATCGATCTTCTGTTTTGTTCTTAATTAATTGTTTCTTAAAGGATATTTCTGGTGCCCAATTTATACCCTCAGAAATATGAAAACAATTTCCAATTTTAGCATCATTTTACGGCAAGCTTAAGCTGCCAATATGAGGTAACAAAAATCTTGTTAGGAATAAAAAAAAATATGCACATATCTAACAAAAAATAAGATTAAAAAATTTACCATTTTAAGTAATTTTTACTATGCTTAACAAATGGTCATCAGCTCGGTAATTTTGGAAATAATATTTTTCCCAGTGTACAACAATTTCGTTTATCACGATTTACTTTTAAATTAATCTACAAAAAACATGAGACTAATAATTTCATTTTCTTTCAATGTGTAGGTTTATGATAGATTTAAAAGTGTAATTTAGACGAAGGTTGCATATCTATGCTAACTAAAAAATGAAATATCCACAAAACATGTTTTCAACTTGTTGAAATTCAAATTGTACAACACAGTCATTTCTATTTTATATTCAATTTGGTTTTTATCTAGACTTCTCTACACAATAAGCAAAATCAAGCTGAAATTAAAATTTTCCACTTGAATAGGGACTATCTTAGCACCTCTCACCTAGTATATAAGATTTATTCTTTTCTTCTACAAAACCAGAAGTCAATTTAAGTTGAGTTTTTTGTGTGTAATGTCGTGTTGCGCCTGACTTGCCCGTCCGTTATATTTCCGTCTGAGAGCATCAAGTAATCATAAAGTGATGGAAATTCAATTTACACAATATTAAATATGGCAAGTGGGCAAAGTTGAAAACCCAGAGAGCATACTGAGAACCAGGTACTACGGTAAGGGATTTCTGATGTTCTTGTGTTGGGGCTGGCAATTTGGCACATTTTGTATGGTATTTGTATTTGTATTTGTATGTGTATTTGTTTGTGTTTGTGTGGTGTGGTTTATTATTATGTAGATTAGGCCAAGTCGCTTGGTTTACCTCTGTACCTTTACCTTTAACTTAACAGTGCGTGTGTGTGTGCGAACGCAAAAAAAACCAACAGCTCCACATACTCGTATATGTAAATTGTGTTTCATTTTGAATTTTGCTACCTTTTCAACAGAAAGTGCTTGTAAGGGTGTGTGTATGTGTTTTGTGTGGGCACTTGAGCACACAACAAAAACTGTCATATATACACACACACAACACACACATGTATGTGTACACATATATTTATGGCCAGTCGATGCTTTGACTACAATTCGACCTCACGTCAAATGTCACGTTTTATGACTACGCGTTTGCATATCAACAATTTGTGCAGTATGCTCTTAACGTGCTCAAAGGACCTCAAATACCCAATATCCTTAACGTGCCCGAGTGCCGTTAACTTAGTCAGCATTATGCAAATGTCGAGATTTTTCAATTTGTTTGTATTTCGAATTGTGCTGCCAAAAAAAATCGTATTACAAACTACATAATTGCTCATCTCAGATGGCTGCAATTAGCATTTCAACCGATTTGGAAAGTCAATGTATATAGGCTCATTCTGTATTCAGCAGATATAGAATTCGACTGTAAACTTTGACGTGTTGGGTCGTGTGCAAAAAGCAATTATCTAAAGGAAATTGCAAAATTAGAAGTCAAAATCGGAAAACAAACTAAACAACACACACAGTGACTTCAAAAGTGGAAATATGCAGCTCTCAACTTTCTATTGGAAAGTGTGAGAATAAAATTTTTGGGCTTTTGGCTCATTTGCATGATAAAATATAACAATGAAAATAGGCTATTAATTTGCATACAAAGATAGTGTCAAAAATTGCAGTCAGCGATGTGTAAACTGCAGATAGAAGACGTCCAAAGAATTTTGTTCAGGGCTATAGATAAGTATGTAGTTATGGGAAATAATTCGGTTGTCTAATGGAGCGAAGTTTAATGCAGTTTTTTTTAATGTGGCAAACAGTATTTTGCGCGCATTTGGCATTATTGACATATAAAAATGCCGGACATTAAGCCAAATCTAAAGCCAAAGCCAAAGCTAACACCTACATAGCTACACACAACGGAAGTGAGTGTGAGTCCTCGAAAATGGCGCTGAGTCAACTGTCAATTAATCAATTTGGTTGCCTGGCAAATGTTGCTGCCTAGGCCATCAATTTAATGTGTGCACGTTAAAGCCCAGGCAGCAGGAGCAGGAGCCCAGGACGAAGAGTAGCGGCCTGAAGGAGAAGCTAGCGGCCATTGCTGAGCATTGTAAATATGGACATAACCTGGCGCACACAGATGTGGGTGGTGTTGCTGTAACAAATGTTTGGGTTTTCAAAACGAAATTGCGTTATGCCGCGAAAGTAATACACAGATTTGTGATGCTACAAAAACACAAACACACACACACACACTAACACGGTAGCATATTTCATTTTTGACATTTGTCTATTGCCTTATTTTGAGGCACGACATGCATTTTAATGCCTCGACCTTGCCGCATACTGTGGCAACGAATTTATAGGCATTTATTGAGCATAAATGTTGGCAATTCATGAAACAACTGCGTGCTGTTCATTATGTGTGTGGCAGCCAATTTTAAAATAGGCAGAGTCTTCTAGATAGCATATTAATAAGCACGCCCACTCTGTCACTTAAATCTAATCCGAGCTGCTGCTGATGTCACTGGAAGCTAAAGTTGAAGCTGAAGAGGAGGATGTGGGCCAATGTACTCCTTTGTCTGGTTGTGTTGAAATGAAGATTTATAAACCCCTCAGCGCAGTTTTAGGCTGCCCTTTGAGATTGCTGGTGTAATAGGTTCGTGTGTGGGTTTAGCAAGCCCATAAATCTTGTGCAGAATCTGTTTAGTTTATTGAATTATCAACGGGCGTATGGAGTGCTTATAAGTCAGAGTGTGCGTGTGTGTGTGTGTGCGTGTGTGTACGACATTGTCTGGCATAAAACTAAAAGATATATCAAACACGTGCCCCAGCACTTATGTAAATAAGTTTGTCTCAACCCAGACAAGACGTTGATGGTCGGAGATATACATATTTATAGTTCTATTTGTCTTAGGTATGCTTGGCCTTGTGGTATCTACATCTCGCAGATTTGTTGAATCTATTTCACATAAGTTTCTCCATTTTAAACGTGACTGCCACTGTGTCTCACTTGCCACATAATTTCGCTTAATTTCCATGACTCATTTGAATAAGTTTACTTTGTTGGTTTCACACGCACACAAAATTGTGTTTTTTTTTAGAATGTAAAACGTTTTGTTATTTTTAAGAAATTTGGCATTTGGTAGCAATTTTTCTTTACAATTAAAATGAATCTTAACTTCTTGTAAAAAGTTCCAGGAAATCTTAAATAAATATTTATTCAATCAGCACCGGAAATAAACACAAATAAATGCTTTGAAAATAAAGAATGTATAACGGTTTGATTTCGATGTCTACAGAAAGTCAAGTAAATAATGTTTAAGGCAAGGAAGCAAACTAAAAAAAACAACAAATTACATTTTTTAAAGTAGCTACAAAATGTATACATTATACTAAAAATACATCCACAACAAGGTAAAAATTCGCAATAAAATAATGCAACAAATAATTTTCAGTTTTATAGCAGCCCTATTTATGTAGATATGAAATTTTTAATTGCATTGTTTTCAACTTGCCAATGTACATAAGACAGCAAAAATAACATTTTTGGTAATTAAAATTAAATTAATACCCGAAAAGTCTGAACTTTTCGGACTAGTCGTACCAACTTTTAATATTGAAGATGCAAAAACAAAAGCACAAACTTTATTGTGAGCCAGAAAATGCAGCTTAATTATGTATTTAACATGAAAAGTTTAAGAATTGTTTAAGAATATATACCTTAAAAGTCCAAAGGTGCCTGTTATGTACTTAATATATAATATCGTAATTATTTTGTAGTCATCATAATAAATTAAATCTTTATGCTTTCACGCCATAAAAGACAAATGAATTTCAATGTCTAAAGTCTTAACATTGACAGGCAGCTGCATTGCCACAAGATTCCATAGAAAAAAGGGCACCAGATCAGGGTTACGAGCCAGAGGCAGGCCACTTGAGTAACGCCCCCAAGTAACCAGGCAAGCGTTGTGCACTTGGCATCAATCAATAATTGCCCATTGAGAGCAGCAGCTGGAAGAGTAGAGGCTCTAACTGCTGCAGCAAAGCCATGATTGATTAGCGGCATGCAGCATGCAGCATGCAACATGAGGTGCTTCAGCACACACGAGGGAACACGACCAGACTGCATAATGGCGCCTATTGAGTTGATGTTATTGTCGTTGTTGCTGTTGTCACTGTGTTATATTCTTTTTTATGCCATGGCCGCAGGCAATCACTGCATGCTCTGTATATGTATGGGGATGTGGATGTGGATGTAGATGTCACTACCAAGACGCCAATGTGAACCCTTTTGTGCATCGGAGCATCGGACAATGATGGATGCCGGGTTGGGTTTGGGTTGCAATTGTGTCTGCATTTAATGATACACACATAGTATGATATCTTTGAAATCACTGTTCAATCTACTGCACTTATCTGCAGTCATTATCACAGTCTTCTTTGCAATACTTCAACCATTATATACATATATGCTCTACCATTTCTGTCAGACTTCATTTTTAATTGCCATTCGCATATTTGCAATTAACTTTGAACAGCATTTCTCAATAGTACAATTTTATTTATATTTATTTGCTTTCTCATTGCAGGTACGTTTCAACCAGCCAGCCAAAAGCGTAAGTAGTTTTCAGAAATGCTTTTATTATTATTATTATTATCCACTTATCGATGAAGTTTACTTGAATGCGCTCAAAGTTGGCAGCCTGAAGAGCGCCCTCTAGACCTTACCAAGTTATCGAGCTCTTTCTTTTTTTTTTGCAATAAAAAATTCTTGAATTGAAATATCAAATTCGACCGAAAACTTCGAAGCATAAAATAAAAGCATAAATGTGGCAAGTAGCAAATAAATTCAAATTTCTGCCAAATGTCAGCGTGACGTCGAGATACATTTAAATAAAATCAAAATCTCAAAATCACAATCAAAATGTAAATGGAAATATATATTGCGCAAGTCACTCGACCGATGACGGGTCAAAGTTTATGCCATCTGCTTTGTCTTTCTCCTCACAATCCTTAAAGGACCTCAAACCGTTGACTTTGACGCTGTGTGAGCGGCAAGTTAATTAGCATGTCAGTGTCGTGAGTTATATTTAAGCAGTTGTTGATATGAATTGAGAGGTTTTTCGAATCATTTCGTATAGTAGCTGCCAGATGAGACGTATGCGTGATATTTTATGTACTCTTGCTAATAATATTGAATGCTTATTAAGCTTTTAGTAATCTGGCTAATTGCAATTTGCAGCTTAAGTGTTAATTAATAGTGAGCTCTAATATAAACACTTGAATATAATTATCCGGATAATTGGCAATAAATCAAACTCGGCTTACCTGTTCTTTAAACCAGCCCAAATATGCACTTAAGCCTTGCAACATAATATGCATAATTATGTTAGCACTCGAGATAGAGATAACTAGACAGGCCCAGTACCAACAACAACAACAACAACAATATTTGCTCTTGCTATGGCAACACGATGTTTATCCTTGACACAGGCTCATCTTCATGGCTATGCAAAAATGTTAGCTCACCTGCGCGTTTCCGTTCTTCCGTCTCTTGTCTCTTGTGTCGTTTAATCAAACTGTTTTACCGCCACGATTTTATTTTCGAGCTAAATAAACTATTAGGAAAACTCATTTTCATGAAAATCCACTTTAATTGCTCTTGCCGCTGCTTCTCGTCAACGGCTGTGGTTACAACAACATTAAGAACAACAATTACAATAACAACAACAACAACAGCAATAACAAGAGCCAGTTAAACAGCATAAGGCGATGATATCTCAGCGGTCTGGCTGGGGTCTGGCATTTGGCAAACGGCGTTACTTGTAAATTTAACGCAAATTGTCTGTAACATGAGCTGTTCAACTGAGGTGTTGCGGGGTTGGGCGCAGGGCACTGCGGGTGGTTCTCTAAGTGCCACAAGCAGTGGCAGCCATTAAATTTTCAAGAAGTGAGTGTGCCTGTGTGTGTGAGTTGAAGCAGCAAACTCAACCAGACATTTGCACAGAACACAGAGATGTTGCAGACAGGCAGTGACAGGCAGACAGCACAGCTGGAGAATTATAAACGGCGACAAAAGTGTCACAAGCGAATCGACCTCTTATGGTAATGATTGTTAGGTATATAGGAAGTCAACAATATATAAAATCCCAATCAATAAGGGTCAGGTTGATTGTGGAGTATACTATTGCCAGAAACTCCAACTTGTTTATTGAAAATAATAAATTAGGAACATCTACAGTTATTAATGAGCCAAATTGTGAAATTCTTTTTAAAAAAGCAACAAATCCATTTATATGAGAAATTCCTATCAAAACTCTGTATCGTTATATACTTTTTAAAGTATAACATTTGCAATAAATCCTATTTTACCATATATTTAATTAAAATATAACTAACTATATCCGAGTGTGCCTAGTCTATTTTCTCAACTTGATAAGCTCTTTTGAATTGATTTTACAACATTTCTTCTTACACTCATTTATAAATATGTCAATCATCAGATAAGACCAGATTGAAGGTCGATAAAAATGCAATCAGTCTGCAAGAGTCAGTTTGAATATTAATATTACTAAGCGACTTCAGTTCAATGATAGAAATGATAAAAGTAATGAAAAGTAAGTCAAATGAAATATATACTTGCAGACATTTAAAAGTAATTTTATAAATAAATGATGGCTGAAAAATCAGACTGTTAACAGCGCTTTGCTAAGCTATTAAATAAATAATGATGTCAAGGCAAACGACTGTTAACATAAATCAAGACTGACTTTTAAATTTTGGAATATATATTGCATTATTTTATGGAATAAAACCTACAGACATTTGTAAGCAAATGTAAAAATAAATATTTGCTGAAAATATTAAGTAAAATAATAAGAAATCCATCTTCAAGTCTCAGGCTAAAACTCAAGTTATTTGTCACCTGTATAAGGTAATACTTATATGAATATGAGTGATTTTGGTTATTAAACTGATCCTTTGGACTGCCTGCCAGATGTTGGAGTATCGACATCGTCATCATTAACATCTTTGGTAAAGTTCTTGGTCTCAACGCATTTAGTCACACGCATCCTTGGAGAGCAATTTATACAAACACCAAAGCTGCGGTTACTTCGTGTTCTCCTCCTTAAAATCAGGCTCACGTGTAGTCACTTACACCTGTGCCATGTGGCATATGTTTGTGGCACGGTAAAACTTTGAATATATTACCAAGCAGCTTGTTTACATGGCAGTTGCGCGGATTATTGCTGCCATTTTGCGGTTTTTGATTGTTTTAGTTGCACAATATGCAATTAAATGCTGCATTTTTATGCGTATTGTTGTCGGCGCTTGGCATTGAAACAAAGACACACAGAAATGCTGTAAATTAACATAATGTCTATTGAGGCAACTGACAGACGAAACAAAACAAACGAATAATAATAATAATAAAAATAAAAAAAAAAACATCAACAATTGCCACCAAATGGTTGAAACAACAAAAATATTTATGCGAATGCAAATGGCGTCTGCATAAAATTTATTGACACTTTACGACAACTGCGCATTGCCATTGTCATGGTTAGGTGTCTAGTGGCCTACTAGTGGAGGGCGGGAACGGGAACGGGGGCAGGAGGCAGGTGCAGCGGATAGTAGAGTATGGCAGGGTGTGTATAGTATTGTGCAGTTCTCTTCCGTTTGTCAGATTTCGTTGCGGTTGACATTGTTACGCCCATGGCCACGCCCAATGTCGCCCAGCATCGCACATAGCCTTACACACGCGTGTCCTGGCATTCATGCTTGTATTTCGTCCTGTGATTCGTTCTCATTTTAATGAGCAAACTTTTAGCGTGTGCGCCATTTATTTGCAGTTTAGCAAACAGGACGCATACGACGCAACAAATGCTGATAAAATGCCAGCGAGAGTGTCCTGAATAAAAATTAATTTGAAATGCATGCACAACAAAAACAAAAATAAAAATAAAAAAAATTTACCGATAAGCTTAATCAAATATGGTAGATTTAGTAGCACAAAATATGCAACACTAATTAAGTTAAACAAATTGCATTATTGTATAATAATACATATTTTAAAATTGCATTCTAAAATGCAATTAAGCTGATTAATAATAATAATTATGAAGTTAACTTCTGCGGGTTTGCTTTGTGAACACTTTATACAATAAAATCAATTTATTTTGTAAAATCAGGAAAATGCTATCAATAGAGCCGGAACTGTTTTGTGGCATTGAAAAGAACACAATAGATGTACACAATAGTATTGATAAGGACACTAAAGAGACTATCGAGCTGAACAAATACAACAACAGGGTTCAGGGGGGCCAGGACTTTCGTTTGGTATATAATCTTTAAATAGAAAAGCAGTTTGTATCAGTTTGAGAGAGTTTATCCAGAATACTTAGTGATCTTCTGACTGTAGCAAACTAAGATAGAAAAAGTTTAAGTCCACAATATGAATAAGATATGTGAGCTTCTATTTAAGCGTGTCGTTTTATAAAAACCCTAGAGAAACTCTCAATTCAGGGGTAAAAACTAAACCGAACTGTAAATTAAATTATAAATTTTCTCTAATATATAAAGTAGATGTTTGTGTTGAGTTTCCTCTTCAATGTTTTCTATTCGTCCGTCAGCAACATTTATTTTTGTGTACAAAATTCAAAAATTTTGTTAGTCTTACGGAGCCGCAGCAGCTGCTACCCACAATGGCAAATGAGCCCAAAGCCTCAACCCCATTAAACAGGCAGGCAACCAACCCGGCCTAAAATACGTTGAAAATGCGCTGCCCATTTATAATGTGTTCAAAATGGAATTTAATTAGAAGCCACAACCACAAACTAGCGGTTTTCTTTGAACTAAAAGGCTGAAAATGACACAGAAATCATAATCAAATGCCAGCTGAAATTATGTTTAAATGAAAATCAAATGAAATTCTTACTAAAGTTTTGTGCCATCGAGTAAACAGTGGAAATGGAAAAGCGGATTAAATGCACTTACATTTAGAGGATGTTGGAGCAAGTTTCCATTGAAACTACCTTGAAAATAACAATGTGTGTGGATGGATAGGGATGTGTGTGTGTTTGACAAGGCAAAATTCGCAGAACGCAAAACTGTTCAAAATTTCACATCGTTTATAAGCACACAACGTTACGCATACGCCATGCATTTCATACGTGGGCGTGTGGGTATGTGTTTACATATATGATTTCTAGTGCAGCTTAGCTACAACAATTTCCTCTTTAGCTGTTAATATTTATTTATGGAAAAAACATGTTTACCCACACCTTAGCTCTGGGGGAGATAGTCAAAACAGGGCACCTGTCATAAACACTGAAGCGTTTTCTCATGTTGCACGTCAGCCAGATTTATATATGGGAGAACATACACACACGTAAATAATAAACAGGCAAAACATTAGATGAATCTCATGCAAATCCAAAATCATTAACATCATGTATTTGTCTTTCGCCAACACCTCCCTACCCCAACCCAAAAAAAAATCCCGAAAACCCAAACCCGAACTCAGTGGCCACCACAACGCATTTGAAGTCGCCTGGCTTTGAGGGCGAGGGCGAACCGTGGATGCAGCCGGTTGTGGCATATTTGGAGACGCCAGTGCGGCCCACAAAATCGCCAAGTAGGTGGCGCCACTAACAATTCACATTTTCTCTCGAACTCTCTCTGTGTGTGTGTCCCGCGCCTGTAGTTAACAGTGTTACATTTAAGTGTCTTATAAAGTAGTTGAAAGTTGACTTAGTTGAAAATGAAAAACGCTTTCTAGTTTGTACATGAAATATACACACACATCCACATGCATATACACTCGTAACACACTCACAGACACACAACCACACACACACACACACACACCAGCACACACAATCACAGCAATGGCTGCCATGCAAACAGTTAAACTCTTGTTTTACTGCTACGTTTTGTGTATGTGTTTGTATTGTTGTGTGTGTCTATCTCTAACCATTACAACAAATTGCAACAACTCGACTTATCAATGCCACAATTGCATACAAACTTTGCCCGTTTGTGTGCAACTCTCTCTCCCCCTTTCTCTCTCTCTCTTTCTCTCTTTTTCTTGCTCTTTCTCTATATATCCCTCAGAATGTGATCAGACTTTCGTCTCGCGCATTGGCGGGCCACAGAACGGCAGCTTCACGGCGCCGCTGCTGCACAACCATCGCAATCATTCACGGCAATGCCTTTACACATTCCTAGCAGGACCTGGGCAGCGCGTCGAAGTAGTTTTTAAATCTTTTAATTTAAGAGGAAGTCCGCCAGAGTAAGTAATTGAATACATAAATATAGTAATGAAGTCATTTTAATATTCTGTGCAATTATTTCGATTAATATTAATTAATTAAATTTATATTTTCAACTTTACAGCGGTTCGGCCGTCGGTGAATTACCAAGGTATGCACTTTTAACAATTTTTGAATTTAATTGAAGTATTGAATTTTTTAATACGCATTGCAGTTGTGTTCATGAGTACATGGATATCTATTCGGAGGTTCAATCCTCCGAACCAGCGGAGCTGATCAATTCTCCATTCGGTGGTCGCTATTGTGGCACAATACCGCCACGTCGTCGCATTTCCATGTACCGCGCCGTTGCAATTTCATTTTTTAGCAACAAGAATGTGTCGACAGACCTGTTCGAGGGCACGTTTAGGTTTATAAATGCATGTAAGTGACTTTAGTCTCTCTATCAAATGAACTATTAAATTAATGACTGTTTTTTTAAAAACAGCGGAATATGAAATTGGTATACCCATTGCGGGTTCACCATGTTCCTACACGATAACGCCTAGCATGAGTATCAATAAAACTGGCGCACTCATATCGCCAACCTATCCAGGTGCCTATCCGAAGGATATGTCATGCACATATCAGTTTCTTGGTGAATCGAATCAAAGAGTTAGATTAGAGTTTCGTGATTTTGATCTATTTTTTGGTGGACCACAGTGAGTACCTCTAATGCTGTACATGTGCACACACAAATATTCACAGTACTGTAATCAAGTCAAGATCAAAGCAAATTTAATTAAAATTTATAAAAATTTGCTTTGATTAGCAGCAACCACACACACACACACACACGCATTCACACACTTAAAACACAATAATTACTTCAAACTATTTGCAACAAATTGCTTATATAAAAATTCTACTTAAATTCTATTCTATATACTCCTTATACCAACAATTGCTATTACAATCTATTCGTCTACAACAAAATTACTATTAACTATCAACAACAACAACTACAACTACAACAATAACAATAATCATTACAACAACAACAACAATCAGCTGCCCATTTGACTATGTGAAAGTGTACGATGGTCCAGATAATTCGTCAGCATTAATCGGTACATATTGCGGACAGCAAAGAAACTTAGTATTGTATTCGAGCGAATCGAGCCTTTTTGTTCATTTTTATACCTTACCGCGCACCGCAAATACGCAAAATCGTGGCTTTAAAGGAATTTATGAATTTAGCGAGAGTTTTGTTAAATTAGATTTTATACGTAAGTATTGACAATTCATAAATCCAATTGATTTATATTTATTTTCAGTTGCCATTGACCAAGCTAAAGCGGCCATTGTGTGGCACCGTTAAATGTTCTTATGCCACAAAATGGCCGCTGCTACTGTATATACATACACACACACACACAAATACACACATTTAACGGCTCAGTGTATGTGTTTGAAACCATTGAATGGTTTTTTGTTACTTTTTGTTGCATTTCATTCTGAATTGGTTAACTAACACTGACTAATAAAAATCTATCTACAACTCAACTATCTTCTCTCTATCTGTCCCTAAAATTTATATTTAAAAACTAAAAAAAAAACCTACGCTATTTGATGAAATCTGCTGCAACTGCTCTTTCGAAAATTTCCACTAAATCATCACAAAAAAAAAATGCAACAATAAATACCAAAATTATTGCGTCCATCAGGTGAAAATGATGGCATTCACATACGTGGCTCAGAATGTGATCAAAAGATTTTATCGAAGAAGGAATCAACTGGCTTTGTGCTCTCACCCAACTATCCCTATCCATATATACCCAAAACTGTGTGTAGGTGAGTACTGACTTAATCTAATGATTCTTCCTTAAATTGATAAAGATTATGACTAATAATTTTATATACAGATATTTCATCTATGGCATGCAAGATGCACAGCATCTGGAACGTGTGCGTCTCGAGTTTAATGCTTTCAATATACCCAAAGTGGAGCACAAGGACAAGAGCGAGTGCGTAATTAAAAAAGTCCTTTGAAATCTAAAATTTGCATTAACATATTTATAATTTCTGAATGTAGGTCCAACTGTACTGATGGCTATCTAAAAATCTATCTGAAGGGCCAGGAGACTGCCGATGCTTATGACAAATTCGATTACGAGCTGTGTGGCAATGAGACGCAACGCGTGATTAGCGATGGCCCTCGCCTGGCCATGGTGTTCAGTTCGGGTGAGCTGCAGGGGCGTGGCTTTAAGGGCAAGTATACATTTGAGACGGAGTATAAGATACCCGGCACAGCGGCACCGGATGGCACCTGCAGTTTCACGTATGTGAGCAGCTCGAAGAAGCGCGGCGAGCTAAACAGTCCGCGATATCCCTCCAACTATCCGTCGGACACGAACTGCTCCTATTTATTCTTGGCCGAGCATAACGAACAAGTGACCATTGTATTCGATCACTTTAAGATCAAGACGACAATGCAGGACAGCAGTTCCAATGCCACAGGTGGTTCATATGGGTAAGTTCAGTTTGCTGTTGACTTTTTAGTTCTTAACTAATGTCACAATCTTTATTAGCTCTGGCTCTTGCTATGAGGATTGGCTGGAGATGTATGTGGTGTATCGCGATAATAACGATCGCTTGCTTGGCCGTTACTGTGGTTTGACAGCACCCGGACCCGTTGAGAGCCCACGGGGTGCGGTTGGTCTGCGCATCACATTGCACACGGATCAGGAGAGCGTGGCCAGCGGTTTCAAGGCGCGCTACTTCTTCGAGTCGGCCAAGTCTGATGCAGGCGACTGTGGCGGCAACTTCAGCAATGAGGACTCGGGCATTATCACCTCTCCGAATTATCCAGCTGGTTACAAAGCGCCAGGTCGTGGTATGGCTTCAAATGCCTGCAACTGGGTAATGACCGCACGCCCCGGCTACAAGTTGTCCATCAACTTTGAGCAGTTTGGACTTGAGGGCGATCCGGCAAGTAAGTAAAAATTAACATTTACTAGGAATGCAAAACATATACTAATATTAATCTGTGGCTTGCTTAGATCGGGGCTGTCCAGCCGCTGTGCTGCGCCTGTGGGTAAATGTTGATTCGGATCAGCCGCCTCTGGAGCTGTGCGGCGAGAAGCCGGCCATTGAGCATTGGCATTATATATCCACAGGCCAAACGGCACGCATCAGTTTCACCACCAGCGACAAGACCGTTGGTGCACAGGTGAGCATTCGAAGGTGTTTTTTTTTTTTTTGTGTGGTGGGAAACGGATGTGCAGGTTTTTTATGGTTTTGTGCATTTTTATTCCACAGTGTATACACTGCAACTATTAATAATTTATTGTATTTGTAGGGCTTCCGCATTGTATGGACTGAAATACAGGACTCTGGACCAGGACCGCCATCCATTGGGCTGCTCTGCGAGTCCACCTATCATTTCCAATGTGCGGCCGGATACTGCATATCGGACAAGCTACGCTGCGACGGAGTGAAGAACTGTGGTCCCGGCGATGACAGTGACGAATTGCATTGTGAGTCGTGAGTGAGTCGAACGGTTCAGTTCAATTTTTATTTGATTTTTTTGATCTACTTTTAAATGCTTATTTATCGTTTTTATTGTTGAGTTTGTTTGTGTTTTCAGTGCGACCACTGAGCGACCATGAAAATTGTTGTTTCAGCAATTGTTTTATACTCATTTCATTTGATTTTCATTTGGTTTGTTTAACTTAATTTAAGATTGCAAATCGTTTTGCAGCATATATTTTATTAGTTGTTTTGCAAAAACAAAAACGAAAACTTGAACCCGACGAAACACTTGCTTAAAACTATATCAACTAAATGTGCTAACTAATTTTTTATAACTAATAACAAATACTAACTTAAACATCAACTAAATTAACTCAGAATTTAAATCTATTAAGCACCAAAATTAAATCAACTCGTGAGTTGTATTCTTTTTTTTTTTTTTTTGTTCATTTTCATGGCCAGAATTTTTGTATATACTCGTTCTATATAACATAATTCTCCCAATTAAGGTTAAATTGTGCTCACCCAATCTATGCAAAATTTAATTTCTATTCACACTTTTAATTGTTCTTAGTAGCAGTTTCCACATCCTAAATGGCATATACTAAATCGTACAATACCAAAACTAAAAAAAGAAAATACAAGCGCTCTCAGTATACTTACTCTCTACAGCCACGCCCACACTAAAACTATCTCTCTTTCTCACTTGTCTTCTTCTATTTCTCTCTGTTCTTTGTCTTTCTTTTGTATTATCTCGCTGTGATTTTCCCATTAAAACAAAACTGAAAACTAACAACCTTAACTTACTTAAATGCCTAACATAATAAATATAATTGAATATCCTTAAAATCTGAAACAAATACTACCGATAAACCCGTCACAATGATACACAGGTGACGCAAACTCCACGCATTTGCCCACATTTCTACAGACATTTGTTTTAGCAATTATGGCATTAGTCTTGAATACGTACAACTAAACAAATGCACAAAATTGAATCAAAAAAAACAAAAAATCAAAAAAAATTTAAAATTGGATTGCTAAATCAAAGGAATTGCCACGAAAATCAAAAGTGATGAAAACCATTGCAATAAAATAATAAAAAAAAAGAGAACAAACAAAACATGCTCATAGCAAGAATTTTTAATAATTTTTCTAATCATAAATTACACGCCAAGTAAATGCTAATGTATAAGAATAAGAAATAATACCTTTTGGTCACATATAACACGTGAGTCCTGCATAAACTTGTCTCAAATCGCTGCACACGCCCACAAAGCCCACAGTCACAGTATCATGACATGCACAGTACCAACCCACTTTAATGACCCCATCCTCCACTCTCAAAATACAATATATTCCACAAAAGACTCGTTTATATTAAGCATTGTATTTTGTGTATATTTGTGAAAAGAATTTGCAAGAAACATAATAATATAATAAATACACTTTGGTGAAGCTAAAGTCCCTCCGAATCTTAATTTTTCGTTGCATTTTTTTAGTTTCCCGTAGCATTCGGTAAGTTCGTTATAGAACTATCGATTAAAGGCATGTTGATAGAATTTTTTATTTTTGTTTTTAATTCTGGCTTTTTTATGTTATGCACCCAACTAATTTCCCGCAATACCCAATCTATAATAAAAATGAGCCGCATTCTGAACTGCTACAATTAAAATACCATTTACTGATACACATTCTAAATAATACTATAACTTCAATGTCAACACCAAAACAGATACATGTTAACTAACTGCCAGTTAGACAGAAATTCATTTACATATTAATTAAGTAACATAATATATCATAATATCAAAACGGCGCATATGTTTAGAAGTCTACGATAATGTAAATTAAATTATAATAATATACTAACAAGAATTGTATATTTTGTGTACTTTTGTTTATTTACAAATGAATTCCTGAATCAGGTATCACGGAAGCGGCCGAGGAGGATCACGACGTCCTAATTATAATAACACTAGTCGTCGTCTCGTCCCTAATCTGTCTCCTATGCACACTCTGTCACTCCAGAAGAAAACGTAGAAACCATGTGCGTCAATTGGGTTTACATCGGAATGCACACTACGACTCACAGACGAGCGCAACGGGTAAGGGGCGATCGATTGGGTTTTTTATTTGTTTGAATTATTTTTCGATTTGTTTTTTGTTTTTTAGGTTTTCTTTGATTTGTATTTTGTTCTTTTTTATTACGAGGTAAATTTTCATTTAATAATCATTTTTGAAAAATTATATAATATTCTGTTACATTTTATTTTGCCACAGCTGGCCTTAGTTCCAGTCGACGCCATTTGCAGAGTGGGGGGGCTAGCATTGCAGGTAGCCTGCACGGCATTAATAGCGGTACCTTAATCATACCGCCCGCGCCCCTGCCACCTACGAGCGTGCCACCGCCACCACATATATGCATAGCCGGAGTTGACATGTCGCACGGTCTGATGTCCAATGATGAAGATGATGATGAGGATGATGACGATATGGAGCTGGACGAGGATCAGCTGGCGGCAGACATATTCATAAACGATGTGCATTTCGACGAGGATAACATCGATCATGTAAACCAAATGGCAAACGTTTAACGGTGGTTCTTGGATTTTTAAGTATTTTTATCGCTAGTTTCAGTTGTAGAGCGCTTTAGGTTAAGTCACAAGTAAATGAATAATTGAGTGCGAACTGTGTGCTGCTGGTGCGGTAGTTAAATGTGTATACACTGTACGGCACACACAGGAAAAACGAACTTGAACAAGAACAACAAAAAAATTCAAAAGTTAACAATACCTAAAAGACGAAAAAAATTATGCAAAAGTGCGAATTGATTAAGACATAAATTAAATAAGCTATTAACGAGACGCAAAATAAACGTAAAAAAGTACAGTAGGGCGTAATCATTGTAGTAGCGATAAACGATGAACAAAAAGACGACAGGCAACAAATAATAATTACATTTAAATATACATACATACTATATTATACACATAGCGACTACGTATGACAGAAAAAAAAAACAAAAAAAACCGAAAACCACATGAGACCGCAAAAAGTTGTTGATTTTTATATTTGATACGAGTAATATTTAGGTGAAGTATAAATTGAATTAATTATACAATAAAACAAAGCAAAAAAAAAAAGAAAGACAATTCACATTCACATGAATATATAATTAAAATGCAAGCAAGCAAAGTATGAACATTCTACTTATTAAACGGCATAAAACAATAAAATAAATAAATACCTAAATCTATACAGGCGCGAATAACTTTTATTTACACATTTTTTTACAAAACGCAAAACACACAAACACACACACAACACAATTATACATTTCACGCCACAAAGCTCAAGTTAAACATGTTTATAAATTGAAGTTTTTAACAAGTACATAAATCAACAAGTACATACAACTAGCATGCATTAATAAAAGAATTAGTGACTATCAAACCTGTATCTTCCAGCAAAGTTAAACGCAAAAACATTAAATTGAGAGATTTGTATAAATTAAAATAAAATAAATAATTTAATTAATACAAATAAAACTAGTGGCGCCATTTGTCGTGCGCTCCAAATTCCAAACTTGATAAATTCAAAGATTTTTGTCTATTAAGCACATTTTTATAGACATTTAAAGGGAGTGTTGCAGCAACATTGAGAAGAAAATAAAATTTAAAAAAAATATTTATAAAAATGTACACGCTAAAGAGAACGATAATAAACACTTATACAGTAAATTTAAATCCAAAAAATTAACATAAATAAAAAACTGAATAGATAAAAAAATCATTTGTGCCAAGCGTTAATAAATAATTAAAATTATTATTTTTCCCCTGTTAATATTAAGTTTGAAAATATTTCTTTTTTATTTCCTAGATATATAATATTAAGTTGTAATATAATTTTTTTTTTTGTGTATAAGTATGTACCCATATAGTTTCAGTATTCTGAAATCTTTTAAATATTGAAAAATCAAACAAGAAATTTGACAAAATAAAAAAAAATTATTGGTTTCATAGCGCTCGTACGTTTTGCATAAATAAATATTTAAACAAAATGCTTAAATAAATGAGATAAATTAAAAATGTTCAACGTAAAAATCATTAATAATAAAAGTATGTAGGTGTTTAAATAAAAAACATAATAAATAAACTAAATACATTGAACAAGTAAAACGTTGTTAAATTGTTGCAAAATGCATAAAGATCAACTAATTCATAAGAAATAATAAAATATTTTTAAATACATAATTGCAAATACAAATAAATGCATATTTAGTTTAAGTGTATAAATTTTGTTGTTGTATGACATTAAAATGAACCCAATTAAATTAGTTAATTAAAAAAAAAATTGAATTTGTGTTCTAGCAATAAAAAAAAAACGTAAATTAAAAAAAACTATTACTAAACACATAAAAATTAAATAAAACAATGTTCGAGAAACACACGGCAAACCCCGTAAAATGTTCTAAGCGTTTACTAAACAAAACACAACGTTAAATTAAACAAGCAAGTGTTAAATTTACAATTAAATCTATAAATAAGCAAGGCAAACAAAAGAAAAGTTATACTAAACAATATGTAAAGCCTAAACCAACAAGAAAACAAAAATCCAAACCAAGCGCAAGCATTGGCATAGAACGCGGCGCTTTAGCAAAAAGATAGTTGACTAAATGGCAAAATTTTAAAATTGAACAAAAAACACCTACAAAAACAATTCCATGTTAACATTAAATATAAATAAAGGTAATTAAATAAATGAATACTAAAACACAAACGCTAAAAATTATAATTTATTATATAGCTCCAATTAGTTTTCAGATAATGAAAGGTGAATTCGAAATATGCAAGAATTTTAACTGTGACCACATCATGAGTTTGAAAGTAGTTAAATGCAGTACTAACATTTAAATGAAGTATACAAGTTTTATTTTATATGATACATTCTGCAGTTTTTTAAAGATTCAATTATAGAAACTTTAATAGCAAGTTTTATTTTTTGGATTTAATATAAATAAACGCATATAGAAAACTTAGCTTCTAGGTCGCACTGCACAAAAACAAGAATTTACGATCTCATTCTCTATTCGGCGGCAGGCGAATTTAAAGGGTTTATAGTTAGTTTTGTGAATTCAAACGAAATTTTTCCAGCATTTTGTTTATGGCATCCGCATCGCCTTCAATTTTAGCCTTGTCCTGTTTCAATACTTGCTCAAAAGTCGTCTGTTTAGTACCGACCAAATAAAAATCTTCATCGCCTATTGTAACCCGGCCATCGGCCTCTGGTGCCTTGCCTTCATAAATGTCCAATGCTTTGAAATCAAAGACTACAGTAAGACGGTCAGTAAGAAACAAAAGTAGGCCCAAAGGCAGAAACTCACCCATGCTCTTAATAAGTTTTCCTTCGGTATCTGTAAAATTGAACTGAAATGTGTTAACTACGGTTCGTTTGCCGGGATCCGACTCCTTGAGTTTATTGCGTATTTTCTCAATTATATCGTCGCTTTTCATACTGAACGTAACACAAGTGGACCGCTTGAGTGCAGTTGCTTGACTGATTCGAGGGCGGACACCAATTGGAACGAAGACTGCGGATTAGCAAAGCCGTCTTGTCATTGCTTTGCATAATTCTTAATTAAAGTCAATTTGTTTGATAGAGGCATGATTGACAATATTGATACAGAGCATGAGAAAATCCAAAGCAACGCTTGGATAATATTGCAGGGCAGTTAAATTAAATATATTTTTATAGGTAAAATGCTAGTGCTACTAAATAAAACTTAGTATTCAAAAATATTGTACAAGTTTTATATAATCTAGGGCTTCCACAACTTAAGAAGACCGTCTTCACTATAGCTGGCGAGAAGATTCTGATGCGGATGATGCGTTAGCCCAATGACGTCCTTTTCGTGTACCTACGAACAAAGTTAAAGGTTAGAGGCTTATTACAAAGGAATACACTATTATTATAATACATACATTTAAAGTACGTTCCAGCTTGCCAGAGGAGACCGAAAAACAGTAGAGCACCTGATCCTCGCCAGCGCAGTAAATGAATTCACCTCGGGGCGAAAGTGTTGCTGAGATAAAAGCACCGCCCTCTCGTTTACCAGATGAGAATGATCGTACAATTTGTCCTTGCATGTTCATAATGACAACTGTGTTGGATCTATTGCATACGATGAAGTGCTCTGGATTTTTAGGCAATATAAGCACTGTGTTAACAGCCAGTTCATTGCCCAAAGGCTTGTAGGTAGCCACACATTCAGTGGTCTTAAGTGACCACACTTTGACGGTGCCATCGGAGGATGCACTGAGAACACTGTGACCGTCCGGCGTAAATGTAGTCTCATTGACAAATGACGTATGACCCTTAAACTCCTTAAGCATTTTGCCAGACTTCAAGCCGTGCAGCCGCACAGTATAGTCAAAGGAAGCACTAAGCACTTGACTGTTGTCGCGCGAGAATTGCAGACAGGTGATGCCTTTGGTGTGTGCTTTTTCGAATTTACGTAGACACTGACCGGTGATAATGCGCCAAACTTTTATTTGGCCATCTTGGGCACCAGATGCAACCATCTCCGAGTCACGTGAGAAATTAAGTGCCAGTACAGCTTGCTCCATCATCATAAACTGATCTTGAGCTTGGTATTTCAAATCCTTACGCACTTTGCCGGTGGTAAAGTTCCAGACTTCTATGAAACCATCTACGCTACCGGTTATTAAATACTGTCCGTCTGGCGAAAACTGCGCACACTCTACGTGTGACTTCTCGCCAAATTTGATCTGGCGGAACAGTTGGGTGGGATACATTTCTTCCTCTTGATCTTTCATGGCTGCTTTGCCGCGGAACAAATCGATGGTTGTGCCGGGTGGAAGTAGACCTTGATGCTGTTGCCATTTGAGCGCTTGGCCAAGCAACGCCAAGAGCCTAGACGAGGGCACCACATGCACTTCTCCGCTCAATTCCTGGGCTATAGCTGTACGACGCTTCTCCTTGCTGCTACCCTCCGCATAAGCCTCACGAGGATCAAAATATGCTCGCTGCAACATGTTTTCTGCGAGGTAAAACCGTTTTAATAGGTTTCCGGACTAAGCTTCAGTTTTGATACTCACCTAAATGTATGTAGCGTTCGGGCTCGTGCTGCTTTAACATGGTCATGGGATCCGTTTGGCGCAGTAACGAACGCGCAGCTCCCAGCTCCCGCAGTTCTATTAATTCCAACACGATTTGTTCATAGAGATTGAGCAGTTTCTTATCAGGCAGCTTCAGTGATTGCGTTACCTTCAGCACCGTGTCCCAGTGCCCATTTGAAATATCCTGCACAAACCCATCGACACTATCTACTGTATTGAGAGAGACACCAGTTTCCTCCTGTAAGAGAGCAACATGTCAATGGTATACAAATAGTAAGAGAGCGCAAATCTTACCTGTAAGGTTTGTAGCGTCTTAAGAAGATTAGACTCCTTGAGATATTGTTGGATGAGCCGAATAACGCTGTGAAACGAAAATATTCAATACATATTACACATAATTCCACATTAATTGGTCATGGTAAACATACTCTGCAGATTCAATTTCAATAGACATGGCTAAATATGTGTTATATTCTGTTTTAATTAATAAATATTTATTTTTATCAACAAAAACGCGTCTTTTGGTATCAAATCGCTCGAAACAAATTCAATGGAGCGACTCACGAGCCAGCTAAATGAACAGGTATTTTTTTACGATGTTGATATATCGAATATAGCATATCGATAACTATGTGTTGTATGGTAAACAGCTGTTTTAATTCTTCTTCCTCATCGCCATACATCTCTTTGCATAACATCTGAGCGTTCGACTTGTTTGTGAACAAAATCAATTAAAATGTCAAAAGCAGCGGGTAAACTAAAATCTTTGAAGAAGACAGTAGAGCGAGTAACGCATACAACCAAACTAAAGACAAATATACCCGCCGGTATGGCGGCAGCAGGCCCCCCATTGGGTCCCATGCTGGGTCAGGTGGGTACCATGTGAAACTGTGATTATCATCTAATTAATATGCCTTGTTCGACAGCGCGCCATTAATATTGCGGCATTTTGCAAGGATTTTAACATGAAAACAGCCGAAATGAAGGAGGGCGTGCCTTTACCATGCCGCATCTCAATGAACAGCGATCGCAGTTACGAGCTTGTCATACACCATCCGCCGGCGACATTTTTCCTGAAGCAAGCGGCGGGGATCCAGCGTGGCACAATGACACCTGGTCGCGAAGTTGCTGGCATGATAACCCTAAAGCATTTGTACGAAATTGCAACAATCAAGATACAAGATCCACCAAACGCATTGCTGACAATGCAGGTAAGTTGATGATATAAAATAAGGTATACATGTGTTTTATCAATTTACATTCAAACAGCAAATGTGCGAAATGTTGATTGGTATTGCGAGAACGTGTGGCATCAAGGTGGTACGTGATCTGGATCCCACGGAATACGGAAAGTTTTTGGAGGACCGCAAAGTTATTGTCGAAGAGCAGCGACGTGAACTGCAGGAAAAACGAGAGGCTAAGATGTTGCGAACAGGCTAAACATACTATGTGAAACTTTTTTAATTGTTAATATACATTTATAACTAAAATAACTATTCTATACTAATGCGCTTGCGATCCTTGGCAGCGTTCTTTTTTCGGCGCTTCTCCAGATGTTTATTGAGTTTCCCAGTATTTTTAAGACGTTCGAACTGAGCCACCAGCTCCTTGGCACGTCTCTCCTCTGTAATACGTTTATAATTTATAGTAGATATTATTAATTGATCAATAACTTACTCTTTGTGACGTAGTGCGGTTGGCGTCCCTCATCGTGAGCTTTCTGTATCTCCTTTCGCTCCTTCTTTAAAATATTTTGTTTTATGTGCCACCGCTTGTCCTCTTCATTCTTATTCATGAGTCTTTGCATAGTGTACTTGATCTTCTGTTTTTCCTCGCCGTCCTGAACATCGTCCAGTTGTTTCTTAAGCTGGCCAACTTCTTTGTCGCGTACTTTCGATATGAATTTGTAGTTTTTCTTGAAAGTATCAATATTATAGGTGCCTGCTCTTTCATCGAATCGCGGATCGCGGAGTTCAGCCTCTTTTTTACGCCCGGTACGCAGTTCGGCGCCCAAAAATGGCACCTGGCGTTTTGAAGTTATTTCGCGAGGTCTATTCTTATTCAGGCGTTTGAGCTCCGATTTTGCTTTTGGCTGCTTAAGCTTTGTACTTTTGCCACCTAGTACAGCCTCCTTATAAACCTTTGCGCCCAACTGTTCTTTGAGCTGCATTATCTCTTCAAAAGACATGCCCTTCAGATCATCGCGAATTGCAGTCTGCAGAACCAAAATTTTGATTAGAAGCGTTTTAGCATATTCCAACAATAAAATTACCTGTGTGTCATCGTCGCTGCTTACATCGTGGTCCGAAGCAGCGGAGGACTCACTTGAAGACGCCATTATATCCGTTTAACCAGGTAAGAATTATTATTTTAAGCGAGTTTCACGTGTTTTGTTTTGGTTTATACTGCGGAGTCCAGTCGATAAGTCAATTACATTTAAATTATCGACCTAGCGATAACATATCGTTTGGCATTTGGCAGCATGCTGCCCTATCATTTTATTTTTGACAGACTGGCAGCACTATGATGGTCTTTAAAAATATAGCGCGCAGTTTAATCCTTAAAAGTGAATTTTCAAATAAATCAAAAGATTCTTAAACAGAATTGTTTAAATTGATAAAAATGTTGGAAATCAGAATTAATTTTCAACAGTTGGTCGCATGTTATTCTCTCATAACCTTGTTTAATAAGTTCACGTGTGCAAAAACGTTGACCTAACTCTTGTCATATTATCGTTAACATCAAGAACATCCTAGGGGGTGGGCTAACAATACATATTATTTACCTTTTAAGCTATATAGCCACAGCTTTGATAGCCAAACACATGGGATTCTTACTCTAGTGATTTGCTTGCACTGCATTTATAGTCAGCTGAATGTGGGTTGGTTCAGTCAATGGCCAGCTGAAAGAAAGCTAAAGCCAACACATTTAACGGTCGTCTGACTTCTAAGTATAGTGGTAACAGTATGTGGTACATTATACGCGTGAGTTCAATTTCATTTGGAAAGTCATTGGCAGGACCGCTTATTAGCTAGAGCGCGCCCAAAGGGATCGTTGTTTTCGATTACAATTTTCATTTATCTTCACACAAATGTGTTTTATCTTTTATTATAATATTTAATAGCAATCTATTTTTCAATCTAGCTAATGTAGCTATTATTAAAAAGCTTCTGAATATTCTATACATTTAATTGAGATTTGGAAAGTATGATCTTTATAATTTAAATTTTTAAAATATAAGATTTTTCGACATTGCAAATTTTTACAGAATAACCATTATTTTAATAATTTATATAAATATTTAATTATTTAATCCACAATTAAACCTATTTCGTCATATATATTTGAGTATTCAGTTTTAGCCTGGTGTCATCTCAAGGAGCTCACCGCGCGTCCAAAGTCCATTCACCAATTACTCGCGTTTATGTATCGCGCTATTCGCTGCGTTGTCCTTAATTTCTTAAAAAGCGTTTAAACATCTAATGAAAGCATTTGGCCTGCGATTTTAGCTGTCAGTCAATTTAGTTGTGTTTGGCACTTTGCTGCGTGCGGTTCGATTAGAAGTTAAGCTCCTGCTTTGTAGTCCTGGTTAGCTGCAGCTAACGGATATTTTGTTGGCAGTAGCTTCGGGGCTCAAGTGATGATGTGATCATGGCTAAAATAATATCAACGATTAAGGCTATTCTCACGCGCCTTATATTTGGCGCGCACAGTTTGTTGGCCATTTGGCAGGTGACAACATTTAAAAAGGATATCATCTATTGGACATTATGTGGACCGCTGCTGCTGCTGCTGCTCGAGGGCATCTTCACCATTATGATCAAGAAGACGCAGGAGTGGCGCTGGTAATTATATAGATTCTATATAAATTGGTTTCTCATAAGTAGTTAAAGCCAATGTAAACAAAAATCGGCTGATGCTGACGTCATGTTTGAGTTTTGATTTTCAATTAAAAGTGAAATCATGTGTTTAATGTGTGTGTGCCCGTGCCAAGTAACTATCCTCAACACAAAGACCACACCTCCAGGAACCACCACCCACGCACCGAAGCTACATAGTAAAAACTTTAATGGAATTTCACTTTGGGGGCCATTGCCAAACGCACCAGATTGCTAGTCTGGTGTCTTTTCACTGGTTGTTTACCTTTTGGCGCGGGGCTCATCACTTTGCCTTGTTGTTTGTTTTGGCTATTCCCTTTTGTTCTTTTTTTTATTTTGTGATGTCTCATTACTTTCTCCAACCGCCTGCAGGTTCTGTCCGTCGGTCTTTCTCTATCTAAGCAGCATTGTGCCGGCAATTTGGCTGCTCGAGCTGGACAAGATTGAGCGACGGCTGCAGCTGATGAATTCGTCCCTGGTCAATGTGAATGCCAGCAATGCCAACAACGACAGCTGCCTCACCAGCAGCCCCATCAGCACCAGTCCAACCAACAGCAGCGCCATGGCGCCAGTGGCTGATCTTCTGGATGATGCTGGTATCACTCTACCCGTCATTAGCCCAGACACTTGGACCACACTAATCGAGCAGTTTCTTATGCTAATCCTGATTGTGGGCCGCTGGCTGCTGCCCAAAGGCGATCTAACCCGGGATCAGCTTAGTCAGCTGCTGCTGGTCTATATTGGCACAGCGGCAGATATAATCGAATTCTTTGACTCCTATAAAGATGATTCAATAGCAAAAATTGGATTTTTGGTCTTTCTCACACTCGGCATTTGGTCCTGGAGCCTTATGCAATTTACGATTGTGCTGTCAGCTACGCGGGGAAGGCGACCGCGGGGTAGTGGCTCCCATCATAAAGAGGAGTAAGTTATATATGCGCTTTTATTCCTATAGACAATATATATTTATTATTCTGTAGACATACGGACTGCTGTCAGAACTGCTGTTGTGGCATTGATGTTTGGGGTAGAGTATACATTAATATACCTAAAGACACATATACTACAGATATATATATATCTTATAGGCATAGTGCTCAATGTGATTCTACAGGATGCACCCTTTCTCACCTTCCGTTTGCTGATTATCTTTCAATACAAGATTATCAACTATATGAATGTATTTTTCACCTGTAAGTAAACGAGGATTAAATAAATAAATAATAAACACAATTTTTATTTCATAACCAGGCAAGAACTCCTTGGTCATTATTCTGCAACTCTATCGCCTGTATGTGGTCAATGCTGAATTCTGGAAGAATCGACGGGAAAGTCGCATGGCTAAGGCTCGACAGTATCAGTCTCGTCGGCGAGTGCAGGATGCGGACCAAAATAGCATTTACATGATATCCAATGAACGGGGAGGCGATGTCAAAAAGAAGATCAAGAAGTGGGTAATCAAAACATTAGTAAATTTTCTATTAAACTATATTTAAATAACCAAAAATATAGAGCAAAGGATAGAGATTTTGTTGAGCCGGAAGCCAGTTACAGCAAAAAGAAAAAGGACAAAAAGGACAAGTAAGTAGAAATAAACTAAAATTAAGAGAACAATTTAATAATCGACTTGACATTGATTTTAAAAGGAAAAAGCATAAACGCAAGGATACCGGATATTCCACTGCCAGCTCACAGAATCTATACTCTACCAAGTCAAATGGCAAGAACAAAAAGGCCAAGAAATCGAAGCGCAACTGCAGCAGTTCACCCAGCGACTGCGATCTGGTGAATGCTAAAAAACAGAAACGCGCCAAAAATGCCGAAAAGGTTGATAAAAAGTAGGTGAAGCTCACCATGCCACCAAAATGTCCTCATCTCATTTAATATTTTTAGGAAATCACGAAAAATTGATGCCGTTATTGAGGAGTCGAGCAGCAGCAGCTCGGACTCCAGCAACTCCACTTTGCCAAGCTACGAAGTCATAGACGAGAAAAAGTCAAGACGTCGCAAACATGGCCACAGCAGCGACTCCAGTTCCAGCGACAGCAGCTCGGAATCATCATCATCATCGTCGTGAACACGGGCTAACTTTTGGACTAGCGGCATTTTGTTGCGGACTCCACGAAATGCAACGTTAGGGCAATAGTAATAATTTTTGTGACAGCCAAACACATTTGGCTAAGACACTGGCCGATGAATATTAATATTGGCCAGTTGTCGTTTTTTGTATGACCCATTGTGAGGTTCAAGAATTTGTCATAAACATATATTTTCATATGTTTGCATATTTGCTAAAAACGTAACCAAAATTCAAATTAATAAATTGGCGCCTTGATTTAAAAACAAGTGGGCAGCCCCATCATAGAAGCGGGCGCTCTCTTAGCTTTTTTGTAATTGTCGCTCTCTCAGCAGCGCTCTTAGCACTCAAAAGCTTAGGCCTATCAAACGGCAGCAGCTTCTACAGCCTAGAGTGGAAAACTTTTGTTGACACTCACAGATAACTGCCTGGCCATGTATGGGTGCGCGTGTGTGTATACGTGTGAGCGTACGAGCTAGTGCAAATTTGTGTGTGGTTTTTGTAAAATAATAAATAGTTGGTGTTGAGCGTTTGAGCGCTGCGGACGCTCTGTTGTCGGTTACGCTGCGGGAAAAGCTTTTTGTCGGCCGTCGAGTTTGAGTCTAGTGTGAGTGTGCGCTATTGTTGTAGTACCCATATACTAGTATACATAGTATACATATACAAACATGCATACATATAAATAGCATGTAAATTTATTAAGTTAGCTGACAAATAAATCTTATAAAAATCTTGTGAGATCTCTTTCGATCGTGTGTCCACCCCAATTACAGCAAAAAACAAAAAATAACAACAACAACAAAGAAAAAAGCTTCTTGTTGCCATCGACCTACAACAACAAAGACAAGAAAACTTAAAATTGTTGTTGTCATACACAACAGTTGTCAGCTCAAGAGCTGCTGATAAACAACTTAAATGTTAATCAAACAGGTGTGAAATTTTAATTAAACACACTCTTAAAGGAAAATTTAAACAATTTAATGATAAAATATTAAAGTACAAGTTCTGGGGATTAATCAACATCCGACAATTGCCGGGGTGATCGTCGCGCATAGCGCCAGCAAAGTCAATTAAATATGCGTATGTATTTGTAATTTAAACAACGACAACAAAAGCGCTGTGAGTGAACAATACAATACATAATATGACGTTATCTTGCCAAAGTCTTCTATATTCAACTGACCCGCACTGTAGCAGCAAATAATCGCAATGTAGAGTTGTCCAGCTGTTTGATGGCAAATGAAACAACATCATGCATACAAAACACGTTTCAACTATACAGAAAACATAATTCCAATGCTTATTTCAATTTATATATTCTTTTACTCCGACTTGGCACTTTGTTAACGCTCCACACGCGTCTGTTAAGCGTGAAGGCTAAGGCTCAGCGTCAGAGCGTCAGGCCTCTGCCAACAAGCATTAGCTTCACCCTCGACTACTTCACCCGGTTGACACCCAAAATGCCACAAGCTTCATAAACAACACACCATCCCTCTTTTGGGCATTTTACAACACATACGTGTGTTCCCGTGCTCTGTGGCTCTCTTAATGCTCTTCTAATTTTGCCGGCAAGGGAGTTAGGGCGAGTTTCACCAACAAAAAGGTAAAATGTTCTAGTCGACCTTAATTGGCTAACAGATGCTCTATACCAAGGTCTGAATTTGCCCAGCAGAGCATAGTATTAAGTTGACTGACCCGCTTCAATAACTTTTATATTTTTTTTTTTTTCGATTTATATAAAATGTTTACTAAAAAATACAAATTCAAAATTGTCAACTAACATTATACATTTTATACATTTTACAGGGTATATAATTAAATATAGGATTTCTTTTTTACTATGTGCTACCTGGCAGTAGAGTCAGACACATATTATTCTCATTTTGTATGCACATGTTCGACTTATGTGCCCGATTAGCGAATTAATTATTCCCCAGTAGCCTTATATAGTCGTACTTATAAATGATTTAACCAATTCAATCATGCCACCAATCACATGACTAAACCAACTTCATTAACCTGTCTCACACTAGTATTTATGTTGGCCAAGACTTATGTAGATTCTTTTCCTCTTGGCAGCACACAAAAAAAATGTGTGGTCTGATTTTATAATATAATATAATATTATATACATGCGAAACTTAAAGAATATGCCTATTGAAACTTATGTTTATGTATTTGTATATGCTTAAGCTTATTTGGCAGGTTTTTGAATAACTTGTTTAGAATTTGTTGCTAGGCAACTTCTATGTTCAATAAATTAACAAAAAATATGATTATATTCGAATTATAAACGCTTTAACACGAAAAGTGCATATTGAATTTAATTTGTGCTAAGATAAGAAATTAAAAAATGGACTAAATAAAAGTACACTTACCAGTTCCATTAGCTTTAATGCATGTGATAAAGTAAATAATTTGCAGATTCAAATAATTTTAATATTGTTATGCGCTTCTAGGTTATTCAGTTACTATCTCCTTTATTAAAAAACAAAGATCTTGGAGTTGAGCAAACAACAATTTGTGTTTCTTATAAACATTTTAAACACTTATAAATGCTTATACAAAATATTGTTAATTCTTTTATTTTCTGTTAATTCATTAAATAGTCAATATATATATTTTGCCTACCTTGAAATTAACCGAATTCAGTCAAAAAATATAAATAAAAACAGCTGTTTATTGCACTTACTTCTGTCTGAATTTCATAATATTACAGTTAATCGGCATTAATAAATGTTTATTATTATAGTTATAAATACAGAGCTACCTTATCAGGGCCACTACATATTCAGACAGAATGAAATCAATTAAAATACAGTTGAAATTGAATATTTTATGGGGTTTAACGATAAATGGAAATTTTATTTACAATATGCAGAAAATTCTATATATATAGTAGGCATACCTATTTGAATAAATATGTGAAGCCAATCCAAGCGTAAGAATAAACAACATTATGTTGTATGGCGCTTAAATTCTGATTTATACGATATAGTTCCAGTTTATTGCACACCTGATGCCTATTGAGGTGGGCGTCAGAATATGTAAGGTTGCCTAGCGAACTTGTTGGCTATTCTAGCATGCAATATTTAATAAATTATTTGGGGGCTCACGTGGCTGCCACATGCGACAAGTCAATTACCGTATCAAGTGGCATGCCCGCAACCTTTCGTGTCTATATCAATTTCCAGCTAATAAAGGCACGCACGTTTAGCAGCTTGTTGCCAACAATTATGCACACAATCCATTGAAAAGAAAACAAAACAACAATCAGTTAAGAAAACACAATAAAAAGAATAAACTGTCTGGCACTGCAGTTGCCTAGTGGCCTTATTACGCAGTAGTTTGTCATAAAAAAAAATAACAACAGAAACCAGTTAATCCGAATGCGACTGCAATGCACGATAAAGTACAAGCTGAATGCGTCGCAACGTCGATAGTCGATCGAATTCTGTGCAAAGTCCATGCGGCGCATGAGTAATAAAAACAAATAATACGCCCCGTTGCCGCAGTTCCACTGGACTTGACTGAAATCTGCAACACAGCATCACCCCTCACCCACACATACAATTCTGTATGTACAAAAAAATAGTAAATGTTGAATGGTCGACTAGGATATACCCTGTAGCTAAAAAACATAATAAACAATATTTTTTTCACTCAAAAACATTTTTCATTAACAAGCTATTTTTTAACACAATAATTCTCTGTTCACTATTCGATCTTTGCCGATTCTTATGTTATTTGGATGTCAAGCAAATATAAGTATATTTTATTTATGTTTCAAATTATTTTTTTGAATTTGAGGTAGAGCGAAAACTGCGGTCTATAGCTCAATTTACCTTTGTAGCCGACCAAGAATATAAATGTTATTGAAAAATCTTACATGTCGCCTGTAGCTCACACAAATGCACATTTTATTGATAATCCATTTTATGTGCAGGGTATATAATAAAAGCACTTAACCTTCACCTGTTGACTTAAACTTATTGCAAAATAAAATTGAAAATTCTCACAGTTTGCCTTTACATTTTCATGCATACCATAAAATACTCTCTGGTTGGTTTATGGGACAGTTTTGATTAAAGTCAACATAAGTTACAAGTAAAGTAGTCCATGTACGTACATAGGAAACGGCACTACAAATACATTTAATCTGGCTGTTTATCACACTCCAGCACTTGAGCAAACGACACTCGTCACCCCACATCACTTCAATTGCCAAAGTACCCCTCAATCTTCAAAGTTCAGAGCCCCCAAATTAGATTACAGAAAGTGGTGTAGTGTATAAAACAAGGAAGACTGTTCTCTCATCTATTTATATGCACAAACGTGCTGATAAGAGGCTTTGTCCTACCCGCTCATGCAATTAATTTAAGAATGCTCGTATCCAAGCAATTAGTGCCAGTTGAACCCACCAATTGACGCCAAGAGCCACCTGTAGCATTGGGTCAGTGGGAGCTCTCTTATCAGCTGCTGAAATTTTGATTGAATTGAAAAACAAAATATTATTGCGCACGACTATGAAATACCCAGCACAAAACTGAATACAATAATTTAGCAACTTTCCGAGAAATATTAATAAAAAAAATATTATTATTAATGCAATAATTCCATTTGTTTTTCCACTGATGCACATTGTATCCTTGTTTCTATTGCTGATAGATTCCCATTTGCATGCATCTGTAACCTTAGAAAATTCAATGTACTTTGAGTTTTCTTGATACTATGCAAAAATATTGACGTAAGAGCTATTGATAAGAAATTAATTTTTAATCTGCAGATTGGCCCCCCAAACCCCTATTAATTAATAAGAAAAAACTGACTAATCTTCATCTGATTAGGCAATTCAGAATTCTTTAATCCTGACTGCCATAACAAATTTATCTGCAATTAAAATATTAATAAGTAAATGGTTAAAGAAAGCCATTTCACAATTAGACACAAAGCAGACTTGCATGGCGATAAGAATATTTTATTTATTTGTTTTTTAATTTAGCAATATCATTGTGGATTGCATTAAGCATTTAAATTAATATATATAATACTTTTTGTAAGGGTGAATCTTGATTGAGCACAAGATACATTTTTCTGCATTGTAATTACATTTAATTGGCAATACAAAAGGCCAAAACAGATATACAAAAGCGTCTACCTGCACTGGACTGCAACTTAATTTGTCTTTTGACAAAGTGCAGCAGGCACTTAAACTATGTTATTTTAAGTACTTAGTACACGTTAAAAAAAAATAGGGTACAAAGGCCATAAAGTTTACAAAAATTAAAGTATTTATGGATGAACCTGAGTATATGAGTCTAAGTAATGTATGAATTGAGGGTTTGCGTGCCTGAAATATATTATTTTTTAATATTTAGAGAAGACTATAGTATACAAATAATAAACAAATTTAAATATAAATAAATATTATATATAAATTATATGTTATATTATATATAAATTAAATGTTCAATTTTCAATCCACTACTCGCTCAGTGTAGTCGCATTTGACGCAATATTCTGAGCAGTTTACGTCTTCTCGAGTGTGTTTGTGGGAATAGCCACTCAACCACACTGAGCCACTCAACCACATTGAACCACTCGCAAACGTGGTGCGCATCAGCTGCATTTGTAACTGTAGCCGCAGCTGGGCCTCGGCCATACATATTGAGGTGCCAGGCGCAGTTTAAATTTGATTCGCATTGTGCGCGGTTCACTCGAGCGCCAGTTAAACGCCAAGAGAATCAAGTGTAAGTTGAGCTATATATATATATATTGTGGGCGGGCAACCCCCCTCTGCGTCCCCCTGGTACTGTCCTTCTAAGCAGTCATTGTCACAGCTCAGTTTTGATTACAGTACGAGTATTTGAAAATTCATCTGCTCAATGATGGCATTGTAATTGCATTGTCAGTCACAAATATGAATAACTGTGACAATTGTTAGTTAAAATGCAGTACAGTTATTGCAGCTTTGTTTGTGGTCTATAAATAACAAAAAAAACAGTTGTTGCATAAACATGCTTGCGGCTGATGCATGCCACACAAGTGACATGCAACAAGCTTTGCCCTTTTATGCGCAGGGACATGAATCGACCCTCAACTTGAACCATTGCTGGTAGCTAAGCTCTGTGACATAAGAGCCGACTAATGTAACACTCTTAAAATGCGATAATTCTGACATCTGCGACGTTTTTATCTAATTGGATTGCAGAAAGCAGAATGTGATTGACCTGCGGCTTACGGGTAGTATGTGTAATATTGGTAAATAACTGATAGACTCTTTCAAGCAAGCTGATATTTAAATGTTAGAATTCGGAGAAGCAGATTAGTTTTACTTATAAGTGTATATATTTAAATATATATATTGCAACGGCTGAGAAATCAGTAATATTCGTATTCGTGATTAAGTGCAACGTTTGCGTCAATGCGTGTTTATTTTTGCCCAACAATTGCAACCCAATTTTAATGAATGGTAAGACCAAAAACAGGCACAAAACTGCAAATTTTTGTACAATATACTAAGCTGAGACAAAAGGCATTGGCATTGACACGTGCCAACTGAGTGCGAATAATTAAAAGACAATTCACTTTTGCTTGCAGATAGCGCGCTTCTTGGCCAGCAACATGTTGTATCTGTGCTAATTGGCAGCCAGCCAGAGGTAGCAGAAGCAGCAGCTATTTTCACTCTTATATTCAAAGAAGAAAAGCAAAGAAAAGGAAACAAAATAAAGTAAAAGAATTATTAACAGCAAAACAGCAAAGCCGGCAATGTTTACAGAAGCCAAAACCTATTGCAATCCGAGTGGTGTTGAAATAAATAAAAATAATACCAAGACAGAGAGTGTGCTAATCGATGAGCATTACGTCTGTGACATTTCGATGATGAGAATTGCCGAGGAGGTTGGTCAAATGACTGACAATATATTGTTGCCCACCGACAATGGGTCGTGCAAAGAAGCCATTGGATATAATAATGGAACAGAATTGGAAATCGATCGTCAAGAGGAGGAGCAGGCAGTTAGTGATCTGGTGCGTTCATCCAGTGGGGGTGCCCTAATGGAATTGTAAGTAATCTTTGTTAATATGTAAACAAAATTAAATTGTTTTAATTTTCCAATATTTTTGTTAAGGGACAACAACAACCGTGGCAGCATGCGTGTTGTGTTTGGCATCCTGGTGCGTTTAGTGCTTCCATTGGCGAATGGTGTTGCACGTGGCATAAAGGGTATTCGGGATGTTCGTGTGCTGCGTGTGCTACAGAATTTGGGTTCCAGTCGTCAGGCTTTGGCCAATTTGGTGGCCTTTGCGGCAAATACCATATCGCTGAATTTATCTTCCGTACAAGGTGAGTGTGTTTTGTGTTGAATGGAATTTTATAAGTTTAGTCAATTAAGGAATTGTTAATCATACTCATGCCGTACCTCACAGCGTTGTATTTGAAATCGTTATCATTTTACCCTCCAACTCTTTCATTGACAGTTTCCAATCGTCTGGGACCTTTGCTCAACTTGCTCAAGTTACGCAAATCCCAAGATGGCTTGGAAAGTCTGCCCGATACGTTGAGCACACGTACACCAACCACGCCCATAACGCCCAGCACACCGTTGCAGGGTCCGCCCAATTATAGTCTGCAGAGTTCCGCCGACAGCTGCTGTACTCTCAACATACTCGCCGCTCCGCCACCGGGCACGCCTATACGAGCGGACATTGTATTGATTCATGGTCTACATGGATCACTGGTGAACACCTGGAAGCAGGGTCTCTGGCAGAACGAACGCCAACCCGTGGAGTTTGATCGTCCACCTCAACCGCCCGTGCGTCCACCAAAGCGTCCTCGTCATTCACGCAGCGCTGCCATGCATCCGGCAACAAAGGAGAAGCGTCCCAGATTTGGTTCCAGCAAACGTTCAACAAATACAGATTCAACGGATAGTGTCGCTGACAAACCCAGGGAACAGCTTCAGCAGACAATTGAGCATCAGTACATCAATGCATCCGAGGAATACGATGCCGAAGAGTAGGTTGAAATTGAATTTCATAAATGCATTCAGAAATTAATAATTCTATTTACAGTTTTACCTATGTGTGCGGCGAACCAGAGGATATTCAAATCTGTGAAGGCATCGAGTATAGCTTCCCAACATTCCGACTACGTATGCACGACAATAGCCGCCAACTGCAGGTCGAACTGGAGTCCATGCTGGAGGGCGAGAGCAGCACGGATAACTCAAAAGCATCGTCAACTGCATCCTCGCCGCGCAAAAGCAAACCATCTGTCAATGATCCTAACTACTCCAAATGTTGGCCTGGCGACTGGTTACCCCTGGACTGTCCAGGCGTCAGAGTCATTGCTGTCAACTACTCAACGGATCAGTATCTATGGCGTCCGCTCTGGAAGAACAAGGAGCCGCGCACCAGCATCATACAACGTTCACGTGAAATGGCCGAGCTGCTCATTCAGCATCGCGTTGGCCATGGACATCCAATCATTTATGTGGGCCACTCCAAGGGCGGCCTGTTCATCAAGCAGCTGCTTGTGGATGCCTGGGAATGTGGTCGTCCAGCCATGAGACCACTGTGGCGCTCCGCACGCGGTTGTTTCTTTTACTCGGTGCCGCATCGCGGCTCGCATTTGGCTTCTATTAAGGCGCCGCTGCTGTCGCGCTCCGTGGAGCTAATTGAGATTGAAAAGAGTAAGTTATAGTTACTATTAATATAGAATCAATTTTAATAAATTTATACCTTTAGATAACAAGTACCTGCTGGATCTGCATCGACGTTTTGCTGGTCTCTATCATTTGGGTCATTTGAAGATTGAGGTTTTTAGTTTTGTGGAGACAGCTCTTACACTGATGTCAGTGTTATATCTGCGTATTGTGGGTGTGGATTCAGCCGGTAAGCAGTCTAATATTTAATTATATTATTAAAAAATATAAAAAAAACATTTTCAATATTCAATAGACCCTGGTTTCGGTGACGTATGCGGCATTCGTCTGGATCATCGTGAGATCTGCAAGCCACGCAGTCGAGAATGCATTCTGTACAAGGAACTGGTGAAAATGATTAAGAAGGTGTGCTGAGCGCCCCGTCAATTATTATAAGTACTTTGCAGCTGGACCTCAACAAAAAATATATATGGAATCGATATGTGAATAGGTTTGCAACTATAAGTTGCCCGATAATATTTTGTACCTAAATATATAAGAAAGCATCGTTTCTTTGTTATGGTGCATATAAATTAATTTTTTGATTGTCAATCGTTTGCGAAATGTTAGTTTTAAGACACATTCAAGAAGATGCGTTTAAGCATGCCATTTAGCAATTAATATTACCCATCTATATATGTATATATGATAATTATTGCGATTTCATTTTGTGATCATTTTTTTTTTCTCTGTTATTTGCGATGTGATCATTCAGATATTAAGTATACCATAGCCTATATAGACAGCTATACTTGAAGTATATGTGTATATTGCTGTTAAAAACTGTTACCAACGAATTATACTTGTGGGAATTTTGATGATATTACCCATTTGATATTTTATATATATACAAACCTGTAAAGTACTGACAGTTACTAAAGAACTTAAATTAAGCTGAAAAAAGAAATCTGTATATAAAGTATGGATTACAATGTTTACAAATAAAAATGCATATTGTGCCGTATGTTTGTCATCATAACTTAGTTTTAATATGTTCTTATTTTTCCAATAGTTAAGGTTGCTTTCATCTTTCATCTTTCATCTTCAGCGATCTTCATCTCCTACACTTACATAAATCATCGTTACATTTTATTAGACTCTGGAGCCGCGCTAACTGCTGGTTGAAATGCCAAATTATTTGCACCGAAAACTTTAACATGAATCTACATATATATATGTATATGCCAGCTTACGTTTCTACATACAATAATAATAATAATATTTCTGTTGCATATACGATGTACATATATATGTATGTATATAAATTACATAAAAAATACAATAGTTTTGTTTTTTTTTTCTTTCTTTCAATTTGTGTTCAGCTTTTCATAATTTTTTTTTTTATCAATTTTGCGTATAAACATTTTGCGGATATTTAAAATAGGGGAATAAAAACTAAAATTAACGATTATAATTTAGTTAAATGCTTGCCACTCTATCAATGAGGTATACAGAATAAGGACTTGAAATCCAAACTAAAATTACGTATCAAAACATGCTTAGTTCAAATAATTGTTAGGATATCAGCATTATCAAAGAGTTAAGAACATAATTCTCTTACAATTTTTAGTAAACTCTTTGTTGTTGGTTGGTTTTTTTATTTTTGTTAGCCAAACCTATACAAAAGTCGCAATATGCATTTTAATGCCATCAAATAATTCATTTCATTTTATTGTTTTTCGCGCTTAAATAATTTAAACATTTATCACATCCACTTACACAGCGATCACAATCGCAGTTATATTTATTTTTTTTTTCTTCCTTAATTTCACTTTCAACTTATTTATTTTATATTCTTTTTTAAATATGTATTCCTTATGTTTAAATTTATATTATTAATTACAATAATTTTTTGCCTTTTTGCTGCATAATAATTTGTAGTCATTTTCTTTTCTTTTCTTATGTTGCTTAACTTTTGTAATGTTTACAATTTGCTTTTATATTTTTCTTTTTTTTTAGGATTTTTTTGCGGAATATTTTTGATTGAATGAAATGAAAACCAATACGTCCATCAATTTTTGCATTTACTATAATTTTGTTAGAGCTTAGGGTTTATTTATTTTTTATTTTGTAGCTATTTTTTGCTGGAACACCATGAAATTTTGTATGATTAAAAACTATGTTCTATCAGTTGATTTGGGGAAAATTGTGGCTTACTTTAATATGAACACAAATTAGATTGGTAGATAATGGTCTGCTGAAGATATTGTTTGCTATTTTTAAACACATATCATTCAACCAGATATATATATGTATACATTTATTAATTTACATATACTGTATACATTTATATTTGTTGCTTATGTGGAAAGGTACTATTGTTTGTAATTGTTGGTTAGCATTGTTTTGGTTGGTTTTAGGTTCATGGATCGTATAGGTTAATGTTTTGTTATTGCACTTAGGTCTAAATACGTATACAGTTACAGTTCATAAACGCATTCTTTTTCTCATTGAAATATCATTTTAATTAATTTGCGTATCAATTTAAATATGTCTCTAATGAAATTTGGAGTTTCATCATTTATATAATTAATTGTATGTATATATTTTTTATGTCTATGGAAATGGAATGCTTGCATGTGTGTGTGTGTGGATATCTTTTGTATCTCATAACAATATTTTTGCTACTCGTTTCACACTGAACAACAAATTCACAAAATACATCTCATAGTTGAGCCAATTTGTAATGCTCTCAATTTTAAATACTTAACTTTCAATGCTTATCAAAAATAATATCTGCGTTTGACTGTTATGTGTATTTTTAAATAGAGAGTGTGTATGTGGTGAATGTGTGTGTGAGTGTGTGTAGTATCTGTGTGTGGCATAGCTACAGGTTTTGGTTGTTTGTACAAACAAGGTACAGACGGTAATTGGAATAGACTCGTACAATTCGAGTGTATGTTAGGCATAAACAAAAGATCTGTTTCAGTTTATTGGAAAATGCAATATATGTGTGTGTGTGTGAGTGTGTGTTTATGTTTCAATGCAAAATGAATATAATCAGGTACATTTGATATATCGGTTAAAAAAAAAAAATTAAACAAACAAACAATATATTAAAATGCAGCAATTAATATGAGAAAATTAAATATTTAGCTTAAATATGTATGCATGGTATTTGTATTTTTATTTGTATTTGCATTTGCATTAAATCGATATGAACACTTTTGACTATTGTGGTTGTATATGTGTGAATATATGTGTGTGTGTGTGTGTGTGGGCTATTGCATTTGTTGTTTGTTGTTTTTTGGCTATTTGTTTATAATATAGAATATTACGGCAGTTTGATTAATGTATGTAAATTGTGTAAATGTTGCATATACGAATACGAAATAATAATTAGCCTCAATTAACGTAAGAAAACAAACAAAAACTAAACAAATATTAAAATTGTATGCTTAAATTAAAAGTAAATATATATATATAAGTATGTATTTGTATGTGTAATGTATTTATATGTATATAAATATGCTGCTTATGTACTTCATACTATTCTCAGTTATTGAAGTTAAAGTACATTTATAAAATGTATTTTATATATTATATATATATATGTATGTGTATATAAGTATGTTTTGCTTATAAATGCTTAATCACCATATGTTCTATCGCATATATATATGTATGTAAATTGTGATCTACAATGTTTTGGAATGTTTCGAGCTGCCAATGTATGTGTGTGTGTGTGTGAGTGTGTGTGTGTGAGTGTAGTAGTAGTAGTAGTAGTAGTAGCTTCATAAAATACTTTTGATTGGCGAGACGACGACGACAAAGGACAAAAAAAAAAGGATAACCTAAGCCTAAACTCAGCCATTTGGATCAACTTGGGCACGACGATGCAGCGACGTCGCTGCTGGCCAGGACTGTTTGGCCATTGTCGTCGTCGCTTTGTTATTAACGGTCACAGGATGCATCTGTGGCCCGTTGGCAGGAACTATGGATGTATGTGGATGCTGCTGCTGCTGCTTGTGCTGCTGCTTCTGCTGTTGCTGGCGATCCTTTAGCTGTGCAGCAGTTTGATTGCTGCTGCTGCTGCTGTTATTATTGTTGCTATAATGGGTTTTACTTGGCATTTGCTTAGTCATATCGGCGGGCAACTTGAAACCATTTGTGAGACTAACACACGCATACTCATGCTCCGATGTGGGCGTTAGTGTGGCCGCCGACTCCTCCTCGGCCAGCAGACAGATGCCATCATTGGAATTTGAATGTCGTGCGAAATTTGTATGAAATTGCTTCTTGCTGCCATTGCTGCTGCTGCTGGCGCTGCTGCTGCTCAAGCTGCCACTGCGCCGAGCACTGACATTGCCCAGGCCCGGCACTGTCGATACCAGTGGCAATGAGTTTGGTGGCACGGCCACCTCAAGGCCGCCCTCACCGTTCATCGAGGAACTTTGCTTGTGATTGGAGCTGCCACCGACTGCAGCCTGTAGAGCCACCGTATTGGGCGGTGTATGGCGATAGGGTATATAGAAGGCTTTGGCCTCCTGCAGCATGGCATCTTGCACAGTCTTACGCTCTGGCGAGCCACCGCACAGTGGCAACTGTGATAAATTGTGCACGCCCGCAATGCTCAGCTCTAGCTGCACCTCCTGCTCCGCACGCCGTGGGATCGGCCCGTTGCCATTGCCGTTGGGTAAGGATGCAGCAGCTGTGGTGCTCGTCTGATACTCCAATGTGTGCTCTGGCAGCAACTCGATGTGGTAACGGGAACGGGGTATTAACGTTTGCATCTCGTGGCAATCCTGCTGCAATGTGCTGCCACTAAGGCCACCAGCACTGTCGCCGGGCATGCCCGAGGCGCTGCTCAGATTACCAAAGTTTATGTCCGTGGGCGTGGTCAAATGCGTGGGCCCCTGGATGCGTGCCTTGAACCTACGCCTCTGAAATATGATGAACAGCGCAAAGCCAAAGACGCAAACCGTGGACAGTAGTGAACCAATGGCAATGCCACTATAAACCTCATGATTGGAGTTGGGTGTCTCCGTTGGCAGTATATCTGGATTTCTAACATCAAAAAATAAAGGTGCTCCCACGCCAGTTTCACCGACAACTCGCACAGCCACATGAATTTGATCCGTTTCCGATACGTTGGGAAACTGCAAAAGTAAATAGAATTAGTTAGAGAACGAACTTCATCTATGAACTTCAAGACTCGAAAATATTTAAATCAGGGTTCATAAAAAAAATGTATTTAATTTTTTTTAAATTAGATATAAATGATACAAGTTTTTTCATTTAAAAAATATTTATTTCTGATTAATGAAATAATCGTTATTAATTGATTTATATACTTTTTTGCTCAAAAATAAAACTTTAAATACTACAAATAATTGTTTCAATGAAAAAAACCAAAACAAATATTAAAAAATTATTATAAAAATTTTTAAACAAATACTTTTACTTGAGTATTTTCTTTTTAAATTTTGAAAATTATTTTAAGATTCGTCTAGGTTAACTTATTCCGGAAAAATATCAAACTTTTCACATTAGGATATTAAAATATCATAAAAATATTTTAGGTTGTATATTTTGAGCCAAAATTTTAACTCAATTAATAATGATTATTTTTGCGTTTTATTTTTATTATTGAAAAAAAATTTTTATATCAGATTTACATATAAAAAAAATCCAAAAATTAATAGTTTTAATTGGAAAAAAATCATGAAGAAATCATTCAAATATTAATAGTTTTAATTGGAAAAATATCATAAATTGGAATAATATCATATGCATAGGTTATTTAGTAAGGATTACATTACTACTCTTTCCAATAAAGGTTTTCCAAGTAAAATAATTTTTAAAATTGGAAAACAAAAACAAAAAACAATATAATCCTTATTTATGATCTCTGATTTAAACATTGTTTGGTATTCAATACACAAATCATTCAAGTTTACTAACCTTATAAGAGCAGGAGCTACACTCCAGCATATTAGCCTCGTGCGTAACATTGCCCAGGGTGTAGAGTATATTATAATGATGCACACGTCCATTGGGATGCAGTGGAGGCTCCCAGACCAACTTGATGCCATTATGCTTGACCAGACGCGGATTGTTTATGGTGCCCGGTGCTAAATGAAAAATAGAACCATTAAATTCAATGAAGTACATATTAATTCAAGCACCTACGATCTGGCAGAGTCTGCACATCCATTTCGCCATAGAAGATCTGTGGCTTGCAATTGTAAAAATGGAAATTATAACGCTCATTGGCGCTGAGTCCGCTGACCAAAAGCATCGAGTTAACAATGGTGCGCTCCTTGCACTTGGGCTCCTGTTTGCGTAATGGCAACTGGATGTGTAAATGGCACTCGTAAACGCAGGTATCATTGAGGCTCTCCAGGAACTGGAAGGCCAGCATGCGAGACTCGACGGTGATCAGACGAAAGGACATGTTAGACTGCTCGGAGGTGCCATTCTCGATCTGTATGGAATAGAAATCAAATATATACTTTAGTATGTACACTAAATAACATGAAATCACTTAAAATAATATTGTCATTTGTCACTACAGTACAGTCTACTCACAATCTTCCACTGTACATAGCGAAAGTCCTGGGCAAGGAACTCATTTTCGCTGGTGATGATTAGTACGCGCATTTTGATCCGACTAAAGTGCTGCAGAAGTAGGCCCGTAACATTGGCATCTACTACCAAACTGAAGATATCCTCCTCCATTTCAAGTGTCACATCGTCCACCTCATTGTCCAGCACCTCATGCTCCGCATTGCGCAACACTGTGACAGCAGCTGACTGATTGAGCGGCTGAATGATGGTCAACTGGCGACGCACATCGTCCGCCTTCTCCTCCACGGGTGTGACAGTGCCATGGAGTGGGCCATCTAACAGCTGGGCGGGATGTGGATGCGTGTGATTGATGGAAAACTGCAGTATGAAGTACTTTTTGTTGTCAAGCTCTGCCTGTGACCACTTGACAAAGGTGTCGTTACCCAGGTGTACCAGACGTAGCATCACTGCCAAAAAACCAAAAAAATGTGATTAGCTGACGAATTGGACATTTGATTAAGCTTGACTTACAGCCCTGAGTGCAACACACAACTGCCGCACTGCGCAGCGAGCTGAGTATCATCTGTTGGGGCACAATGCTGCCGGAGCGCACCTCCGAGGTGGGATAAAGGAAACGGGTGATTAACGCAAAAGGACGATAGACGGGGAGGCCAGTTGAGATCACCACGAACGAGGTGTGGTTCAGTTTCATTGGGGCAAACGAGCTCCATTGATGCGGATTGCTGCGCACAATGTGCACCACAAACATGGACTGCAAAATAGGAAACAAATTAAGCCACTACTCGCATGGAAAGTGATTGATGACTTACCTCGAGGGTGCTGCTGTCAAAGGTCAGGTTGATGGTGTGAAAGCTGTGCGGATAGCAGCGTATATTCTCCAGTGGATTCTTTTGCTCCGGCTGTCGCTTAAAGCGCATCTCGCCGGTCACCGAATCCTCGCCGGCTACATTGCGTGCAAAGCACTGATAAATGCCCTCCTCATCCGGATCAAAGGAGTGTATATGCAGCTCGTTGCCATTGATGTAACGGGTGTAGGAACTGTTAAGCAGTGCTCCATTGTGATACCAGCTGAGATGCGGCGGCGGATTACCCTCAGCTCGGCAGCTCAACGTTGTCGACAGACTGATGTATCCCAGCTCCACCGGCAGTTTACTGACTATTCTCGGCGGGCTGGTAACCATAACGTGAAACGTCTGCCTATCCGTTGGTGTGGTGCACATATAGTAGCCCTCATTCCGAGCCATGCTAACATTCGATATCTTCAGTGCCACACTATTGTTACTCAGCTGGGACAATGTATTATTCGGATGTTGCAGCCACCACTCGATGGGCACATAATCTGCCACGGTGCGACACTGCAGCATCAGGGAGCCACCAGTGGGCACATACAATGTTGCATTCTGAAAGGCAGGCAGCAGTTGCGTCTCCAAAGCTGCAACCTGTCCATGGCCATTCGGTTCGACACGCACCAGCCACACGAACTGACGATGGGTCTTGCTGGCGTACTGGTTCTGGGCCACGCATCTGCAATGGAGGATAATGTTTCACATATTAATTGACATGGACAGTGCCTGCAATTATCACAGCCACTCGGCCGGTGCGTGGTGTTAATTAATGCATTGCCAGTTTAACTAAGCACTCAAGTTATGGAAAGGGTTGTTCCCTTGATGAGTTGATGGATTGCGGGCAAAGGTGTTAAAGGTGTTATTCAACGACCCTAATCAAATGAAAAACAACTACTAGATGTGGTTTAGCTGATTGTAAGCAAAATTAATTGCAGTGCAATATTTGCATAATTTATAAAATAAAATAAAAAAAGCATGTTGAGAAAATATGTAAATTGACCTTTTTTTTATAAGTTTAGCCAACTTTGGTTACTTAATTAATTCTTATCAGGATCAGTAAACACCTATTTTTTTGCTTATTTAAAAAAATCATGCGTTGGAGCAATTTTATTAAATATATGTATTTTCTTCCTGATTTAAAAATTTTTTAATTTTACGCTTTTCTTTAATTTTGAATATTCATTCGTATTTCAAATTTTCATAAATAAATCAGAAATAATAATTAATTTTTTGTATTACAAAATCAAACTAAAAACAATCCAACTGAGTTTAAATTTTAGCTCAATAAATATTTCTTAAAGTCCTATTATGACTTTAAAATATCAAAATGTTGCATAGCTGGTATTTATTTAAATTTTTTGTTTACTGTAAACTTTCAAATTAATCAACTGATTGCGATTTCTTACTTTTTCTAAATAAATTCATATTTTATTCAGAAAATAAAAGATATATTCAAATTTATATTAAAAAAACAAAAAATATTAATTTACTTGTGATTTTTAAAAATTTATTTACGTTATTTACGGTCCATTTTTCTTGGGCCAAATCTAGATTAAAATATTCAATTTTTTGCTATGGTTCTACTCCTTCTACACTTAAGATAGTAATATAAAACATTTTAAACTAATAAAGATTCACTTTTAACAAGCTTCAAAGTTTTTAAAGTCTGGGAAAAGCATTTAATATGGAAATTGTGCATTTCAATTTAAAATGCCAAATATATAAGTTGATATGAGGATTTTCGAATATAAAATATAATATTAAATTAAATTTGTATTCTTGGCAAAAAAAAAATTTTGAAATGCTTTAAGTATGATTATTACAACTCCAAACTTACTTGTATTTGCCAGCCTGTTCAAGTCGCAATTGGCGCAGTACAAGCGTGCCATTGGGCAGGATGAGAGCGCTGCAAAGGAATATGGAAAGATTACAACTGGTTTTCATTTATGATAAAACCCAAATGTCAAGCGTTATTGAAGCCACCAAGCTGACAGACAGCGGCAGGGGTTATAAGCAACATCTACTATGAGTGTGTACAAGGACCAACCGCTGCGTGCTCAATGCAACAAAACGGATCTTTACTCGCCTGTTGTCATTCGCCAAGGACTCGTTGCCAAAGTACCAGCTGATGCGAGCGACGGGCACACTGAAAAAGGGACAGCTAAGCACAAGGGGCCGATGCTCCAGGGCGCTAATATTGCCGCTTTGCTGCTGGCCAGTAAACTGACGTTTCAGGACTGTAATGAATTCAATATTAACTGATATGTTGCAAGTATGTAGGGGTTGCAGTAACTAACCTGGATACTCGACTGTGATGCTGTCGGATCTGACAAAGACCTCATCCGATTCAATTTTGCAGTAATAGACACCGCTGGCACGTTCGTTGGTCGGCAGACGCAGCGTTCCATTTTTATAGATGAAGAATTCATTTTTGCGTATGGACAAGTGCTCAATGGCTTCTTCATTGCGATACCAGCTACAGTAGATGGATGCGTTTTCTACAATGGTACAAAATGGTTAAAATTGTCATTTAATGCACTGTGGTGTTAAAGCAATATGTATACTTACCCTGATAGTAATCATAGGGCAATACAATGGGTGTACAGTGTAGATAATTGGTTGCGTGTGGATTGGTAATGATCACTTTTGTAAGGGCGTGTTTCTCGATCTGTAGATACGGCTTCAGTTTTGTTAAATTTTTCGGTTGTGTGGCGGCAGCAACTGTAACAAATCACAAACAAAATGTTTAATAAAATATTAAAAATAAATGTCTGACTTAGTTCTAATAATCTAGTAGACTTTTGTCGGGCAATAAACAAAAGAAAAACAAATTACAGCAAAAGGTTATTTATACTCGAACGTAATCTATTGGCTGTTATAAATTTTACACTTTTCACTTAACGCCTTGTGTTGACTGGGCTAACTCTTTTTCGCCGTCTAATATTTTTACTGAGGAACGCCCATAAAAAAAAATATTGCAAAAATGCCAAACGGCAAAGCCCCTTGCTGGTTTCGAGCTATGATACTCTGTGTGCCACTGGTGCTTGGTCTGACTTTGGGTTTAATTCTCTGGTTTTCTGGTTACTTAATTGTGGAGCGGCCTAACCCAAGTGCTAAATGAATTTTCCGCGAAATGCAGTGCAGCACATTAATTCAAGGCAAGTATTAGTAACTGTGCGTATACTTGATATTGACAATGTTTCTTCTGTATAGAATTCCAAGTATTTCAATGTATACAAAGCAATTGCCATTTGCATACGACATCTATCGTCGAAGTATCTACTATTAGCTACAATAAGTTCTGGCTGTTGCATTCGGAGAATTTTTCTAGTGTCTTGTGAAAAATAGTGGCAAAGCAAAGCAAAGCGTTTCGCTGTTCACAATAACAAATGGTCAAACATTAGTCAAATGCGTTGAAATTTATGCTAAAAATGCAATCAACTTGCGTTTCGCTCCAGCTATGGCCACCCAAGTGGCAGCCACGTTCAGTGGCTTGTGGCAAACGTCGGCTAACGAACCAGCCGAATGGCCAATTGCAACTACTATACTTTCGGGATGGGGTGAAGGGGGGGAAGGAAGACGACTCTTCCAGTTGAGAGGAAACTGTGAATTTGTTCAGTTTTTGATAAATTAACTGAAATAAATAAGATAATTGCTGGACAAGTGAAATGGAGTTTTGTGGCTTTGATCAGAATGAATGTACGACTCTTGATATACTATACTATATTTTGTTGCTTATGTTGCATGTTTGTACGCAATGTGTTGCAATTTTTATTGCTGTAATTACACGCAATGCACATGCGGCAATTTGACGCATGAAAATTCCTTTGACTTGCCGTTGCAACTGCTAAACAACCAAATGCCATGTCAGCAGTTGCAACAACAGTAGTAGCGCTAAGTGCGGCAAATTTACAAACATATTGAAACATGCAGCTAAATGTGGCAACTGGCAACTGGCTGGGCAGGGGCGGGGCGGTGCAGGGCACTTGCATGTGCAACCAAAGCGTAATTGTTATGGCATAATTGTTTCAATGGCAGGGCGTTTCAATGCTCTTTAGAAACTACTACTGCCCCACAGACATTCTACAGTCAAAAGTTCAGCGATTTTATTTTTCCCAACTCTTTTCTGTCATTATCTGGCACACCTTGCTGCCATTTATCATACCTGAAAAGGGCGGTGTCAACAGCAGTGAGCTGAGAATCATTAGCACTAAGGGTTGAGCTTGAATAGTTAATGCCGATTATATTGAATTTAAATTACCACAATTTACTTAACTACTTAGCTTGCAGTTTTTTCTATAGTCTTTAAAGATAATTACTTTCTATGTGCTACTAACTATAATTATACAATTTCTTGGAGACTTGTTCTTTAAGTAAATTTTGAATATATAATTGGTTTTTTTGAATATTTCTTTATTGATATTAAGCAGAATATTCTTTATATGTATAAATAAAAGTCTTTTGGAACTGACTAATTAAAATTAATTAATTAATTAGAACAATTAATTTCTGTTCACCTGACAATTATACAAAAAATCGATTTTACACTGAACATTTATTTTTAATTTAAATATTGATTCGGTTTTAAACAAACTATGACCGAGACATCGAGAAAAATAATAATTCGCAGTTGCTGCCTTTAATAGAACTATTTGTAAAAACCAGGAATTAAAAATGAGTATAAGAAATTTTCAACAAAATAAATTATTATGAAATTAAAGTGCTACAAAGTACACCCATAATTTAATTTTGTTATGGACTATCGAGAAACAGAATAAATTGTTAATTAAAATTTGTTTCATAAAAATCACGTTTAAATTATTATTTTTGAGTATCATTACAAAAAAAAAAAAAAAAAAAAATTATAATTTTTATTTTCAACTTTTATTTTAATATATAAAACTAAGAGATATTTTTAAATTTTAATTTTTAAAACTAAAGTTATTCTGTTACTAAGCTTCTAAATATTTAAAATAAATATTTTCTAAGCCACACGAATTTTAAATGAAAATCTTATATACTGATATAAACAATATAATTGTTATTTTGACATATCATAACAGTTACGCGCCTGGGTAAAAATAAAACTCAAATAACAAATTTAATACACAATTAGTTATAATTAGATTTACATTATTAAAGTTCAATTAATTCAATTAGTAATCGATTTCTAATCAAGTATAAACAACTGCAATCAGATGAACATGATACTGTCCAGATAATACAGAAATATGTTTCCAACTTCTGCTCTTGAAGTCACAAACAATTGGCATTCAAAATATTGTTAACTGATGTAATTTATTAAAAACTATCTAAGTGCACCCTAACTGTAAAAAGCAATTTCATGTCGGCAATTGTGGTCATAACTCAACAGCTTTGAAACTAGATGGACAATCTCAATGATTGAACTATCATGACATTCACCTTTCATTCGGCAAGAGAACAGCAACAATAAATGCACTTTATCTGCTTTATCTGTGCAGACATTCAATGGCCCTACCGTTATTTGCAATTTTCAATATAATTTGAACTCATTTATTTTATAATGTGGATCGCAACGGTCTAAAGCCGAAAGCCAATGCAAAAACTTTTTCAGTTGCAGTGCAAGTCAACTCACTGGGGAAGAATGTTTCCTAGAATCGTGCTTGAATGCTGTTTGACAACAAACACACACATAAACACACACACATACATATAGAGCCTGTTACTAAGTTGTAGCAAGTTGCAAGTCAATGCTGGGCTTTGTGGAGTTGGGGAACTTGCACACAAATTTGCATAGTTGAACGCACGTCGATGGCAACAGCGCATTCCATGCAGCAACTGTTGCTGCAGTCAATGATGAATGCAACTGCAACTGCAACAGCAGAGGCAACAGCGGCGGCAGCGGCAGCGGCACATAAATTGCTAACTTGCTGCGCAGCATTGCGCTTATCAAACGGCAACATCTTGTGCATAGATAAGCCAAGAGCCCGGCAACATTAGCTGCTGCTGCTGCTGCTTTGCCCCTTCAATGGAATTTCACAAATTCAAATTGCCTGGCATCCTTTTTAATGCCTGCCTCAGTCCCAGCCACCGCCCCAATTCCCGTCCCCTTTCCAGTCATCGACTGTAAGCGCACACCAGATTTAAATTCAGATTCAGGTCCAGCCTCAGTCTCAGCTGCTGCCTCGAGCCAAGTGCTTGCCACAGCTGTTGGCACACATTTGCGGCAGAGGGGCAACATTTTATGCTAAAATGCAGCGCGCTTCAGATAATTTATTGCCTAATGACGTGCTGTGCTAAGGTTGCTCGCGTTTGTTATAAAATGCACTAATAAAACGCTGCACAAAATAAAATTAAAATGAAATTTAAATGCCACAGGAGCCATGAACAGCGCCTACTACTACTACTGGCAACTATATAGCTAACAACAGCAGCGACTATGCGGCAACTATTTCTACTATCATCTTGCAACGGGCCAAGCCCCGCCAACCCCTATGCCACACTATGATAGAATGGGGCATATACTACTTTGGCGTTGCGGCTGCCTCTGCCTGTCGCTTTGGGGGCGCTCAACGAGAATTTATGAATGTGCAAATGTATACGACAATTTCGCGCATAAATGTAAGCTGCCACCCCCCCTGCACACGCTGCCTTGCCCCACAGCAGCAGCAGCAGCAGCATAGAGGCCCAGTAGTCTCTGCACACCCACTGCAACGCTGTGGCAAGCAAGGCGGGGGGAAACGTATCGCAGTCAAAGATGCGTGTGCACATTCCATGGCATTCCGCACAAGCATGTGGGAAGTTCTACGGTTGCACTGAAAGTATATGTATCTTGTATCTCAAGTTGCAGCAAGCCGTCGCCGCATCTATTGATTGCGCTGCCACAGTTCATTGGCGCGCACGCTCTCTGGCACTGCCCACATTTTACAGTTTACCAGCTAGAAATAAGAAATATCAAGAGGTAGATTGTATTATTCCCAGCATCCAATTGCAGTCGGGCTATTCACAGTGTTTTATTATTGCGGGCAACTTCGATGGCTGATGCTTATTTGGGTTAGCAGCTCAAATAGTTTTACGTGCAATTTCTAAATGCAGCGAGAGAATTTATGAGAAAGTCTACATATCTAATCCTCCCTTCTCTCCTTGTTTCTCTCTACAATTGCCAATGTAGAATAATGCCCATTGTTTGCCTTGTGCCTTTTGCCGGGCTGCTCAATTGATTACTTACCATGTGTGTGCGAATATGTGGTTGGAGTGTAATTGAGTGGTTGGGAATGCTCGAAAATTTGCAGTGGCAGTGCCACTGCTGCGAACTAGTTAAAAGCGCTTACCACATATATATATACTATATAGATATGTATACATAATCACACACATATGCATACTAGAATGCCATTGGGCTTGGGGTTTTTTTGGAAGGGGTCCTAAAAATGGCGATTGAACCACTTTAAACAATGGCGGGAATTTACTTTGCAAAAGTCAAAGATAAATTGCCTTTTAAACTACAAGCTCCGTTCGGTTAGTTGCTTGGCAAAAGTCCTGAGCTTTGTTTGTTTGCTATATCCATTCACACACACACACAATACACACACACACACACCATTCAATTGACATATTTGTTTAACTTTTGGCGCTACAGAAATTCGCAAGCCAACAATTGGAATAAATTGTCTTTGGCAATTTGCATTGCCAGGCCATAGAATTTGTGGGTTGGCCAAGAAGTGTTATCTAAATACTGCCAAGGGCATGGTATTATGTTGTAAAACTTTATTGTGCTCTCAAAAAGTTGCTAAACAAATCCCCAATGCATGCCAAGATCTTAATACAGGATTAGTTGCTTTAAATTCAAAATATTTCGTTTTGCCATTTATGCCATAAAATGTAATTGAAATTTAAGCGTTTGTTTATTGCTTTTATTTTTGCATCCTAATTGATATATATAGTATATATTCATATTTTAGTTCAGTCTCTGTAAACAAAACTCTAATTGGCCGCTTCACAAGTGCCAAACAAATACCTTCCGATAGCAAATCATAACAGAATGGTGATTGTCATAACAGCGGATAACCAAAATGCAATATGCTACTCCATAAACGAATTCATTTCCGTTGAATTTTGGCAACAACTTGCAATACAAACATTGTGTCTCTCTCTTTACCCGTCCCGCTTCACTCAATAAATCATATTGCAAAATTTCCGTTCAATATTTTTTATTTTGCAGTCGACGTAAACAAACAATAACAAATTGAAACAGAGGGAAAACATAACCACAACTCCAAGTATATAATTCAGACAAGTTTTTATACACTTGCCTAAAGTATTCTAATTTTGTCATACAATTTGTAATACTTGAATATTAAGAAAGGTTTTTAATACTTGAATATTAATAGAGGTTTTCAATCTCTTTCTATACAAAAATTGTCTAGGAATTCTAAATCAATTTATAGCTAGTATATAGATATGTCGGAGTTGGACAAATTAGACAGCATTATCTTAAACCTAATATAGCAACACTTGATCGAAAAAAAAGTTATTTTAATTTACTCTATAGCTAGTATATAAATATGTCGAAGTTGGACAAATTAGACAGCTATATCTTAAACCTAATATATCAACAATTAATGGAAAAATAAGTTCTTTTAATTTATTTTATACTCGCATTGTTTGGCCAAATTTTATCATGGTCAGGTCTCTCTATCTTATAAAAATATCATATGAAAACTTGAATTATGTAACGCTGTCATAAACACATCTGCAAGAGTATTAAAACTTCGTGTAAAGATAGATTTACTTTCTTGCTATTACTGATTTTGTTCTGGCAACATTGTATGCTAAAATAGCATTGGTAAATTGTGGAATGTGTAAAATACGTTTACCCAAACAGTTGGGCTCCGTCTACTATAACTCCGCTTGCCGCTCGCATTTTTAAATGGGTTAAACGTAAACCATTTACCAATGACTCAATACAACTTCCTGGAATTGAACGATACGCACTGGGCGGGCAGGCAGCAGGGTGCTGGAAGCAGGGAGCAGGCAACACGACATGGACCGATACAGAGCCTCAATGGAGGCTACATGCATTAAACCGAAATAAATAAATAAACCGCTGAAAAATGCTGAGCACTCGCCACGGGTATGGATGGTCAATAGTCAATGGCCAAATAGCAGAAAATAACAATGTTGCCAATAGCCAACGAACCAAACAACAGCAACAATAATAACAACAAAACACCCAGAGCCCAGGCCCTGCTGAACCCCCCGCCGGTCAAGCCAAGGGACGCAATGTTGAAAAAAGCGAACCCGAAAAGAAATTATAAAAATGTTTCATTTCAAGCTGAGTAAATATCGCAAAAATACACACACATACCAGAAGGAAAAGGGCTTCTGCTGACTGAGACGAGCTACGGTTTCAGTGGCTTATGGCTACGTTGACCAACTTGGGCCAACTCGGAGCAACTTGGCCAACGGAAGCCAGTCGAATTTTCGTCAGCTACGCAGCAAGTGACCAGCAACCAGCCACCAACTGCAGTCAGCAAATTTCTGGTAAAGGTGGGCGTACACGTGGGGCGTGTGCATGGACTTGGTTGTGGGTGCGGGTGTGTGTTGTGTTGTGTTGTGTGTGTGTGTGTGTGAGTAGGGTATGCGCATATGTGGTATGGGTATATGGGCGTTTTGCGGGCTACAATGTACAAGTGCTGAGTTGGGTCTCAGAATGGCAACCGGCAACACATTCCCGCCTGAGCCTTAACAACGCACAGTGGTCGATAATCGTGCATTGTACACTTTTTATGTACCTCAACAGAACTCTCTCTTTTCTCTTTAAAATTCCCACTTTTTCTATATCTTATGAGAAATCCCTGACCACAACTTGCTGCTAAGCAGGGGTGCTTAGTTTGGCTATTAAAATCTACTTCACGGGGTCAGAGATTTCCCTCTACCCGTATTTCTTTATTATTTTTATTATTTTCCTCATTTTCTTCTTTTTGTTTAATTTTTAATTATTTTCTTTTTATATTTTGTTTTATTTTTATTTTATTGTATTTTTTTCTTTTAATGTTTTTTTAATTAACTTTTAATATATAATTGTAAACATTATCTCAAAGTTTCATTACTAACTCTGTTCCATTTAGTTCCAGGATCAAATAATGATGATGACGATTAAATCAGACTCTAATTAGAGGCATAGCTCGTAGTACGGGAAATCAAAATTCCCCTGTTTTAATGTCATTTTTTGTTCCTAAGGATATTTCTATCAGAAACTTAACTTAATATAAGTATTATAATGTCTAATCTATGGGACAGCATTTTTTGTCGTCCAAATAAAAGAAATAAATAAAATAATTAAACAAAGCTCACAATAATTAATATTTAATACAAATTTCGCCACTTTTTGTGTGTAAGTTATTTAATAAAAATAATTATAAATATTTTTACCACTCAGAATAATTAATATTTAATACAAATTTTTATATATTTTGTATGTTATTCTATAAAAATATTTATTAATATTTTTCCCATAATTGCTTTTCGACAGTTCTGTCCATCTCTTCATTAATCAATTCAAATTTCTCTATTCAATCTACAATTTTGATTTTAATTTATTAAATAATTATTCTTTCTCAAGAAATTTGCTTTTTTATATACTTATTTTTCGCTTTAAGCTTAAGCTTCTCAAATGGGCTTAAAAGTGAATTCAGCAGAATATCTAGATATTTTAATATGCTACAGCAAATTAAAATTTTTATTAAATTTGATAAATCAATAAAATACCATAAAAGATATATCTACACATTTGAGTTAAAAATTAAATAAAATGAGATTCCTGTCCCACTGTGATTAACCATTAATACTGAGGACTAAAGCTATGATTTCTGAGCCAGCGCTTGGCATTGCCGTTGGTCTATTGGAATGTTGTCCCACATCCCATCAACGTGCCCCGTTTGCCAGCAAAGCTCAGTAAGCGCGCTCTCGCTCCCGATTATTATGCATCATTTAACAGGCAACATTGTTGCAGTCAATGAGTGGAGCATGGGTTTTTGAGCCCGCACACCCTCTATGGCCCGAACTGGTCCTGGGTTCGGGTTTGCGTCTGGGTTTGGGTCTTGGTCTGGGTCTATAACTGGGCGTGTGGTTGTGCCTGGGTTATGACTTGTCCGCCTGTGGCTGACGATGGGCCAAAGAGGCAACGTCACGAACATCGACAACGTCGTCAAGCGACGAACGTGCCGCAAAATGTTTTACTGAATGCGAATTGCAAGAAAAATTATTGTTATTATGAGTTGCTAATTGAATGGAGTTGATGTGGACACAAAAGGGGGCAACGCAACGGTATATTGCTGCTGCTTCTGCTGCTGCTGCTGCTGTTGAGTAGCCATAGCTGTGGGGCATACACTGCAACAAACGGGAGGATAGGTAATATTGTCTTGATTGATGTGTGCAATAATTTGGCATTAGCCAACTGACAACATTGTGATATGAATATCCCTTGTTTGTAGGCCATTTGTGAGCTGTCTGCGAATCAAGTGTCAGTTCAGTGTACTGTACACTGTACATCAACCCTTGTCAAACGCATATTTCTCACTGTGCACACAACCCATCTCTACTAACTGTACAAATGTAAATAAACGTAAAATGTACAAATACTCTACCGTTGCTTTTGGCCGTCAATACCATGACTATAACCATTATGGTATATATATATATAAGCGCAGGTGAACTGGGTATAGTATCAGATTTGCCTGGCTGCTGGGAGCAGGTCCTGTTCTGTTCCTGACGTTGTCAATGTCAAGTCAAAAAACTCATGCATGATTCTCGATACTACTCAGCATGGCAGAGCTAAGAGCTTACAGCAGTTACAGCAATTGCAACAGCAATAACAACAATTGCTGCTACGAAAATGCTATGCGCATAATTTATTAAAAGATTCTCCAAAATGTTGGACAAACAACGTCTGCAGGTGAAATCTATTTGCATTTATCGTTGAGCTGGAAAATTGCAAACTTAACTGCCAACTGCTGGGAAATGTGGGGAAATTGAGGGAAATGGAGGAAAATTCGGTAATACGAGCATGCTGCCAAACGACGTTTTGGGGCGTTGAATCAAAGCGTTGCATGCAACCGACAGCGCCGGTAATCGAATGCAACGCGTTGGTCAAATTAGTATCTATTGTGCATAGAATGAAATGCATTTAAGTCAGCAAAACACTAATGGAAAATTTGTTATAATGCCCTTTGGATTATTTGTATGCCAACAGCAGTAGCAGCAGCAGCAGCTATGATAATTAATTTGCCACAAAATGTGGCAGTCAACACGTTTAATGGTTATGCATTAACTTAAAGAGGCATTAGTGCGTAAGTTTTGCCATAATCTAGAACAGTAGGGGAGACTGACCAGATCAACCAACCAACTAACCAACCAACCAACCAACCAACTAACTAACTAACCAACCTACTAACCAGACACTTGACCAGTGAGTCGGCCAGTCAAGCCTCGTCATTGGACGCGTTGTACTTGTTAATTGCAGCGGAAGCACTCAATTAAAAGCGCGTGAAACGGTGGAACGCCACCTGCGTATGGATCTGAGTGTGTTTATTCTTGTGTTTATATAGCGCCTCCCATTTAACGACAGCAACTGCAACTGCAACTACAACACCAACTGCAACAGCAACTGCAATGTGCAAATTAAGGCCACAGGAAACAAACGAATGCGGCGTAATCAAAAACGCGGTAAATAGCTGATACGGTAAATAGTTTATAGACCCAGGCATAAAGTTGCAAATTGCCAGCAAACAAGCCAAAACCAAAACAAACTAAACCAAAAACCAACTAAATCCAACTAGTAACTGTTTGTCAATGTTTAAAGAGACTAATTAGATGCCAGTCTGGCAGCTCAAATATAAATGAAGCAAACGGCTTTGGCTATCAAATACATGTCGCTACATACTATATAGTTGAGTCAACTGATATGATTGTAATCAACTGGAATATAAATAGGCAATGTAGACAGATGTTGTTAAATATTAAAGATAATCCATGGCATTATACAGAAGCTTCAACTGTTTAGTTGGTGCAAGTGTCGCAGCAAATGTAACTTACTTATTATTTTATTGAGATAAGCAGAATGATAGAAATTTTATTATTATATTTAGATATCATTACATGACGAGTATATTTATTTTATATTTTATAAGGTTGTATAGATTTAATTAATAAGACAAAACACTGCTATAAAAATTATTTTGTTTAAAGTGGGCACTGCAATTCGTAGAATCGACATTATTTTTAAGTTAACTAATAAATTGAAATTCTGTGAATTTGATTTAAATAGTATAAAAAGACTTTTAAAAATTATGATTTATGAATTTTTTACAAGCAATTAAATTTCAAAATTCGATTGGAGTTTTTGTTTAATATTTTTTAAATTAAAATTTGGGAATTTCTTGAAACAATTGCTAAATATTTCTTATCAAAAACTTTCTGAATTAAAATTCGAAAATTTCTTTAGACAATTTCTTGCTTAATTTGTTTTATTTAATAACAAACTTTCTAACTTGAAATTTGAGAATTTATTAAAACAATTGCCTTATTAATTGTGGTACATTTTGTATATAGTAAAATTGCATTAACAATTATATGAATAGAGCATATTTAATAAAGTATTTAATCATTTACTTATTATTGCCTTCAAGTTTATTAGCTACAACTGCCGCTAACTATATTATATATGTCCCAAGTACAAAAAAAGATTAATTACCTGAGTAATTAAATAGACAACCCATTGATTCCTTTTCTTAACTCATTAATAAATGTTGTATTCTCCTTTTTTTTTCCCTGAGGCCGGTCACAGTATAGCTGCCAGGATATGCAGCCGGAACTAACCACAGACACTAGCGCGTACAAATGAACACGTCATGAAACTCGTGTGATGGTGCAACGGAAGCAAGTTAGTATAGAAGAAGAGTTATTGACTACCAGATACCCTGTATGCCTTGGCTCTGAGAGTTACCTTTGTTTTCGAACGATATATTTGAGTGCAAAGATATAATATATATATATATAATATAAATAAATCGAATAAAAAACAAGACATAGCCAAAAACTTCATCTGTAGAATACTAGACTATATCTAAGCCTGATTGAGTTGTAAATAAATATATGCTGATCAAGAATATGTATACTTGATAAACTTGGTGTTAAAAAAATTTATTTTGAGTGTTATATGCTCAGCTTAACTCTCTCTTTCTCTCTTTTTGCACAGGGTATAAAAAGCGCAACCACTGAGCGATGGGGGCAGTCAACAAGGGCGCAGGGCGTGATGTTGCAACCGTTGTTGATGGTGTTGTAGTGGCTGTCGTGACATCATAAGGCAAAATGTCAGCAGTTTTATTATCAGGCACACGCACAAATTGTCGCCTTTGTCGCCGAGACCGAGGCCGAGGCTGCGGCTGTGGCTGAGGCTCGAAATGAAGCTGCCCCTGTAACAGCTACAGCTGTATGTGTTGGGGTTATATATACTAGTATATATGTATGTATGCATGTGATATATATATAAGCAACATTTGAATATACATTTGAACAGTGTGTCGCATAAATAATGCAGTTCATTATGTCATTTAGCGGCACGTTGCGTGCACTGCGACACACTGGAGGCAGCTGAGCAGATGACGCCAAGTTTTAAGTTTTACGATCTTAAGCGGATCACAGATGCCAGAGCAGAAGCAGGTTGTTGTGCCATTGTTGTTGTTGCAACGCCAAGCACGGAAATGAAGTTGTCAATGAGCCACTTCCACAATTTATGAGCGATGATGCCGCCACCACCGCAGCCAATGCCGCTGTGGCCACCGCCTGACAAGATCTTAATTATGTCTTGAGTAATGTGGAATAAACGATAAAGCGTGCTCACGCAAATACACTGTAAGAAATGTTTCAGACAGTTCTATATATTATTTGCTGCCAGCTGACTGTCAGCCGGACAATCAACGTCATAAATCAAGCACAGTCCAAATATGGCAATGGGAATATTACTTTAGGAATGAGTACATACTAGTATACCAAAAACCAAACGACGACTCATAAAAATGTCAAATAAAATGTGCAAGACATTTTTGTGCATTTGCCAAATTTGCAAAATTTAATTGTGGCATAGTAAAAAAAAAAAAAATTGCACAAATTTATGATTATTTTATTACAGTTCAAGTCCAGTCTTGGCATGTGACCAAAATGCCGTTTAAATCGTAATTCTGGAGCACAGCGAACTCATAAGATTTATAGATTGTTTGTCTTAAATCAATTCGCTGGAAACTCGGCCAGTTTATGCGGCTCACAGCTAAAGATGAGCGTGTTTTCGATTATATATATATATTCCAATAAACATGACACGCACATCAGCTAAAAAAATTGCAAACATGCATGCCTTGAAAGTAGTAAAATATGATCGAGGCTTAGACACCCTTTAAACAAGTTTGAAATATTCAAAATTATACAAACTTCCGCAAAAAAAAACAACGCAAGTTGCGGCTAATTTTAGAAATTTTATCATTGTAAGATTTTGTCAGTTAAATAGCCAAAAAAAAATATAAAAAACAATAGAAAACAAAGCTGATCTTTTTATGGAAAATTAATATCCTTACATACTACTTTCATATGTGCTTAAAATCACAAAAAAATAAAGATTATTTTGTAATTCCTTGCAGATATTTTTTAAGGTCAGTGTTTTAATAGATTAATAAAAAATTTATTTGTTTATCAACAATTGAAGTCTCGGCAATCAAATTAAATCAGACAAACAACTAATCAAGAATATGTAAGATCCAAGTTATGACCTTCTTCTTAATTAATCGTGTCACGAAAATAAAATATATAAAATAACTACATTTTCGCTACATCCTTGATCCAGCTGTGAGGCGAACAGAGCTCTGGAATTAACGAAATTTTCATCAGACTTTGCCTTTATTGAGTGTGGAAATTTCATTGTAACAAATCAATTAATGGCTTATAAGGGGTGTGCGGGTAGACGAGGGTGCAGACGATCAGAGGTCTGATTCCTGCTATTTGGCGCGTTGTTTGCTGTCGGGCAATCAGCAGTAATCAACGTGTCCGGGAATGGGAGCTGGTCAGACTGTAAGCTATTAGCTGTTAGCTAGCTGTTGGCTGCTGGATGTAGGATGTTGGCTGGAGGAGGAGGAGGAGGAGGAGGAGGCAGTGGGGTGCTGGTCGTGCCAGACATTGCGTCGCACGTCTGAGTGCGCAGGGCAACCAGCGGGACATCTCGCCAATGGCGGGGCCACGTTAGTGTTGTCGTCTCTATCGATGGGATTTAATCGATTATACGATTTAATTGAACTAAAAACGCTTAATAAGCAATAAAAGCACACAAATACACACAAACACACACAAACAAACACATGGGAAGTAACTGAGCTTCTATGCAAGCAAACAAATTAAAAGTAGCACTTAAAATTACAGCACGTAGACGTTGGCTAATGAAAACAGCTAAGAGCTAGCAACTCGACACTCGACTCTTAGTTGGCCATTGGCCTCACCCTTTGCCTTTTACATTACAATTGCAGAATGGCAATAAAATTTTATTTTCCACAAAATGAAATTTTGTGAGCCGTTGAAAACCACTTGCCACACACACGCTTTGCCAAACAACAATAATAACAAATATAATAAGAACATAAATGTTCTACGCTCAAAAAGAAAAATAAAATTAAATAGAACAAAAAATAAGTATAACTTGAAAGAAACAGTTGTCTGTGGCACGCCGAAGCTATATACCCTTGCAAAGAGCATACAGAATAAATAATATATATAAATCTTCTTCGATACTCTTGCAATAATCTTAAAAATTTCAATATTTAACCGATCTTTTCTATGGGAACAATAAGATATAGTATGTAGGTTTTTATTTAAAATAAATATTTTTTGCACCGATTTGTTCCTAAAGCAGCTATATAATATAATGGTCCGATTGAGTTGATTTTTAAATGCAAACTACATATTATAACAAAATGCATCTGTGTCAAGTTATTTCAAGATAGCTCAAAAATAAAGCCAAAAGAAGATTTCTCCTGCGTTACACACGTCGTGACAAAATTTTAATGCCTTTTTGCAAGGGCATAAAAATTAAAATTATATAATATAAAATATTAAATAAAATTATGAAATTTAATAGGTATTTGTTTTTATGATATTTAATGGCCTTTTGTAGGCTAGAAATCAAGATCAGCTTTAAGATTTAAAATATGAAAATAAAATTAAATTAAATTAAAATACTAAAAAAAACTTACTGACGCAACGGGGACTTTTATTAACGGCCCAATCATTCCACATCTTATTAAAGCAGCCCACTTCCTTATTCCAAAAATCCTCTGACATTAATATATAGCCACTTTTACATTCAAACTTCACATAGATATCATTAATCGGTGGTATTATTTGTATGGAGCAATTTTTATTTTCGCACTTAAATATCAGGAGTTGATCTTTATTATCCAAGTATGTGTCTATTGGGCAACCCAGAGTTCCATTTGTTGTTGGATCGTAATTTATTGGTTTATCGTATACTTTGCTCATAGTATTTATTATGTTACTGTTTTCTTCTGCATATACCATATTTAAGGTAAGTAGCAAACCTAATAGATTGCCAGCACTGGTAAAAAACATTTTATAAGTTAGAGATTTCACAAATTTCAAGATGAACTGAAGATCAGTTCACAGGCAGCTTGGTATATAAGGCCATTTCTTATCTCAAACATTATATTCGGTTTTATATGCACAATTCTAAGTAAATTCAAGTAATACATAATATAATTCAGTGGCGACTGAAATGCATGTTTTATATATATAAATAAATAATATAAATTGATTGGGATTTTTAAGCAGCAACAATTTTTACTGCTTCTCAGAAGATAATACATAAGCTTGTGTTGATCGGAATTAAATAGGTATATGTATATGTATATATAACAAAATTTAAAATGATAATAATATAAAAATATCGCTATAAGATGTGTATAAAAATATAGCTATAAGATGTTGTAGGCCCATTTTGTTCAAATTAAATTAAAAAAAGGTAAATTTGATTAAATTTTAATGCAAACAAAAAAATAGTTAAAAATACTCAGCAAGCTTGACGTCATAAAAAAAAATGAAAAATATGAAAACTTTCTTTGCGTGACGCATTTTATAATAAAATTATTATACCCATTGCAAGAGTACAAGAAGGAAGAGTCTGCTTTACAGACAGCACCATTTGGTCAAAGTTTAAATGCTGTTAAACGCATTCATTTATCAAATTTTAATTTTATTATGTAATACGCTTTTTAAGTGTTATATGTGTGTGTGTTCTTGTGTGTGTGTGTGCGTGTGTGTTTGTGGATGATTCTGCGGTCAGGCATGTAGGGTAATACTGATGGTTAGCATTAAGAGCTTAAAAGCGATTTACTTGTAAATGGCAAAGTGATTATAGCCATGTTGCCAAGGGAGTTTAAGAGAGAAACATCTGTTTTGAAATATTCTAAATAGCCAGCAGCTTCATAAGCCGTATATACAAAAGGTAATGTGTACATAAAAATATATAAGCAGCTCAAGCAACTACATACACGTATGTCTACAAAACCATTTGTGCATTGAATTCAATTAAAATGCCATTTGAACACTCAGCAAACTCTTGGGGCTGAAACTATTTTGGCTTAATTGCATAAATTCTAATATAAATCAAATAAACACTATTTGATATGGTTGCTTAACACATTCCATTGCCATATAAACTTGAATATCTTAATTATTGTTAATTTACTATATAATTTATTTATTTGCTGCTTATTTAAATCTTTAATGACACACACACAAAATGCTGTATCATCTAATGACATTTGCTGAAAATGGCAAATAAGGATTAAAATATTTGAGCTGCTAGAATATAGATTTTGTTGAGCTTTATTTTATGTACTCAACATTTTTGTACATGATTTAAGCACATGGCTAAGAAAGTCAAGTTGTTGGTAATATTAAGAAATCAAATTAAAAAGCCAAATAGAAAATGCTACAAAATTCAATTTGAGCCTTGAGCCTTCATTTTTAAAAATCAATTTTAGCCATGACTGCTGATAGAATAAACTCAAGTTTATTTGTTTTATAAACTTAGACTTGCACAGCAAACAAATAAATAAATATTAAACACATCAATTTGTTTAGTCTTAAGCAACAAACAATGAAAATTAATTATATGAAAAATCATTGTACGTGTAGAAGAAGAATTGTTTTGATGACAGCTGTTATTAAATGGGCATATATGGAAAATAATTTAAAATAAAGTTCAACGAACGCAATGCGTGTGCGAGGATTTATATACGATGACGATGGCAACTGCCGCAGCCATGGAATGCTTTAAATTTAGACAAACAAACACAGACGGGCTGGCAAACAAATGTTTGTGTGTGCTTGTTACTTAGCACACATACATGTATATATACTATACATATGTGTTGCGGGTGCTTTCTAACATCTAACATATGCGAATTTGGTACGGCGTGTACAATGCGGCGTATGCGTAATATGCAATTTGTTCTACAGCTGCTGGCAAATTGCAGCGCAAACAACACACACACACACACAGCTTATGACAGGCAACATATTGCCTGGCTTGCAATTTGCTGTTGTTTTTAACTGGTAATGCGATAGTCAGATACGACAGTCGAAAATAAAACATAAAAAAAAAAAACACCTTTTTTTTTTGCCCGATTTTAATGACATTCATTAAACGCTGGTAATTGGAATTGCAGCAGCAAATACCCGTACAGCAGTAAAGCGTTGTATAAACGAATTATAGTTGAATAATATAAGGCAACAGTAGCATGGAAATTGCATTTACGTGCATGCATGTTATAATATTGTTATAAGTTCGTCCCACACACAGCAGCCACAAGTAAATAATTCAATAATACAAATAATTCAATAATAATATTGTCAGCAATATATGAAAAGGCCAAAAGTCCAACAAAAACAGCAACAGAGAAGTCCACAACAACGGCACGAAAGGCTTAATGCGCACACATAATTGAGCCGCTGCAGGACGATGAGAATATGGAGTTCTCAATAGCGAGAAAAATGGAGAATATGTAGCTTCCAGTGCTTGTATGTATGTGCATTATTAAATGCGCATGTAAAAAACCAAAAATCAATAAAACTGACTAACGATGAAGCAGTTAGTAGTACGAGTGTATTACAAGCATACGTTTAGGTTACGGGGCAATAGATACCAATAGACATGGAGCTACCAACTTGTTCCCAGGCGGAAATGGCGTGCAAAGTGAAGCGGATGCGAGCGTTTGGTAAATGGGAGCAAAAACGCACCATCGCATCCCTACGAGTTATACTACAGGCTGCAGTTGAATAACCTCGACGCTTGTATCTCTCTTAGCTCCTGGTTCTGAGGGAGCCTCTCGCCAGGATCACATACGTCCAACACACACACATGGAACGTACACCACTCAGAGCACACACACACACACACACATACACACAGACAGATTATTAAGTATGAGGCTCAGTCAGGCATTGCCATAAAGCGGGGTTTGGTGAAGGCTACTTCATTACGGTGCGTGTTGGGTTAAAACATACAGACCCATACACACACACACACACACACCCGCACACACATACGCATACATATACACTGTAACGCCCACAGCAACATAAACAGTTAAAGGAATTGGGGGCGTGGTAGTAAGTCAGTTAATATAGCAGCTAGTTGGCTGCCCGTTTGGCATATGAAAAAGCGGTAGAAAAACAACTCGCAGCTCTACAAAATAAAATCCAACGTAAGCGCCTTTCAGGCTTTTTAGCTCAGTAGCAGAAACAACACCAACAACAGCAGCAACAACAACAACAACAGATACAACACCATTGAGGACAACAACAACATCTACATGGGCAATAAGCAGCAGAGGCAGCAGCAGCACCAGTTGGGGCTAAAAGGAGTTAAATTAACACGTGGTTTGAGGTTGACACTCGCCCGATTTGCCACTGAGCTGCCGTGGCTTTTGTATATATCTCATTATGGCCTTAAATGTGTATATCTCTGTGTGTGTGTGTGTGTGTGGGATATTTACGCATTTTCGCCCTGTTTGTGTCGCCACTGAGCTAATGAAAAGCGGAAATGAAACTTTTGTATTAAACAAGCAAATGTTGTTGCTGTTTTTTGTGTATTCCTACCCTACCCTACTCTAGCCTCCCCTACTCTCTATATATGAGGTCTTGTTTGTTTGTTAACCCGCCGCCTACCCGACGACTGCCTGACTTGTCTTTCAACGTGGCGTGCAGTTTACATTTTAAAAACAACTCACATATACAGGCACTTGGATTGCGTATACGCAGCGTCTGCTACACAAAATTGAATACCCAACCAAATTGCCTACCCCACAGACCATTTTATAATGCGCTCGGATTAAATGAAGTCCTATTAAAATAAAGTAATTTCTGCCATGGCGCTATACAAAAAAAAAAATACAAAAAAAAAAGCGAGAATCTACACCTACATGGCAAGCAGGCTGCTGCCTTTTGTTTCCGCCCGCGGGCTAGAAACTAAATTACAAAAGGAGCTGCGCCAGTGACTGGTAAATGTGTAAAATGCGCTTAGTCTTTTGGCTCAAAAAAACATGAAAAAATGAATGAAAACCAACAGAAACTGCGTGTTAATGTGCACACCATAAAAAAATTAGAAAAAAAATGAAATTCAAGCAAGAAAATTGTTTTTCCAGGCTGACAAGAATTTTACACCCTTGCAGAAATTATGATAAAATTTCTATCACAGCTAATCTTAAGTGAACTAATTTTATAAGCCTTGTTTGTGTCTAGAACATGCATATATATGGCTATATATTGTAACGGTCTGTTTTTTATCATATTTGTCAGTCTATTTCTGATTTTTTGAGCATGTTTTTTAAGTCTGAAAGTTGCACAAAAAATGTATGTTTATAAAATATAAGAATTTTTTAAAAGTCCGTTTATAGATTATATTTACAATATTAAGAATGTTTTTCATACTAAAATTATATGTTCGATCAATTATTTTTATGCCAACTGATGCTAGTGGTAATGGACCGGGAAATTCAATAAAGACTTGTAAAAGTATAAATTTATAAAAATTTCTTGTGATAGTAAATTTAAATAAATAAATAAATAAGCCTCATGATATAGGTAAGATATTTCTTTCCATTTTATCTACTACCTACATTAAAAAACTAATATTTATTACAAATTAAGTTAGCTTTAAAAATGTAAAACTAGTTTTCCAGTTTGCATAGAAAAAACATATTTATACAAACAGAATCAACTTGTCGCTCTCATTAAAACTATACAAACTTTATGGTATCGGAACTGTATCTTTTAATGCGTTACACGCTTTGTTCAAATAACTATAGTACCCTACCCAAGGGTATTGAATAACAAGAACAGCAAAAAGATAGAAACGAGCCTAAGAAGGGGCAACTAGTAGGAGAAGGGGATGATATAACAAAAGGGCCGCAAAATATGAAAGCAAAAAAAGAAAATGTTGAAAATTTTTATGCAAATAACATTTCATTTAGTTAGCTGGAATATTTGCTTAAAAATGTGCAGAGCGAGCAAATATTAAACGAAAACTAAATAAAAATTAATTGAATTAAGCGACCCGTCGCGCTGGATGAACCAGCAAAAGCTGAGAAAGAAGCAAAAAAAAATAAAAAAAAAGTAAAAGAAAAATAAATAGAATAAAAAAAGAAACTTTTGTAATAATGTGCAGCAGAGTGAAAATGTTCGTTTGCACAAAATCTGTGCATGAATAATGAAAAACTGCAAAAGGATGTAAAAGTTTTATAAGATTCTCTCAAAGTTGTTGCTGCAATATGGATGGCTAATGTGAAGTGTGTGTGTGTGTAGTAAAACTACCAACAAAACAGAGTGTAAAACTTACTTCTTATACAAAATGCAAATAAAATGTGTAAAATGTACGGAAATTAAATAAAATAATACAATTTACAGGCGAAACTTGGCAAAATAGTATATCATGATAATTATATAGTACTTCTGGGCAAACTGATTTGAAAACTCAATCTAAAAGCCACATTTCAGAAACATGCAACAAAGTAGCTGGGCTATAAAACTTTTGCTAAGCTATAAAAGGCAAAAAAGGAAAAAAAAAAAAGCACACTTCATAAAATAAAACAAATTATGCCCACGTCATTGCAATCTCAACAGCTTGTTATACCCAGCCACCCCCCTTCTTGAGCAGAGTTCCACAAGTAAATGCAACCAGAGACTGCAACTGCATGTTGCATTGCTGTTGCTGTTGTTGATGCCATTGCAAATGACGCCATCTTGACAGAGACAACAGCAGCAGCAGCAGCAGCACACAACTACATAAACAACACAAATGTGCACAACTTAAGTCTACCTGGGCCATATATATATATATTTGCTTATGCATATATATATATAGATATATATATGTGTGTGTGTATAGGTGTAGGTTTGGGCAGACGCATTGCCAGACAAATGCGCGTCAAGTTGACTGCATGTCTCGAGGCAAGTCATTCACATTCGTCATCAGGCAAGCCAGGCCAAGAGCCAGACAGCCGCAAAATTCACTGCAGTCTCTCTGCACTTCTCTCTCTCTCTCTCTCTTTCTCTATTTCGCCCTCTCTGTTGGCGAGGTGGCAAGCAGCAACACCCACACGTGTGCCACGCAGCTGGAGTCGTTCACCGGCAACACATTTGGGGGCCAGCCTGCTAGTCATACTAGTTCCCAGTAGCAACATCATCGCTGTTATTAATCTAACGCAATCTACACACAAACACACAAACACACAAACACACAAACACACACACACACAACACACGCCCACAACTTCAACTTCAGGTGGCGGTTGCAGCTTTAAGTTGCCTCCGCTTGTTGTTGCGGCTGTTGCTGCTGCTGCTGCTGCTGTGGCGCGCGTATTTTGGTAGCCACTGTTCATGTTCGTATCGTCGGCAAATGAGTTTCTGGCCAAATGAGTCTATGGCCAATAAATCGAGTGAGCAACAAAAAAAACTACGTGTAACTTTGGGCGTACTTAAATTGCCGTTTAAGCATTTTTTATGAGCATAATTTATCAAAGTTACGTTAATAATTTTATAAACATGCACACACAAACACACATACACACACACACACATAGTGTGGCTTTTATGTGGGCTGCTGTAACTGTTGTTGTTGTTGGTGACATAATAAAAAAAAAAAAAAAACAAAATGTAAAGTATTGCAATTTAATTTGCATAAATTGAGCAAGCAGGCGTACTATGTTGGGCAAGCAAAAAATAAAAAAAAAAAATAAAATAAGACAAGTAAGGATAGCAATCTTCAGCAGCCGAAGATTTAATGCTCTTACAAGGATGCTCATTATTTTGTCTAAATGGCAATTATATAAAATTAAAAAAGAAAAGAAAAATAAATCAAAAAAGTTATAAAAATGTTCAGATTAAATAGGCATTTGATTGATTTTAAAAAAGAAAATAATGAAGCATCAAATTTGTTTGTCGATATCTTAGTATTGAACCGATTTAATCTATCGAAGATAAAAATGGTCATTAGCTAAATAATATTTCTATTCAAATCAATATTCAGCTGAATAATATTCCCATGATAACGATAAAATATAGTCTTTAATAACATAATAAAATGATGATTTAGTGGCTGGTCTTAAAAAAAATACATAAAAACGGCTTATTTAAACAAATATTTGTACAAAATTGTAATAACCCCTCTGTAAGAGTATAAAAATATTTGCAAACTACCAAAGAGCTAAAATAATTTCCAAGCTTACGTCTAAAACTGCAGTCAGCACTGACAACAAGCAAGCCAAGGACAACAACAAGGATAACAAAAAGGGTTTTCTTGGCAATTTCAGTGCTGTGCTCATTTCTCTGGCATTAAATTTTGCATACCATGAAGGGAGTAGAAAGTAGAAAGCACATCATTTGAGGCATTATGTTAAAATATGCGACTCGTCCCTTTATTTTTTACTTGTTTTTTTTTTTTTTGGTTTAGAATGGGTGGTGTTTGCCGTATTTTAAAAGAATTTCTCTTTGGAAAGTTTGTGAGAAATTTCATTATTAAAAAATCATGTTTTGGTATGTCGAGTGCAGGGCACTGATAAGCAGAAACACCACTGCCAGCAGGAGTAGGATCAGGAGTGGGAGCAGGACTAGGAGCAGGAGCAGGAGCAGGCAGCAGCCGCAGCAGCAGCTGTAGCATCATCATTAACTCCAGCATAAACATTTAAATCAAGCTCATTTCAGACTTATCATATTTATGTACATAATATGCTTCATCTTTATTTCAGCTCATCTGCATAAATATAAATATAATAAAGCTGCTTAAAAAGTATTTTTGAAAAGGCTGCTCTGCTTTAGATTTGTGTAGAAAAGGTTAAGAGCCTTTGCAAAGCGCCTTCAAGCTGTTTTGGAACACAAATCCTGGCTGTGGATTATCCTGAAGCTACTATAAGTTACAAGGAGATTTGTGAGATGGCCCAAGAACTTATTAAACACTCTCAATATGCATGGTTCAAAGCCAATTACTGAGATAATAACACACTTTGCAGACATAAATCGACTTGGCATCTTTTATATACGTCTCCTAGGCAACGCTTGGCAATTAATCTAGGTGCAAGTATCATCTCGACAGCATCTTAATTAAGAGCATGTCAAAATTTATCTCTCAATCTGCATAACAAGCATTTGCTCAGTGTTACCAATTCAAATACCAGACAAATTGCACAAACACATACACCATAAAGTGTGAGTTTCATTTGAACAAAAGTTGCCTTGGCAATTTGACGTTTAGTTAGTTTTTTATTTCACCCTGTTTAATGTGTGTTTTAAACTAAACCACCCGCACCATAAAACCACTATGGGAAAAAGCAAACTTTTCATGGGGGGCTTAAGCCGTTGAATGCACAAAAATTAAATTGAACTGAGAACTGTGAACTGCAACAAGCCCCACAGCTAAAAAGAAGTTTTATGTATTTTAATACGCTGTTTGGAATGGATGGAGAAGTATATTGGTAGTGTGAAATAATTGTCTATCTCTCTGTTTTTATGTCAGAACAATATTTAGGTGTTATTTACTTTAATATATTTTTTTTTTATTTTTTTTGAAGCTGTCGTTCTTCAAATAAATATATATAAATACTAGCTCATCCTGGCGTGAGTTGTTACGGCCTGCTACCGCTCAAAATATAACAAAAAAAATAAGAAAATATAAAAATAAATTATATTCTACAATATCACTATTATTATAGCCTACTGTATCACCCCAACCGATATACCCGAGCTGAAATTTTAATATAAATTTAAAATGCATTTTACATCCACTTTTCGATATATTTTTAATATAATTTTTTCAGAGTGAAAAACCTTCGATATAATAGAAAGCTATTGCCACAAATTTCAGGTTTCTAGCTACTATCAAACAGCGTATACCGTAGTCAGGTTTTTGCCAATTGCAATATTTCTATTTGTTCTTTTTTGATGGTTCAAAGGGGTCGACTGGTCGTACCTTCGATTTGCAGCTAATATTTGTATGAACGTAAGTTCATTGGCCTACACACACACACACTCGAACACACACACAAACACAGATTGAAACTGAATGCATTTTACCCATTCCCATTCCCGTTCCCGTTCCCGTTTCGAAGAGACGACACTTATGAGCACATCAAAATGCAAGCATTCACCGAAACCTATCCTAATAAATTTGTGCTTGATGCGCTTTCATGATGTTACCTGCCCCAGCAGCATCTGTCTCTCTCTCCCTCTCTGTCTCTTCTACTCCTCAACGATACTACCCTTGTGCAGGCATTATAATGAAATGCCATACACAGATACACACACACATACAGGCACACCTATGCTGAAAAACACATACATCTAAGGTTTATTGCAATGCGACATTTGAGCTTCAACACTCGACGTCTGAAGTCTGTTACGTTGCGGCTGCTGTTGCTATTCCTGCTGCGGTTGCTGCTTGCCACACACCTCTGCTAACCCCTTCCCCTCCCCCCTCTCCTTACACTGTTCCTGCCCCTTGCTGTTACTCACCAAAACCAAGGGTTGCAAAATCTCGTATTGCATTTGGCTGTAGCCCGCAGCAGAAGCGGGCGAATAACAATGGTTCTTATGTATTATATAACATTCTATATATGCGTATATGCGTGTATATGTATTTCTGTGTGTATTGGTGCGTGCGAAACGGAATCCTTATGAATCCTTTCGCACTGGCAATTTTTTTTTTATTTTTTTGTGAGCCTGCTGCGTTGCCTAACTTAATAAACAAGGAACGAGAGACAGGCACACAGAACGACAAAACAATCCAATGCCCTGCCATCTGTCATAGATACTGTCAGTTTATATTGATTTTCATTCTGTTTTTTTTTTTTTGGTTTTTTTTTTCCATTTTGCATTCATTTACCATTCAGGCGACCTAAAAGGTACAACGATGAGGATACGACCAACACAGCGACAATACCGACAATTGGCAACAATGAAGTCGTCATTGTCCACGCTCTCCATCCACATTCATGTCCATATTCACGTCCTACGTTGCTTTAACGTAGTATTTACGTTCAACTTGTAAATAATACAAAATGCAAATATACGAAATGTGGATGAGCCAGGCCAAGCCAAACCAAACCACTTTTAACGCATTAACGTCACTTTAGTTACACACACATACACACACACACAAGCACTTAAAGGGTATAAAGGGACGGCGTATACGTGATATGGGCAAGCAGCCAATGCAGTCAACAAAACGCCATCAGCCTGGCAGCTCCATTTCAATGCAAACAATGGCTAATAGTGCTAAAACTTACTCCCACAACAAGCACACACACACACACACTAGTATTGTCAATATTTGCAACAGTCAACGATGACGCTGCCACCGACGACGTCACTCAGTGGCAACTTAAGCTAACAACAGTAAAACAACAACAACAACAACATAAGCCACACACACGCACACACACAGGCAGCAAACCAACATGTTCAACAACATATTGAACAAATGCATTTCAATAAGCCAACGACAGTCGCTGACGCCGGCAACCAAACAACCAACAACAACTAAACAACAACCAAACAACAACCAACAACCGCCAACCGCATCAACAACAACGGCAACAATCAACACAAAACAACAAAACAACAACCACAGAACGACATTTAGTAGTGAAATAGACAGAGAGAGGGAGAATCTAAGTTAGACATGTCAGGTTCAAAGTACATTTGGTTTAAAAATGAGTCTGAGAGAAACTGAAGCTGGGAACAGAGTCTGAGACCTGCTTCCAAGATCGACTCTAGGGCCCTTCAACGTATAGTACTTCGATGCGTTCTGCACGCTTCAGCTTCAATTGTTTGCATTAAAATTGCACTTCAACTTCGACAACTGCAAACTGCAGCAGGAGCAGTCGCAGTCGCAGTCGCAGTCGCAGTGGCAAAAAAAAAAGCTCAAGCGTATCTAAAATAGCTTGGTAAAAATTGTTTGATAACTTGAAAAGAAGCAAAGCATAAGGCAAGGGCTTTACTCTGACTATAGGGCTATATATCTATCTGTATCTGTCTCTGTTTCTATCTCTATCTCTGTCCCTGGCTGCGGTTATGCCTGCTGCTGATGCTAAATAAATATGCAAATAAAAATAACAACAAGACGACAAGTTGGCAGCAGCAACAACATCAACCAGTCAAGTCAGCATGACATGATGAGTAAATGATAGGAAAAAACTATAAGAGCAAAGCAGAGCAACTCTTCAAGTTGTGCCCAGAGGAGAGATTGTGACAAACATTTGTAATGGAGCAAGTATTAAATAAAACGTTGAATACTAGTTGCAAAAATGTCTGACATTTCATAAACACAAGAACAACACAAACTAAACGCTTTGCATAGTTTTTGAAAATACCTGATAGTAGTAAATTTTAAATGCTTTAAAAACTCGGTGTAGTCGAAAGAATTTAGAGCTGAGCGCAAAATTTTAACTTGTCTATAGCTAAATTAAATTTATTGTAAAGCTGTCAAGGGCTAACGAAGAGTTGTAGCTTATCAGAATGTATATTGTGCTATTCCTAAACGATATACTATACTAGATCATCCCAGCGTGCGTTGCTACGACTCGTGCCCGTTCCCAAAAAAATAAAATTGGGAAAAAATTGGAAAATAATTTATCACTATTAATGTAGCCACCAAGTATGCTCCAACTGAGATTTTCCTATGTATTTTATAAGGGGTTTTCCACCTACTTTTCAGTGTAATTTTCCAGGTTTCTAGCTTCTACCGTTTGGCCGGCTCGTAAGTCGCCAATTAGTCAGTCAGTCTGTCATTCAATTAGTCAGGTTAAACAGATCTATTTATATAGATACATAGCATTTCCCTGTACATGTTCGGTCGATTTTAGGATTTACCTTAAACTAAAACCTTACTATAAATTCTCCCATTATTAATTAATAATTTATTCTTTCACAAGCTCTTTAAACTTTAAAATCAAGCTCAAGTTATACAAAGCCATACAATACAACTATCAATTTGGATAAATCAGCTTGTTTCCTTGAGCTTTGTAATTATTAACTCTTATAAAATCTCTGCTTTGTTACCTTTCTACTTTGGTTACCGTACTTTACCCTACCTTACCTGTTATTTGATGCCCTTCATAGTCTATGCAATTTTGTGTGTATTATGAAACTTTACTTTCAAAGTTGAAATTTCATTTAAACAATGTCAACTTTTATTATATACAAAATATATTTAGCAAGGAATAAAACATTATTTTTTTCTTGTCTTTTGTGGCGCAAGAAGTGCTTTGGCATGTTGTTGATGTTGTAGATGTTTCAAAAGGTTCATTTATCTTGCTCAACTCTTGACACTGGTAAACTATTGCCATTTTATTTTCAGAATTGACTTTCGCTTCCTCTTGGCACACTACAGATGCACAAAGTCAAAGAGGAAACACTTCCCACAAATCTAAAGGAAGTCAATGTATAAAATTTGAAACGTTTCATAGAGGCAAAAACTTTTGGTCATGACAACTTCCCCCTGTTCCGGCATCAAACTCTGAATGCCACATCTCCATCTCTGTTAGTCTGGCAGTCTGAAGAGAACTTTTGCTAACTGCTTGAAATTATGAAAGTTTTTCCCTCAATGCAGTTGGCTATTGCCAAGATGTTGTTGAACAGTGTTAACGTTTTTGCATTCAGTGCCCGCTGCAATGTAATCCAATCAAACTTCATTATTATAATGCCGTCAACTGAGCCGCACACAATGCAATAAGATTCAGACAGACAGGGTGAGTTGGGAGCAGGGTATTGGGAGCCAGGAGGACGGTAGTCTCCTGGCAAAAGTTAAAGAAAATATTGCGTTACATCGCAAATCGAATTTGTGATGCAAGTGGCTTAAGTAAACAACAACAACAACAACAGAAACAATAACAATAGTTGCCAAAGCGAACAACAAAAGGCTAGAACAACAACCACAATTAGGCATAAAAGTTGCCGACTGCAATATACTCTTGGCTCAGCATGGTTTGGATTTTTTTGGGTGAGATTTAATTGATTTGCGAAACTGAAATGTTTTTCTCTAGATATTTCAATTTCGTATAACAATATACAATTAGTTTTATTCTTATGCACAATTTCTAAAGAGAATATTTTGTTGAAGATCTGAAGCTGTTTGGTCTCTGCTAATATTAAATCGTTTATCTTTAGCTTTTATCCAGGGATCGCCAATAAGAGTTATGACATCAAATTTCCACTAAATAAATTATTTTGAACATGACATGCTGCAGTAAATTAAAATACAATAGAAATCTTATTTTTGTTTTGATTATCAAAAAACACAAAGATTTGCGCTTTCGCAATTTTTAGTATAAAAATCACGTTTTACTAATTATTTGTTATTTTTATTTAAAAAAACACAAATAAGAATTTTGCTAAATTTTAATTTTTTTAATCAAAACTAAGAATTATCTGTAACTTTTTATTTAAAAAATAACAATTAAGATGAATTCTGTACCTTTTTTTAAATCAAAAATAATATAATAATTGAAATATCTTTAAGCCATTTGGATTTTTAAGGATATTTCTGATATATAATAATAATAATACTATAGGCACATATAGATATCATAGTTTTTGCGAAGCTAAGCGAAAAGTTCTTCATTTTTAAAATAAATAAATGTATACAAATTTTAAATAATTATTATAATGTATTTATTTATTTTATTTTATAGCTCATAACAGTTACGGTTCCTGCTTTTAACCTAATTACCTCAAATGAACTCTAGGTCAGGAAATGAGCTTGTGTTAAGCAAAAGTGATATCTTAAATAAACGTATTTTTAAACAATTTTGTGGTAAAAATAAATTTGTTTTAAATCGACACAATTAAAGTTTTATTTTGCATTATTTTAAATGCATGATAAGTTTGCATACTCTCACTTTCAAACTATTAAAGAATATTACATACATATATGAACAGACATACATAAGCCCAAGAAGCATTTTATTCCTCTGGGAACAGAGTATAAGAAACAGCCAACTGGCAGGCTTTAAACAAAAGCAAAATGAATGACACGCTGAGGATGTGATGATGATGACGTTGTCGACGCGTCGACCATGGCCTACGACAACGTGATTTTCAGTAAGTTTCAAAGTGCCTTTTTGTATGTGTGTGTAGGTATATATATATATACATACTTTATATATATACTTGTGTGTATTGTTGGTGGTCGTCTGTCAATTGAATGTCTGCTGCGGCGACGTCATCAACAACAATGCGGCGACTGCGGCTGCAACTTTGCTGCCATCTCCGTTGCAACTCCATTAACCCTAAGCAGCCGTATAAAACTTCGCTGATTCTCTCAGTTACTCATTTTTCATGCTCTCCCTTTTTCTACTTCTCTCTCTGTCTCTCTTTTGTTTAAGTCTTGGTGATTTACGTTGCTTTGAAGCATGACGTCAAATTGTAGCCGACACATACAGCAGCAACAGCAACAAAAATGCTTAACAAATAAGCAAGAAACGCAACAAAAACAATGACAGAGTGTGCCACTGTATATGAGAGAGTGTGTGTAGGTGTGTGAGTGTATAGTGTGTGTGTGTGTGTGTGTGTGGGAGTTGTATCAATAGAGCTTGCTACGTTTTAAGTACAAAACAGGCGCCTTTTATAGAGAGCTGAGGGGGGGGCTCTGACAATGCGTTTTCTTGGTGCGCTCTCGCTGCTTTTTGGCAGTTCTTTATTATGGTTTCCCTAAAGCAGAGAGAGAGAGAGAGAGAGAGAGCGGGAAAAACATTGGAAGGGTTTTATTGCCTTATCGAGTTTTATGGCTTTATTGAGTCTGGTAATGGGTAGGCGTGGCTACGTAACGTAGTTTTCACTTAAATTGACAAAGCAATCGCTACTTAAACTGCAAAAAAAAATTATATATATATTGGCAGCTATGTATATATAAAACCTCCACAAGATGCTCCTTAAAGACGCTAGAAAATTTAATATCAAAGATTTCAAGTACTTTCAAGAGTCATTGGTGACTAAATTAAATTAAATCAAAGAATCTAATAAAGTTCACTTTCTACTTTATTACTCAAGAAGTGTGCAAGATTTTTATATCAATTTATTGCTTTACTCTCTTAAAAGAAACAAGTAAAAATGCTATTTTCGAGTGTAACCGACTAGGGTACACCTTTGACACCTCCTGCTAATATAAGGTAGCAGTATGCTTGCAATAAACAAATAGGAATAAATTTAGAACCTAAAAAAATTCATTAGAAAAATATAATTAAGCTTATTGTTTTTTAATGTTAATTAAAATTGCATGTTATAGTTCATTATGAATGATGCTTCTTGCCAATAAAATAGAAAATTAATTGCTGCATACTTATAGCTGCTGTTTTTTGCTCATCTGTGCTTCCTTTTGTAATTCTCAACTAGTTACAGCTGTTCGGTGATAAGGTCTGTGCAGCTTTTCTATATAAACTTTTTTCTATATGGGCGTAACTTAATTAATTTTGTAATTTAATAACTGCAAATAGCGATTTTGATAAATAAGCGAAATGATTTTACATTAAGCACAAAATTAAATATCTTTAATTTATTATAAAAATTTTGTGGCCATGTTTTTCAATGAAACGAATAATCTTGAATTAAAATGAAATCATTGATAAATGCATTAAAAAATATTTTAAAGCAAAAAAAGAGAAATATTATCAAAACATTCCTGTTAACAGAAAAGCGGTATAACAAATATAAATAAAATCAATTAAATAAATTTATTACACATTTAATTTCTAAGCAAAAAGTCACGAATTCGGCAATTTTAGAATGTTTTTCTTGTGTTAAAAAAATGTTGAAAAATGAGGCTCGGCAAGAACTGATATCTTTAACTAACAGAGTACAAGACAGCGTGGAACTTTCCAGTACAATCACAATTGCACACAGTGTAGATAAAAAATTGTTAAAAAAAAAAAATTAAAACTTGTAAATGCAATTCATAATCTCTACACCGATCTCAAAGTTATTTTAAATGAAAGCACAGAAGTAAAAAAAAGGAATTTCACTTGGCAGTTTAGATTTTTAAATAAGAAAAACAATTTAAACGCAAATTGCGGTACAGTCTAAAACAATTAAATTATTTTTTTAGCAAACAACTGAAATGTCGGTAAACACAACAGAAACGGAGAGAAAAATGCGAAAATTAATTAAGTATGTTTGAAACACTTTAGCTGCAGCATTTGGTGCGTATTACAAACGAACAAAGGCTGGCTGGCAGCTCGCACATGCCACAGGACTTGCAGAGGACCTATGCCAGAACGACAAACAGGACCAGGACGAGGGCAATGCCAGACAAATACCATTTGCATGCAAGGACAAACAATGCCCCATCATCATCATCATCAACGTACTGCCAACGCTCGGGCTTGGGCTCGGGCTCGGGCACGACATTTTGGCAACGCAATAACATCATTTTGTTTTCGCTCTACGCTTCCTTTTACCGCTTAACGGCATTTGCCTTTGTTGAGTTGAGGCCAGATCCTGGGCAGAAGCGAAGGGGCTGCGCCCAGCTTAATGAAGCAACCCTTAAAATTTGGCACGTTTCGTTGGCTACCAACGAAAAGGAAAACGAAAATGAAATTTCAGCCAGAAAGTGCAATGAACCCGGCCCATTTATACAGATTATATGCGTCAATATATTGTTTATATTTATTTTTTATTTTTCTTTTTTTTATTTCTGGTTTCATGCATTATCAATGTATTAAAACGATGACGAAATAAATCTTTCAAATTAACATTAATTTTATACATTTGCAAATAGCATTGACTCTGTGAGTCATTGGCAAACTGTTAACCGCTTTTTTAATTTGCATTAAAAGAAGAACGCCTAACGACTATGGTATACTCTATCCCAGTTATTTGTCTTTTATTCGCAGTTATTGGTAGCAATATTTTGCGAGCCTGGCAAAAATCACTAGAACAATTTATTCGCCTCAGTTATTTACCAACTTTTGTAGCAAAATTTGTTTGCTTCAACAGAGTTAAATAAACACAGTGATATTCCTTTTAGCTAATAGAGTATAATAATCCAAAAGTTTTGCAATCAAAATCTTGCATAATCAGCATGCAAGATTTCTTCCTGTCTACTTAGCCCGAGATTGCCTAATGGCTCGTGGTAAACTGAACCTGTTTCTAATGGTGGGAACTTTCATTAACAAACTGCAAGCAGATATATATACTAGATATATATATATATATACGAGTAATGCTTAACAGCAAGCGAAACCGGCCGGCAAATGGTGCTGCAAATTTGTTTATGCAAACGGCGGAGCCAATGATGGCGTTGGAGGGGGGGTAGAGACGCCGGGTCACTGTGAACCGGACGCCGACAATTTGACCGAGTTAAAATATGCGCCGCTGACGCTTATGTTAATTTTTTCGCTATACATTAAAAAGCCGTCCAAAAAAAAAAAGGAGCTGTAAAAATTCTATAAAAACGCCAAAATGCTCGTCACGTTTTTTCGCCAAACGGCAGCTGCAAAGTCAAAAAAAAAATTTCGAAAAAAAATAAAATAACCGGCCAAAAGCTAAACAAATTTTTTTTGCCTCCTTGTTAATTGGAGTTGCAGGGGATATGGCCTAATATTGTCGAATTTACGTTGGACAGAGAAACCCTCAGAGAACTGTGCTTGCAGCTCCCTCCGGTTTTTGTTATTCATTAACAATATCTACCCTTTGAAATCTTAGAAGCCTTTTCTTTATTTATTTCTTTTTTGTATTATTATTATTGTGTCTCTGTGTGTGTGTGTGTGTTGAATTCATTTCATTAAAATCAAATTAACTTGTGATAAATGTTGCGAAATTTATCATAAATATATCTTATATATAGAAATATATATATATGTATGTACGTATGTGTGAACCTATAGAAAAGGGGGCTGCTCGGCCCTGCCGAACAATGTACGTTCTAGTATTTTGATATTTATCTGCATTTGAGACCAAGCAGCAGCTATCCTCTACCTCTCCGCCTCTGCGCAAATAAAATGCCATATCTGATTATGTAGAGCACATAAAACGAAAGGGCAGCGGCGTGCAAACGAGTAATGTGGGGGTGCAGGGGCAGACAGAGAGAGTGGCCAGCAAAAGCAGCAGGGTGGAAAAAGCAACAAAAAAATAAAATAAAACCAAAAATATATAAAAGGAAACGCTTGCCATTGCTGCTGTAGGAGACGCTTGGCATATTAGCAGAGACATCATGGAGTAGATAAAGTAATGGCCGGTGCAATGAAAGCAGTTTGCCAGGGAGAACCTTGTCACAAGATAACTCGATGAATTGTGAAGTTTGCCTTCATGATGTTTGCCAGCGTCATCAATATCAGTGTCTGTGATGTATAAGCCGGGTCAAATGCCAGAGCCAACTAAATGGTATATATATTTACTACGCCAGTGCTGCGTTCATTTTGAAAATCAATTTATGACAAAAAGTAGAAGTTGCGATCAGAATAGGAAGTCAATATCAAAAGAATCTTTGGCATAGCTGGTTAGCAGTTAAATTTTCTTAAATCACTTTAAAAATGTATATTAAATATGTGCCATAAAAAGTTTTCAATGTATATCATTAAATCAAAACAATAGAAAAACCGTGTTGACAAAAAAAAACAATGAACGCATTCCTCAGAGTTCCTAACACCTATTTCTAATAATTGTTGTCCAAAAGTTAATTCCAACAATCTTTTGAGCATTAAGTCAAAACAGCTGTCAACGTTCATATCCAAGTAGATATCATCTAGCTGAGAACTGCCAACTTTTTGACAAACTTTTAAAACTCGTCCATTGCTTGGCAAAAAAAAAACAAAAAAGTTGTGCCCCAAGTTTCTGTTTCCTGTCACAGCTCAGCGAAATGTAATTGAAATGATTTATAAACTTTTCTAGCTTACGAAATGAACACTTGGCCACAGACACTGAGAGACGGACAAAACCACAGACGCGGCGAACCGGAGAAATATTCCAAACTCGTTGCTACTGAAGAAGACATTACGCATACGTCACGTTGTACATGCAGCAAACCCTTCAGCAGGCATTCCATAAACGACGAATGACACCACACACCCTTGGCGTGGCCGACTGCTTAAAATGCAATTGTCGAAATGCAAAAACAAAAAAAAAGGAAATAATTCCGGACATTTTGGCTGCTTGCTCGCACTTTATCATATCAATTTCAATTGCGCTGAAACTCAGGGAAAATAAACGAGTTAAATATAAACAGCTAAAGACAGGCAAAAGGATGCGGCATAACTACGACAAATAACTTGAAACGCAAAAGTATAATTACAATTTGGGAAACACTTAACGCAGTTCACCAAAAATTTAAGGGTCGCGTCTTGACGATGCCTCACTGCGACTAGGGTGCAGCAAAACCCCTCCTGGTAACCCGAAAGAAAGGCAGACCCTTAACAATTTGAAGCGACAGGCAACCCCAGACAACAACGACAACGTTGACGATGGCGTGAAGTAAAACTGCCAGCTACGACAGCTGAGCCCGTTCCCCAGAGTTTGAGCTGAGCTGAGCTGAGCTGAACTGAGCCTCGTGCCATGAACACAACTTGAATTATGTGCGTCCTGTCTGTGCTACTCAGAGTGTGTGTGTGTGTGTGTGCGAGATGAATGTGCCAAGGGAAGTGGCGTTGAGTACTGCCATAAGGAAGCATAAGCAGCGCCAACCAACCGAACCGTTCCACGTTCCAGCTCAGCCTTATGCAAAGTGGCAGCCAGGCCAAAGCTGAAGCTGTAGCTGGAGCTACAATTGTAGTTGTAGTTGCAACTGGTATAGGAAGCGCTAATGATGACGATGATGTACTGCAGGATGTGTTGGTTTTTGCTCTTTGCTCAGTTCGAAACAAATTAAATTCAGCCAGGAAAACAGCAAGACAAGGTGACAGTGAACCGACAATGCAACACAAGATGCGGCATGATTATTTTTATGTTTTTTGTTTTTGTTTTTTTTTACGTAATTATGTTAATGGATGGATGCTGGGCCCCGGCTCAACTTTATGACTCTGCCAAACTGTAAAAATTATATCAAAGTGTTAATTATATTGATAGAGAGTTGGCCCTTCGACAAGTCAAGCCAAGCCAAGCCAAGCCAAGCCACGAGCAACTTTTTTGAGCTCTGCTGCTGCTGGCAGCTGCCACATGCAGCAATCTACTCGTAGTAAAGAAAAAATATAAAAAAAATAAAAGTGTAACAGGAGTTGAGCGCCATCACCTGAGCCACATGTGCCCGCATAAATTTTGCGACTCATGCGACACGATATATACCATAAAAAATTGAAAGAAAGAACAGCTCGCGAATTAAATACCCTCGAAAAGTTGCTAACAAAATATTCATAGGGCAATTCGATTTTTTAAAACAATATATAAGCTTTTGAGCTATTTTCAGTGTAGCAGCTATTTGGTAGTTTGATTAAATTAAAGATAAAACTCGACAATTTTTAAAATCGATTTAAAAAAAATCTAAATAAATATTTATAGTTTTCTTACTTACTTAAATAAAATCATTATATTTATGATATCATGAAAAATAATTAGATTATTTGTTTTCTAATATTTCTGATTCCGACAAATATTTTATATATGTTTTATAGGATCAGCAGGCATCTCTTAATGCGTCACACATTTTCTAATCAAATGAGAGTGCCCTCTCTGTTAGAGTATTAAAATGAAGAAAAAATGGCTTTATGATTTGTCGCAAATTACTTTAGAAAAGTTTGGCGTTCGACAAACAACAATAAATCATTGGATGGAGAGTTTGGTCGCATTTGTTACCCATTTGTATGTGACAGTTTGGTGGTTCGATGGGTCGTTGGGTTTCTTGGTTTTGGTGGCACATGTACCTATGCCAGAAATTTAATTAACAAATGCCAAGCAGACCGACCAAGCGACAAATGCAAATCAAATGCTTCATTAAACAAACAGCAGGTAGATATATATTATATACATACATATGTATGTACTTAGAATGTGGGTCTGAAACATGTGTCATATGTCAATGGATTTGTTTCTTTGATTTATGACAAGTGCCTTAAACGATGCTGAATTATGTTGGTTTACTTAAGATTGATTAATTACAAGATCTTATCAAAAGACTCTCAGCACATTTTATTTTGTTTTTGGTTATTTTTGTCTTTTCTTTAGCGAACTTTGCTTTGGTCGTTTTTTTGGGTTTTTCCCGGCTTTCGGGTAACGTGTAAAGTGCCAAAACTTAAAAATATTTTAAATCGTAAACAAAGTGAAGCCTCGGGCATTCTTAGTTGTATAAGTGTGTGTGTGTATTTGTATCTACATAATGGCATTTAATTATAAGCCACAGTAGACAAAATTGTTTGGCATTATGTTAACGCTGCTATTGACGTCTATAAGAAAAAAACACCAAAATCTTGGAAAACAATGGCATAATTAATATTTTGAGAGCTCTAAGGCATATTTAACAGTATTTTCATAAAACTATATACGGAGAGCTGACATAAGTCACGTACGCATGTTTTGAACAGCGATATAATCTTTTATGACAAAAAAAAAAAAGAAAATGTACTTAAGAGCAAATTTTAATTATATTAAAAAGGATAAAAAATTTATTTTAAAAATCAAAAGAAGGCAAAAAAGATATTTTCTTGATTAAAATATTTTCTATTGCATCAATAAGTGTACATAAAAAATTACCTGACTAAATTAAATTTGTCTTAATAAAATAAATCAAATTTAAATAAATTCATAAAAATAAAAAAAATTCAGGATTTTCTTGTTTAAAATATTTTCTATTGCAGCAATATGTGTACAATTATCTCAACTAAATCAAATTTGTTTTAATAAAATAAATCATATTAAAATAAATTCATTCTATTAACTTGGTCAACAAATTCTTGTTTTTTTATAACTTAACATAAATTCCTAGCATGATTTATATTTATATATATATCTTTACACATATATACCTTATATTATAATATAGATTGCTCAATTTAAGATAGTCCACGTGTACAACGCTGACAGCTCTGCTCTGATAAAAAAAAAGAAATTTGTGCCGTGTGGACAACTTGAGACAAATAGCTTTGCAATTTACATGTTTCCGTTGCCAGGATATATATATAAATATATATATATATATATATATATATATATAAATTCCAAGCGGCGTCTTTAGTTTCTATGCCAACTAAATAGAGTGAGCAATGTTATATAAGACTTGATGACAGGTGGGTGTAGTTTTTGAAGAGAGACATATTTTTATTAGTTAAGCAACAAGTGTCTAGAATTTCAGTTTATGTTGAATTAGATGTATTGCTTTTATGTAGTATATATAAGGAAATTAATTAAATGTCTATAAATGTACTAAAAGTAACGAATATGTTGAATAAGTTTCACATACATTACGTATACGCTGGGCAGGACAGTTCAGTTATTAAGTAGAAGGGCATTAAACTGCTTGCATAAATCACTGCCATATCCTGCACTGAGGTCATTAATTATTCCAAAGGACTACGTTCAATATGAAACGAATATGTGGCAAATGCTGTGGCTTTTTTTCATTGCTCGCATTATTTAATTATTGGCGGTTTTTCCGTTTAAAAAAAAAGCAAAAAGGAATATGAAAAAAATGCATAAAAAAAAACCAGAGAGCGAGCTGTGTTCGATGCGCAAGCAAAGTAATATTAAATCATATTCAAACAGAGCACACGGTGGCCACCACTGTTACTGCCGCAATGTTGCTGTATGCCCCATTTGGGGGCATGTGGCTAAGTCTGTGTGTCGCTGTGTGTCGCTGTGTTGCTTTCAGCACTCTCCGGGGGCAATATGACAATTAGTTTCCAAAGCAACAACAGAAATACCTACAAATGACAGCAAATACACAGGAGACAGACTGTCCAAAGTGGGGAAGGCGGAAGGCACACACACAAACACGCAAACACACACACACACACACCGCATAACATGGCCGCATGGCAGCCATTTTGATGTCAGGACTAAACAGCCAACAGCATGGAGTGAAGGCAAATGGCAGGCAGATCCCAAAGTGGGTGAGGGCATCCCCATTACAATGGCACGTGCAGTTGATTTTTCAGTGAAAGCTACAGCAGCAGCAGCAGCAGCAGCCTGCGTCAGAGCCAGTGCCAGCGATAGCTAGCGTTTAATTAGAAAATACGTATACGCCGCTTGGTACGTGAATGTACGTGCCAGCCGATGGGCGGCAACATTGTTAGCACGAATCCTGTCAGCCAATTCATCAATTTTACTTATACATTTTCACGGATTTTTTAAACATTTGCCACCCCATTTCGATTATGACTACAGCATACACTCGTAACGCGTACTCGTAACTCGCACTTGGTTCATTTTTCAATTTTGTTAGCGCCAAATTGCCACAACATGTTTCTCTACTAATGATTTGACATTTGTGCTGAAGCTTAAAATTTGCCTAATACACATAAATTGTGAAAAACTTCAAAACTAATTAGTCGCGTTATTTATTACAATTACCTGTCAACCAGTTAGAAGAGCACGCAATCTCAAACTCAGACAAGTCGTGCACTCGGCGCCTTGTAACTATTGGATTACTATGCTAATTCGTGCGTTCGCTTCAAGTTTAAATGTCAGTTGGGTGGCACAGTGGGACAACATATTAATGGCAAGATAATACACAGAATTTATGTCAAATTGCCAACTATAGTATGCCATACCGATTATAATACAATGACACTAGCTGCAAATGGTGTAAATTGTGCAGAGACAGCGTGAGAATGATTTTGAGCTTAAATTTAATTTATAGATTACAAAATTATTTATCAAAGGCACAGTAAGAACTTTAGAATGGAAAGGTATATTGTTGTGCATAAATAACTTATTTTCCCAAAAAACTATATAAATTAATTTTAAAAAAATATAAATATTCCCTCAATAAAGCCATTGGCATATTTAAATTAATATAAAAGAAGTGTTAGATCTTAATTTGAAATATGCAAAATTAATAACATAATAACAACTAAACAAAAGTCTAAAGATAAACTTATCAATTATAAATTAATTAATCAGACCCTTAAGCTTAACAAATAAAAATAAACATTTAAGTTTATTGCCTCACTCTGGCATTATATTAGGTTAAATACAATAAAATAAGCTCACTGTGTGTTAAGCAGAATTAAATTGAAACCATAGCTAAGTTAAGCTGTAATGTTAATTAAAACTTTGCCTTTATCTTTTCTGTATCTTATTGCCTTTATCTTTAGCCATTTATCATGAACTGTGAGTTGGCGTTGCCGGCTGGCAGTTAATTTGCAACAAAGCTAATCACATTATTGAAATGAAATCCAATGCGTATAATAACGAATTCAATTCATATCGCATAATATGTAAATATGTAAATATGCAGCTAGCGAGCTAATTGTGTATTAATTAAATAATCATAAGCAATACATGTGTAATAGTGGGATTATGGCTAGCCATGCATTTATTTATAGTCTAACAATAAAATACTAAACAAATTGAATTGATATTGATGAACTGTCGATATCAAGTAACTGTATGTTTGTATGTGTATAAAAACAAATACAACTCTCCCACTTTTTTTTTTGTTTTTTTTTTGTCGTTGTATATGCCATATAAGCAAACAACAATTTGCATAAACAATTAATCATGCAAAGCGCGAAACGTGCACGAAATTCTAAAATCTAAATAAAGATGCGAAACAACAATAATAATAACAACAACAACAACAACAAAAAACTCAACAGAAACTGAAGAATTAAGACAAAGAGTCAAAGCCAGAAACTGTAGCAGGTAAGCTCGACACATCGATACATCGAAACGGGCTAAAAACTCATAGAAGCTGCATTTATTATACCCTTGCAAAAGGGTATTATAATATTTGATATTAATTGTGTAACGCATTGTGTGGGATTCTAAATTAAATAGAAGGGTCGAACATCTTACTGTTGCCCTGTTTTAGCCATAAATGCGGAGTGATCTGAGCAATAAATAAATATAAAAAAAAAAAAAAATTTTTTGTTGCATTGGAATTTTTGAGTGATATTGAAACTGAACTAAAAAAAAATATTTTTTTCTATATAAAATATATGCTGGGATCAGCTGGTTAAAATCTGTTTGCTGCATAGGAAATTGACGCTATTTTTTAATACAAAAATAACAATTAAACAGATATATCCTACATATGTATGCAATTTAGCAGCCAAAGAACCATTAAAAGAAAGAATTAGTTTTTATATGCATCACTTTTTTGAAACAACAAATATTTTTATCAAATTCAAAACTTTAAATTTGATTTATACCAATTAATACTATATTTATACATTAACTAAAATATTCCTAGATAAAGAATTGAGCTATTTTCCACATAATAAATTCATTAACAATTCTCGGCGAGGGTCTTTAATCTTCGGCAACTTGTAGTTAGATATTCTTGTTTCTTGTTTTTTTTTTTTTTTTGTTTTAGGCTGCCACTGCCGCATATGATTCAATTTTGTTTTCAGCCAAACAACTTGGCAACTGTGGAGAGCCTGCTTTGAACTGGCAGCCTGGCTAGTTGGCTATAAACGTGGCCCAAAAGAATGCAGTCCGAAAACCAGTTTGGCGTACAGCCTGTGGACGTAGCCAACGTCTCGAGCACAACAACGTGCAGCGGTTTTTTTTTTTTATTTTTTAGCTACAACAACAAGTGAACCAAATTCTTTTTAACGAGCTTGCGCCAACATTTGATCCCCCTTCCCTACTCCTCCAACAATAATATGTAGAAACTGCCAGGGGCGGCACCAAGGGTGCTCTCTGTGTCTGCCAAAAAAAAATGAGAATAAAATAAAAGGAACACAAAAAAATTCCAATGGCAATCCAAGCCAAGAAGTGTTAAAACCAAGCCAAGTTACTTCACTTCACTTTTTGCCAGTCCGTATCCATGTCCGTGCTCATATCTCGTGTCAATTTGCAAGCTGACGTTTTTTTTTTGTCTTCTCCATGCTTTTTTTTTTGGCTTTTCTTATATTCTTCTGTTCACCATTTATTTAATACTTTTATTTAATGATTTTTTAGTTGAGTTTTGGTTTTTGTTATGTCCATTCCATTATTTTTTGTTGCGCATTTAATTGCAGGCGGGCACACCCCTTGCACACACCTCAATGTGGTTTTTCCTTAATAATTTTTGGCCAACTTCTACGGTTGGTTAGGTTCCTAAAAAATGCTCAAGATACATGCAATATGCTGAGCCTGAGCACTTAACAATATATATGTAATTATAAATTTATGAAATTAACTTAATGATGTTAAATGCATTTTATTATGTATTTAGTTGTCCATCGCCTCACGGAATTGTCCGCTCAACGTGGCATACAAATTAATAAATTATATATGCTGTGCATCATACTTTGTATTCGGTTTTTCTGCATTAAATATAATTCTTGTTGCCATCTGAATACACACACACACACACACACTAAAATATATATTCTCAGTTATATATCAAACATTTCCTGCAGCCGTCAAAAATAGGCAACAAAATATATAAAAAAAAAAAATTACTCAAATTTCAGAGCATTCATGTATTCGATTTCCGTTCGAATCTTTTGCGAAAAATAATTATTTTTTTAATATTGATATATGAACATATTTACGAACACATAAATAGGTTTAAAATTACCTTTGTGGCATGAGCGCAACCAATCAAATAATAAACAATAAATCCACTTTAAATTTATTCACAAAAATCAGTAAATTGTTGAATTAACGTGAGTGCATCCAATAAAATATATATATAATACAAAAAAAAAAAATTTAAAATTGAATTTCTGCTTATGAAAATAAACATGTCTATGGCGAGGAAAAATAAAAGAAATTTGCATCTTTTATAAACATCCAATTAATCATCAAATATTCATCCTGATTTTCTTTTTAATAATTTTTAATAATATTCTATCCCAACATAGTAGACGACACTATTAAAAAAGAACTTTACTATAAGTTCATATTAAAATATATTAATTTAAAAGTACATCCATTAAATTAAGACTTGCAATAATAAATTCTATATCTTACTCTTGTTATAACTTATTGATAGAATAAAAAAAAGGTTTTTTTTAAATATTTCTTGAACAAAATTTTAAGTTTGACTTGTGATTTATTTGTTACAACTTTTGTCTGCCCCACGCTAAGGCGCATGAGTCAAAATGCCTTAGAATGTCTGTCCAGGGAAGAATAATGCCCAAACTACAAAGAAAATAAAAAAAGCTAGCAAAAAATGTTTAGAAGTACTTTAGATATTTTATCGTTTTTCATGGTTTTTGATTTGCAGTACGAGGGACAAATGCGCCACTCCATTTTAGTCAATTGATTCGCCTGTCTGGCTCTTTCAAATACGCATTAATTTCATTTATTGCAATCATCATTGTCGCAGCGACATGGCAACCATGGAGAGTAGAGTAAACACCAAATGTACGAAAGTTAGAACCCAAGGAAACTGTGTGTGTGTCTGTGTGTGTGCGTGGGTGGGCCTCTAAAAATGAGCAATGAGTGGGTGCAGTGGGTGTTGCAGGGTAGCAATGCCAGTCGGAGCATGCCTAGGCACTGATTGTGTTGATTACGCTGACCCACTTTGCCTGTGCTGCCTGCTGCCAGGAAGGCTCTGTTACGGGCGGTACGCAAGTTGAATTCAATGAACTCGAAACCTGCTGATAAAACTGGCAATAAAAGTAAAAATAATAATAATAATAGTAATAATGTTGTTTTTCAAATGACAGCAACGACATACCAAGGAGATACACGAACGACGTGTCACTCAAAAATTAACAACTGTCTATCCATACTAACTATTCCTACTTAGACATATCAAACTTTCATATAAATGTACATAAAAATATCAGTAAATCTTAGGTTTTGTCTGCGGCGACAATGACAATAACAAACTACTTGAAAGTCGCGCTTATTTTTAGTAAAAAAAAAAAAAAAAACAGACAAGAGCACCAAAAAAAATTGTTTTGTTGACCTCAATCCACAATGACCAGGCAAAATCGAGTACAAGGAGATTGTGATCGACCAGGAGATATCTAATATAGCTCCTAATAAATAAAAATATATACACATAATTGGCATATATATTTATAACTCAAAGGATCAGAGCAGGAGGCAACTTCTGCCTACATACAAAATATAAATCCAAGCAACTAAGTTCCAGCTAACTTTATTAAATATTCCACAGCTTCTGCCGCATACAGGGTATTTGTTTAATTAACTAGTTTAAATATTTGACAAATTTTTGGCAGCTCATATATTTAGTGTCTGCTGCTGTGGCTGCCACAATTATTTTGCGTCTCTGCCACTCTATAACATGTCAATAAAGTGCGTCATACTAATGCGAACACAATAACAAGCAAAAAGCAGAAAAACAGCCCACAAAATACTCCAAGTCGGCTTACATGTGGTGCTACTTTTAATGGATTTTATTTGTACTTGCCACTGTTACCACAGCAAACTGAGGGGGGCGGCAATTGAGCCAACTGGGCGGGGTGTTAATGTTTGTGATACTTCGCATTGTATTGATATTATGCCAGCCAAAATAGACTGTGACCAGGTATATATATAAAGGTGTATATATAAATAGCATCTATAGACAGTTACTTAGGCTGGCGAGACATTTGCAATTGGTCACACATTGTGATAATTAAACAATTGAAGGCCCAGATAAATCGTTTGTTGACAAGTTTGTTTTTGGTAATTTATAAATTATTGAACCATTTTGAGGTGTTTGTGTCAATTAATAAATTGTTAGTACTATTTTTTGATACCCTTTTTTGGTTTGCACAGAAAGAAAGATTCTTATAAATTTCCTTCCTAAAATCCTTTAAAATTTTTCCATAATTTTATTCATTTTACTTCTCAATATTATTTTAAATAAAAAAAAAATTTAAAAAGTTCTTGAGATTGGAAGTTACAAACTTCTAAATAATTGTAAGCTACGAAATTTTAAAATTGTAAAATCTTTTTTTAAATGACAAGTTATATAATTTTTGCTTTAAATAGAAAAAAAATTTCCTATAAATCTAGAAACACGAATATCCTTTTTAAACCCATATAAAAAATTTCCCATAATTTGTTTTTAATTTAATATTTAAAATATCTTAAAAAAAATATTATTAATGCTTGAAAGAGCACTCATTTTAAAATTTTAAAATATTTTTATAATTGCTTAATTATACAATTCCGAGTTACATTTTAAATACTAAAAATATATTCTTGATACACTTTTTGGTTTGTACAGAAAGAAATATTATTATAAATCTAAAAACTTTAACACGAAATATCCTTCTAAAACCCCTTTCAAATTATTTCATATTTTTTTTAAATGAACTTTTTAAATTAATAATCAAAATATATAAAAAAAAATAAAAAAAAAGATTTAGATTAAAAGGAGCAGACTTCAAAATTATTTTTTATATTTTAACATGTTTTTGTAATTGCTAAATTATTCAATTCCTAGCTTAATTTATAATAGCAAAAATATGCGTCATATCGTTCAATTTCCGTGATTTTAATTGTCACATTTAATCGTAAACAATTGAAAAGTTCTTGTTTTTATAAATCGCCAAAGTATAATGAAATTAAGAACACAGTTAAAGACTGTGGCATTCATGGCTTTAGACAGTTTAATGCCTTTTTAAGGCTGCATTTTATTAAAGCAACTTAATTAGGCGTGCTGCTCTACTTATTTATAAACTTTGTAAACTTTTCAAATGTGGCGCCCCGGCCACTTGAAAATTTGCCAACTAACTTCTAATAATAATACTCGTAATTTTAATTGCCAAACGGCAGCACTTGCGCATTATGCTGCAAACGCAATGTGAATTCTAGAGTTCGCATTTTTATTTTTTATAATTTTTCTTTATTTAAAAAAAATATTCTCAAGAAGTTGGCGCACATGCCGACGACGAGGCAAATAATAAAAAAAGAGAAAAAAAATCAAACATCATGCTGACTAAGGGGGATTTTTCCATGTGCTGTTTTTCTTGCTGCCACTTTGCCTACTGGCCAAGAAGAAAAAAAAACAAAAACTTTCCATAGAGTCGAGGTCGGAGTTGCGTCGTTTCGTTTTACAGAACCAGTGAGCGTCTAATGGGCTTACAAGTAAACCAAGTGCTAAAGTACCAAAAATATATAGAAGCAACCTTCTTGTCCCATTTGATGACAGAACACAAATAGAAACAATACAAATATCTAAATGATATACAACCGGATTGCCTGTAACTTTATGGAGATATTTAAATTTGAGCCCAGGCTGAGGCAATTTATAACAATAATGTTACATATTTTCGAATAATCATGTAACTTTCAAGTTTCTTTAAAGTACTAATAGGTGACAGGTTTTTTTTATTAAAATATTGTTTCAAGCTCTTTTTGCATACTCAAATATATTAATACTTTTTTACAGGCATACAGCTATAGGTATACACCAAATTATGATGTTTGCAAAATTGTTTTATTTTTTTTCCACAAAAAAAAATATTTTTTTTGTAATTTAAAGTTAATTTTTATAAAAAACATATTTTTATAGTTAACAGGTTTTTTTTATAAAAATTTGTTTAATTCTCTTTTAAAATAGCTTAAATAAAATTATACTTTTTCCAGGTAAAGATATTTGTCAAAATATTACAGTTTCATTAAATTATGATCTCAACAAAATTGTGAATTTTTTCACAAAAAAAAAATACATTTTTATAAAATGTTTTATAAATAAGGTAATTATCTTTATATTACGAAAAAGTTAAAGTTTTTATTATTTTTGAATATTTACGGACATTTTTGTAACAAAATACATACTTCAGAATTTTTTAATATTTTTATTATGCCCTTAAAGCTCGATTTTAATTATTAAATATATTTTTAATATGCATAATTGCTGCACAATTCTCATTTATTTAGTGTGATTATTTATGTACCAAATAAAAAATAGTAAAAATTATTTTAGTACTCAAAAATGTTACCAAATTGGCAATTAATATACCCCATCGTCCAAATAATTTTTTGCGGCACTAAAATGTTAAGAATCGGCATCTTTGAAGTATGAAGAAGAAAGTTACAAATGCTCGCTTTCTAAATAATTGAAAATTCTTGATGATCTTTGATGAGCATATCTAAAGAAATTATGACAAGACCAATAGCACAATTATATTTTTTTTAATTTTTTTTTTTATGGCAAATTCAATGGTTACGCCAAAAAATGAAATCTCACGCGACATCTAGAAGCTGCCTGGGAAATGTCAGTTGTATCTCTGCAAAATAAGTTCAATAAGAGGAAAATACACGCCTTGTAAGCATCCTTAACGCTTTTGTTGTCCACGTTGCAAGTGTATAAATTTCGAAATTAAATAATGCCCCACAGTGTGGCCTGTCAGGAGTTTGAAATTTTTTGGCCCTAACGCAGCTGTCTAATTGAACTAATAGAATTTGTTTTTTATTCACGCCCGCACGCGTCAGATAACAGAGAGCAACTCGGTTGGAGGGGGCCATTTATAATGAGGGGTGAAAGGTGGTCCGGCCGTGCTTTTGAGCACAAGAAATATGTTTTGAATGGTTGTTCCCCCCCAACCCCTGTTCTCATTAAAAATTATGATTTTGCTTGCAACATTGTAAAAAGGCGGCGGAAAATGCGTCCAAATGTAATCATTGCTGCTTTTTAGCTGGGTGCCAAATGCCAAGCGCTCAAGGCGGAGCTTTATGCCGTACTTAACTGATTTCCGGGAATTGCCAAGCACACACACACACACAGGCACACACACAACGAGTCCTTTTGGAACGTGAGCTGCAATTGGGCACAGGATGTAGCCTTGGCGACCAGCAGCGAGCAATCAGTTTAAAGCTGTGGAGAATTTTCAATGCTGGCTATAAACGAAAAATAGCTAGTATCCTTGGAACATGCATGTATATATATACTATATATACGTATGGCAACTTTAATCAGAATGAAAATACTAAAATATACTTATACAGCGTTTCCTTTTTGGGCTTAAAAATCGTTGAACCCCAGGCGAGGCTTAAGAACCGCAAAGGCGCCACAAGGCAATGCTGCCACACTTCCAAGATTCAAACGCCAATCCCTCATAGAAACCAACAAAAAAACCCATCGGTGCCTTTAGCTCTCTCTTCATGGTGCAGCTACAGCTACAGCTCGTCATAGTCGTGTGGTAGGCACACTCATCCAGTCAAGAGCAGCGCCAAATGCCGGCGCATTTGTGGCAAGAGCAGAGCCGATTTGCTGTTTGTGTAGTTAGTGGCAGGCAACAACAGCAGTAAGCATAAGGAAAAGGGAAGAAGGTGGCACTCAACTTGTTATTTCAACTGTTTGTTGTTTCTATTTCTGCTGTTGTTGATGTACTTCTTGTTGTTATTGTTGCTGTTCTTGTTGTGGCAGCCAAGTAACGCTGCTTGAGATGTCAAATAGCAAAGCAGCAGCAGCAGCAGCAACAACAACAACTGCAAAAACAGGAAGCACTTGAAAATTGAAATCAAGCGTTGGGCGCCACCAAAGCAACAACAACAACAACAATAGCAACAATAACAATAACAATAATTCTGCTTACCCCAAAAAAAGAAACAAAAACAATACAAAAATCAGTAACAACAGGCAACGCAACTGAACCAAAAGGTCCTCCAACGCAATTTGCATATGAATATGGATGGATCAGAGGCAGATTTTAGGTTGCTACGCCGCACGCGGCTTTCAACAACAACAATAACAACACATAATATGCTATATATATATATAGTATATGAATAAAACACCAAACAACAACAAATGATGATGTGAGAGTTGCTGTTCCAATAGCTTATGTTGTAGTTATTTGCCGCCGGCAACAAGAAGAAAATATAAAACATTAAAGTGGAAGCATTAATATTGCAAGTGCTTCACCTTTCGATACCCTATATATTTAGCTATAAATTAGCATTAAATTATTACATAAATATTTAAAAACTATAAATATATAATTTTGTTATTTTAAAGGTTAACAAGCTAAACAATTATATTGCTTGTTCGATAAAAGATAAATTGAACTATTATTTTCAACATTTTTCAGCCCTGTTTCGCTTGTTTCAATTTTGATTAAAGTATTTTATATAATTTGATTATATAGCCGATCTTTACCAACGCACTCAGTTCACAGCTCTTCAAGCTCAAAGCTTTTAAATCAAAGGTCAAATTAATAGATTTAAATAAGGAAAATCCTTAAAATATTCATTCTAAAAATACTTTAAGTATATTTGAACTGTTGAATGTTTAAAATGAATAAAAAGTGATAACTATAGTGCAAATAAAAGATTCCAGTAATATATATATTTTAGCACTTAAATATCAATATCATTTTATTTTTAACTAATGATAAGTAATATTTATTGAGTGTTAAAATGAATATAAAGTGAAAATTATAATCTGAATAAAAAACTCAGGTATTATCAATATTTTAACTCTTAAATATCAATATCCCTTATATTTTTATATATATTTTTAAACTATTGATGCAAACAATGATATTTTAGCAATATTAATTCTAAAAATATTTTAAGTATAATTGAACTGTTTAAAATGTTTAAAATGAATAAAAAGTGAAAATAATAATCGAAATTAAAGATTCGAATAATATCAATATTTTAGCAATTAAATGTGAATACCCTTCTTTAATTTTTAAAATAATGATATATCATAATGTAAAAATATAGACTCACTATTAGATATTAACTACTAATAATTACTAATAAATTTGCAGGGTATTTAAATCGTTGAATATTTTGAAATGGAAATTGTTGCCGGTGTTGGCTGTCGCTGGTGGGCGCTAGATGGCGCCACACGCCAGTGCTAAATTGAATAAGCTGCCTGCCAGGACAGACAGGAAGCAACAAAACAACATACACCCAAAGCACACACACACACACACATGTGAGTGTGAGCCTGTGTGTAACGGCCAAAAGTTATGTAGTGTACTCGAGGATACCTTCCTTTATGGGCGCTTGTTTTTCTTTCCTTTTTCTATTTATGTTTTTTTTTTCTTTTTTGGGTTGCTTTGAATTTAATGGAAAATTTATTGACGACATGCCGCTTAGTCGTTTGACTTGAAGTTGGACTTTTGCCACACAGAGGCGCCGCCCCCATCGAAGACCATTGCTGCTTCATCATGTGTGCAAAAGTTTTCAAATTGGGGTTTTATGAACTTGCCCATGCCCTGCACTTGATGGGACTAAGTAGTTAAAGATTATGTAGGGGAAATTGTGTGCATTGATTGATTGTTAAATACTTTCAACAAATTGCAATACTGTGGGTCATTTGACAACGGTTCAAATCAACTATCTGCAAAAGTAAATATACAAATTTCAAGAGGTTCGGGGTCATGTGAAACTGACAGGCTGCAGCTTAAGGAAATTTCATTGGTATATCATATTGCCTTAACTTGTTCACTTACTCGTACCATAAATTAGAATTATAATTTCGCTTAGCCAAATCAACGACGCAATAAGCCAGCAATGGCACACACACATGCGAAAGGGCTATTCGATAGAGTCAAAGAGCGAACCAGAACGAAGCAACCCCCAAAGGAAGCACTCATCAACCAAGGGTGGTTATATATATATGTAGCTGCTGGCCAGAAACTTTTCTCGCGTGTTTTACCAACTTTAATATTTTATACCGCCGATTTTCTTTATGGGATTCAACCTTCTACCTCTTGTAACCCAAAGAAAAACTCTTAAAACTCAACAAGTTCTTCTGTACTTTGGCTAAGGACACGCCCGCACGTTTGGCCCATTAGTTTATGATTATTGGAGAGTCCTGGCAGGTCTGTAAGAATTATGTTTTTGTGTTCGGTATTTACTCACCTGTTGTGGGCAGTTTGGTTAGCTTTGGTTGTCCATTGTCATCGGTTAGCAGCAGCAGCAGAATTTCAATTATTAGAATCACAAAAATGCGTCGATTGTAAAACAAAAACATTGCAATCTGGCGTTAATTTCCGTTAGTGTTTCCAGTTTCAGGCAGCAAGTTGTTGTTCGATTATTTGATTATAACGAACTGGATTTCCTTCGTATTATCTTCAATTATTTCGTTGCTTTTTAATGTTCATCTTAAGCGCATTGCCTTAATGCTTTTTTTTTGCATTTTATGCACTCACATTTCATTGTTTATGTGCATGTTTTCACGACTTTTCTTTGCCTTGAATCTAAAATCAACAATTTCGATTTATTCACACACACACGACGACTAGTACACACACACACACAAAAGTATGCTAATATATTTCGGCTACGCTTATGAAACAGGCATAAATATTTTACGCGTGCAACAGTGCGTATACGTAATTTGCTTAATAGCCCACAAAAATTCTGGCGCCACCAAATAAAAAAAATAAAAAAAAAAGCGCCTTCATCAATGTGTCATTTGATGTCAGCCTTGGGTATTGTGAAATTGATGGAATTGATGGGTTTTTACCTATCAGAGTATGAACGTAAAATTCTGTATAAACTCAATGCAATAAATAGAACAAAAGCAAATTTTAATAACTTGCAACTAAATTCGGGTAAACGGCATATTTATTAAGAAAATAATCGTAAAATTATATATTACGCTAAAAGCACTAAAACACAGCTTTGTAGTCGAAAATACTGATATACATTCAAGTATTTATATCAGAAATTCGAGATAATTTGACATAACAAATTAAATATATTCTACATTTTTTTTTTTAATATAAAAGTCAATTGTTTTATTTTAATTTTAATTTGATACCACTTGTAAATTTGTTTTATTTTTTTTCTAACTTCTCAACTTAATTTCTCAATTTCTCGCTAAACAGAATAGCATAAATTAGAATATATTACAATAAATAGAATTGAATTTTCTTTTTATTTTTTTTTTTGTTGATGTATTTGTTTAGTTCAATGCACATTGAACAGCAAAGTAACAAAAATTACGTTGCATGTTTTTCTTTCTTATATTTCAAATTTATTAAGACAATTTTGGTACATTTTAGGTGACTCTAACGACATAAAATTGATCTAAAAGATTATTTCAAATACTATTTAATTAAATGACATTTATTAAGTTAGGTATAATGTGTATCTAAGTCAACTATCATATTATACACTGAGGCAAAATGACATTCCGAAGATGAAGAACAATATTTCTTCTGTTATTTATAATTATATTTTGTTCTCGATTAATTGTTTAAAAAGGAAGGCTGTTTCTTGATTTATACTATGTGAATAATATTTTATAAAATCGAATTTTATAAAACTTGTTTACGCTGCCATATAAAAGGTAAAAGTAAATTTTTACAAAAAATTATTAGGCCTTACTGAAATTTTATGCAAAGTGTTGCATACCTGTAGGCGCTATTTGATGTACACCTGAGCGGTTGTAATTCGCAATCGGCCTTAACAGTCAGTATATAAAGGCAAAAGGTTTCTCTACATAACATTTTTTTTTAATTCCTTTTTTGACAAATTTTTGTGTTATAAACTCAAAAAAATCATTTTTGATAAACAATATTACCTCATTAAGCACAAATAAATTAGCAACAATATTATTAATTGAAAATAAACGCAATTATTTTTAAAGGAGATAGAAAAACCTCTAATTAAGTGATTTTAAACGATCATTATTTTAAATTAAATATTTGAAATCCAAAAACAAATTGTTGTTAATAATAAACAGATTTTCGGTTCTTGGTATCAAGAAAAAGCGTTTATACCATAATATTGTTAACAATTGCTCATGATTTTGGTAATTTTAGACTAAATATTTTTCTTAGTGTATTTAAGTCCTTTCTAATTTTGTTTTCGTTTTCTCCTTTTTTATTGTGTGACTTAATCTTTGCTACAACATCACCCACTCCTGGCGCTATATGATTATTATCATTAGCATCATTATCATCATCATAATAATGACGCTGCGGCGTCGTCTGATGATGCCATAACAGGCCGGGCACATTTCAATTTCACAAGCAAAGCTAAAGACAACAAGTACCCAAAATGCGCGTGTATCTATAAGATACATTTCTAGCTAGAGTGCACGAAATTCGCGCGGTAAAAAATATATATATATATAAATAAATATATATACGTCGCATAAATGAATGCTAAAATATATTTTGGCTGCGCTGGCGTCGCTGTTGCTGCGGCTGCTGCTTCAACTATCAAAGGCTTTGTAAAGCGAGAGAAAAAAGTACAAATAAAGCAGATGGCGACGTTGACTGCGGCAGCGACGCTAACGCAGCGACCGCAGGCAAAGTTTTACATACGGTATGTGTGTACGTGTGTGTGTGTGTGCGTATGACAGTTGCTGTTGCAGCGGCATTTTTGTATTCAATTGTTTCACTTATTTGTTTTTATTTTTTTTTCTTCGTTCTTTTTTTCTTTTTTTGTGACAAAATAAAAAGTTTTTTAAATCAAAGGTAAAATGCTGAACAAAAATCAAACAAGCATAAATTTTTGTTTTTTACTTTTTGCCGCTTTCAGTGTTAAAATTTAATATTGGTTTTTATTGCGTAAAGTTGGTTCATTGTTTAAAACTTGCATTTATTGTGCTAGCACGCATTTATTTTGTTTGAAAAAGTTTTGTTTTTTTAAACAATAAGCAAAACCCAACGTTTTCCTCGTGAATTTTTGGGACAAGCAAAAAGTTGGCGCGCTCAATTGTCAGATAAGGAAGAAGCGCAACGGAAATTATATCGGGGTAGTTGCGAATTATATAAAACAAATTTGACTATGCGAAATACACATATAAGTATACACTCACATGCACACACACACACACACACACACACACACATACATGCACACACACAACACAAAGTTTGTTTTGTACTGCGGCTGCGGATGCCGGTCGAAATTGAACGACGACGCAAATTTCGATTTCCTCGAAATTCTACCTTGTTGTGCCTTCTATTATGCTTACTCTTCGTGTTCTTCTTTCTTCATCATCGCCATTCACATTCTTTATTATCATCAACTTTAAGCGTCATATACATTTTGTACTTTTGTTTGCAAAACGACAACAACACAGCAGCAGAGGCAGCAATAGCAACAGCGGCACCGGCAGCGCAGCTTACTAAGCTTTTTCTGAGCATCTACATTCGCATCAGCATCAGCAACAGCATCCCACTCTCACTTTGACTATTGTCCTCTGCTGATGTTAACGCCAACGCCGACGCTGCACAGTGTTCAACAGGCGCTATATAAGAAAATTTACACAATTTTTCAATAAATTGTTATTACAGTACATGCCCAAAAGTGTCAGCATGCGTTTATATGAGCAGCACTTTTGAGCAAACAGATTTTTTGTGATATTAATTGATTTTACAAAAATATTTCTTTCACAGAAAAATATTGTAATCACATTTAAAAAACAGATTTTTCTTGATTTTAATTAGTTCACTCTTTAAAGCGTGCAATGTGATACATATGAAGTTTAAATTTTGTTCTTTTCTGCCAAAGCTATAAGATTCAAAATAGTATTTCTTATTACATTATTGACTTGGTAATATTTCAAAGAAAATCAATTTTTATATTTACAATTTCAAACATTTTTAGCAGACACAATGTAAATTATTCTGAAATCTGTTAATTACATTTTTAAGTATCAAAGAATGACCAATTTTCAAGCTAGTTAATATGTAAATCTGTATGATTATAATTATGATAAGCATCAATCTATATTTTATATTTAGGGATATGTAACTGAATAAATAAATGTTGACTCAACATTTATTTAATTTTGCAAATCTGAAACATTTGTGAAATATTTGCATTTTTATATATATCTTCTTTGTACATCTAAATTGGTATGCCAATTGGTTCTACTATTTTAGCAATCTGTTACACTGTGCTCCGTCGCTGCTGTTTTGCTCCTTGTTTTTGCTACGCTTTCGCTTTGTGTTTGTGCGCCGAGCTTTGGCTTTGGCTTTGCGTTTGCCTGCCTTGCCCCTGGCCTGCCTGCCTGCCTCTGCCTGTCTTGCCTTCTATAAGCGTCGCTGTTGCTTTCATGGCCTTGTGCTTGTTGTTGTTGTTTTTGTTATTGCCCCGTTTGTCATTGTGTGCGTGCGTGTGCTTTTTTGTTCGACGAGCTGCTGCTGCTACTTCTGCTGCCTTTGTGGCCTGGCCGAAGAACTACTACTGTACTTGGCGGCTTTCGATGCCGCAGCGCCACAGTTCACAGTCGTGTGCTTTATTGCGTTTTATATCCTTTATTTTTTGTTTGTCCGTTCGTTCGTTCGTTGTTGTTTGTTTGCATGGAATTTCTCATTTTAAAATATTCATTTCATATTTATGCCTATTTGCCTACCCCGCTCGCACACACACGCACACACACACACACTATGGCTGACGGCTGACAGCGACGTCAGCGTCGGCACGCACTTGATTTCTTTGTTGTTTTGCCTTATTATGTCATAATTTATTTGCAACAGAACACAAGTATCAACAACAATGCCGGAATTTGCAACAGCAGCAGCCGCAGCCAATAATGAATCAGATTTCAATATGATTTGCAGCATTATAAAAACATGGCCCATGTGTGTTTGTCTCTCTTTCTCTCTATGAATATGTGTATGTGTGTGTGTCTACGCACTGCACCGGCTTTTGTTGCCGCCATCGTCACTGACTGCGCCCCCGCGCTCTGCTGACGCCATCGTTTTGCTTTGTTACTACCTTTGTTGTATTTTTTGCATTTCCGCTTTATGTTTGTATTTCGCTGTCTCAGCCTATCAATTTGTTGTATTTGTATTATTTTTTGCACACACTCTCACGCACACTATAACAGGCGGCGACATCGACGTCGACTTTGCTGCCGCCGCTTAAATCAACAAATTACGAGTATTTTCACTGTCGCTCTCAACATTATTTTGCAATTGTTGTTGTTATTGTAGCTATTAAACATTTTTTTGTTTGTTGCTTTGTGGCAATCTACGCGTGCATTAACAGTGAGATATACACGCACACAGCTACAGTTGCTCGACAGCGCAAACGGAGCGCCGCTTTAATATTTACAACGCAGCGCAGAGAATTAATATACGAACTCGAACTCGCGACATCGCCAGCGAGCAGCAAACACGTCCAAACAGTTTGTACGCCATTCGTGTACTGGGAGCTTTGGCCCGAACTGGTGCTGGCACTAACATGTTCGCACGCACTAACACATATAAAATGGCAGTCACACATATACCCGTAAGCTTGCATTTGCCGGCGACGCCGACGTCGACGGCAACTTTTGTTTTTGTTTGCGCCGCAAAAAGAAGAAACAAATTTCAATGGCAGCGTCAAAAGCTCACCACCATGAATGAAAGTTTGCCAAAAGCGAAACGGAAGAAAAACGATGCACAAAACAAACGGGACAGAACTTTAACGACGCTTGGCGTTGCCAGACTAATCGCTAGCGCAATTATTTAAATTAATTGCAAAATATTGATTAAAACATGTTGCTTCAATTAAGCAAAATGTTGTTAATAAATAATTAAGAGAAAGTGACTGTTACTAGATATCAATTATACTTTTGTAAAGTTGGAAAAAGCAAACCTTTTATTAAGTGAGACTGCTTTTTAAGAAGTTAATTTTTTGTAATATTTAACAACGCTATGTTGTGATTTTAATATTATTATTAAAAATTCTATTAGATGTGTTTTTTTTTAATTATTGCATTTTTTAGTCAAAGTTTAAAGTACTCATTGAAGTCCGATAGCTTGTAATCGAGTTTAACAACACTGCAACTTGTTCTCATAGCAGCCAGCTTTATGGTGCACAACCTAACGCGGGGTTTTAAAAATTTGAATTCAAGCAAAAGATAAATAAATCCTAATATTTTGCAATATAATAAAAATTGCTTTTATTGGGCGCTCTATGCATACATTTCATGAACAGATTTTTACATTTGAATTATGTGTATTACATTTCTGGACTGTGTAAACAAAAAGATTGCATTTAATTGAGGATTAATGTGTTTTTTGTGTGGTGTTTAGGTCTCTTAATCGGTGTCCGAACGTGTCGATTGCTTCTTTGACTTTTTATGCTTGCGCTTCTTGGTCTCGTGACTGCTACCGCGACTTTCACGTCTAGCACGACTTGGTGACGGATCATCCTGGTCACGTTCCTCCTCCTGCAATTTCTTCAGTGTCTCCGCCTTCAGACGCTCCAGCTCATTTAGCTCCCGCGTAGTGCGCTCCTTCTCTAACTCATCCAGACGCTGTTTCTCCGCACGACGTTCCTCCTCCTTGGCTATTTCCTTGACCATGTGAGCCTTGAGCAACATAGCCGCCTCCGCACGCTTCTGCATTTTCTCGCGCGCCGCCCTAGACTTATCATCGGAATCAGAGGGCAAGGCCGATGTCACCTTGGACACACTTCGTTCCCGCGAACGACGCTCTTGGGAACGCTGGTTGCGGCGTGGCCGACTGGAACTGCGTGAAGCACTGTGCCTACGGTCGCGGCTACGACTACGTCTGCGTTCCGGCGATTCATGTCGCTTGCGATTGGGTGACTCTCGTCGCTTACGATCTGGCGATTCCCGTCGCTTTCGGCTGGGTGAATCCTGGCGTTTCCTCACAGGTGACTCTTGTCGCTTCCTAATGGGTGACTCCTGTCGCTTTCTAGGCGGTGAATCCTGTCGCTTTCTGGGCGGCGACTCTTGGCGTTTTCTAGGGGGCGACTCCTGCCGTCTCCGGTCCGTTGACTCTTGTCGCTTCTTAGAAGGCGACTCTTGGCGCTTCCTAGGCGGCGACTCTTGGCGTCTCCGATCTGCGGACTCTTGCCGCTTCCTCAGAGGCGACTCTTGACGTCTTCTGTCCGTGGACTCTTGATTTTGCTTTTTAACAGGCGATTCGGGACGTCTACGCTCGCCACGACTACGCGAACGACGCTGACGATCTCTGGAACGGCGACGCTCCACAGGCGAGCTGCGAGTGCGTATGGGGGAGAGGGGAAAACGATTGCGATACTCGTTATCCTGCGACCGTTGTCGGCGATCACGATCGGCAAAGGGATTGCGACGGTTGCGATTCATTTGGTTTTGACCCTGGCCAAAATTATTATTATTATTATTATTGTTGCCCTGACGTCGTGGCGGCGAGCGTTGCTGGCGTCGTGGTGGCGATCGACGCCGTTGAGCGGAACGCGAGCGGCTCCTCTGACGATTACGTGAATTGGAACGATCACGACTGCGCTTAGGTCTCTCCCGTTCGCGTTGTTTATCCTCCAGCTTGCGATCATCGCGCTTGTTGCGACTGTCAACTGTGGATTCAACAGCCTTATCCCGAATCTGTTCCTTTGGAGGTGCCACCTTGGGATGGTCGCTGTGTTTTTGAATTGGTTTGCTAGTCTCCGGCTCCGGTTCGCTATCCGTTTGCTGTTCGTAGTCGAGCGCATTCATGTCAACGGATTTGCGACGTTTCGGTGAAGTTTCTCCTTTAGATTTTTCCTTTTCGCGCTCCTTTTCATTGGTTTCCTTTGCCCTGCCACGTTCCGGCTCCTTCTGTGTATGAGGATCGCTGCGTTTGCCGCTGATGCTGCTTTGCGGTTTCTGTTTGCTTGGTGACTTTTCGGGTGTCACCTTGCCGCCGAAAGTGCTGGCATGCGAAAGCTCAAAGAAGGATTTCTTTGGATCCTTGGATGCTTCCTCGTGTCGCTTTTTGCGCTCCTGTTCACGCCGTTTGACCTCCTCGTCACGCAACTTATTCTCCTCCTCCATACGTTCCAGATCTGACAGCTTGATGGTACGCTTTTGAGCATGCTTCCAGTGCGGCGGCGTTATGCTTCTTGAACGGCTGCGCGAGGGCGTACGGAAACGCTGCATATTTGAGGAAATACAAACAGCCATTAAATAAGGAAATTGACTTTTTGGAAGAACTTAAATAATATTGCTTACAAAGACGCCACGGCCCTTTACAATACGTCCGCTGCGTGAGGTTGGCACCTGCTTCTTTGACCAGCCAAATGCATTTCGATTACGCTCTCTGCCCCTGTCCCGATCATCACGTTCACGCTCCCGTTCACGATCACGCTCACGCTGACGCGCTTCTCGTGATACATCACGACCGCCGCGATCTTCACGGTCGCGTGAACGTGATTTTTCAGCGCGCATTAGGAATTTATTTGAAACCTGTATAAAAAAATTGAAATATCAAAATCGATTAAAATAGGGTAAGACGAAAGAATCAGCCCATTTTGTGGACTCGTCCGCTTAGTTCAGTTTTCAAAGATTCCGGCTCAGTTTTCGGAGCAGTTTATTTCTATACCTCTGGTATCTCGCTTGGATCAATTTTTGTCAATGTGACCAAAGGATGTATCTCGCCCTCCTCTTCAGTATGTTCCTGACGTCCATTGCCTCGCACAGCACGTCCTGAATCACTGCTAAAATAAAGGAAAGTTTCCTTTAAGATATAAAAATTGCATTAACAAATGTAACACACTTTTCGCTATCGCTGCTTTTGGAGTCCTTGCGTGAACGCTTTTTCTTAACTTTATCCTTGCGATGCTGCTGCTTAGCCTCAACTTCATTCTTGTCGCTGTCCGATTCTTCTGATGCCGTGGAGCGCTTCCTACGTTTCTTCTCCTTTTTTGCTGCAAAACACAAAATGTTGCAAGTTAAAAAGTTTTTAGTTAACAATTATTAATTTACCTTTTGTATGCTTAACTAGCTCGCCGCAATTGGATATTGCGGCATCCTGCAGCGGGCGTGAGTTGCGATCAATGGGAAGATCCTCTAATTGACGTACCAAATCCTGACCGGATAAAACGTGACCAAATACAACATGGATACTAAAAAAAGAAAGAAAGATAAATGGTTAATGATTAATGTTTAAAATGAAGTAATTTATATATTTTAATTAAATCTGCACAATTTTCTATATATAAAAAAATATATATATACACTCCCCTAATAATAATAATAAAACCTATTATGTATAGTAAAAATAAATATTCTATCATCTCGTATGTTATACTTAAATAATATTATTTTTTTGACATTTATTTGGATATTTGGCGATCCCGTATGCCTTAAAATTAAAAATAAAAAAAAAATAAATAAAAAAAATATTTGGGATTCAATTAAAAATTTTTCATTAAAAATTTAAAAAATAAAAAAAACTATTTTTATTACACAAATTAGAACCGCTTTATTTTTAAGGTTGTTCTAATTTCTGGAATATTCTAATTTCTGGAATATTCTAATTTCTGGACGATTTTTTTATATATAAATAATAAAAATGGAGTTAATTTATTACAAAAAGTTACAAAAAACTAGTAAGTGCAATATATATTATAAGTTCAGTTTTAATTTAAAATAATATAATAATAAATAAGGAATTCTTTAAATTAAAAATAAATGCAATAAAACAAAATATAAAGATTCACTTCACATTAAATATATTTTTTCAAATAAAAAAAAAAATTTATATGTATTTTGTAAAAAAATTAAAAAATTTATTAAAAATCCTAAATCTCATTTCTGGAAATTTTAAAAACTAAAGCTTCTAATTTGTGAGCGTCGACGGTTATTGAAAATAAAAATTTCTATCACCTTCTATGTTATACTTAAATAAAATAACCTATTTAACAATTATTTGGAATTAAATTGAATATTTTGCATTAAAATATGTAACAAAAAAAAATAATATTTCAAGAATATTTAAATTTTTTTTAAAAAATTTAATCAAAGCAAAAAAAAAAAGCCAAAATAATGAAAAACTATTTCAAAAAAATCTGTCGGCATATGAACTCTTATAATTTGGTTCATTTTTTTCAGTAGCTTGTTAATTTAACTATATATGTATAAATTATTCAATTCACATTTATTTATAAATAATTAATAATAATTGATTTACTTACTTGTCCAAGTGTGGCGCAGGCTGTGTTGTACTACAATGAGAAACAGAAGAAAGGAAAAATATTCTTTATACATTGCTAACTGGTTCGGTTTTGTTGTTTTTGGTTGTAGTAGCGATTTGTTGTAGTTGTTTTTTTCTATTGTTGTTGTTGCTGTTTACTTTTGTTGTTGTATTTGCTGCATTTTTATTTTGTTTGTTGTTTGGTGAAGATTTATGTTTGTGCAAACAAACTAAAAGTAATCAAGTTGAAGACGGCGCACAGGGCAAATGAAACTGCAACTGAGCCCAGTCTCGAACTGGATCTTGGATCAGGTCAAATGGTGCCTACCCCGGCCCGGCCGCCCGCCGCATCATCAGTGTCATCATCAATGGTCCCAGATCGCTTTGGATTTGGATCAATCCTCAGTTAGAGCCGCCCAAGCTGGCGTCCCTCTCTCTCCGTCTGGAATGTAGCGGAGTTGTGGGCAAACTTTTAGCCTTGACTGTGCTTGTGGCTGTCATTGTTGCTTATTTTTTGTTGCCAAGGACAGCCAGAGTGAAGGGGAAGAAGGAAGCAATCGGGCGGGGCACCCAGCCTAGGCCCCAGCTACGCCAGGGTTGCTGCACCCACAGACACAAATACACGCTTAAGCCGGCGTTGGATTGGGGGGAGTGAGACGGTGTCGGTGTCGGTGGGTGCTCAGTCCGCTGGTCAGAGGAGATAACGCAAACTCTCTATATGGCAATAGATCAATGAACAACAACAGAATTTTAAATATATATGCAAAAAGTACAAAGTAAAAATTTATGTATGAATTTCATGTTGATTAATGCCTGCAATAGAAACTTTTGAACAAATTTTGGTTCTGTCAACGATTAATTAAATTAAACACAACTCGTTAAATAATAACAACAATCGCACTTACATAAAGAACTGAGAGCCGTTGGTATTCTTGCCACGATTGGCCATGGAAAGCAGGAAGGGGCGATCGTGCTTTTTATCAAAGCATTCATCTGAAAGAAAAAACAATTAATATTAAAAAGTTATTCCGTTTTAAACTCTATTTAATTTAGGATTTATTCAGGCTTAATTAAATATCAATTTCTTTAAATTAAATTAGCATTTTATATTTGAAGTATACACACATATATAATTTTTAAGACTTATATCAATATTTTTCTATTTAAATTCATGAGAAATTGTCCACAAAAACTTCGGAAATATATTTATTTTTTAATTATATTTTATTTTATATTTTTAGGAAAACAATTTTCTCCTTCAAAATCTTTACTTTTCATAGTTTTTTGTAAAAAACTTCAGACATTTAGAACAATTTTAATGAAAATCAGAAACACATAACAGCTACCATAGAAACGATTTATCGAGAATTAAATTTAATATGTAAAATATATTGTTTTACATATTTTGTTGTCATGGAAGCAATTATTATTATTATCTACTGAAAGGGTTAATAAACCATCGGATTCCCATTGTCATTCCATGGTCAAATATAAGATTTAATAAAAAATACCAAGTTTTTATTACAATTAATTAAAATTCGACAATTTATCTAATGAATCCTCTCTACAGATATATGGAATAGAAAAGTGCTTTTCTTTTAATTAAAATTCTTGATTTTTAAGCTAAAAACGTGGTAAATCGCAACAAGAAAAGTTATCGATTGTTTAAGCTTTCGAATATATCGATAGTGTGGACAAAGGACGAATGGAATCACTTTGGTTAGTGCGATCATAAATAATTTGAAATGATATCGATAGCATCGATAGACTTATATTTATATAAAAAAATTAGGTACCGCAATGATTATAAGTTTAATTTTAAACAATTACATGTCAAGTATTGAAATAACTATAATTTTCTGAGCAATAACGAGTAAAGGGTTTATTTTTAATTTAAAAATTCTTTGCTCAATTATTGTGCTCCCCTCATTGAATTTTTTAACCCAAAAAGTTTGCTGTTGCCCTGGTATTTAAGATAATCAACACATTAACTTGTTTCAAGCGAACTAAGCTAATTACTTATATTATCGATTGAATGTCCCAAAACACTTGATGTTCGATAACATTGCAATTATCCAAATGTCGATTTAATAGTATCAGCAAACCATATGCATATACATACATGAAATTTTAATTTGTGCATGTATGCAAGTATACACACGCACACACACATACTATATACATACATGCATGTAGATAAGCGACTCGCACACCAACACACAACTTACCCTCGAATGTGCCGCCATAAATTGATTCGCCGCCGGTTCCATTGCCTGCACTAAAATCCCCCGCCTGCACCATAAAGTCCTTGACCACACGATGGAATATAACATCTTTATAATGTAACCGTTTGCCGGTCACAAGTCCGGTGCCCTTTTCACCCGTACACAGAGCACGAAAATTCTCAACCGTTTTGGGAGCAACATCGCTAAATAGCTCGAACACGATGCGTCCCACACTCAAACCACCGAGCGTTATGTCGAAAAAACAACGCGGACGCGTTGCACTCGCGTCCCGTTTATTAACCGTCATATTTTTAGTTAAATGCAATTGATTTTATTTGTAATTTTGTTGATAAGTTTTCACGTTGCACAACTTTTTTCGTTTTGTGATTATCTCTGTATTTGCGCCTAGACAGGGCTGGCAAGCAAAAAGAAAAATATTATTTTATACCCAGGGCTGCACACTGGTGATATGGTCACACAGTTTCCGGTCTAGGGCTCCGGAACACTAGTTCCACTCATTAAATAAATTTGAAATATGATTAATATTATGTGTGCAAATTTATTTATATATATTTTTTTATTTATTATATTATAATAAATAAATATGCTCTGATTTAGCTTACCTTGTAGATAAATTTTCATTTATGTACATTTGACATTTAGTTTATTCTTTACATTTTAGTTTACAATATTTAAAAAAAAATTTGTATTTAAAAATGTCAAACCTAAGTTTTATTAAATATTAAATATAACATTTATTACTAACTATTAATTTTGCTACTTATTAGCTTTCGTTAACCTTTAAGCTCAACTTTAATAATATTCTTTTCTATTTAGTTCCAAAATCTATCTAACTTGGAGGTAAGTTATTATTATCTGAAAACTTAAGTCTTCTTTTTTAAATAAAACCAATGTTTCTAGATAGTATATGGGTACACGAATATTTATATTTTAATTGCACATACACACAAAATGATTAACAAACTCTAAGAAATGCAATGGGTACAGAGGGGTTTAATGGGATTTGTTCAACTTAAAGCTAAATATATTTCATTAAATTACATAAAACATATCGCTCTGGCATACATAAGTATATATAGTCCATCTATGCGGTCAGAAAAATGGAATTCTTTATCTTGGGTACGAAACATTCGGCTGTTTATTCAACAGTCACCGACTTGGCCAAATTACGTGGACAATCCACGTCACATCCGCGCAGCACAGCAATGTGATAGGAGAGCAGCTGCAGGGGTATTACGGTGAGAATGCCCTGTAGACAGTCCACGGTGCGTGGTATTTGAAGTGAACGTGTCGAGAAGGACATGGTCTCAGTGTCGCCCTCCTCACAAATGAGTATGGGACGTCCCTTGCGCGATGTGACCTGTTGCAGTGCATTCATGCACTTGGTGTAGACTGGATCGCGTAAAACGATCATCAGCACGGGCATCTCATCGTCCACCAGAGCAAGCGGTCCGTGCTTTAGTTCGCCAGCCAATATGCCCTCGCTATGCATATAGGTGAGCTCCTTCACCTTGAGGGCGCCCTCTAGGCAGGTGGCAAAATTGAAGCCACGTCCCATAATAAGCAGCGACTTGTGCTGATATAGCTCCTTGGCCAGCTCCTGCACCTGTGAATTCAATTGCAGCACCGTGCGTATATGCATGTCCAGCTGAGAGAGTCCAGCGATTATTTCTAGACGACGCTGCTGGAGGGATAAACGATCCTCGGACATGACCAGAGCAAACATTACCAGCGATATAAACTGTGAGGTGTATGCTTTGGTAGAGGCAACGCCTATTTCCGGTCCAGCATTAATATGAACGCCACAGTGCGACTCCCGACAGATGCTGCTGCCCACGGTATTGGTGATGCCCACGATCAGGGCACCACGTTGCTTGCAGTAGCGCAGCGCCATCAGGGTGTCCGCTGTTTCGCCCGATTGCGAGATGAAGAAGCACACATCATCCCGATAAATGGGCGTATTGCGATCAAGGAAATCAGAGGCCAGCTCCACCATGACTGGCAGCTCGGTGAGTTCCTCCAATAGCTGACGTGTGGCCACTGCGCTGTGATAGGATGTGCCACAGGCAATGAGCATTAGACGCCTGCAACGTTTGATCTCTGGTATGTACTCCTTAATGCCGCCAAGGACAATAGTTTGGGTATCGAAGCGTACGCGACCACGCATCGTATTAACCACGGATTCAGGCTGCTCGAAAATCTCCTTGAGCATAAAATAGTCGTAGTTACCCTTCATGATCTGTTGTATCTCCATTTTCAGTGTAATGATCTCACGTGCATGCGGATCATCCGAGGATTTGTTAAGGCGATGAATGCTTAAAGTTCCGTCGCGTTTAACAGCAGCCACATCATCATCCTCGAGATAGATAACTCGATTCGTATGCTCAATGACCGCCGATGCGTCTGAGGCAAAGAAATATTCGACCTCCTTGTGTTCCAGCGGTTGAAACTCGGCGCTGACATCCACATTGCAGGCGCGGCCGCTGGGCAGCAGCTGAAATTGCGGCTGGCCATGCGGCCGATGCGCTTTGGTGTACAAAATGGGCACATGATCTGTGGCCAGCTTGGTCTTGGCCTTGATGCCTACTAGAAGCGGTGAGCCGCGACGTGAGGCAACGCATTCGCCCGGAAAGTGCTTGGACTTGAAAGCAATGGCAAAGGCGCCCTCAATTTGCTGTATGGCCTGCTCGACCAGCTCGCCAAAGGTGTAGCCAGGATGCGATTGCCACAGGTGATGCACCAGCTTGGCAATTACCTCAGTGTCCGTATCGGATTCAAAGACATAGCCACGTTTCTCCAGCAGCGTCTTTACATCCTTGTAGTTCGTTATGATGCCATTGTGCACCACCACAAAACTGTTGTCCACATCCGAGCGTTGCGGATGCGAGTTGAGCTCGGAGGGCACACCATGTGTTGCCCAGCGCGTGTGCGCAATACCAATGTGTATATCCACCGGTTGATCATAGCCCTCACCCTGGCACACTTCTGCAATGGCATCCTCTAGAACTTTAACCTTGCCGGTGCGTTTCACCATGAGTATATCCTGTCCCTGATTGGGTGCATCAATTGCCAGTCCGGTGGAGTCATAGCCACGATACTCCAGACGTTTCAGGCCCTGTACCAACAGTTCCAGCACCTGCTGACGCGACTTTGGTGTCAGATAATTCAGATAAGCGAATATGCCGCACATTATTCAACAATTTATTTCGCTTTTTTTTTCCTTTTTGTTGGTTGCTTGATGGGCCACGTCGGCGTTGCTCTGCTTCTTAGTGTAAACTGCGACTTTAGCGTCGATTCTAGGGAATTTTATTTGCCAGTGATAAATTGTGGCCTAAGCACACCCGCAAATACACACACACACACGCGCAATGGTAATCAACTAGCAGCTGACGTGCGCAATGTAAACAAAATGCAATGCATTTGTTGTTGTTAATTGGAGTATAAGAGCGGGTGTCACCTAAATAAAACATTAAATTTAGCAAAGGTCACGCAGCAGCAACAATGCATTGCCATTGACAGAACGCATAGGGCTTAGCTTTAATATTTAAATAAATATATGTTAAACAGAGTTGTGTCGCATCGTTCAGTATAAGTTCAATTGAACGAGTCGGTTAATCTAACCACTTCTGAACTTATTCAGTGGTTCATGAACGAATCTGTTTAGAATTGTATAACCATAACAAAAACAAAATAAGAACTTGTTTATCCTTTTTTTTCTTAAAATAAATTTATTGGCGTTATTGATTGATTATATTAATATTAAGAGATTCCTAAAATTATATTTAGTTTTCAAACACAGAAATATTCTGAATTACAATATGGTTACTTTTGTTTAATTATACAACAAAGAAATTGAAAATGTTCCATGTGAAAACAAAAAAGTTACACTCTGAAAAATTTATTTATCAAATTAAACCAGAAATCTCAGCTCTAATCTTTTAAAAGCAACGAGGCGGTATTTAGAGCATTACCATCTTGAAATTTTAAGGCATTGCGCTGCGAATGTCAAAAAAAATATCGATAGTTTTGGGCAACAACAGCCCTGCTCTTTTCCTTTTCGACCGCGACGGGTAAAAAACCACATGTCTTGCTCGGTATCCGAGATTTTATGAAATTATGCTGCAAAGTGCTGTTAAAACATAAACAAGTGCTTATCGTGTCAACTATTAACTGAATACAATTGCAATTTGTGACAAACTGTGCGAAATAATTGCATTCGAGCTAATTTGTAACCAAAAAAAAAAAAACGTTCTAACTACCAACCCACCAGCGCGTGAGTGAGCGAGCGAGAGCGTGTTAGTGTGAGTGCAAAGAGTGCGAGAAACCGCAAAGCAAAGCATACGAAATAAAAACAACAACAACAACAACGCATAAGTGAAACGTTAGCAAAGCAAAGAGCAAAGCATAAAAGTCGAATTGTGTATCAATTTTTTGTTGTTGCTCTCGTGTTGTTTTCGTCGTTTGTTGCCGTACAATACACGTACACACTTATTGTGATTTAAATTCTTGGTGCGTAATTTTTTGTTTATACCAACAAAATAATGTGTATGCATGTGCGAGTGTATATATGTGTGTGTGTGTGTGTTTGTAAATGTGTCTTTCTGAAATTTGAGCTAGAACCATTAGTGCAGCAGGCGTAGGCAGGCTGCACAAACAGCTGTTTAGTGGCCAGGGATACACACGCTACCAACGTTGTTGTTGCATAACCACATTTTATGCCGCTATTATTGTTTATTTGCATTTTCTCAGTATGCCGTAGTGGAGAGTATTTGCTATAATTATTTCTGTCTGTGCACGTTCATTCTACACTTTTGTTCTCGGTTCGCTTTTGCGTCGCATTCAAATTCTAGCGCTACGATTTGTAGTGTGACCACTTTGACGCAGGTTGGCAGCACCGCAACTAAGCGCTTGTTGCTTTTTGCTCTGCTGCTTCGTACATAGTGTGGGGGGCATTCGTCGACTGTGGCTGCTGCTTGCTACGCCGCGCCTTAACCTCACTTGTGACTCTTCTGTGTTCTGGCTGCATAATATTATAGTACTTTCAATTGCTTTTCCTATCAATTTTTTCGTGCTTCATTTGAAGCGTATAATGCACCATTTCTAAGTAAGAAGAACACTTGTCTAAAACCAATAAAATTCAATTCGTAAAGCAGCGTTAAAAATTGTTATAAATTTGCTGCCAAGACAGCAGCAACAACAACAACAACAGCCAGCCAACTCCAGGCCTTTAAAAGTGTATGGGGGAGGGGAGACATATGATGGACCCAGTGCTAGTGCATTAACGTAAGCCGCATGCAGTTTTTACTGCCATTTAAAAAGGTCGAATGTGTGTGTGTGTGTGTGTGCGTGTGTGTGTGATAGATGAAGAAGCATAACTGCAAATTTAACTAACGAGATTTATGTTATAAAAATTACAAACTCTACAGTTATTTTATAGCAAATCGTTTGTTCGGATCTCGTTGATATTTTGTCTGGTAAGGAAGCACCAAAGAGTTTCCCCATCCAAACTACAACAACAACGATAACAGAGAGCAGACGCATTTGAAGTTACAACAGAGCCACAGCAGCAGAGTTGCAGTGGAGCCTCAGCAGCATAGTTGCAGCAGCATCGCAGCAGGGCCTTAGCAGAGCTTTAGAAAAGACTCTGGCAGAACCTGAGTAAAGCCTGAGCAGAGCCTCAGCAGAACCTCAGCAGAGCCACCTCAGAGCCGCAGCAAAGCTTCCGAAGAGACTCAGCAGAACCTCAACAAAGCCTCAGCAGTCGCAGCAGAGCCACCACAGCCTAAGCAGAGTCACAACAAAGCCTCAGCAGAGTCGCAGCAGAGCCGCCGCAATCTGGAGTAGCGCAACGAGTGCTGCCTACTCAGAGAATTAGCAGCAGCAGCAGCAACAATAACAACAACAACAGCAAGAAGGAACACAACAATATGTCCAGTAGCAAGGAGGATGTGTCTGCGTCGAATGTCGGCGTTGCTGCAACTGCAACTGCAACAGCAGCAGCCGCAGCAGCTGCCAGCGCATCATATGCCAACGTTGTTCAGAATTTGGACAATAAAAAAGCAGTTGCCTCTGCCTCTGCCGCTGCCGTAGACAACAAGGAAAATCAACCGAATTTGAAGACGTTGAAATCATGGAGCGAGGAGACCGCTGCCGCCGAGGCCGCCGTCGACGAGCTGCCCAATGTGGGCGAGAAACGCGCTGCCGCTGCTGGCGATAATACGGCAGAGAACTCATCTGAACTGGACGACAATAATGACTTTTTGCCGGTGCTATCGCATCATCGACGTGATCGTAAAAAAGCACGCAAGGACAAGCCAACGGTACGGGAACAACGCGAACATCGCGACAAGCAGCAGCAACAGCAGCAATCAGCTGGACCAAGTGGCTCTGGTGTAGGTCAGGGTCAGGGTCAAAAGCCAGCCTCCGGACGCCGTCTTCCTGCCGGCAGCGAAACGGATGGACGGAAGCAAACGGTGCGCTCCCGAGCGCCACGTGGCAACAACAATAATGGCAACAATTCTGGCAAAATTCAAAAGGAACGCAAGTCTGATACTTCACCCAGCGCCAGTCTGGATGCCGCTGGCAGCAGCGGCAACGAAGCTAAATCCGCTGATGGCGATGCCCAGGTGGCAACAACGGCCGCCTCCACAACAGCAGCAGCAGCTGCAGGAGGTGCAGGTGCAACAGGAGCAGCCGCCCAGCAGCCAAAGCGCTTCATAGCAGCGCCGCCGCCAAAGGTCAATGCTTGGAAGGTAAGTGTCCCAAATTATTTATTTAAAATTTTTTATTAAAGTAATTTCCAAATATTTGCAAGTTTTTATAAAAGGGAGAGTGTCAGGAATTTAAATGTTTATATATTTTCGCTTAAATGCTGGAATACTTAATATAATATTACAAATTTAACGCAAATTAACCGAAAAATAAAATAAAAATAAATTATAAATTATATGATTAAAAAATCATTTTTCTGTTTTTTTTTTGTATGTAAAAAATTAATTTAACTCGGAAATTGTTGCTAACATTTTTAATTTTGTAACTGTGTTTAAAATTTTTTAAACCAATTTTTAAATTTTGGTGGATAAACTGTGGACTGACAAAGCACTAAAAAAAACAGAATATTTGAATTAAATATTGGAATATACAGTATTTAAATAAAGACTTAAAAATTTCATATTTTTTTTTATAGTATTCAATTAATTCACATTGGTAATAAATGTAGCAATTTATGTCGAATCATATTGTAGATTGATTTTGAAATAATTAATTTATATAAATATATATATTTTTTTATCATGAATCTATAATTTGTGCATTTGTTTTTATCGATAAAAAAAAATCATTCACATTAGGAGAGAAATATAATAAAACAATATTACCCTCTAACGCTAATTTTTGAATTTCAACATTTATTTGAACAATTTGCAATTTTTTTTTAAATTCGAAAATATATATTAACTTATAAATTTATTAAAAATCTTTAAATATGAAATGATTTTTAAATTAAATGCAAAATATGTCAATTATTTTTGGAGTTAAAAAATCTTTAAATATGGTATTTTGAAATTGCTTAAATAAAATTACGACACAATTACAAGACCTATCAAGACCATATCAAGTGAAAAAAATTAAGAAATAAAAAATCAGTATTTTTGTTAAAACTAATTTTTATTCATTTATAAGTGCAACAATGTATATAATAATAGGGATATTGAATATATTTAAAATGTCGTATCTACGATATTTTCTTTCTAAAAATATCAATATTTTTTCCCAAAAAATATCACGATATATAAAATATTATTTTTTGTAAAAAATATCAATATATTGATATTTTTATATATTATCAACAATTCCAAAAAATATACAATTTTGGATGATATAAATTGTCTAGACTTCACACATTATAAATAATTCTGATAGACTAAAACAAAGAGCAGGGTGTGGGGGGTAAATTAAATATGCCCATATATGTACGACATTGTTATTGTTTTGTAGTAAGTATGTTGATCTATTGTTGGTAAACAAATGTGCGTAGAATGGCATAACAGCTGATAAACACAAGTTCGAAAACAAGACAACAAAAAGACAAAAAACACGTTTCTGCTGTCGTTGTTATTGTTTTTGTTTTTGTTGTTATCGTCATGTATCTCAAACATGATGATTACATATTTATAATGGGGGTTGTATCTAATGTATGTAGATACATTTGCTGTTGGTATCATTTATGTGTACATTGCATAATATTGAGTGTATAAACATTTTGTCAAAACAAAGCGCAAAACACGCAAAACGAACTCGGAATTTATTTGTTTTATTTCGTTTCTTTTTATTTATAATTTTTGTGTATTATGCAATAAACGAAAGAAAATGAAACGAACGCCCGGCGACTGAAACGACAATAATTACGCCTAAAATAAAAATAAATAAAAAAACAAGAACAAAGCAACAGCAATCGGTTTGTTTTTCCCTCACATTTGGCGAAAGAATAGATGAATTGCTAAAAAAATAAATAATTCAATTGTTTACTAGTTTTTTCTATTTGTAAAATGTCATTTGTTGTCTTAATTAATTGAATTTACAAGTTTACGCTGCTTAGACAAATAATTGTTTTTATTTTTTCGATTTTTTTTTTTGCATTTTGTCTCACGAAAAACGAGAGAAAAGTAAAAATGTACAGTTAAAAATAAATGTCAAGGTCAGCAGCGTGGCAGCCGCGTCGACGTCGACGTCAACGTCCACGTCAACGTAAGCGTTTTGTTGTTGTTTATCAAACACGAAAATGACACAAAAAGTAAACAGTAAATTTGTGATTTAACATAAGCGAGAGAAAAAAGTGCAGAAAGAAAGAGAGAGCGAGAGAGAAAGGCAGCAAGGAGCGAGTAATACAGCATCTAAAAAGGTGTGGCAAAGTTTTCTTTTGTTATTTGCACACATATGTATGTATGTTTGCGTAGCAGAGCTTTAAAATAATTCTAACGGTAATTACTCATAATATCATAATATTATATCAATTATAAAAAGGGCTTTAATTTCAAGTCGATAACATTATGCTGTGCTAACGATATCTATCGTATTTTAAAGAGCAAAGAATTTCGATTCTGTTTTTATTTATTACATTTTTAATAAACAATGTTTGTTGTTTAGTATACTTTTTTTTTTCCAATAATATTAAAATTATCGATATTTTTCGACACCTACACCTTAACACACCACTAGACTGTTACAATTCACCTCATTTTATTTTAATAGTCATCATGTAATTTCTATATTATGTAAATTACTATTTTTTTTTGTTTGCCATATTGCTTGAAGCACCCTCGCTCGCTTACCGTTGACACTTTGTTGGCCTACATTATGCAAATAATATCATGCAAATTAAGACTAATTAAGAAGCTTGAAGCTTCTTTTAAAAACATTTGCGCTGTTGCCGAGGTGAACACCTTCACAACAACAACAACAACGAAGAACAATAGTAACTCTCGCTTTTGCTTCCGTTTCTTGTTTTTGTTGTTGTTTAGCGCTGGCACACAAGTTTTGGCCTGTCGTTTTATGGCTGTTCTTGTTTTTAACTACCGTCGCGCGTCGCGACAGACGCGTCAATTTTGCTGCCGCCGCTGCAACGCAACGTAGCGCAGCGAATTCAAATCAGAAAGCAAAACCAAGAGAGCAACCAACCAGTTGACGTGTGCCATTTCAAACGTTCGCAACGTGCGCGCCATCATCAGTATTGGCATAAAAACTGTATTTAACATATATAAACATATTTATTACGAACTTTCAAACATATAAATATAAATTTTGGTCACCCTAATTTGTTATCTGCATATTTAAGTCGGGCAGCAGCGGCCAGCACGTGTGTTTCGCGTCGGTGCCCGCAGAAAACTCACCACACTTCTGGTGAACTGGCAATGCGCGATTAAAATAAATTCAATTCGGTATCAAATAAATACCAAAATACCCAAGCAAAAGAAAAATATGAAAACATGAAACGTGGAAATTCACAACCGATGTTGAGTACTTGTTGAATATCAACAACGTATTTCGCTCTCTCTCTCTCTCTTTTCTTCACACTATTTGCCAACTAAATATTACGATTGAAATACAGTGAACGCTCGATAGCGTAAACTAAAGCAAGTTTAAATGAATATGAATTTATCGACAATTGCAATGAAATGAGTCGAATTATTTATATGTAAAAAACATATTTTAATATATAAACAAATATTTTGTTCACTTTTGCGAGAATATACTATTTACATGAATATATTTAAAGATTTGTAAAATACATACATACAGAACGCCCATAAATCACAACGATAACGTCGACACACCGAGTAATAATAATAACTGCGAGAAGAAACAACAAATATAATGAAAACAAAAGTAAATATAGTACAATCAACTTAACAATTTGATGTTTATTCAAAATCTCAATGTCTATATTTAGAATAATAGAATTAATGTCAAGCAATTTATTCATTCACTTGTGTGAATATGTAAATTGTAATTTTCTATATATACTATAATACTATATGTTAGGTCTGAATCATTTGCTTTAGCTATAGCTTTCTATACTCATTGGAAGGGGTGCTGTTGCTAACTCATTATTAACTGAGCTTAGTTGTAAGCAAACAGTTACATTTTGTTTATTCAACTGGTTTAATATTAATATAGATTTAAATTGACATAGTTTATTTAATTTTGCAAATTGTATATTTGCAAAAATCAATATAACTACACTCGCACCTAAGTTTTAATAATTTAATTCCAATTATTATTTACCTTAAATTTGTAAAAACATTACTCAATTTATAGTAATAAAATCAAAAATTCTCTGCTTTCTTCATGAACTGCTTGAAATTTAAATACTGCACTGCTTGATTGATCAAAAGGTATTTTTTTTAGGTTTTTGACTATATCTTTGGATGTTTCTGATAAATTGTTACTTTTCTGTGATTTCTTTTTATTTTTGGATTTTATTTATTTACACTTTCCATTCTATATACTGTATTTTAGTCCTCCACAAAGGAAAAATAAACTTTTGTTATAAACTGTGGCTTCTTAGCTACTAACCACGTATTTGACAGTAAATATTCGGAAGTTGGCAGCGGAAACTTTACCATATCGGGTGTTATATAAAGGCCAGTTATCAATTGGGGACCCTGTATACAAAATACGAGTATATCAAATGTTTTTATTTTTTAAATCCCATTTATGTACTTACATTATATGGACACTTATGATCCAAATTGGAAAACTTTTTAAAAACGCCAAAAATGAAATTTATAGTCGGATTGTTACGCTTTTGTTGATAATCGCACCAATCTACTGTTGCGTTTATAACCCATGGTTTGTAGCCATTTGCCTTCTTTAAAATTTGCATATTGACATGAAGATCATTTGTAGAATAAAAAACAGTTGCATTTAAATTAAATACAATCTTATTTCGTTGAACTACACGTAAACGACACTCGTTGAACACAATCAAGGATGTATTAAAGGATTCACATACCACATTCGTGAACTTTAATACACTCGCATCCTGAAAAAAAGCCAAAAGAAACGCTTTGATATACAAATAAAAATAATTTTCAATATAATATAAATACCGTATATAAATTTATAAAGTTTAATGTCAACATTAAAGGCAGTAGTTTAGCAAATATTTTTAGTGTTTTATTCATGACGATGTGCTTCGAGTTTCTATCGATTCAAAATGAAAATGTTATAACTAAATATCTTTCCAATAGAGTTTAAGTCAACATAAATAATAACCACATTAAATATATAAAAATAATGTTTTAATAAGGCCCATTTTGATTCTAGATTATACTATTTAAATTATTTTTTACATAAATATCGGATTTCAGTCAAACATATTTCTCACGCTTGAATGAAATTCGGTTTTATATCAATATTAAATATATTTTCAATATACAAAATGTACTCAGAATGTTTCTGTACTAAATAGACATAAAATGGAATAAGAATCACGGTTACAGACAGATACAGGTTCCTGAGACCTCATAAAATATATATATAAGGTATCTTAATAAAAATCTATAAATCAATTTAAAGTGTGTTTAGATTTTCCCATGTAAATTAATAATATAGGATCCACCCAGAGACTGTCCGAAATCCATTCTGTAGCTTTGTTTTTTTTTTTATTTTTTTATTTCTTTATAAATTTTTCATTTCCTTATACGAGTATTACTTCCAATATATTCATTGTGTACGTGTATTTCTTTTGATATTTATCACAGACAAAGAAATGTGCATTTGCATATATATCTTTTATACGTCGCTCTTATTATATATAATTTTCCCTTTTCATTGGAATTTTTGTTTGTATATTCAGAGCTTTTCTTCTTTTTTTTTTTTAATTTATTTTAATATATAAAACTTTAATCTTTAACCTTAGTTTAGTACTCTGCAAGTACACATACTTAAATTCGTTTAAAACTATATATTCGTATTATTCATATATTTAGTGGATAATAAATTTGTTTTTTTTTCTTCGATTTATTCCTTTTTACTTAATTTTTCTATTCAACTTACTTCAAATCAATTTAAAACACTATTACTTCTGTTCTCAATAATATTGTTAATATACACTTGTATTAACTTAGAATCTAATTTATAGTTAGTTTATAGTTTCTTAGTTGAAAGAATATAGTATAAATAATTATTTGCAATTAATTTTCTATATGTTTTTCAAAGAATTCAGTAAAATGCTTGAACAGCATATTCAGATAATTTTAAGCATTCTAAAAGCCCATTGTTCTTATTATGTGATAACTTTGTAATATGTTGTTAATTGCTAGATATTTATTATTAATTAAAAGCAAAGTATTTATTAACTTAACGTTAATTCGCTAATAGAATTAATTAATTAATTTTCAATGGCGTCACTTAAAAGCCTTTAAGACTTTGTTTGCGGTTATTATTAATCTCTTGACACAATGAAGAGATGTGTTCTGATATAAATTAGTAAGCAAAGCCAAAAGAAATTTTTTCTATTGAAGAACATATTTATGGGTATTGTGTCATATTAATACTATATTCAAAATCGTGACGTAAAGATATTTACTTTTGCAGTAACGTAACAGAAACTTGTACTTATATGTACATAATATATAAAGAAAATGTAAGAGCGAGTATATTTTGTGTAGACTCTACATTGTAGGGTATAAAATCTATATAATAAGCTTCACTCGCACTCTTTTACTCAATCTCTTTTACTAAAACTCTTCTCTTTTCATTATACTCTTTTACCTAAACTCTTTAACTCAAGTTCTTTCACTCAAACCACTTTACTCAAGTTCTCAAAGAAAATAAGATTAAAAATTTATACTGCTTTTGAACTACAGTAAATATTAACTACACACAAATGCCTTTAAAAAATAATTTAAGCAAACACATTTCCTAATTAGAGTTAAATAAAATACGTTGGCTATTAAATTATTCTACTAATTACACAAATTTGAATGTTTAGCATATTAAATAGTATCTATGGATATCTGTAGGTACCCACGGGTTGGCATTCGAGCTTCCCATGCGGACTATAGGGTACCTATTAGATATACATATATGTAAATCTTGAGTACGCTCTCTTTGGATTTGGGCGTGATGATATATGCAAGCTACGCAGTTAGCACACCGTATTCAAAAAAAAAAATAAATAAAAATAAAAATAAAAACAACTTATGCCTATACACAGGCCCCTTCTTAACCCACACACACTTAAACTTAAATATATATACTATATATAATCAACTGTCCCGAGTCATTCGCCGTTGAAGTCGCTGCCTTGTGGTGTGGCTCCAGTTTGTCAGCTTGTTATTATCAATTGCGTACAATCTAATAAAAAAAGAAACACTATAAATAGCAAATAGTAAAATGTAATATGCTCATAAATCTTAAGTGTTGACCTTTTTAATACTCTATTTTAAATGGGTAAACGGGCTTGATAATTTATGAAATATATATTATAATATTCCCTAACCTATAGATTCTGAGATTGTATGGTTAGCCATCCAAAGTTGACAAATTACAACTATAAATTAATGTTTGAGCTTCTTCAAAGATTTAAGCAAAATATTTTTATATTTACTTTTATTGCCTTTTCTACAAATAAAGAATATCTGTATCCACCTTATCTATATATATCTAAGGTCAATAGATTTTATATGAGGGCTACTGATAAACCTCCATGGAAAAAAAGGTCATAAGATTGTAGTTTACTATCCCTAAAATCCCTAAGATCTTTTTAAATTTTATCTATTATTTTTTTAATTTTAATTTTTTTTTTGTTATATTTTCAATATTAAACAATCAATTAAAAAGAAAAGAAATTATTAAAATAAGAATAGAAAACTGCCTGATAATAGATTATATTGCAGTCGGGAGTTTCTTAACTGCAATTTTCTTGCTTTTTTTGTAAAATGTAAATATGAACATTTTATGCATTTTTATTTGCCGTTGACTAGTCTGTTGTTGAATCAGTTGAAAACCTGCTTAGCTGGTCAGTGGACACACCTCCCATCTCCCCCTCTTTTCGTTGTCAATTTGATTAAAAGCACGTTCTCTGCTTCAAATATTTTTTAGGTTTATTTATTTTTATTTTATTTATTTTTTTACAAAACAATTTTTTGCGGCCGGCATCTTTTTGCCGCTTGATTGGTCATTTGCAATCTACTTATTTAATTTTTTTTTTAGAACGTAGAAAGACTCAGCACCCCGCCCCCATCTTAGGACTGATTACGAACGTACGAAAACAAAATGATGTGAGGAGGAGAGTGGAAACTAGAGTAGACTAGAGAATGTTTGCCTTTTTGCACGTTTTTTTTTTTTGAGCCACTGTCCAGCTTGAATTTTTGTACGATTTCGCTTGTAGGAACCCAAAGACCCGATTTGACTTGACTCGAATATTTTTCTTTTTTTTTTTTGTTTTGTTGTTGACGTTTCTTGATTCTAATGCCAGCGTCGACGTTAGCAGCGACGCCAACTGTTAACTGCGCGCTTGGGAACATTTAAAGTTGTGATTTTGCAATAAAATCGAATCAGTTGTCTTTCAGCAATCGTACATTGTGGAACTATATACACCTGTATATATATATACATATGAAAACATTAAAGCCATATAGTAAACAAAGATATTAATGTGCTACAACTGAGAAACTCTATTGCGTATTTAATATTTAACTCGAGCAGGCAAGTTCAAGTTTTATTTTTATCGTAAGTTATAATGATTTTTAGGGAATGTGCATTTAATTGAGTACGAGTATTAATGATTAATGTACATTACTATAGAAGTATGTTTGATTTTTCAAATCATTGTGCAAATAGAAATAATAAAAAGCTCTTTAAATCAATGACCTTGAATTAACAAAAATACTAAATACAAACATGTGCTAATCTATGTATAAACGAATTTTATTTTTAAGCATTTTTATTAATTTAAAATACGTCACATGCATAGAGGTGAGCCGGGGGTTCAAAATGTCTTGACACAGATAAGAGTAATACATAAATTTTGGCTTTAGTTAAATTTTACAATTAGCTCAGATCACGTTGCAATCACGTGCACTTGGAAAAACCTTTTCCTTTCATAGTGTAAGTGGAAAAATACTGACCCTGATTAGCATTAGACGAATGAGTCATACTATGTAAGTATAAGTGCTGCATTTTTCCGAATTCTAAATTGAAAATAAAATAAAATGAATTTGCACATTATGGGTACGAGGTGTGGTGTGTCACATAAAATGATTCTTTATATGACCAATTGCGTATTAACAAGTTTTCTTAAATATTTATTTTAAAGAACAATTTATCCAAATGCATTTTCGGTATAGTACAATTATGGTACATATAAAAAGAAAAATATGAAAAATGAAAACAACGCGCAACTCGTTGCGCTCTCTTTCTCTTTCTGACTAACGCTCTTTCTCTTTGTAATGCGGAGCTAGTTTTTCCACCACCCGCGGTGGTGGGTTGCTGCCTCTGTGGCCTACGTGCCCAAAATCACATGTTGTTTGTTTTGCTGTTTTTCGCGTTACAGTTACAACACATTACAACAAATTTGGTAGCGCAAACAACAATCGTTTATTGCTATTGTCAAATGCTATTGACCTCTTGTTTATTTGTTTTTTGTTTATATGCAAAGAGACTGGTCAAAATACATAATGGATCACTTAGTAAAATGGTAAAGAAAATGCGTATTAAAACACGTAACGAAGCGCACGTATAAAAACCTGTATCTATCAATTATACAGGGTGTCCACTGTGCACACTGCGCTAGCTAGCTCTCTTGTCGCCTTGGCCCGGCTAATTGGCCCTCTCTTGTTGGTTCTCCTACTCACAATTACATGCGCTCTCTCAACCGGCGCATCGGCTGTTTTTTGTTTTTATTTTGAATCACATTTTATATGTATGTTTTAACGTTGTTGCTTTGTATAACCAGTTGTTGTTGTTGTTGTCGCTTGGCCCTCTTTGTCCGCGAGAGCGAGTGAGTGTCGTTTATAGCTGCTACTGTTGTTGTTTTCATCTTCGTTGTGCTCGGTTTTGCTCACGTAGCCACCGCGTGCACAGCGAACGCGGCAGCAGAGACGCAGGCAGAGGCCGAGTTGTTTTCATTGCCCATAATTCGCTGTACGCGCACAGAATTCTACAAGCAGCCAAAGAGAACGGACGCGTTTTAAAAAAAGTGTTCCAACAGTCGATTTGTTTAAACAATTTGTGACAGTGAGTGAGAGAGCTTAAATATCAGCAGCAACAACAACAACTGCACAAACATATACATGCATACATGCACATGTATTTTGTGTGAACAGCAAAACAAATAAATTGTTCGATAAGATATGAAATAAAGCTCTGTGTACAATAAAAATAAAAAATAAAAAGATTTTATAAATTGTGTTTAGCATTTGTGCAAAACTTGAGGTAATTTTTCTAGTTCATCAAATATATGTCGTACGATTCATCTAGTATACATTTATGTATCTAAATGATGCGTGCCACACGAGTCGAAACTGGGTTAGGGACACTCCCCAAACCGAGATTGGTAGCCTGCCTTTGTTTGTTGTTTTTGCATGTGGCGCCTTATATTTAAGGTTATGTTGAAATTGTGAGCGAGAAAACTTTTAACAAAAAAAAAAAAACAAATTTTAACGAAGTTGAATTGATTTTTCAATCTTGTATTTTTTCTTTTCTTAAATATGTTTAAGTATACATAATGTATCAAGCCATATTTTAAATAATATCAAATATATTTTTTGTGTTTCTTTTATGCAGATATCAGCTAAACAAGTGGGGAGCCCAAAAGCTGGCACCTCACCATTGGACAAACGCGTATTGCAGCCAAAGGCGCAACAGCAGCAACAACAACAACAGAAACAGACTGTCAGCAACAATAATAATAATCAAGGTGCACAGAATATCAGCAGCAGCAGCAGCAGTAATCCTAGCAACAAAAAGACACAACAACAACAACAACAACAGCCGCAGCAAGCAGCAACACAGACAGCAACAAAAGGAACAACAGCAGCAGCAGCAACAACAAAAGGAGCAGCAGCAGCATTAGCAGCTACAAAAACAAACGACGCCGTCTCAACAAATGGTGAGTTAACATATTACTCTCTCACTCTCTCTCTCTCCCCTTTTTCCTTTTGCGCTTTCGGCGCAACTGCGTGGGGTCAAGGTGTATTTTTATAAGGTGGTAACATGCAAATTTACCACCAGTTACCAGTTTACATTTTTGAATTTATTGTCTGCTGGAAGCTTTTGTCGTACCAGATAACACGTTAATTTATTTGTTTGATTTATAATTCTTTTTATTTTATTGATTTGGCCGATAAATATGTAGATAGATAATATATAAGAATAGATAGATAATATATAAGAATAATAACGAACGTTACTAATAATGACACGGAGACGTTACAGAAATTTTATTTGTTAGTCCGTGTAGTGCCAGTTTTGTTATTAGTAGATACTGCAACTAAGTATTAAAAAAAGTTAAGGTTGAAAATTAACGAAAAAGGACTTAAAATTAAATTTTAATAATAAATCGAAATAAATTTTGTGGTTGATGAAAACTTAAAAAAAATTATAAAAAAGTAAATATGGAAAATAAAATATCAGATAGAAGTTGAGATACAGGGTGAACGAAAAAAGAAAAAAATAGTATGGCCACATATTAGATTGCAAGCTTTGTAGCTTTTACATTGATTTTTAATTACTATTTTTTTTTACATAACAAATTCTTATAAACAACACACATTAAATTAAATAGAAAAATACTAAAATAATTTAATCTAAAATATATTTAGAATATTGATAATTTTTATAGAAGTAAGAATTTTGTTTATACTATTAACTAAATAGCCTTGAATAAGTCGCATTATATTCACCACTTTACAATTATCATCAACTGGTACCACAAAAAATGAGAGTATCACCTAAAATAAGTTCAACATGCTTTGGACATGTGATATGGTGTGATTTGATTGGCCTGATTCCAACTAATTCATTTATTATTTTCATTTTATTCTCTTAACACAAACAGTTGATGCGACCGTTGCGGATGCGCTTGTCAGTGCAGTGGTAAAGGACAAAAAGAAGGTCAACCAAAAGGTAAATAATTTAAGCCAATTTTAGTCATTGTCGTTTTTATGCTATAAATATCTTTAACCTTATTTTTGTGCCTTGTGCAGGCCAGCGATTTTAGCAACGTTGGTGAGTGGCCCACGCTAATAGGAGGTGTTTCTGGCAGTGGCAAAGCCACCGTTAATGAACCGAAACGTAGCACAACTAAGAAACCAACGGCCAAATCAGCAGCAGCAGTTGCAGCAGCAACAGTTGCAGCCACAACAGCCCAACCCGCAGCAACAGTCGCCACAGCAACTGCATTAACAGCAGCAACAGCAACTACAGCAAACGAAGTAAGCTCAGAGTCAAACGTTGCAGTAGTTGCACCAACCAACAGCCAAGGAACTAACGCCACAGCCAGCACGAGTCATGATGCCAAAAGCCAGCGAGAAGCCGAGCAATCTGCTGGCAGTGCAACTGTCCCAGCTGCTGGCGCCCTTGCCGGCGCTGCCATTAACAAAAAAATACCCAAGCACAAGTGGCGTCCACTGCAAATCGATCTGGCCAAGTCTAGCCGCCCGAAGCCCATTGGGGGCCGGCCCAATCGCCGGTTTAGCGATGATGCCTACGAGCAGCGTCGTCCCCCACGTGCTTACAATGAGCGCGGAGGGCAAGCAGCAGTCCGAGCTGCTGATAGCCAATCAGGCACGGGCACAGGTACAGGCACAGGCACAGGAGGCGCAACGGAAACGCGGTCACATGGTGGCCGTTATGCGTACAACGCACGCTCGTCTGCTGCGTCCGAGCGCGTGGATTCCTGGCGTAGCAGCGGCCCCAGCGCCGCCGCTAACTTCGATGAGCAACGCTCAGGTACAGCAACAGAAGGAGCAGCGGGGGGTGCCGGGGCAGCGACAGGGGGTGCTGGCGGGGTGCGAGGACCACGCCGCTTCCGGACGCCGTATCGTGGCGGCCGGCAAGGGCGCGGTGGATTCGCAAGACCGGGACCAGGTCGTCCAACTAATCGCATACCACGCCATCTGTTAGCTTCCGGCGAGTATATCAACAACTATCTGCCGGCGGATGCGGCCGGCGCAGATTCCTCGCAATCCTATGTGCTCATGGGCACACACTACTTTGGCAATGTCCCAGCTGCGTACATTGAAATGGACGCTGCTAGCGTCAAGGAAGCCATCAAGAAGCAAGTGTAAGTAGCTCTTTACTCAAGCAAATCATTTCTAGTCCGCATTTTGACTGTACATTTTAAATGAATTATATCTACATAAATAAAAATTGTTAATATGTAAAAGTTTAAGTAATTTTAAAATTAATAGAAATAATGTTAAAAATATAGAAATAATATTTATGCGAATTCGAATTTAATTTTTAATGTTGCAAAAAGTCTTTAAAAAATAATGATAGATATTTTTGTATGACATTTTTAGCATTATTAAACAATTTTTTTTGATTTGATTACTAATGCCTGGCAAAGTCGATTGACATTTTAATATTATAAACTAGTTTCTACTTTATCTATTAGCTTAATCAACCAGTGTTGAAATATTGACAATAATCGATGTCTTTGTATCATTTTTATTCAATTATAACATCTCATTTTAATGAAGCTGAAAACCCAATGCGAAGTTTATATAAGCACACAAAATATAACAGATATATGATAGAATAACTTATAGAAATATTATTTTAATTGGATAGATATAGATATATTTAGGACCGTGGCAATTTTTTTAAAGTTAAATATCTAAAGATTGATATTTTTCTCAATTAAAAAAAGGAAGACAAATTTAAACATATTTTTAAATATACATAAATATTCAAATTAATTAAATTATAATTCAGAAGCGTCGTTAAACTCTAAAATATAAATATTAAATATATAACAAATCTTTTACGCTCCCTAGTTAATTTCAATATTTATATTAATATTTAACTGTGAAAAATGTAAAAATAACTAACACCATTTTTATTTGTAAGTAAAATATTATTGAACTAATAATATTTGCCTAAAACTGAATCACTTAGATTGTAATCTACTTATATACCATGTTTTATTTTTAAACATTTTTAAAATGCATTTTAATTAACTTTTTCTTTTTGCACCTTTTATCATTTTACAGTGAATACTATTTTAGCGCCGATAATCTTAACGGCGATTTCTTTTTGCGCCGCAAAATGGACGCTGAGGGCTATATACCGGTCACCTTGATCGCCTCGTTCCATCGCGTGCTGGCGCTCACCACGGACGTGGCATTGATTGTGACCGCCATAAAGGACTCGGACAAGCTGGAACTGTTCGAGGGCTATAAGGTGCGCACAAAGACAACGCCCACAGCTTGGCCCATTAGCGATGTGCTTGATGCCAAGGGTCAGCCGCTCACTGGTGAGGAAGCTGAAAAATCGTTGGCGCAACAACAGTCAGCTGATAAGCCGACTGAATCGGTTACTGGGGATCTGAAGCCTGTGGAGGCATCTGAGACAGCAGCAGCCATATTGAGCTCTACGATGGCTACAAAGCCATTGAGCAGCATACCGCCACCGCCAGTGCCGCGCAATTCGCAGAATCTGGTGCCCAAGATGCTGCTGGAGAAGCAGCGACCCACAATATCGGGCATGAACTCGGTGAATGCCATCAGTGCGCTGACACAGCGTGTTGAGGGTGTTGGTGGCCAGAAATCTGGTGCAGCTGCTGGTGCTGGTGCCGGTGCTGCTGCCGAGCTAGCCGATCATCTAAGCGGCCTGGCTGAGAGTGTCAAGCCAAAGGGCAGCTCAACGCCGGAGAAGCGATCGGCAGCAAAGGCAACTGGAACTGGTGAAGGAGGTGATGGGGTGGCAGCTGCATTGGTGGCGGAGCCGGAGGGCATGTGGAAAGAGGTAAAGAGACGCTCCAAAACAAATGCTTTAAAAGAAAATGCTACTAAATCAACCACCACCACAACCAACAACAACACGTCCACGTCAACAACACAACAAACGCTTTCACAAACGCTCAACAATAATAATAACAACAATGTTAAAAATGTTAAGCCAAATAAAAACAACAACAACATTGTCACTGCAAATGCAACCACCACGTCCATGTCAACCACCACGTCCTCGTCCTCGTCCTCGTTATCGTCTGCATCCAACGCCACATCCAACAACGCCTCATCAAAAAACAGCAACACAATCATCGCTGCCTCTGTTACCACCAATGCCTCCACCACTTCCACTGCCACAAACAACAACAACAACAATAAAAAGAAATCATCATCTGGCAATGCTGCTTACACCACCAACTCCCAATCCTCCTCCAAAACAGCTGCACCTGCTGCGCCATCCGCTCAGTGCCATGCCGAAAAGGAAGAACTAGATTTTCAATTTGATGAGGAGCTAATGGACCCCATACCCGCCACCGGACGCATCAATAACTTTACCGAAAACTTCTCCGACGATGATGAATCCGATTATGAATTTGCTGATCGCGACATTAACAAGCTGCTCATTGTTGCCCAGGTGGGACGTCCACCCAAACATGAGGGCTACGATCGCACCGCTGACTACACTTCACGCACTAAAATTACTCAAGATCTGGAAAACATTATTAACGATGGTCTGGTCAACTATGAGGAGGATTTGTGGACCACAACAAATGTGGCCCCCAACAATGACTATCGCACCGTCAATGTCATCTCTCAGGCTGACTTTGAGAAGCTTGCGGCTAATAAAAGACCAATGACACAATTGCAACAACAACAACCACCACCGCCGCCGCCTAGTTATGTGGATGAAGATGCTGATGATACGCTGGTGGGTGCCGATACCACACTTAATTCTACATTGAATTCTACACTCAAATCGCGACGTGCACGCTTCTATGCTGCACCCAATTCGCATTCAATTGATCCGCGCACGCCAAGGAAACGCAAATTGCGTCACACTGCCAATCCGCCAGTGGAAGCTCATGTGGGCTGGCTTTTGGACACTGTGGAACATCGTCCGCGTACCACATCGATGGGTTCGTCGACGGGCACCTCGCCCACCACATCGTCGTATGGTTCGTTTGGATCATCGGTGCCACAATCGTTGCCCGTTTTCCAGCATCCATCGCATGCATTGCTCAAGGAGAACAACTTTACACAGCAGGCCTATCACAAATATCATTCGCGCTGTCTGAAGGAGCGCCGTCGTCTGGGCTATGGCCAGTCGCAGGAGATGAACACATTGTATCGTTTCTGGTCCTTCTTCTTGCGTGAGAACTTCAACAAGAGCATGTACAATGAGTTCCGCACTCTGGCATTGGAAGATGCTGGCAATGGCTTCCGCTATGGTCTGGAATGCTTGTTCCGTTTCTTCTCGTATGGCCTGGAGAAAAAGTTCCGCCCAAATGTCTATCAGGATTTCCAGGATGAGACAATGGCCGATTATGAAACAGGTAAGGAAACAAAAATTACAAATTAATAAGCATAAAATAGTTTATATTCTAATTTTCTAATTTTATTTCTCTCTCCAGGTCAATTGTATGGCCTCGAAAAGTTCTGGGCCTTCCTCAAGTACTACAAGAACGGCGAGAAATTGGATGTGCAGCCAAAGCTAGCTGAATATCTCGAGAGCTTCAAGACTATTGAAGACTTTCGCGTTGTGGAGCCAGAGATCGATGAGATGCTACAGGGTGTGGGCAGCCTAAATCCGGGTCGTCAACTAAACAGACATCGCAGTGTCTCTGAAAGTGATGGCACTGCTGTAATTACCGCTGGCGGACGACGTCTTAATACAACGATTACCAATCGTAGTGATTATGTGGGTCGTCTGCTACAGCAGCAACATCAACAGCAACAGCAACAACAGCAGCAGCATCAACATTATCAGCATCAGCAGGGCGGCGGCTATGGCGGCTATGGTCAGCATCAGAATCGTAGACGCACTGGCTCATTTGGCAGCAGCACTGTGCGCATTCGCAGCGGCTCCTTGGGCAATAAGCCACAAGTGGCAAATCGCAATTATCAGCAGGGATCACAGCATGAGCTGCGCCGTGGCGGCAGCAATTCTGGTTTGGCGCCACACAAGCGCCAATATCAACAGCAGCAGCAGCAGCAACAACAACAGCATCAGCACAAGGGCAAGCCACTAGCACCAGCCCAAGTGGGTGCACAATTAAATGCAGCTCGTGCCAGCAATTCTACAGCTCCAGTTGCAGCAGCATCGAAATCAGCGTCAGCAGCAGCAGCCGCAGCAACAACAGCAGCAACAGCAGCAGCAACAGCGTCAACTTCTTCGTCATCGTCGCAGAAGTAATCGGTTAACGTAGCCAGAAATTTCGATTAAGGATTATATAATGACTTACAATTAGTTTTGGAGCTAAAGGATTTAGTTCTGTCCATTCTGCTCTACTCTCTTTTTGTTTATTCTTATTATTCTTTAGTAGTATTGAAGTCAAGCGTAATGTGGGGACATCCGTTAGAGTTAGATTAATTAAGTTTCCATTTGAAATTTGTTTTTTGCAATTGCTTAGCGTTGGTTTAGTAGTTATGATTAATCTGTTTCTGTTGGTTTTTTTTTTCTTTCTATATATTCTTTACAACTAACTGAAACAATTGCTTATGAAATATATGCTCAATGTTTGTTGTTAGCATTGCCCGCCCACCCAAAGGCAGACTGTGTTCTGTACCAGTGCCAACCAGCTATGAACTAAATTAATTCCCTTCAATTTTCATTAATATTATTATTATTATTTTTATTATTAAATATATATATTTTTTTTCTGTTTTTAAATATATATATATTCTCTGCACAACAAGCAAAAAATTTCCTACTAAAGCAGCGTTGTTAATTTTGAACGTAATGCCATGAACTGTTGTACTATACGATAAAAATAACGATAAACAAAAAAAAAAAATTAACCATATTATAATTACAAAACGACAAGTAAACGAAATTAATATACAGAAACCAAATGATCTTAAATGCAAAAATCAATTTTGTACATTAATATATTCAAAATGTGCAAGCGCAAAAGTACATTCAAGTTATATAGCATCAATATAAATATATATATACATTTATATATATACCTTGTGTGACCCAGGCGCAAATATAATGTTATTGTTTAAGAGGCAGCGTTTGTTATCCTTTAACCTATCGAGGCATGCAGGGCGCCACTGCCAGCGAATTTTAGTTATTTAAGCATTTAAAATGTAACAGAAATGCAACATTTGCTATAAAATGAAAAGAAAACACACTAAATCAAATCAGAATTCGGATTTTAGAGTGTATTCTCTTTATTAGCATTGCACTGCCCCCCCTCTTAACTCCCAGTTCATAGGGCTATCAATTGGCTATTAAAATAAACAAATTTCTAACCCGCCAAGCATTTAAAAGTTCATGTCCAAGCCGATATATCCCTTTTTTATTTTAAGCTATTGCACTTGTTACATTTATTTGAAATACATTAAAAATATTGAAAAACAAAAAAATTACAAAATTACAAAAAATCAATGTCAAAGTCCAAAAAAAGTTAAAAACTTTCAAAAATACGAAAAAAAAAATATGCTGTTTAATACGAAAACAAAAAAAATGCGAAATGTGTTTTGCATAGCTATTAGAATTAATTTTAAACATATGTGAGAAATCAAACGTAAGCTTACTACTGATAATTACCTATATACGATATATATATATATATATATATATACATATATGACTCTTAAAGCATAACTACAGTTGGCAAAAATACATATAAGCGACAAATCAACGGTGAAGTTTTGTTTAATGCTCTCAGTTTGCAAAACTGCAGATCAGATATGCATATAGAGAATGTAGTCCGAAATTAATCGACATTGAACTAATCCAAATCCATTAGATCCTTGATTTTTGCTTCGCTCATCTAATATACTACATAAGCAACCAAAAAGATAAAAGTGCAAAAAATTTCATTACATACTGTATAATTATTTCTTTTTTTTAAACATTAGTTAATTGTAAATATATATTTTTTCTGCTTTTAAATTGTCGCCCCTAATTGTATGCACGCACCACCACATAATTATTGCAATTACGCTTGTCCATGAGCTTAATTTGTCAATATATTGAATACATTTCTATAAAAACATTTTTCAATCAGAATTTTGCTGTTGCATTAAAACTGTAACTGTAGAATTACTTTGCGGCCCAAACTGTTTTTACTTTTCACACTGAAAAAGTGCGCAAATACATTTGATGAGTTTTTGTTTATTTTTCATATGATTTATAATAAACACCCATACATGCATACCAATTTGGTTACCGACTTTGTATGTGTGCCCTTTAAGTTTTCAATTTTTTATATAATATACATATATTAATATTAATCTATTATACCTTTATACACAAGCTACGAAATGATGCAAGAAACCCAAGTAAACGGAAGAAAATCTAATAATTAATTTTGTAAGCTACTTAAATGAAAATGCGAGAAATCAAGCAAACAAAACAAAAAAAAAAAAAGAAAAAAGATTATTGTGAAAAACGTGATAGTTTAAACCATAAAGATTAATATTTACTACTATTATTATATGAATAATTAATTATAAAGTATATAAAGCAGTGAAAAAAAACGCATAAAATTTATAAACTAACGTAACAAAAAAAATATAAAATTTTTTTTAAAATTAAAAAAAAATGTTAAAAAGTAATTGAGTAGAAAAACTAAAAAAAAAATGAATAAAAAAAACTTGAAAAAACTCAATAGCTGATCTTTTACTTTATACAGGGAAGGCTATACGGGAATTTCTCGGGTGGGTTGGAGAAATATCGGGTCTGTATAAATTATATTGAACCTTGATCTCCCAGACGATATCATAATATAAAAAATATAAAATTTTTAGGTGTTCCGGCTTTAGTTTGATGAGAGCCAACCCAAAGAAATAAAAAACTTTTTTAGAAATAAATGATAGGAAAGAAAACCGGAAACAGTTGCCATAAAGTGACTTCGAATAAAAATTGGTCCAACTTGTGAGAATTTGATTTCTAGTATGAGAATTTACTATGGAAACTTATAATGTACTATTGTATTTATACATTAATAATTCACTTTCTTAAACTCATTAAACTGAATTATATTTTCAGCAGATGATTTTTCTATCATATTGATTAAATTTTTAAATAAATTTAATAAATTCATAAATAAATAAACTTGTTAACGATTGAATTATTCACGAATTTTTTCAAATATGAATCAATTCCGTTCAATTTCACGGTGCACTGCTTTATCAATGCGTCGCTTCAATTTGCCGTACATTAAATGCTGCTGGAATTTGCCGTACATTAAATGTTGCTTCAATTTGCCGTAAATTTAATGTAGCTTCAATTTGCCGTCGTTTCAATTTGCCGCAAAACATCAAAGCTGCACATCAATTCCGATAGAGGGCGCTAGTATTTTTTGCTTGTAAATATTGCCACAACATTTTGTCAACAAGGAAACAGGAGCCGTCAACAGAATGTATAAAGACACACATAACTAACGCCATAAACATAAACTTAATAAACGCGACACACACAAATTGACCTTTTGAGTAATTAACCCCTTTGAAAGTTATGCACCATTTGTCAACCAGGCGACAAAGTGCACACCAAGGAGCAAACACACAGTCCATATCCTTCTCCAACCTGCGAACCCCAGCGCCCAGCGCAACTTTCTGAATTCCAACATTGCAGCAGCAGCGGCATATGTTGTTGGCTTTGCTCTGGTGTTGGATGTCACAGATTAACGTTTTACTTGAATTATGGGCTGGCAGCAAAGCCTGACCGGGCAATCCTGGCCCACTTTCCTGCCGAGTGGAAAGTGCTCCACAAATCCGAATAGGAAACAAAAAAATCGAAGCGTGAAAAAATCATGTATAAAACATAAGAGCGACAAACACGCACACTATCGGGATAGCAATGCTATGAGGGGTTGGGGGTCGGGTTAAATACAGGACTCGAGAGGCACGCAAGACACAGGCGCAGGAGGCCATAACACCACCAACAAACGTACATACGTAGCCTGGCCCATTCAGAAGTTGGCGTGAAGCTTTTAAAAATTGAAAACCAATTTCGTAACGATTTAAAACGACGATGCCACTCGATTGGGTGGAGTTGGGTTTGACACATGTGTGTGTGTGTGTGTGTGTAGTTGTGTGTGTGTACCACAGCTCATTGTGCGACTTTTCACACTTCTCTGACCCGCCACTTGAGCTTAGTGTTTAGATTGTGTTACCAATATTTATGGCTCAGTGGGGATACAAAGGCTGGGCGCAACTTTTGGCTGGCGTGACCGCAGTTCAGGATCAGGGCAGTGTCTAATCGCATGACTCCCTACAGCTGGATCTTGCGGAATGTATTCAAGCTAAATTTAATGGGCGTTTAACCTGTGAGTTGCCTTTTGAACTTAACACACACACACACATGTATATACAATAAGTAGCACATCCGCCTTGCTGATCTGTGGGTGGGACTCGGTACATCCTGCACATCCTGTCATGATGGATATGAACATGACGCAACGGTGCAATTTATTGGCACTTCATTTCATAATCAGCGAACTGCACTCGCCATGGGCCCCATCATCCTTCAAATGGTAAATGCTTGCTTGCCAGCCGGGGGATCAATTTTGACGAACCTATGTACGTACATATGTTGTATATAAGTGTTTATGATTAGTTCGCTGTTCCTGAGATGTTGCACAGGTGTGAGTGATTGAGTTGATGAGGAGGTAAATAACAAGCACTTAATATGGCCTCTAGCTTATCAGCCATATGTATGCGTAATTGGCAAAGTTTCAAATTTATTGTGTACGGTATCCGTGTATTAAAGTAAATATCTATCCATCATATCTATCATATATATTATATAAATATAAATCAATTTCTAACTGACTTTATCAAATTTTAAGATTTAACATTTATTCATGTCCTTCTAAATTAGCTTGTCTAAGATTATCACAGTCGACCGTCGATTTTTGCATAATTATTCCAATATATATTTATATTTATTTATTTATTTTAGATGACAAAAAAATGCTCTCCCATAAATTAAAATTTTTTCAATAGTTTTCTTAATTTAAGTAAAAGTATAGAAAAAGCAATAAGAAAATCAGTAAAAAAAGATGAGATAATGTAAAAATATTAAAAGTTAGTAAAAACCGAATATATAAATATTTTATAAGAAAATAGAGAAAAAAAAAATAAATAAAATAATTAAATTAATAAATAAAAATAAAATAAGGTAGAAATGAAAATAGTATAAATGTGGTATGGTACCGGGTATTAAAAAAACTTAGTTCTTAGAGTAGCGTGGCCTGTGAAAGTAGCCCCGTGGCCCCGCGGAAGCCTTAAGACGGCCCTGATTTCTCATAAAATATTCTATATATTTTATTCTAACATTTTATCAACCCTGGTCTAATAGTTTAAAGCAAAAACAAATGAAATATTCGTTTAATACATTTTTTATCAATAAAATTCGATTAACTATTGTGCAATTGTAATCAGAATATAAATTGGCACTGTTTATGTCGTTTATGTGCGATTTAATCAATCGATAATTTGGATACCTTTGATTTTTGAACTTAACTCAATATTTGAATAAATTCTCAACATTAACCTCGCCGTGTACTGTGTACTGCTGTTCTCTATAGAGACCGATACCACAACACCAAAAATTTGCACATCGGCTTAGCGCAATTATTGGCACGAACCCATAAATATTTTTGAGCGTTCACATTTTAATACGAATATTTTCGCTTTGCTGCACCACGTAATTAGTTTGGCCGGATACGGGGAGAGTGCGGAAAATTTTTGTCACCGCAATATATATCGAAATTGTACAGGCAAAAACCTCGCTTTTGTTTCAATGCACTTTTAGCTGCATCTACAATATTCGAAATAATTAAATTAAATATTTCATAAAATTGTTTCAGATGCGCCCCATGAAGTCTTATACACACGGTATTTATCTATAGTACTATGTGTGTGCGTATGTATATGCATATACATATATGTATGTACGTATGTATGTCTGTATGCGTTTGTCCAAAAACTAATTATATTTTGGGGTATCAATGCTTGTGGGTTTGTTCGTTGAATTTGCCTAGGTAAATAACCAATGCAGCCAATAAATATTGGCAGTTTTGAGAGCTGGCATTGCTTTGGCAGCTACGAGTATACGATTCAATGAAATTTATGTGAACCTATCCAAAATAATAAATAGGTATGCTATTCCACAAATATATGATGCAGATTATATTGACAATGCATGGTTCTGATTCGGATATTACCTTTCGTTTGAAGTTTCTGCTGCATGGTTTGGTTTTAAATAATTTTGTTAACAAAATATATTTTTACAAATTCTGCTAGAAAATTAAAAATAGGGAAAATTAACAAACAATTTATTTAAATGGGTAAAAGGCAAGAAAAGCAAAACTTCTTTATATCCTATTTATAAGACAACAAGCTATAAAATTGGAGAGAAAAATTTAAATTAATGGAAACAAACAAACAGACATCTATATATTAATTTATGGGGTCGAAAAAGAAATTAAAAGCTAACCCAAATTTATGAAAATTCATATAACATTCAGAAATGTCATTTTATATATTTAATAAACTGTAAAAAAAATTGTGTTCCCAAATAATAAAATTAATAGTTAATTAAATAAAAATAAATCTGTTTTTATTATATTTTTTTTATATATTTTATATTCTCCAAAAATATGAGCACAAGTTCCAATTGGACCATAAAATTAAATTATAATAATTTATAATTATAAAAGTAATAAATAATAATAAACCAATTTTTCCGTTGTAATCTTTTAAATCTCTTTATAAGAGAATAATCCAATAAATTTTGTGTTATAAAATCAAGTAAGTTTAAACCCAAAATTTGATAGACAAGTTTAACGTTCTCAAATTAAGCAAAAATAAAAAATTAACGAAATGATTTTAAATAAGACAAAATAATATTTAGAATGAATATTTTCTCAGTGTATCAGCTTCAATAATAAATTTTGTTTTTATTTAAGAGGACACAATGGTCGTAAGTCATAAGCAGATAAATGTTATTTAAAATATACGATTCTTTCAAGCCACATGCAATTAAAAAAAGAAAAATATTTTAAATAAAATTTAATGTCGATCGGATAATAAATACAAAACTAAAATAAGAGAATTATTATTCTATGGGGTGTTTATGTAGGTTCAAAAGAACTTAAAATATGTCTCAAAATTGGAGATTACTCGGCAATTAAAATACATTTAAATACAGTCCAATGCACAGCCACAATTGGCCAACTTGAAAGATTGTCATACAAATAAAGATGTAAATAGAGACAGAGAGTAAGGGAAAATTTGTGACCAAAGCCAAAATCAAATTAATGATATGATTTCCTAAGTTAAGGACATTAACGTAGGTCCCACTGATGGCAATAACAACAACAACAACAACGATGCGCCTACAAGATGGCGTCGCTTGAATTTGGCCCAACAAAACAGGAAACGGAAGTGCGTCAGGGTTTGCTTATTGTTGTCCCAGTCGCTCTATTTGAAACTGTTTGTATGTGCGTATGTGTGAGTTCAGGGATTTATTAATACGTCAAGCTGGACAGGATCAATGGCTCACACACAAACACACACACACAGAGGCAAACAGACAATACGCACTTGCAATTAGACTTATACAAATGCCGCATTATTTCCACATTTTTGCTGTTCACATTTATCTGGCAGTCGAGAAATGCAGGAATTGCGTTAAAACATTTACCAAGCAGTTTGCTTATATATTGTGTGTGTGTGTGCGTGTGTGTGTGTGTGGATGTATATCTGTGTGTGACAATTAGATAAATACCAAGACACACACGCACACACACACGCACACACAATGCTGAGTCTGGGGCGACTTGTTTTTGCCTTGTTGGCATTTTTCTACACTTTGGCCCCTGGTCAGCTAAGCTGCCATCGTTGTGGTCATTCTTTGTGCCCGTTGTGTGTGCATATGTGTGTGTGTGTGTATAGTGAATGTGTGTCTAAGTCCTGTCAAGTTGCTGCCATTGTTGCCGCTGTTACTGTTGTTGTCTGATAGTTGTAATTGGCCAACTAAAATCATGTGACAAATTAACAGCGCAAAATTTATTGCCTGCCCGCCGCCTTAAGCTGTTGATGAAGAAATATTGTGTGCGTTCCATTCCGTACATTCTACTGGGGAATTACCTAACCCCATACCACCCACACATATGGCAGCATGAGACAGCGTTTTTTCTATTTTTTTTTTTGTTATTGACATCAGTTGGGGAAGGATTACTCAAACGTGTAGTTGAGGTGCGAGCGTGTGCCCTGCGGTTTCTTACCTAAGGATATTATGCTTATGGCCACACTTGTAAACAAAAGCGTGAAAAAATAATAAAAAATTCTTTCGTAATCAACAAGTTATATTGCTGCTATAAAGATCGTTTCCAAATTCAGTAGTCGATTATTTGTTTGATTTTTCAGGATATTTCGACTAAACGATGCGGCTTTAAGTCATTTTATGCACTAAATAAACTGATCAGATTTGATAAAAATCGTACTACTATATTCAGTTGTTATTTGGTTTTCAAGATTACCAATGCATGAATTAATTATGCTATATATAAATTCAATAGAAACTTAATTAAAATCCCTTGAAAAATGAGCAAAAACAATTTTGCTTAAAATTAATTTTAATTTTCTTTATTTTTGTGCTTTCACATAAGTTTAAGGCATAGACAATAATTTATGCAATCTACAACAATTGCCTTAAGGGTTTCTGTTTATTTTTATCAGTGTACGCATAAAGTTTGTTTGAGAATTGAGGCAAGCTGCCAAGTTGAAACTTGATTGTATTGTTAGCATTAAACACATCAAATAGCAGCAATTCATCTCAGTTAAGGCCTTGTAGCCCCCAAAAGTTGCATAAGTATTATATTTTGTTTAATACTAATGCAATATATACACACACATACATATGTACATAAATATTTATTTGTTATACACACCACGGGCGCCACATGCATTAAGTACGAGCATGTTGTTGTTTCTGCTGTTGTGGCTCAAAACATTAATTAATGCGCCTGCAGCCAAATGATGCCATTTTATACGAGTCGCCATCTGTGCGGGTGTGTGTGTGTGTGTGTGTGTATGTAGCATGCAACGGCTTGTGGGGCAGGTAAGTTCGTTGAGAATGTAGGGGGCATGGGGCGTGTCTGCAGGCGTGCCGGAAATGCATTCGACCGTTCAAAATGCGTGCATGTCTTATGAACAATGGCATTTAAGATGTGTGCACGTTTGTGTGTATGTGTATGTGTGTGTGTCCAAAAAACATTTCGCTACACACACACACACCTGGATGGGCAACATGTTCCTGTTTCAATTGCTGCAGGCGGCGCCAGTGCCAGAGCAAACAACAAGGACATACAGCAAAACTAAAAGCGTCATGTTTTTGCACGCTCCACTGCGAAACTGGAAAACAGCAGCAACAAAAATAACAACAACAACAACAGCAACAACAGCAGGACAAACAACAGATTCTGCAGCAGTTGCCGCAATTAAGCACACAAAAACCAACAACATCGCTGCAAGCATTTCCGCTTGACCCACCATATACCTCATGCTACAACCTTCAGGTTATCCCAAACTTCTGATGCCGACTTCCGCAATTAAATTAAAATGGCCGCCAGCGACAAATCGAGTCCAAAATAAGAACGCTGTGGAAAGCCGTGTAAACAGGTCTAAAATCACGAAAAACACTCACCGCAACCTAAGCTGCATTTTAATAATTTTAATAATATTTAAAAATTAATTAGAATACAATGATTGTCAATTCAACCTTGACAAAATAAATAAACATTTAATACACACTTAGAAAAAATATATTTTTTTAAGTATAGAACATTTTCAATAAGATAAATAAAAATATATTCTACAAACAGAGCATGAATCTCTACAAAAAAGTGAAAATTTCCACAGTAAGAATAAACGGAAAAAATTAAAGGTTTATAATTGGAAGTATGGATTTTCTACGATATGAAATCCAGCTGTTCTATGAAATGAATATAAGATTCATTAATATGCAGAAAATTTTCTATGCTCAATATAAATTTTTACAAGTTATGTGTCATAATTTCTTTAACCAAAGTAAAGTAATTTTTTAATTCAAATTATGGCCATCAAATTATAGATATTTTCCATGTTTCCGGGAGTTATCGAAATAAGTTCGATACATGAACATTTTCTCTACCAAAATTACAACATTTTCTCCACTTTGTGTTAATAAAATCCCACATGGCATAGAAAAATTTTTATGGAGCTATTTCTATCCTGTTTTCCCATAAATTGACATCAGCTTTAAACAATTGGATGTTTTTTTGAGTGTAGCAATTTTTCATCAGCCTAGATAATGCACTTTCTACATTTCCAGTTCTCTTAACTTGATCAAAACTATCCTGTATCGTTATAGGTTTGTTAATTCTAAATCGTTTGCTGCATTTTAATTTACTTTTGGCCTTGGCTAACAGTGATTGCCATCGGATGTAGGGAGTAAAACTTCATACCACTTACGCGCTTGAGCGGCATCTTTGGGCCAACTGATTTGCGTGCTTCTTGCATAGACTTGACTAGACTCTTGGCAGCAGCCAACATTGCATTTGTAATGAAAGTGGTGCTCCAGCAAAATGGAAAATTTATTGCGCTGACAGTTATGGGTCCATAACAATAATAAAAACAGCAGCTATACTAGCAGGCAGCAAGGATCCGCGTCCTGGCGTTGATGATGATGGCAATGATGGTGCTGATAGCCGACGATGCTACTTCAAAGTCAACTTCAATTGCTGCGCCCAGCAGCAGGCAAGGACATTCATTGGTTTTGCCTGCCAGCCAGCCTGGTCTCTAACAAGCCCTGTTGCCATACTCCGTACTCCGTACTCCACAGCTGAACTCTTGTCCTGCTGCCACTAAGTGCGTTTCGCAGTGTCCTTTTTGTGCTGCGCTCATCAGCGTCGCATTTGGTTAATGGCAAAAAAAGTATAGACGACGAGGTGCCTGTCATAAATGTGTTGCAACTGCAATGGAGATGACAGCCCAATGGCGTCTATATTGACAGCCTGTCGGCTATTCGCTTCCCCCAAAGCCAAATAGGCGCCTGAATTGGTCCTGTCCGAGGATGTTCGTGTTTGCCATGTCAATTAACATTTGCCAAGTTGCACTTAGTGCATCTTAAAGCCGCCGAGAGTTTGCCATGGCAACAACATTTAAGCTGCAACACAAAGCCAAAAGACACGCACACACAGTTGGCTGTAAACAAACAGGCTATTTATGCACAACAAATGTTTAGAATTGCAACTGAATGCTTAGCTACAAGTTGGCCTTATAGGTTCACTATAATTTAAAATATTTATATTAATTTTTTACAAATTTTTTTGTTATTAAAATTTGTTAACAGCGCTGATTCGCTGCTGATAAAAATGAAAAATCTTAAATATTCTTTTCATTTTTAAATAAACTTGTTTATAAATGGCAACTTTTAACACTTTTGACACTTTAATCTGGCTCAGATTGCTAAGGAATATATTTTAGATAAGTGAATGAGTTCTAAAAGTTAATTCATATTGGTTAATGTCATCATTTTCATATATGGGCTAGTACCCGTAATTAAAAACGTATTTATATATTTTAAATTCGTATATCATATACAAATAAAGCTTTTAAAAATTGTAGTATCGCGATTTTAAACTTATTCATTTGTAACATAATGTTAAAATATTTTTTGTTTTTTTTTTTTGTATTTTATGACTATAACAATTAATTTAGCATTAGCAAGCAATCATACAAATTGATTATAATCTATTTGGTGGGAGGTCGAAATATACAAATTTGCAAACATTTCTTGCAATCTATTAACTATTGTCCAGTCTTGTATATGTTTGAAAATATGTAACTAATAATACAATTTTTCTTTTTGGAACCCTTTCAGTTAATTCCTTTGCTGCCGTACCCTGGCAGGATATTTTGAAATCGACTTTGCCAAACGCAATTCAAAAGTTGCTCCCATTTTTCTTATACATATTGCCATGTATAGTATTTTAAACATTTTTATTGTGCAACCTAATGGGCGTTTTGTTGTTCGTGTGGGGTGCTTTGACTGAACACACACATACACACACAAACACACACACACTAAACTCAAAGCGCTTTCTTTATGGTACAAACATGTACTGTTAATGCATGCCACTCTACCGTTATTGCTGTTATTGTTGTTGCTGTTGTTGTTGCTTTTGTTGTGGTGTTCAAAAGGTAAACTAGCCATACAATACAGTCAATACGAGTATACACACACACACACACCCATCGCGACCAGTGTCTGTATGTGTATGTGTTTGCTTGGCGCTTAAATTGAATTCTTAAGTGTTGCACAATACGCGCGCTATTTCTTAAGCTATAACACGCACACTAACACTAACACACACCAACAAATATAATCCATATATCGACTAAAATATACTCTATATCTATTTATATAAAACTGTTCAACCTGACATACTGACTGACTAATTGGCGACTCACCGCCAGGCCTAAATGTAGAAGCTAGAAATCTGAAAATTTTGACAATAGCTTCCAAATTTATCGTATTTTGGAAATATTTTTATTAAAAATATATCGGCAAGTGGGTGGAAAATGTATTTTTAAATTACTTGTGAAAATCTCAGCTGAAGCATTTCAGGTGGCGCAATGGGCTGCAATAAAAGAGACATTGTAGGACATATTTAGTTTGTTTTTTTTTAAATTTTTTTTGGGAACAGGATTGGGAAGTTGCAACGCACGCCGGGATGATCTAGTATAATATATTTATATTTGCGAATATGCGTTGATCTGAAAAAAAATAAAGACTGAAAATCATTTGCGATTATCATATCATATTTGGTGACTGATGTTTTTAAAAGTTAGATCTATAATATTGGGTCGGGATTTGTGTTTTTCAGGTTAAGATAAGCCAACTTTTCGGGTTTGCATTAGACAACGTTCTTAGATTAACATTAGGCAACACCTTTGACTTAATACTTTGACTTTCAAGTAAAAATTTGACAGCTCTTTTAGGTTAATAAAAGGCAACTTTTCAGTATAAAGAATCTCCGTCTGATAAACATTAGGCAACTTCTTCAGGCTACGAATTGGATCGATCATATGATCTAATTGAGGCATTTTTGTTGTGTAGCTACATAGAGTGACTATTCTTATTTAAAAATAAAAATTTTGATATAAATTTTGTTTTTTTTTTAGAATATTTTTTATTAAGATATTTTGTGCATTAAATTTAAAAACCAGATTGCAAATAGTTTTTTGAATATTTTTACTCTAACGAGTACTCTTCAAATAATTTAAACCTTTGAATTTTAACAAAACAGACATTATACAATCCTAAAACAACCATTATTTTTATTAAAAACAGCGTATAAAAGGTTTCACATAGAACAAACACATTCACATAGTACTATGACCCCCTTTGTATGGCCATAAAAACGCATATTTTAAGATTTTTAAACATGTTTCGTTTAAAATGGACGCTGGCAAACATTTTAATACGCATTTCTGTATTTATATTCATGTGTGTGTCTGTGTGTGTGTTCTGGAGGGTGTTTATTCCATGTTTATTGCCAGCTGATCTTTGGTGTATCTAGTAAGCCAAAGGAATCATTGCCACGTCCATGGCAAATAAGATTATGAATTATAGTTTTCTTGCGCTTTGCTGTCCGTTTGCTATGCCTTAATTTTATTTATTTTCCTTTAGCACTGAAGCAAGTTTCAGAATTTACGAGTTCGCCTAATTGCATGCGACAATAAATTTTCCAACTGTTGAAATTATGCTTAAAATATTTCGCACGCAACGCTTCTTTATATATCTGTTCCTTTATTTTTATTTTATATTTTCTTTTTTTTTTTTTTTTTTTTGTGGCGCCTTCGTTACAGTCTGCGTCGGATATCTGAATTTATTTATGCGCTATAATACAGAATAAAGTGCAACGCAATATTGAAACGGATATTAAGCAATGGCCCCTGGCTTAAAAATAAATATATATATATCTATATATATATACGTATATATTTGCATGCACTGAAATTTGAGCCTTGCTCAGCTGTAAAGTATGCAATGTGTTGGATTGGGGCAATAAATTGTGCAATATCCTTTCATTTGACGCATGATTTCATTGAGTTCATTAAATGTTTTCAGCCATTATTTGCAATTAAAACTCTATGTATTTGATGTGCAGCAAACAAAATATTCCACAAATTTATTTTTATTTGAAGCGTATTGAACCGTATGGAAGCAAACAAATTATTGATGGTCAGGTATTGCAAGATTATAGATATAGATTTTTTTTTTTATTATTATTGCATGCTTTTTGACGCGATATTTGCTAATTTACTTTGTAATAGTAAATATTATTTTATTTGCCTGTTACAGACATTCGCGCTAATTTATGATCCCGTTTTACTAAATTTTAATGGATGCAGGGTGTAACATGATTTAGTTATAGACAATTACAGCATTATAAACAATAATAATACATTTTTACATTAATTTATTATATTGACATTCTATGTCTTTATAGCCATTTTTCATTTATTATAGAACTTTTTCATAAAATCCTTTTATTGTTGTTTAGAGTTCAATTTATCCAATTCCACTTTTGGAGATGGTTTGCTCAAAATCAAATTATTAAAAAGCTGCCTATTGGACAGATAGACAAAGAGGGATTACATATTTCCCTAATAGGTATAAATAAATATCAGTTATTATATTAAGAATTATTTAATTATTTTAATTAAATTAAATTTTTTTGATCTTTTTGCTTTTGTGCATTTACTTTAGTCCTCCACAAATGCAAAATAGACTTTGGTAGTAAATTGTACCTTTTTATATCTTATCCATGTATTAATTAATAAATAATCGCCAGATGGCAATGGTAGCCGTACCATTTCAGGGGTTATCGAAAGGTTAGTAATAAGAAGTGGACCCTAAAAAAATATGTTAATTGCCAATAATCTTAAATATAGTAAAGATATATAAACTTACAGCATAGGAACACTTGTGATCCAGATTAGAGGAGTTCATAAAGAGGCTAAAAATTAAATTTATGTATGGATTGTTACGCTTTCGTTGATACTCGCACCAATCAACTGTAATGTTTACAAGCCATGGCTTATAACCACTTGCTTTCTTCAAAACTTGAATATTCGAATGAAGTGTCTTTGCCACATTCAGAAATGTGCCATTTAAATTAAAAACGATCTTGTTTCGTTGAACTACTCGCAACCGACATTCGTGAAACACAATCCAGGATTTATTGAAGGACTCGCAGACAACATTTGTGAATTTCATTACAGCAGCATCCTGAAAATATTGAATAGAATGTGGTTGTAATTGTTAATTTATATAAATTAAATAAAATTTACATAGTTTGAAAATAGCATTAGTGACAGCAACACCATCAGTATTGTTAGTGATTTCTCCATGACGAAGTCCAACTGATTTATAACTGATTCAGATGTGTTGCTTAATAATGTTTATATATTGTATAATATTTTTAAAAATAGCAAAGCTTTTAATTAAAGTTTAAATACCATCAGCAATTTATTGCAATTTATTGATTGAAGATTTGGTTTTAGTCCAAAAAATACTCTACTAGAAGATACTTTGTATGTCTCTGTAATAGCTCTCAAATAGGATAATGCATATTTGATTTTACTTAAACAGAGAAATGTGGAATTCTATATATTTAAAAACCATGTACTGCTCTTTCTAAAATTGATTTATGCTGATTAAAAATATATATATATTATATATATTCTATATAGAGTCAAAGAGTCACTTTACTAGCCTATATTATACATCTATTAAATTTTGAATGGGTATATTGAGTTATTATACCCCCATTAATTTTATAATATCAAAAATTGCCTTAAAATTGCCACAATTAAGTTCTAAACATATTTTTAGTAAAATGTATAATTGACGTGCCAATAATCGATTTTTAAAAGCTGCACTACTTTTTCAAAAAAAATTTTAATCGCATTTATAAACATATTTTTAAAATTTTAAATTAATCATGTGTTAGGGCTATATATTCGGTGCTATTTTATGTAATAATCTATCACAGTCAATATTAATTTGTATTCCGTATTTATGAATTCGTAAATTTTGTGTCAAAATTTTTTAATTTGCCAAATATTAGTATTATGAAATTTAAAGCAAAAACTTGTTATCAGATTGTTGTTTCAACGTTGTGAAATTGTCATAATTATACACAAATAATTGCGATTGTTATTCGTGTGAATCGATATTTATATGAAAGCGAGTTTAAGTTCAAAATAATCGGTTGACTTTTACTATATTTGTTTGTTATGGAAATAATTTGAAGAGCTTTAACAATCTTCGATTTAATATTAAAATTTTTGATATTGAGAAAATTTTTACACTCTCATATTGTTGTCCTTTATTTTCAACTCTTTCCAGTTAATTCTTTGTTTAACATCTCACGCTTCGCATCGTTGAGCGACTCGCTTGGATGCATCTCGAACTGTCACTTCGCATTTGCATGTACACAAACACACACACACACACACACACACACACACATAGAGAAATGGGTGTTACACCCTTTGGGTTCATCCCCGTTTTAGTTTTGCATATTTGTTACACGTTTAAATGTCAAATACGCAACGCTTAACACAATTCCTAAGCAAATCGCACAAAACGCGGCACATAAAAATGTCAAAGTTGTACCACAGTTTTTGTGGCTGCCACAGCCATCACCCCGGGCCCAACTGCCACCTGCTCCAGGCAATCATTGTCTGTGTGAGAAATGTAAATTTTATCTTTGCCAAAGTAACTTTTACAATTTCATTATGTTTCATTTGCATTAAATGCGTGTGCAACACGACAACGCAACGTTGCATGCAAATGAGCCGCGCCCCGTACACCATTGAAGCGCTGCATTTAATAAATGATAGGTGGGCGAGTGTGTGTGTGGTAGGCGTGTCACTGATAACGGCACTGCACAAAATACGACCTGTACGGATGATCCTTCGACTGCAGGATCGTCTCGGTCTGCGTTTACGGTTTATGATTGCAACTTTATGATTTCTTGTGGTTGCAGCATGACCTTGTCAAACTTGATGATTGCATTTTGCATTGTGACGCAAATTGTGACGCTGAAAGTTTGGCTTTTGTTTGCGTCGGGATGCTGTGTGTTTTTTGTGAAAATGTAATACAATTAACATTAGCATTAGACCTTGTTGTTGAGATTTCTTGAAGCGGCAATGCACATTTACCTAATGGCAAAGTTCTGTGCGCTGTAAGACGGCTCTTTTCACAGATTACGCATACGCCCCGTTGATGATGCTGCCTTAAAAATTCCCTTTTAAGTGATGTTGCGCCCTAATAAGAGCGACCCCACTAAACATAATTAACATATGCTTTTTGCTTCACTGCCAGCATTAGAAGATTCCAAATTCCATTTGGGCTTAGCCGCCACGCACCGCTACCCGCTACCCTGTGAATTCTCCCCCCCCCTTTGGCTAATAATTTAATTGGACCATGCGCAGTGCGTGTATGCCACCAGATAATGCGACTGACTGTGCCAAAGGCGGCTAAAAACTAGCACAGTTTTTCTTCGTTTTGCTTAATGAGAATCTAGTGCCAGGACACGGCAAAGGGACAACATAAGGTACAAACTTTTGAATTTGGCTCAAAGCTAAAAAGTCGGTTTTTTGGTTAATTAAAATGTTGAAGCTCAGCTCTAAATTAAAGGTCGAAATGTCTTTGCACTCTGCACGTGGCCTTATTTATTGCGTAGTGCGCATAAATAATAATAAACTAAGTTGAAATGAAGGTGGAGCAACCGAGCAGCTACACTTCCACTTTGAACTTAACTAATTTTGTGGACTGCTTCACTATCTGCACCACTGTAAATTTTCGCCTTTTGCACCTGTTACACGTAATTATCCGGCCACATGCAAAGAAAGTTTTTTTTTTCTTTTTTGCGGACTGCACTTGGAGCAAATCTTTGACAGCGCTTCATTTCCGCAACCAGAGTGAAGCTGGCACGGAAGGAAATGAGCTTCGGATTAGGACACCAATCGAAATAGAGAGAGAGAGAGTAGAGAGTAGGGAGAAAGAAAGATGAAGGGAAACATTGCGGGTGACAAGGCGACAGCTGTCAGAGTGCTGCTTAAGTAGTTTGGAGCTCAGTGCCACCATCAATGCAACCATGGGGCGACTGTTGCACGCACTGATTGCCACTGAAATGCATGTGAAATTAACCTCGAGCGGTGCTCGGTTTAATTTGCACTCGACGCTGCCGCCGGAAAAACTTGTGTGCGCTTGTAATGCGTGCCAATGAAGGCAACTGCTGCGACTCAAATGGAATTTTCTTTTACTCATTTACTGGCTGGCTGACGGCTGATGGCCTGGACCGGTACGTGGACATGCCACCTGCAACACCGTTCACCATTCACCATTCCCCATCACCATTCACTCACTTTCCGCTGTGGGAGTCAACTTTGTCTGCATTTTGTTGCGGAAGTTGCAAGCTGTCAAATGTGTCACGCTCGAGTTCGCCTGGTAATCGCATTTGATGTGCGGATGGGTTTGCTCTGGTAAGTTCTGAATACTCGTGTCAAAGTATGTTAATGCGTTTGCATATATGAGTACAGTGGGTGTTGCAATTTGTAACTGTATTTGTATTGCTATAAAACAACTGGCTACTACTTTAATTTTTGCCGAGCTTTTGTAGAACAACAAGATCTGATACAATTAAAAAAAATCTAATACAATTAAGCAACATTCAACGGAAACAAAAATAAACAGCATATAAATTAAATTTTTTTTTTTATTTTTTTTTTATTATGACATTTTTTAACTAACATATAAAACAACCACACTTCATGGGAAGCTTAATACACAATTTATTTTCCATTTAATATGGGTTTTACACCATTCAAAAATAAGTAAATACTTACTTAAATTTCACAAAATTAAGCAATATAAATTATAAATTAATCAACATTAACCACATCCATACATTACTATTGTAATTTGCAGCCTCTCATAAGCAGCTTATCTGTCCATACAAATCCGAGTATATATAACACACATATGTGTATATATTTTAATACATTCTTAATAGGAATTTGATTAATATTTATTTAATTTCTCATGAAAATTACAATTCATCTGCAGCATAGTAGTATGTACCATTGAAATATTCTCACAAAATATATAAACTATTTGTTTCAGTTAAAGAGTTAAGCAATCTGTCGTTATTTGAGTTGATTGAGTTGTTCGCCGCATTAACGAAATCAACATTTAAATTGCAAATTGTACGATGCAGACAGCAAAATGTCTGATTGTTGGATCTGATCCTGGCATTGGGTCCTTTGTTAAATGGCTACCACTGGCAGCTGTTGTCTCTGTGAGTGTATATGTGTATGTATTTTGTTGATCTGATGTGAAACAAAAGCTATAGCAGCAGTACAGTACAGAAAAAAAATAAAGCAAAAATTTGATAGGCATTAATGTGCGACATTTGGTTTGATGGGTTGGTTTTAATATTTCTGCCAATGCGCATAAGTGCAATAAAAATGCAAAATACAATTCGAATTGATTACATTCACATACGCACACACGAAAAATGACAAAAAATTATTCATTAACACATGCGTAAAACGCTGAAGAACATTGCCATAAATAAATAATTGATGAATTGCAGATGAATTTTCATATTTTATGATGTTTAAGTAGTGTGCTGGCGCCTGTGCCAACATGGTTGGAAGGCTGAACTCACCAATGCCAGCTGTGCAATAATATTATGTTAAAATATACGATTTCCATTCGGTATTTTTTTTTACGATCCGCGCTAGCCCACAATCGGCGCTACTTTGTCGTACAACGGTGCGTATGAAAATTGATTGTTGCTTTATTTATGATGGTCGCCCTCGCAAAGTAGACATAAAAAATTAACACAAACATAAAATGCAATCATGCAGTTCACTTGGGTCTCCATACAGGGCCCCGTCAACTCGATTCTGTCGCGGTCGGCTCGACATTTGTCCATTTGCTTGATTTGCTTTTACGTGCGCCCGGAGACAAGCGCTGATGGAGTCGAGGCCACATTGGGGTCTTGTGCCTAGTGCTCCTTGCGTCATGGTTAAGCAATAAAATGCGTCAAACTTTGGCTCTAACGAGCACCGATTTTACGATCTCACTCTGGTCACCATATAGCGTTCCCAATAAGAACTGGAACACAGCTGTTTGCTGTCTATCGGACTCCCCTGTGCATTTACGGCGGACTCTTAATGATTTGTTATGTGGTTTTTATGCTCGTTTTGTGCGCTGTATTGAAAGGGTAAAAAGTTGTTCAACAAATGAGTCTGCGGTTGTCCTAAGAAAGTGAGAAAAGTCAAAATTGTTAAACAATTAAAACTAATGAGCATTTTATGAGTATTGATGGACATTTAAGATTGATAGATATTCTGACATTTCAATCTTAAATTCGGTCAAATGTGTTAGCTACAATAAATCCGCTTAAATTCATAATTTAACTTGATTTCTGACGAGTGAAGCATAGTTAATTTAAGTGCTCATTTTTGATATCTATTGTTTAGTGATGTTAATTTTAGCAAGCAGCCAGCTTTAAGCTGTTAAATCAAAAGCTTTTAACCCCATCACAATTTGATTTTGGTTAACAATTGAAATACCACAACTGCCGGAGCGTGCAAAATAAGTAATTAAGCTTAATGAGTGTGAAATGCTCAAATGCTTCTCATTGCTGTTGCTGTTGCTGGCCAACAACAAGTTAAGTCATAAAATTACAGAATCTGCTGCAAGTGCTGGAAATGCCGTCAAGCAAATCAGTTCATTCATTTGTCAATAAAACGACAATGGGCCGTCTCGAGTGCATTTGCAGCAGCTCTGAAACAAAACAACAAAAGCAAAAGCAGCAGCAGCACCATTCCTCTCGTTCTTCATTTCGAGAAAACTGAACATAATTGCTTTTGAATTGTTATGAAGTTAGGATTTGGCCTGATGACAACAGAGCAAAAATTCTGCCCAGCACCAATTGCATACTCTATAATTTGCAATCGCTGGTGAAATGCATTTCATTAAAATTAGAATTCAACAATGTGCTAGTCAATAATGTTCAGCTAATCCTTGTCAGTTGTCCTGCCTCTGGCTTAAGTTGTCTGTTGTCACTTGGTTGCCTTTTAAGTAATTGCGAGCTTAGCAGGCTGATAGCTTTTTGTTTATAGTACATCTAACATATTATTTACATTTTAAATTTTACATTTATTAAATTGAAAACACGAAATGAAATCGAAGTCGAAAACCAAACCGCAAAGCATACGCAAAAAGTCCCGTCAAAGTCGTAAACGGGACGAGACTTTTCTTTTAAAAGTGGCTCGAAATGCTGGCTATAACTATAGACCTGGTTCTAAGAATCCGCAGCTGGGACAGCCGGTCACTTTCTATAATTTTGAGGATTTTGAAATGGATGAAGTGATCCATGAGCGTATTCAAACCCGAAAACGTAAATTAATCCGTTCATTTTTAAATTATTAAAATTGAATGAGTTACAAGGATAATGAGAATAACTTTTTTGTTTTAATTATGCTAAGCTTGGGTTCCCATTAAATTTTGTTTTAAATGTTTTAAATGTGCGACCATCAGTTGTTGCTGTGTGTGTGTGTGTATTGTTGTGCTTTGGTTTGGTTGTGCGGTGGGTGTGGCCTCTGCTGTACATTGTTTGCTTTGTGCTCTGCTTTGATTTTGTTTTTATTCGCGAATTTTGCGCTACTAAAACGATTATGATTATTGTTGTTATTTGTGTTGTATTTATTCTAGTGCTAAGTGCATTTGGCATTGTTAATTATGCAAGAAACACAGACACGCGCACACACAGACAGAAATGCAGATAAAAACTTAAAATTTAACAGTGCGTTTATATTTATTTAACTTTTTAGTTATACCTTATATTTATTTATCCATTGAAGCTGGCTCATAAAAATGGGCAAATAAAAGGAGCCATATCGGGCCATATAAAGTATATATATTCTTCTTCATATCAAAATATTTTTGGCCAACAGAATGGTACACTTATATAATAGCAATATAACAGAGAATAACGTAGTCGGGAGCTGGTAATTTCAACTTTTTTGTTTTCTCTATATATTGTTTGTTTTCTATTGTTGATTTTTTGTGCAAAATTTTGCAAAAACATATTATTTTATGGCGTGGTATCCATCTGCACATTCGTATAGACATGTGCTTAGATTACACTATTTTCACATTATTTTAATAATTTTAGTATATATTTGGGAAAGAGATATATGTTTTTGTTGCATGTATGTATGTATGTATGTATGTTAGAACTGATGTATTTTGAATAATATTTTGGGTACATTAACCTTAGGGGTTTTGTGTGTTGTTAAAATATTATTACACCATCAACGATTTATGGCATATTGTTGAATAATTCAAACAAAATTCGATTAGGTCATAAAATTCTGTTTATAGATTAGGCAACTAAATGATCCATGCGCTGCAGAATATTTATAACAATCTCGCTTTCTGGTTAACATTGATTTTTTTGTTGTTATTATACATAAGCGTAGAATAACTTTAATAGTTTAAGGTTGGAATATGTTTATGAGAAATATATGAATTTAAGCAAATTTGCAGAGTTTTAAATGTTTTGAGATATTTGTAATTTTTAATTAATCAAAATTAAAGGATATTCGCAAAATTACAATTTAAGAGGTAAATGCTCAAAAAAGAGTTAAAATTAGTAGCTAAGAAAGATAAAACGAAGTAAATTAATATACAAATAATAGTCCTCTATACAGTGATAATTTTTTTATTAAGTGTAAATTCACTGAATATTTTTAAAATTTTTAAAAATCTTTTCTATTATATATTCGCAATTTTAAGGGAAACTAAGCGATATATCACATAGCTTTTTCCATAGGCCAGCAACACATTAAACTGATAGCATTTTCAACGCCACTTATATACACATACATATACATAAACAAAACCCTATTAAGGACTCAACAACCTGCCGCACTTTTCATTCGCTAATCTAAATTAATGCGCCTCACTCAGAACAGCCGCACCCGGAGTTTTATCATTCAATTAAAAAAAAAAATAGAGAAAAAAAAGGAAACGCGTGCATACAAAATGTGCGAAATGAAAAAGAGTAAATTTTCGCAATAGCCGCACCAATCCCCTCTTTCGGCACCAAGCGAATTCCATGTCTGAAATCAAATAGAGGAGCAGGAAAAGCGAACGCATTGGTGAAACAATTTGCGCGCCGCCGACAAAATAATGAAGTGTTTAGTTGATTATCTGAACGCATGGAGGTCTAGGAGGCAAGTGTATTACAATCCCCAATTCCAATTGCAAAAGCCTATTCACATAATGGGCACCCAAGTTGAATGCAATCAGACAACGTTGGGCTTTGCTTTCGCTTTGCTTATTTTGGGCAAGACTGGCAGACAGGAAGTTCGGTCTGTCTATAATGCGCAAATAAACAGTTAACAACTTGGCCATAAAAACTGTAAAAATTACAGTACCTTTTGGGCACGCAACTTGCTATCATTTTGAACGAAAGGGCAACAGCGAACCCATAGACTAACTTGGCAGTTGGGGGGAGCTCGGGGCGGTTACGGATGCGGGCTTACGGGGCGTGGTACGCATTGTTCATTGTGCGCTTTTTGCGCTGCATACTTTTAGGCGCAACGCAATTGCATTGATAACCCAAAATGTTTTTGTACCTTTATTGTGTGTGTGTTCGTGTGTGTGTGTGTGTGTGCTCATGTTTCGTGCACTGCTCACATATTTCAACTGTAAAGCAAACAAAACGCCAACTAAAAGCGGGCTGGAGGCGTGTGCGTGGGCGTAGGCACAGGCATAGGCGTAGGCCTTGGCTCGCAAGTAGTTTAGCTAGATGGCTTAATTAAATTTGATTAGATGTGTTTTGCATTGCCTTGTCGGCAATTAGTTACTTTTGCATGGAAATTGATGGGCCTTTTGAGGTAATTGGCTAATTGATTGATGACTGACAGACTGACTAACTGTTTGACTGACTGCCTAATTGCACTTAAGCTGCACACCCACACACTCACACTTACAAAGTGAAAATACTGCAGGCACTGCCAAACTGTTGCATAGTTTATCAAAAATACATAAATTGTTTATCTTTACCTGCCCTGTCAACCCCCAACGACTTGGCAAACTTGGGTGTAAGGTCCTTTGCATCTCAGTTTTCTTCTAGCAGCGTCCATCGGGCAACTTGGCAGCGCCTGCATAATGCATATAGAAATAACCTTGGTCCGAAATGTGCCAAAAGAATAACTGTGCATTGTTTGTAAAGAACAACTTTGCTTTTGCCGTCCCCTGGGTGGCTTGTTATTTGTGAGGGCCCGGCGGATTGTGTGGATAGCGGATTGCGGGTGGAGGTGAGCTTGAAAAGTGCTAAAGTTTTTGCGCATGAAATTTCTACTTTACTTCTGTGCTCTGAACATTTTTTAATGCACTTTCTAAAGGTATTTTAACTTTGTTAAAAAATATGAAGAAATATTGAGAGGATCCACTGAGTTTACAAATTCATATTTTGGTCTAATTCTAGTCAATCTTATGGCACAGTTAGAAGATAATATTTTGCATTCGCACAGTGGGAGAAACGGCTGATTTAGCGGCGTTTTATTAATAACTTCTGCAAAACTGATATTATTTTTATTCGGAAAATTTTTTTTTTAGATGGATATGCCACAAATCAAATTTAATATAGAAAAAATTTGTGGTTTTAGTGCAAGTTTTTTATTTATTATATTTTTCAATTTCGTATTAAACTCATCAACTCGATATCTGGACGGTTTCAATCGAGTCTAACGCATTTTTTTACCAAGTTTTATAAACAAAATTATTTTTAAAAATTTAAAAAATATATATACATATCTTAACAATATTTTGAATGAGCGGCTAGTCGGTCTGAATGGATCAATCGAAATTGTTTGAATATTAAAAACTTAAATTTATTAAATTATTTTGTTATGAAATGTGCAACTTATTTAAAGAATATAAATTCAAGTTAAACATCAATAGCTGATTCGTTTGATTTTCTGTTTTAACAGCTGGAATTAGCCGCATTCAATTATTGTATTATAATGAAATTGAAATATTTGCGTATAGTGTATTGAAAATTCGACACTTTGAATATTTTTGGTGTTTCCTGTTTCTTGTTTCTTTTCTCTGTTTTTCTTTTTAGCCCTTTTTCCCCCACCATTGCAATCTCTCTAGTTCAGCCCTTGGCGCGTGCTCATTTCGAGTAGTTGAAATTATTTTATAGTATAAAACTTTAGTTTTTTAACTTTTGCCCATTCGTTGGCTGCCGTACTGGCAATACTGCTGCTGGGCTCTGTCCGCATTCACTTGGCATTCGCGCACGCTTTTTTGTTTTAGCATATTTATATTTTAATAAGCATTCTTGCAGCTGCGCTCAAACGCCTGTCTCGCTTTCGATGTGGAGCGTAATTTTACTGCAATTTCTGACAGTCTTTGGAAATTATGGTGAGTAGAGCTTGTGAACCCGTAAATGCGTCTGTCAGTTGCAGCTGGGGGCACTGGGGGCACAGGGCGCACGCAAATGGCTGTCAGGCAACGTGGCGTATGATTGTTATTAATTTCATATTATGTTAAATCGCTGCTGTTTTTGCAATAAGCAATAAGTGTCAGCTTAAATGATATTCAGTGCCAGCCAAAAAAAAAAAAATATAGAGAGTGCTTAAGACATTGCAATATAATTAATTGAAAGTAAGTGTATCGCTTTAAAAGATTGTTAGAAATATTAATGCGATGTTTGTTAAACTTCATTACAATTTAAGTACCTTAATTTATAATTTATACAGACATACGATTATTTTTATTATACTATTTAATTTTATAATCAACGTTAAGTGCAATTCAATTTTACACGTTTTTGTAATGAAAATGCAATTAAAACGATTTCTCTATAAATATATTTTAGCTCAAACAATGACAAACCATCACAAACACTCATGATGCTTCATTTTGGCTGATATGGCTGTTCATTGTTGTTTTAGCCACAATTGTTAACCATTTACACTTCAATACAATGTGGCTGGCAGCCGGAGAATGGATGTCTGTGTGTGTCTGTGTGTGTCAGTGATTGTTTATGGAATCTGTGTGCGTTAGCATTGTATGGCACTGTGTTTTTGTAACAAAATATAATCATAAACGTAATTTAATCGCGCCAAACCGCGTCTGTCACGTACTTGCCAACAACAGTCGCACACACACACAACAAACACACACACACAGACACGACTATTGGCACATTAGGGACACACACACACACGCCGCTAACATTGTTGGCAATGCTGACAGCAGAAACTGTTATAATAATTCAATAGACAGCCATTCCACAATAATGTCGATTGCCAGTGTAGTAAATTCGTTGCGAATCGCTGCTACCTGCCAAATGTATTGATCACCTGTTAGGTGTATGTGTGTGTGTGTGTTTGTGTGTGGGTGCCAAGAAATTGAATTTGTTATCCAGGCACGTCATAGAACACATAAAACTATTGTCTATTGAATTAAATTGTTTCATTACAAATGGCAGCCAAAATTAAATTAGTGTGCCTGCAACAATTTGAACAGAAATTGAGGAAATACAGAAATTGCCAGAAAAGGATTAAAATTTTGTACATCAATGTGTTCGTGTTCTCAAAGTGTAAAACTAAGTTTATATAAGTATTTATTATAACACTATGTTATGTATTTTGTATGTTATGTAAACACTTGCCTTTCAATATGCATAATAACAACTTGAAGAGCTTTATGTGATAATAAATGTGTTTACATGAAAATGATGATAGCAAAAGCTTGGCTAAATAATTTACGAAAATCTTTAAATGAAATTAAGAGTATTATATGAATAAAGTTTATAATTAATATTGGTTTCTATAACATCATTTAGACTTGTTAGTCAGTTAAACTTTTAGCAGTCTCGACGTTTATTAAGTTGATTTTAAATGCAAAATAAAGCTCGTCTAATTAATTTAAACTAAGTATTTATGTTAAATGGTTAAAGAGTCTGGGGATAACAGCTATGCACAGTATTTTGAATAGCACTAGAAACTAGATTTAAATTTATTTAATTAAAAAGTAAAAGAAAATAAAAGGGTTAAACTACCAAGAACTTTCTTTTAAAGTATAAGAATTGTTGTTATGCCCGCATATCTGAATCTAAATATCATTTGTTGAAAAAAACCAAAAATATTTAATAATTATATTTATAACCTTAAAAATTTAGCGAATAATTTAAATTTAAAGTCCTGCATCCTTAATGTAACTATAACGCCTTACAATAAAGCAGATGTCAGCAAATTTTATACCTGTAACTATTTTGTACTGTATCAGCTATATCGCTCCTTTGACTTGCACACAACACAACATGCAACATCAGCTCATCTCGAAGATGGCTTCCAGACATTTTGTCAGGATTTCGCGACATCAGGGCAAAGGAGCGCGCTCCTTTGATTGCTTGGTTGTTGGCTCTGACCTCAGTCACGTGTGGGCAAAATCAAAACGATTTGTGGCTGTTGCCTCGGTGCACTCAGTGCGTCTGAATCTTTTGTTTGTTGGCGTTTGGAGCGTCGTGAATGCGCGTAAATTACGGCTGACAAGCGTCGTCTACGGCGGCAATGTCTGATTGATGTGCCTTGCCTATGCAGCGACTGCAACTTTTGCCACTTTTGCTCGTAAGCCAATCGCCCAGAATCAGGGGCAGAATGGGAACACGGCACGCATGACAGCTGCCATGTGCCGGGCTTGGCTGCCTGGTTTGGCTGTAAACCACAGCAGATGCAGTTGCTCCAGTGACATGTGTGCGATGCCATGCCATGCCATCCCGTGCCATGGGGTGCGTTTATCCCTGTCACCTTTTAGTTTTCGGCGTTGACAAGCGCATACAGTTGACAAGGCTTCGCTTTACGGCAAGTGCATTTATCTCGGATGTCCGGAAGCGGGCCTGGTGTCCCCATGCGAATGCCTTTTGAATAACTTGCCATATTAGCGTTTCCGTTACCATATCCTTGCCAGCTCAACTCAGTTCAGTTGAGTTGAGTTGAGTTGAGTTCAGTACAGCTCAGCGCGTCCCTGTGTGGGTATTTGTCAAAAGGATTTCGCAGTGATTTAGCAGCTGGCCCAAATTTCACGCCCCGCAAAAGCGGAAGGACCCAACGCAAACGCCACTGACGGACAGCCTGACAAGGACTCGCTTTTGTGTCTGTGTGCGACAGGATTAGCAAACACACAGACCTACATACGAGTACACTGAGATTGCTGCTGCTGCTGCTACTGCCGCCTGAGCCGCTGCAAATTAGTTGCCTAATTGTTTGCCAAAGCCGCAACTTTGGGTCCCTTCTTAGCGAGCTTTGCCACTTGCCCCGCTTGCAAAATGACAGCTGAATAATGGGCGCTCCATAAGCAATTAACGCGCCTACTGGGCTTATACACACACACACACACACACACACACACAAGCTCAGCGGTGTATGCGTATGTGCCTACAAATTGAGTCAATAATTTGACTCTGCCGCATTCAACGGTCGTAGGCACATTGTGCATAATAAATAAACGCCATGAAATACGCGACTTAACACGCAATGCACAGCAAGTCTCTGTCTCAGTATATCCCTGTGCGCGTGTATGTGTGTGTGTGTGACTGAGTGTGTATGCGCCATGTGACACCACCTTGACTCATTAATTACGCACTGGCATTTTTATTTTCATTGCATACTTTTATACAATTTATTATTACAATGCGTGGCAGCCGAACGCAGCGCAGGACAACAACAAAAAAAAGTTAAAATACAAATTGCCTTTTTTTTTATTTACATGCATTTGTGTGAGTTATTGACAGAGACACACACACACACACATGGAATTGCGGCGAACAGAACAAGCCACAAATGAAACGTGTGCCATTTGGGAGACTTTCAATGCGCCTCGTCCTTTTCAACATCCTTTCTCAGCTGCTACTTATTTGCATAGTTGCCGTTGGCCTTCAATTTAATCGGTGATTGAACATAAGGGTATCTCAATTTTATCAATCAGCTTGTAGCATTCTAAGCGTGACAATACACACAGCAGGATTTTTTTTATAGCAATTGATCTTTAACCCATTGCTGTTTACCTTTTTTTGAAATATCCTGAAACAAATTAAATGTTCACAAAAGTATTCCTACCCGAACTAATTTTTTTCTAAGAAACAATATGTTCATAAAAATTAGAAGACAATAAAATTTTCCAGTAATTAATTAAGTATATATTATAACAAATGCAATTTATTAAGTTAAGCAACTATATTATTATCAGTTTATATCTGAACTTTAAGTTAAATTCATTTAACTTACATAAAATATTAATTAGCGCTTAAAGCTATTAAAGCTATGTTTGAAGAAACGTTTATATATGATTTTTGAATGAAATATTTTAAATTTTAAATAATATTAACATATAGAATAAAAATAAGCTATTAAAAAAATTAAATTAAAATACACTTTTACAAAAAAATACAATAGTATTTATTTGAAGTAACAAAGAAAATTCTCTACAAAATAGTTTAAATTTAAATTTTTTAAATTTAATTTAAAGCCATTATTAAAATTGATTGCTTAAAAAACCACAGTATGGCAAGGTTTAAAATAGAATTTGTTTTTCATGATTTTATATGAATTCTTGCAGCTAAAATCATAAATTGCACATAGTTATAACATAGTTTGAATAAAAAAATTTTATTAATTGCTTACCTCACATATCCGTTTGTTAAATTTTGTTTTTGCATTTTTTTTTCCATAAAAATTTCAAATATCTGTTTAAGCACAAACATATGTACGTATTTATTAAAATAAATATAAATATTAATGATAATTTAATTGTCGATTGTTGCTTTATGGTAAAAATGTATTTTAAATTGTAGCCTTAAATCGAATTCAAAGACATTCTCTTAAATCTAAAGAGCGCATTCCAGTTTCGTTGAAGCTGCAGCTTCATAAAATAAAATTTTTATACTTTTACATTGCTTATTTTTGGGGTTTGTGCTGCTTTTTGTTGTTGTTGTTGTTTTTGTTGTTATTGTTATTGTTGTAGATGCTACTGCAGTATGTGGTCGAATTTTCCCCAAAGAATCTGACGCACTTATCGCAAATTACTTTGGCAGTTGCAACTGCGTTGCTTTTGTATATAAATTTAACAATTTACACATACACGTGCATACAAGCATACATTGCATGCACATGGGAATGTAAATTACACACACACACAAACATACACACATACAGGTTCATACATAAGTATAAGTTAAGCAAGGAGTAGCTGCTGTTGCTATAGCTGCAGGCAAATGAATTGAATTTGTAGATACTGGTACTTTGAGAACCCAAAATGAGACGTCAGTGGCCAGGCAACATGCAACGTACGGCGACAACAACAAAAATGTGTAAAGTTTTTGCAATACATGGCAACATGGCGTATGTGTAATATTCCTTTGGCGCATATGTCCATGCGAGTTACCGAACAAAACTTCATCAACAAACAAGCAGCCAGCCAAGTTGCCCAATGCAAATGTAACAAGCAACTGCAGCTGCAACACCAACAACTATAACAACAACAGGCAGCTTTGTTGCCGCTGCGTTTAAGCCACAATTAGCCGCACGGCTCATTAAAATCATGTAACAAAAATTTTAAAGCATGGCTCACAGGCGTTGCAATTGTCAATTAGCTGTTGTTCGGGGCGTTTCAATAGCGCTCTTAATGGCCGTTCAACTGCTGTTGCTGCTGATATTGTTGTTGCTGCCACTGCTGATGTTGCAACACTCGTAAGTTATTGTTGCGTCCGCTTGGATAAGATGTTAACGCGCACTTAATGCCACTTAAAAATATACATAAATCGCGCGGTGCCTGGCAAAAACCAAGTAAGAATGCTATAACTCGAGTGTGCTCGACTGTAATACACCCTGTAGCCGTATAGGTTTATTATTTGCAGTGTAAGCGGTTTATGCAAGTAGAGGATTCTTATCAAAGTTTTACAGTAGATAAAAAAATGGCTACGGCAAATATTAAAGCATTTGGAATTAGTTTCAAAGTAAGGAAATATACATATAGAAAATTATACGATATATTTGTGTCGCTCGTTCATAGAGATAATCGTACTGATATAATTGATCAGACTGCCTCGGCTTTTGATACTTAACTCAAACATATTTCTACCTTAAAGGATCGTCGATTTATTCTTCTGTATTTATCATAAATTTTTATCAATTTCTTATTCCCTTTTAAACACTTTTAATGGATGTAGGGTATAAAACGAAAAAGAGGGCATGTGGCAACGATGACTCTGGCAACTGTTGCCCGCCGGTCACTTGTCCACTTACATGGCTACTTACAACGCTGCTCAAGCATATGCAGATGTCCATGTTAACCCTTACCGCTTCTTGTTGCCCCAATGCCGCCTGTCGACAGCAGTTGCATAAAAAACAAGGCCGTTGCAGCAAAAAAAAAAAAAAATAAATATATATATATTATATATACGCAGCAACTGTGACTGCGGCACGCAATTAAGTGCATTTAATTAATTATTGTTGATAAAATAATATTTTTGCAATTTATTGTGCATTCGTCGTTCGTCGTGGACTGGGTGCCACATTTTTATTTTATTTATGCATATGTGAGCACCCATAAATAACACGAATGGCTCGTTTTTACTGTACTGTGGTCTCAATACTCAAAAAAACTCGTAAAAAATAAATGAGCAGAGTTTTTGTAAAATATGTCTTCGAATCTGTTGTTGTAATTAATTTTCTATATTATTTCTCATTTTCTTAAATTAATAAATATACAATAGTTTTTAAATAACAAATTCAATTTAAATTTTTGTTTAATCGGTATTTAAAATAGAAAAAACAAAGAATAATCCGAGGTTAAGCAATTAATCAATTAAAAATGTATTATTCATAAATAAAGAAAATCAATAAATTTTGACAGCTGTGGGTGATACTAAAAGGACTAAAGCTGGTATATTTGGATAAAATAATGGAGTTAAAGGTATTTACTAATGAATAACTTATTATTTTAATGAATTTATATCCAAATTTTTTTCAGTTTGTGACCATTGTGCATTGGCCTTCGTTTGATGGGGATTGGCAAGAAAAAAGAGCATTGCACACTTTTGCGCTGACGTTATCAGCGCGCTGCCAGCAGTTGGCCAATGCTGTGATATCACTGTCGTGGCAGCGACATTGCCTATCGATGCCAGCAACATCGGCCATGGCAGATCAATTCGAATAACAATAATTTCTTCCGGTCGAATGCCAGCAAACGCAGATGCACACAGATAGACAGCCAGACAGGGTGGCGGTGGGACAGAGATGACGATAGATGCAGTCTGCATTTGCATACCGGATGCGCATAAGTATACAAGGATTGACAGGATGTGAGGGCCGTGCACTCGCTTTGTTTGCTGCCATTGCCATTTTGATGAGGCAGGCGCCACAGGAGGTAGTTGTTGCATATTCAATTGCTGCCACCCAATGCTAATTTGTGTTCTTCTCGCTCTTATGCACATCGAATTTAATACAAATGTTTTATGAACTTAATATGAAATTATTAAAAATTATAATTGAGAAAGAAACCGAAAAAGTGTTCTGTTAATGCAAAAACAAAAAAAAAATAATACAACTATTTTATGAACTTATTGTGAAAATATTGAAAAGAAATATTGTACCAGTATAAGTGCTATAGTTAAGTATATCCGACTACGGCACACCCTGTATTCAATTAAAAATATTAGCGAATAAATATTCATTTATGTTAAGAAATGCAGAAATTGCACAACACTGAGGTAAAAATTGCGTTTGATATTTTTTATTAAATTTATTCCTCAGTTTCTTAGTAGCTCTGATTCTCGACATACTCTCTGGGATTACGATTATAAGTTCTAATTGCAAAAGGACTTCCTTCTGATTTACCAACAAGATAAATATTATGAATATTTAACCGTATATTAAATTTAAGTTCCATCTCAATAAGCTTTATTATACTATTAAAAAATTATAAGTCTATTATTCGTTTTCCAATTGGTAAATTTTGGTGAAAACTAACAAGTTATTAATTGAAGTTTTTTATTACGCTTGGCATCTTTTTTGTAGTTTTTCATACTTATCATTTTATAGATACAATTTTCATATTCAGATTTATTATTTTACCGAACAATTTGTCAGCGGATGCATTTTTAAATATATAGATATTTCGATAACTGTTAATTATATTTAGAACACCTTTATAGCAGCACTCACGCTGCCCATTATTATAAATAATTACACTTTGCTCTGTATCATAAATTATGTTAAATGTGTAGTGAACCGCACTAAAAAAAAAATAAAGCAAACCATTAACAATAAAGCTTTATTATATAGCCAATAAAATTGCCGACCAAACTGCATTTTATCTCGTCATGACATATATTAAATCAGAAAACTATGTACTATATAAAGCTTTAACACTATGGTTTTGTCTGTTGTGGGTGTTGAATCCTTTAATATGTTACCTTTATGCATACAGCACATTTTTTCCATATTCTAAAGATCGTTGTGAAAAAAACTACAATGTTTTAAAAAAAACAAAATCTACAGCTCAGCCTACCTGCCAACAATTCTTTTGATTTTTTTTTTGGGCGTTTTCAGAAATGTCAACTAGCAAAAAGCCTGGACCATCCGAGAATGGCGTTTTTTTGCGGCTGCTGTTGTGTAGATGGGGTGCAATCAGCGCTTTGTGCATGTCAAAATCCAAAAAAAAAAAATCAATATTAAACTCATAAAAAAGTTAGCATTCAAAGGACTATATAAAAAAAATGCCATTTTAAATGTAAAATTGAATTTGATGTGTCAAAGCCAATGAAGACTTAGGATGAGTTTCAAAAAGTACGCCCAGTCCTAAATAGAATTTAATAGTTTCATTAAATCCCATATTATGCAGCTTAATTTGTCCTTGGTAACAAATTGTCCTTTAGTTTTGTACTTGTGATGGTTGCATCGATTTTGATAGAGTTCAGAAAGTGAAATCATACCATAATCCTGGCCTGCAATAACAAAACTTACCTTGTGCCTGAGATTATATATTAGAATAACAATAACTACTTACTTACCCAAAGGACTTATCTGGCAACAACTGGCTCAACAGCTGCCGCTGCTGGCATTTTGCCTTGTTATGGCCAAAAGGACAAAGCGTCTGCTAATCCTGCATTCTGTTTAAAGTAGGACACCGCTCGATGTCTTCAAAAATTGTCAGCTAATAATGCAAACAATAAGAGGCAACAGTCCGAGATGAGGCGCAAATTGAACATAATTATGGAGGCGAGGGGCGTAGTCAGGATGCTCAGCTAAAGCGGCACAATTAGCGGGTTTAGTGGGGCAAACTTTGTGGCCCGGCCATAAATTGGCGGCCACAATGTGCCTGCAGGCGCCGAGATAGAGCGGCAAATGTCAGCTGTCAGTTGTTGTCCTTATTGTTGGCCATGTTGTTGCTGTTGCTGTTGGTGTTTTCCTTGCCGTTGCCATTTTGTGGTTATGCCTGTTCGGGCCAGGCCGCTGATTTCGTTGCGTTTCGCGCTGTTTTCATTCCGCTTGATGTCGCTTGCCAGGCATATTTCTTTAATGAATTTAATCGCGCGTAATAAACCGTCGCAGGCTCAATGTACAAGCCTCTTATAAGAGCCTCACACTCATGGACACAGTCACACAGTCACACACACACATATATACATATATATATATAGCAGCAGGAACTTTTATCCTGCCCTGTGGCCGCTTATATTGTTTGCTTGGAGTCTTTGTGGTCGTTTGACGTTGATAAGCATTCTGATTTATTGACAAACAAACTGTATACCAGAGCATTTGTGTATGTGAATGTGTGTGTGTGTGTTTGTCCCCGGCATTTATTTAAATTTATATATTTATTTATGGCAGCTGCAAATACAAACACAACGCTGCAGTCATATAGACAGACAGGGATACGGACAAAATGGCAGGCGGATCGGTCTGCTGTCCCGTTTTTAAATACACTTTTCAGCTTCGACTTTTGTATGCTTTTGCTCGGCTGCACTTCCGTTTGAATTCAATAATTTAAACTTCCGGCATAAACCGGAAATGACAAATAAAATGCAGCGACATTCACATGCACTGTGCGAAAAAACAACCGAGCATAGAATACACAAACGCATTCGCATATATGCAATATAATTTAATTTAAGTTCTGACTGATTCCATTCATATATATTCATTTTTTTAAGTGCATTGCATTGCAAGTGGAATATGTTCAGTGACTGGCTGAGAGTGTATTCATAATTATATTCAGCACAAAATTAAAAGAAATTCTCTATGATGAAACTTTTAAAATATGTCAAAGAAAATAAATTGAATGCTTTATTTGAGAGGAAGTAGCCTGTAGATAAAGTAGTTTATAGTATCCTGGATATATATGAAACATAATTAAATTCAGTTATCGATCGATCGTACAAATCGCATTCCAAAATAATACAATTTATTGTCTGTCACAAACTTATAAATACAGATTCATATACACAAATTATTTTTTATAGTACAGAGCAGAGATATATTGTGTGTTTTTTTAAATCAAGTTTGTTTGCATGTCTGGTATATTGTCATGAATATGTGCAGGGTATTTTCTAGTCTACTATATATCAGTGCTTCTTTACTGCAATTGCAAAAATCACATTTCGCCTGCTTAAAATGTGGCTTTTATGGAATTAATAGCATTTGATTTTCTTTCTGACATTGAATATCAGCAGTTTTTTAAGAACGCTTGTGTATGTGTGTTTGTGTGTGTGTGCGTGTGTGTATATACTATATATTCTAGGCATTAATTGCAACGTGGATTTTCGACTACAACTGCACGAAAATCACATAAATTACGTGATTTTCGTGTACGCTCCTTTTGGCCAAATCCAAGCATAAAAGTCTCAGCGAAAAAATGCAATGTGCATATATTTTTTGTGCACACACACACACATTGCATTGGATGACCATGAATTACATAAAAAGCCGCAAATACCGAAGTCAAAATGCGTTGCCCTAAAGCATTGTTGGTCTTGCCTGCAAAGCATACCAATGCGAATGGAACCGATGTAAATGTAACCCGTTTGGCCATGTTGTCCATACACAAAAAAAATGAAAATAAGTAAATAAAAAAAATTGAAAAAAATATAAAATAAATGCAAATATATATTGCAATCCTTTAGGCGCACGGAACATAATGAAACGAAAATGCTACTGTGGCAGCAGCTACAATCCTGGTGAGGATAGCAAGGACAACCCCAGCTCCTCCAAAATGCACAATGCGCCGTCCGCAACCGAAGCCATCTGCCGTCTGCCGTTTCATGTACCCCTGCTTGCCATCCTGTTTGCCGAATAAGGAAAATAAATAAAAACATGCAAATATTTCTTTGGCCAACATTTTAACAGCCTCTGCCTGCCAACTCTCCGTTTGCCAACCAATTCGCAGCAATTTTCATACAAAAATGTTTTTATTTATTCTGTTGGGCGTCTCGCAAAGGCCTCGTTGCTCGCCCAGACCCAGACCCGGTGCTGGGTGCTGGGTATGGTCCTGTGCCTGATCCTTGTGGTCGCTGCTTGATTTATATTGATGAATGTCCGTTTGTTCGTTAGTTCCGTCTTCACAGACTGCCAAAGAGATTTACACGCTGCATACGGAGAGGAGGCGGGGCACGCAAGTTACTTTAGCCATTGCTTTTGTTGTTGCACTCACACACAGTTAAATATATACATATGAATATACACATTCACATTTATTTTGCACACTTGCTTATGCTCATCGCCAGAAATTATTGCATACTTTACGGAAATTAACCGCATTTCCATTTCTTGCACGCATGCAGAACGACCACAATGCCACATCTCGCGCCGTTTCGTCCTGCCGCTGCCTGCCTCTGCTTCCTGCCCCTGCCATCATCCAACGTGCACATTCCACTCTTGCATAAATATATATATAGTATAAGTAAAATTTTAATGACTTTATTTTTGTACCGTCATACAATATTTTAATACACTTTCAATGAACTATTATTACTTTGCCAAAAATGTGTTTTTATTTTTTTTTATTTAATATATCAATTTCTACAAACTGTTAGTAAAAATTGTTTAATTTTTTTCTTGCAAAATGTAGCCACAATTATAAACTGATATTTTCCATTTTTAATTTAATTGGTAAATAAATAACTGCAAAATTGTTAAAACAAAATAAATCTGCATCATTTAGCCATTGCTCTGTTTAAATGAATTTATGATTGCAGTTCTTTTAAAGTTTTAAATATAAAAAATGCGTTTATATTTATAATGAATGATAGCTTTGGTTCTGCAAATTTATTTATATTATTTTTATTAATGTTCTTTAAAAGTCATATTAATTTATTTAAATTAGATAACCGTATGCTATAGATAGTAGATTTTTCAAAATTAATGGACTAGATTGTGGTTGTGAATTATTCAATTGTCTGTATTTTTTTTAAATAATTTTTTTCAAATTTAAATTAATATTTAGAATATTATTATCGAAAATTAAATTTATGCTGTTTTAGCAGTTAAAAAAACTTTAATTGGAAAATTAAATGATTTATTAATTTTAGATTTGTTGCATCAGAGTTTATATAGAGTTTGTATAAAAATCCAGATCCTTCTATGGGAAAAATTAGCTACATCTTTATTTTACTTTTTTTATATACAATATTTAAGACTATTGAATGCTTGAGGTTATGTGAGTATAAAGATATGTAAGGGCATCAAGTTTTCATTATTTTAATAAAGCCTCTTATATATTTTGTGAATTTTGCGCTTTGCTTTCCAACCCTTTGCCATTATACTTAATATCTGAAGTGCGTGCAGGTTGAATAAAGTTCAGAGTGGAAATTGCTGGTCGCACATTGCAACATGCATATTTCTTTGTGACATTTTTCTTGTGCATTATTAATCAACTGGGAGTATTTATAATTTATGTTGACATGCACTTATTTATGAAATTCACAACAAACCAAAGGAATGGTAAGGGGAAAGTCATTAACACCGCCGACTCTGATTGTTCAGTTGCTTCACTTTGGTTTTGGTTGGCATTATCGCAAAAAGGCTTAAATATTTAATGCAAATTGCATATTAGTCGCATTACGAACTCGAGTTGAGGACTGGAATGGTTAAAAAGGTCACGCAAAAGCAAGTAACTTGAACTCTACTGATTTTCCTCTCAATAGCAGCGATTGTTTCAGTTCCATTATTTCTGCAATTGCTTGCCATTTATTTTATTTTTTTTCATATTTCGTTTAGCATTTTTTTTTTTGTGTTAACTTTTTACTAGCGTTTCTAGGGACACGTACAAAATGGCATATTATTTCCGCTGTTCTGCTGCTGGGTAAGGAAATTCACATGCAAATCGAGTCGAGGTGCAAAATGAAATGAAATCCAAAGATAACGAAAAGAAAATACCAGCAAAGGATTTGTGTTGAACCCTAAACCACAAAATAAGTTAAAGTAAGGGACAAGGACTAGAATTCAGCGACTTTAAACATAAGGCTCAGGTACGATGCTATGTTAAAGGACACCTGTGCGGAAATGCAATTTGATGGCAATAAAAAGAAGAGAAAAAAAGAAGAAATTGTATCATTGACAAGCTACATATGTGAGTCAATCATAGGACAAAACTATTTTGATTGGACATTGCATTGATACAACGAGGACAAGTGCTCAATTTAGATGGCAATTTTTCATCAACTTTAAGCGAAATATGTTGAATGCGAATGCGAGTGCGAGTATGAGTGCGAATACGGATGAGAATGCGGATATGGATGCCAATTGGCACGCGTAACCTATTTCAAACAGAGACCATGCAAATCGAGCTATCGCCTGTCGGCTGCACAATACAAAACAATTTGCTGGCGTTGCTACCGCTTTGCTCGGCTGCTGTCAGGCCGTCATTCTGTCTATAAAATACACAGAGCAATTGCATATAAAATGCATAGCAATACTCGTTACTTGCGCGTCTGATATTAACAATTCCAGAGAGTTGCAGTAGCAGCAGCAATAGACGCAGTCGTAGCAGCAGTAACAGCAGCAACAGCAACAGCAGCAGCAACAACAGCAGCAACAGCAACAGCAACAGCCAGTTGGCAATTTAATGTAACAAGCACATTGACTGCTGACAAATAGCATTGCCTGTCAATTCATCAAAAAAAAAGTATATATATATATAGAAAATAATATGCCAGTGAGTGCAAAACTATTGACATGCACGCACCCAGAGGAACCATCAACTGGAGGGCAACAGCTCTGATCCTGGCACGCACTCGACAGTGCTGGCTCAGCAGGAGCGGATGACTGCAAATTTGCTTAGCTGCCAAACAAACTTCGATTGCAGCGAGTGTGTGAGACTTTTACAAATTGTTTTGAAATGAAATTCAAGCGCCATTCGATGATCTAGTGTATATTGTCTTGTGGTTCCTCCAGTTCCCCAAGAATTTCGAATTATAAAAAAATTTACTGTAGACACATCAAATGATCAGCAGTTAAAGCATTTTTGCATTTATTATACTAAATAATAATTCTAGTTCTTTATGAGATATTAAATGCTTTTTTGTTTCGCAGCAATCAGCATTTTATCTTATAAAAGTTGAATATTAATTAATTTATTTTCCTTAACTTGGTTGCTGCTTTAATTTTATATAAATAAACCTACATAACATTTCACATTTTTATAGAATTCGTAATTCTTTTTCCAAAATAATATTTTCAAACCCTTCTCCATTCGCTTTCATCTTCTGTATAATACAATTATTTATGATTAATTTCTTATTGCAATTCACACTATAAGCTCTTGAAACATCCTCTTCTATGAAATATTTTTGAGTTTTGCATAAGCCTTGTTCAGCATTCTAGTCCATAGCTCAATTCCCTTTACAACAAATTGGCTCAATTATTTTCGTTTGCACCTTGCTCAAACTCTAGCAAGGTATAAAAACTTTATTAAAAACTTTCTACCCAAGCCTTTTTTTTTTGTGTGGGCCTTTTTCGTTTTATTACTTGTTGTCTGCTGTAGCGAGTCTTGTATTTTATCTATATATATATATATATATATTTATAAAATATACACGCACATTTAGGTACCGCACTGCACTCCAGGGGCGTTGAAGAAATCAAATTAAGAAAATTTCCTTTTGGCAAAACTTTTGCGCCTGTTTAGAGTTTTTGTAATAATTCAACGCTTCTCCGGCAGCGTCTCCTAGATCCTGTCCCATGTTGCTTGTTTTTGGCGCTTTCAAGCCATTACGGGTGAACTGCTGCTGTTGGTGCTTGGCCTTAGCCCCATGTGGTTACTTCAAAAATGCTAAACGGTCCCAAAGCAATTGCAACCGCAGCATCAGAAACAACTGGAAAAACAGCAACAAGGGAAGACATCAGTTGGCTTTAAACACGGACAACACCAATGAAAATATCTGCCAAATGGTCTGGCTTGTCTAATAAAATGAGAAAGGCAAAGTCATTCATAAGTTTTTCTTTTTTTTTTAGGTAAAATTTGAAGCTACATACTTTGGTTAAAGTTAATTTTTAGCAATATTTTGTATGCCACTCTCTAAAGAAGATGTCCGCATTGGGCCTTATTTTTTTTTATGCTCTGTTCTGAGAGCAAAGTATATTGGATTGTTTAATTTTTTTTTGAAATTTTTAGAGCTATTTAACTACGTTAGAGAAAGTGTCAAGATTTTTTTAAGCCACCTGTACCCACCTATATAAACGATCAATGGAAGATCAATGAATCTGATTATATTCGAGAGTATATAGCAGCCGGTAGCTTTAAATAACAACATTCTAAAATTTATTCTGTTTTTCGTTTTCAAGAGTTTGATTATGCTCAGGTCGTGTCTTTTATTAATAGCAGCAACTTCGATTGTTGTTCAAATAGATTCCTGCACATCAGATATTCAGATAATTTTAGCATTATTTGATGGGCTTCTAGTTCAAAATCAGATATGTGTTATTTGACAAATTTAATTCTATGTTCACCTATTATTTGATAAACTTTTAGCTGATTCTTTTTCTATTAGCAAAAATTTCGTATGCTATCCAAATTTCACAGTTTATTTTATCTAGCACACAACACACATTTTGAAGGTCAACTGTTTGGCTTTTGTGCATTTGACTGGTGGACTTGCCGGTTTTTGTTTGGCCATATCCCTTTTCAGGTTCAATAATGTCATAGAGCGTGTCGCAGGGCAGGCGCCAAAATTTATGACCAAATTGTTGACCTGGAGCTCTTGTGTAAAAGCCATTGAAGCTTCGAGCAGGCTGCGCAGCACGTGCCGGTGCCAGGGAAATAATTTAGCCAAAAACATGTGAAGCTCGCCATATAAATTATGCACACCACAGCAACAGCAACAACAATACATAGGATGCTTGAAGGTATTGTCTAAGCGACCTGCCCACAAATGCAGCAGCAACACACAAAAAAAAAAAAAAAACAAAAAACAACAGAAAAAAACAAAACACAAGAAAAAAGGCAACAAACATTACTCACCACTTGGCCTTTTATTTTATTGTATTTTATCTTTTGGATTACTTTTTGCCATGACCACAACAAATAAACTCAAGCATCTTGGGCGAAACTCTGAGCAGTGGGAAAAGCACGCAAGAAAAGAAAATGTTGGAGCTATTGTTGTTGCTGCTTTCCCTGCTTTTCCTGCTTTTCCTGCTTTCCCTGCTTGGCTCTGCTGCTGTGGCAAGGCCCCTAAGGGCTACAAGGCAACGGCCATGGCTCTAACAATTGCGCATGTTAACATACTTGTAAGTAGTTTCTCCACTTTGCCATGTTATTCTACCATCACACCACCCACAATCTCTATCTCTATCTCTGTCTCCATTGCTATTCCCATCCAGAACTCATTCCATTCCCTAAACCTTGACAATAACTACTTGCACATTTGTTTTGGCCACCAAGTAGCCGCCAGCAGTTGCCTTTGCTTTTTGTAATTATCTGCACGTTATTTGTGGGTCAATAAAACTTGATATTCGTAGTTTGACCAACGTTTAACGCTCTCTTCGTGATGGGATTTATGGCATAAACGGGGGCTAATTATCAATGCCGCTTAACATGCAAACAGATAAACATTAGTGCTGTTATTTTTTGGTACTATCAAATCTATTTTTAGTATATCTTATGAAAAGATTTCAACGGTTCTAAGAATCACTTTGTTTTGCTTATTTCTAAAATTGAATTAGTTTTATTGTGCATTAAAGTTTCAAACAATGTTGACGAGAAAACGTTTTGTTTTTTTTAGGTAAAAGCAATACAAAAATATAATTGAACATTTAATGAAATACAGAGTTCAAAAAGAGACTAAAACAAACTACCTTATAGTCTTAAATTTGTTTCTTTAAATATGTATGCTAATGTACTACAGAATTTCTCATTTAGATAATTAACACATGTCCAAAGCTGATTTATTTATGTTAATTTTTGTTTTCTCATTGCCTGCTGTTCAAATTATCCTGCTTCGCCGGTAATTGTAGCTGCTGTCAATGGATCGCATGGCACAACATTTTATAAGTAAATTTCTTTGGACAAGGCAACTGAAAGCGTATCCTGCAAATACCCTGTGGCCAAAGGTATCACAAGGATATTTTAATGCAGGCAAATTAATGAATAAAAAATATTTTTTTTAAATATTAATTGATTTGTGTACAGAGTTTAATGTACTTTAGCATATTAAGCAACAATTTTAGGCTCTTGGTTTACAATTAAAATATTATTTTTATTTAGAGAACATTTTAAACTTTGATTTTATGCCAAAATAATAATTTTTAATTTGAGTAACTTTAAATTGATTTGAATGGATTTAACATTGTATTTATTTTCAGTAATTACAGGATATTTAGCAGTAGCTTCTCCACTATATTGCTGCTCGTTTTTATATGTAGGTACATCTGGCAATCATTAATGATAAATTACCAGTATTTGGTGTTCAATTATTTAATGAAGTGGCCAGCGTGTCAGTGTTGGCTTTTATTGCTTGTTTCGATGAGGTGCTATCAAATTTCAAGCAATTTAATTATATTGTTCTATGGCTTCATCGTGCTTGAAGTACAGCTCAAATAAATTTTGGTTGACATTTGTTAAGTGGGTGTGGAAAATTAAGATATACATTAGATGTACTAAATATGAGTAGTATAGGTGAAGGAAGTTTAGTTTTAAAGCTGATAAAAAAATCCAGAAAATTGTATAAAAAATTGTGGCTTAAATTACTTAATTTAATTGAGTTTTATAAAATAACAAAGAGCTGTCTATAAAATATTCAAAAGTATTCCTTTTAATTCATTAATAATATTTAAAATATAGGTATTGCTATTTTATAAAAATAATTAAATAATATAAGAACCATATCATTTGGTTTTTTATTTGTGTTAAATTTTAATTACATTATAATAATTAGTTTTGTCTCATTGTAATATTTGCATTTAATTAACAATAATTCTGTAATGGCAATTAAAACCCAATTTTTGTTTTTAGTTCTACCAGCTCGTTGGACCATCAATCCATGAGCTGTGCTGCTTGTCGACTTAGAAAAGAAGTTGGCAAATGTATTTAGCAAATAGTTTTCTGTATCAAATGCCGAAGAAAGAACTTCAAAGGGTGGAGTTTGTGCCAGGAATTAAGCTGAACAGGGCAAAAACAAAGAGCAAACAACAAATTGAAAGGCATGAAATACGAATTGAACAAAAGTAAGAGAAGATAACTAAAAAAAAAAAAAAATTAAAGGCATCTATGGTATGTAGCTAAATGTACATGTGTGTGTGCCAACGTCAATTGTTTAAAAGTGAAAATTCGATTTTGTGGTAAGGCAGGCCCATTGTGAAACAACAAAAACAACACAGCAGACAAATGGCGTGCAAAATCGAAAAAAAGAGTCCTTTTTACTTGTTTGTGCAGCAAAAATGTGTGCTTCCCCTTTAGTATGAATTACCTGCTTTTGTTGCAATTGTTGTTTTTGTTGTATTTGTTGTTGTAGTCGAGCATGGTGATGCTTTGTGTCAATAGCTGGACAGTTAGTTGGTGCATGTGTGTATGTGTATATCTGTGTTGATGTGACCAAAAAATATACAACAAACGTGCAAGCAACACAAAAAATATAAAAAAAAAATAAAAATAAAAATGAAGGCGAAGGGTAGTTCAAGACACGACCGGTATTCTGAGCCTGAATGAGAAACTGTCGCGCTGTAGTGGCAAAAAATTTAAGTATCAACAATAGTTACCGACTGCAATATGCTCTATTGCCAGCTAACTAAGTGTTTTTATTGTCGAAATTAAGGTGCAGCTTATCGAGACTTAACAGCAGTAGAAACAAGAAAATTTCTATAGAATATTCAGAGAAAAGTTGCATACAATGCACAACAGCAATATACTCCTTATCATTTGGTAACAGTGTATGTTTGGTAAGGGACTGAGAAGTAACGCTGAGGAGGACTAACAAGAAACGTAACGATAACGAAAAACAAACTTTAAAAATTGGATTCTTCATTTGCATCGGCAAATCCAATCAAGCCAACGTAAAGACCCCGGCCAGACACATGCACAACATAAAGCCGATGCAGAGACATAGCCCCAACCAGTAGACATGGACCAAAATTCAACGCGGCTCACTCTCCCTCTCTCTATATATATATGAACGTTGGCCACGTTACGTATACGTATACTTGACCAACACACATACACAATCCAACAAAAAGGCAGGACCTACATATATATAAAACGAACAATAAATGAAAGGTGTGCGCCGCATGTTTGGCCATACAGTTGACCATTGCTTATAGGGCTTGGTGTGGCATTGGCTGCTGCCTGCCGCCTGCTGCTGCTTTCTGGTGTGTCCGGTTGAAAATTGGTAACGATTTGTATTGCAATGGCCAGCACAAAAGAGGCTGCCATTGTGCCCGAGTGGTTGTTCAAAAGTTTGCCAATGGCTTTACCTTCATCTCCTTTGCGCAATGGCATTGCAAAATTTTCTTATTTGTATGCCTGGCTTACCTGCCGTTATCCATCTGTCTTGTGTCTTCATCAACTTGGCCTGTATTAAGTCGCTTGTTGCCTACCCGCTGCCTCCACTCCGCCACTCCTTCACTGCCCTCATTCAACTCTCCCCCGACATCTGTCAATGTTGTAGTTTTTGTTGTTGGTGTGGTTTTTGGATGTACACAGAACAAGAGCAAAAAAAGAGTAGCATGTTGGTTCTGTTTTTTTTTTTTGGGCACTGCTTCGGTTATTGATTGCAGGCATACGTTTGCCATTTTATTACAAGCCCAAAAATGGCCAGCGAAAAAAGTGCAGCAGCATTGGTTTTTGTATTTTTTTTTTTGTTGCCACGTTAATTGCCAGCGAAACCAAACATTTGCGTCTGCCCAACCGCAGGCAGCGCCGTCAGCGTCAGGACGACATGAACGACAACATCAACCGCCACTTAAATTGCCCAAACCGCGACAAGTGTCCTGTTGCGACTGCTGCCATGGTTGTGGCCAGCCAGAGACACGGCCCATTGAAGCGCACAAGAAAACCATTCATTAGCGCTTATCAAGGCCCCCAGCCTCAATGGCACTTTGATTTTGCGCTTAACCTAAACTACACGGCGTATTTTTTTCTTTCTGATTTTTTTTCTTTTCCAAAGCTTGCTTGGCAAACGCTGACGTTTATTGTAAATGGCTGTCCAATGAAAATTGTTGTGGCCTATCAACGTCAACGCGGAAAATGCGGTGTGGTGGGGGAGTATGTCCTGTGTCATTAGTGTGCAAAAAAAAAAAAAAAATCTTGTCGAGAGAATTGTGAAAAAATAACTGGCATTTTTATCGGCCTATACACTGGCCTTGCCTTCGCTTATACCATATATCGGTTTGTTGCCTGTTGCCACGCTTTAGTTTAATTGGCACTTGACAGTGTGGCCAACAGGCTGCTGGCCTTGCCGGTGCTATCAATCAAATTGGCTCCTTTGGTTGTGGCCAGCAGGATATGTGTGCACACTTATGGTAGATTTGTTCTTGGGATAATACTGTCCATTGTATAGTCAGTTTACATATCTACAATTAATTTTTTTATAATATGGCTTTTTTCCCTTTTTTGATGCCAATCGAATCATTCGGAATCAAAATTGTTGGGAATTTAAAATAAAAAAAAGGGAATATAAAAATTAAATCGGCATGCAAAATAAACGAAAATAGTAATAGGCAAACAAAAATTATATAATTCTATATACAATATGATCCAATTCTCATTTTTAATTTATGAATAATTATTTAAGCGTTGATTGTCGTAATTCTCAATAGTTGTCTCTGTGTTTCTTTTTCTGTGTATATCTGATTTGCTTGTTTTCAAATTGACATTAAAATGAAACAGTAAGCCCTGACTAAGCTGCACATATGCTGCATTGTCTAGCTGTATTTGCTTGCTCTACAATGCCTCACTGTACTTGAATATTTGCATTATTATTTACCTGGTCATTGCGAGAGACATTTATAGCACTTGTGTGTGTGTTTGGCAACACAGATGCCAACAGCAAATGCAACAAATGTTATTATTGTTGTTGCAAACAATAAAATTTATGCTCAAGCGCGCTTCATACTCTGCTTGTCTGCTGTCTAGTCCGGTGCACACCGCACACTGTACACTCACATGAATGATGCCCATTGTGGCATGGCTTATTATTTTGGTGTTGCAGAGAATCAGCTAATGTTTCATTAGATTGCACCGACGAACCAATGAACAAGGACTAACCTTGCCAGCTGGCAGACATCGTTATTGTGATTTCAAATAATAATTAAAACCCGACGAATTTTGTTTGATGTTTTCATGTCGCACACAAGCATCTCGCCATGTCTATGCATGTATATGCATTTTCCAGGCAATAGATTAAACTCGAGGCATGATGGTAAGCCCCAATGCGGATACTAATGGCCAGTCATGCAGGCTCCATGACTGGCCAACAGACCAAACAGACTAGTTGCCTGGCGATCTAAATGAGCGTTGCCCGTCAGGATAACGCGACGGCAGCTTTGGGCCAATGACAACATGACCAAAGCGCTGCAAATCCTCGACGTTGCCGTACATCCTGACTGCCAAAATGCTGTTTTATTTGAATAATTGAAAGGCGCACCAACACACGCATACAGTGTGCCTCTGCAATGCTATCAGCTCCAAGGACCCACGGCAAAGGGAATTATGCATACGTATTTGTATGTCTAATGTCCTGCTGCGCAGCGTACATAGGATTTATAACTGATTTCTGGTGATTTAGTTGGCTCACAAAATGCAATGAGACGAGGCTCAGTTCCTGGCCCGCCGGCTCCGGCTCCAACTACTTCGGCCACTTACTATGCAAAATGACGCCGCACATGGAACGCGGTCTGCCATGACGAAGCGAATCTCATTTGTGTAGCCTGTGGCAACCGGTTGGCCGCCTGGGCAAGAAGGAGGCTGCACCTTAAATGCATACAGAAATTCATCTAAAATTGTGGCACAAGGACGCGTAAAAATTAATTGAAACGCTATCGAAGCATATTCAATCAATTTAAATTAGTTCTGCGGTGCCGCAACACAAAGAGCAAACCTCGGGGCGTTTGGGTTGCCAGCAAACCGCGTTTTGCTGGTTGTGTTAATTAGAAGCATCTTCTCTGCCATAACCAAATGGCAAAAGTTTTCAGTTTCCAGCCTTCTGTGTCCTTTGGCTGTCAACGTAGAAGCAAAACACAGCAATGATAAGAATTGGAGCGTAGTTCGAATAGAATTCAACCCCACATTAATCAATTATTGCCAGGCAATTTATTTTGTTGTTTTTGACTAGCATAAAAACAATAAACTTCTGGACGACTCGACTTGTCGGTAAAATACATTTTTATTAAAAAATTCATGTAAATGTTAATGTTTGGCAAACTGGCTTTAGGCGTTGTTTTTTCTCAAGTAATTGCCAATGTAATTTTCTCATTTCACATGTCAACAGATGTCACAGCGTTGACAATTTCAAAATCCAATCAATATGCAAATTAATAATAAACAAAAATGGTTTGACATTTGCTTGAACTTCATTTTGATTAAATTGCATTCAAGATGTGCGGCAAATTAGAAAACAAACCGCTTGACATTAACTAAACACTTTGCTTCAAATTGACAGACAGCTAAATAACAAACATTATATCGAATAATAAGAATAAATAATCACTTAAAATGTAAAATAATAACATTTAAACCGCACTAGTTTAATTTGACAATACTAATCAAACAAACTATAATACAGGACTATTTAATATTTTGAATCTGTAAACTTTGCAGATAATCAACTGCAAATAATAAAGTTAACTGCAAAATATTTATAAGTCTGTTAAGAATATTGATATACATATGTGTAAATATACATAGTTATTATATACATTGATGAAAAGAGAATCCTAGTTTTGAGTCAGCTGCCTGGCTTTTAAAGTGTAAATAGTTAAAAATATTTGTGTATTTAATAATTAATAATTCAATTCTTTTCGAATTACTTGAATTGTTACTCAGCTATGTTATATATTTTTGTTGCACATATATGTGACTGCAAAATGTTGAATGTTGTCTTCATTTTGACCTCTGGTGGCTTATTAACATTGCGCTTAATATAAAAACTCAGTGAATTGTTGGCTGCCGACTGGTCAGCCACACATTGCATCGGCATCTGGCCTCGGTATAACTAAATTATTTAGTTGGCTGGTTGTGTGTGGCCAACAACAGAAACAAGTCATGCCCCTCTGTCTGTCTGTTTGTCTGTCTCTGCTGGAAGCGTTGACCAAACCATTGTGGACGGATGGCTAGATGGGGCAAGAGAAAACGCGACTCACTGACACCGCCAGTCCACGGTCAGTCCGGGCATCAAATGATTGCCCAGACACTTTATTATGTATGAGGCAGCAGCAGCAGCAGCACCACCACCAAGAGCCACACCACCACCGGCATTCTCATCCGACAGACAACAACAAAATCAACAAAAAACAACAAGAACAATGCACAATGAGCATGAACATGAGTAAACAAATTATTTATATTTAAATTGTTTGTGTGCCTGCATTGTTGGCGCTTTTAAGTTTAGCATGTTCATTTGCTGCACACACACACACACACACACACACACATACATTAAAATCCATTTGTATACATGATAATGTTGCGGGTGCAGCGACTTTTTTGTGCCTTTGACTGCGGCAGGCAGTCAGCCAGCCAGCCAGCCAGACAGCCAGGATACGTGTCCTGCAGCTAGAGATCCCTATGCAAGGTTTATTTATGCATTTCATTTGGGGCTGCGCTTTGCTGACGGCACCGCCCGGGCCATGCTACGTTGGTATATTTGTATATTGCGGTTCGCCTTTGAGTTGATGTATTAAAAATTTTCACACATGGCAGTTGGTTGGTTGTCAGTCGCCAAAGAGTCCTGTTGCGTTAGCATACTGTGAAATTTGATTTTCCTTCTACTTAAACCATATCAAAAACACCCGAACTCTGGCCCCCCCCTCCCCCCATCCGTATGTTGGCAACAACTTTGCTTTTGACTGTGCATTTTTTAGCGCTTGATTTGCGTTGACTTCGTGCTGCAGGATTTTGTTTTACGCACTATGGTAGCTTTGCGGGGGCGGCGGATTTGGGGAGTGGAAAAGCTGGCTGCAGCTTCGTTGACAAATGCACAGTGGTTCAATATCGTTTTTGCTGTGATAAAAACTCTGTAAATTTTTGTTGTGCAGTGGTCTGTTGTTAACAGAAATTTTATATTTTTGATCTGCAACGCAAAAATCAAAAGAATACTTTCAATCCACTAAATTTTACACATTAATCAGATCGTATATATTTTGTTGTAAAGGATATTGCACGAGTATCTGTAATATGGACAACACTCAGATAATAAATGATTGTTAAATTAAAAAATGAAAAAATAAGAAAATTTTGGAGTTGCAAAAATGCAAACCTAGACAGGAAAATTCACAATAAAAGTTGTGTTATGGTCAGTCAAGTCATTAATTTTAACATAAAACCAGTTGAGAATTATAGGCGATAACAAGTTTAAAACTATTTCATACAACAAGGTTAGGTTAAATGACTGCATTCATAATTTACATTTGTTAACTTAATTTTATGGGCTTTGCTCTTGATTAAAATAAAAACAGTTTTACTTTTCAACAATTACGCCATTAGGATTTTGTCGAAGGCAGGCTGGCGCTGTTGGTCCACTGTGCAACGTGGCTTCAGATTAGCGTATTTCTGGGATGCGCTGCTGGCGCTGCTGTCCGTGTTTACCTTATTACCCAAGCTTGAAACTGTGAGTTTTGAGTTTTGATTAAAAATTTTTGTTGCATTTTTTGTGTTTTTTTTTTGGTTGTTGATAGTATCAGAAGGTGGGATTTATAAAGTTTAGTGGTTAAAAAGAAAATGTGAAAAAAACTGCAATGAAAATTTAAGTGCAGTCTGGAAACTTGGTAATCCAGATAAGTCAATTATTCACTTTAATAATACTAGATAAGGTATATTTAAATAGGTTTACATTATAAAAATTAAAAGAAAATTAAAATACATTAATTTTTTTGCTTGTTAGCTTCAAAGAACCATAAATTTCATTTGCCTGTGGGCAATTCGAGAACCATTTACATTTATATATTTTTTTGTTGCAACTCTTGGAGGTTTTTTATATTATTTGCATTTGTAAACAAGTTTTCATTTCTTATACTCAGCTCTATAGCATTATTTTTTGCTCATAACATTGCATCTCTATTTCTTGTGCATCGGCAATGATCCACATATATATACATTCACATATGTATACATGGGAGTGTGTGAAGTATTTGGAGTTGTCTTCCTGCTGGTGTAGTATGCGTCATTGTTTGATGTCTTCCGGTGTTCCTGCTGCTGCAAGTGCCACATATCCTAACTACTTAGGTTTCCTATATAGTGACGCATCCTGTTGCCGTTGTATGCCACCTGCCTGCCTCCCACTTTCAAAATACATTTTGCATATCTTCGTTTTTGCTGCTGCTGCTGCTGCTCCTGCTGCTGTCCTTGATACTAAATGTAACGCATTGTTGTCAGCCTTTTTGTGTGCGGTCCTCACAAATGCAAACATGAAAATTGCATAATCCACGCATTGCGATTTATGACTTTTGCACAGAGCTGACTGATGGCAGGACAAACAAATGTTAAGGAAATAATGCAAAAGAACTGCGAAGTGCAACATCCACGGAGATGTCTGTCATTTCTTTGCAACATCATTCTTATTTTTATGAAAATACATTTTTCATGTGCTTTCACATACTTTTTTATTTTATTTTTATTTTTTATTTATTTTTTTTTTTTTTTGGCAATCTTAATGGCATCCATAAGCCGTAAAGCGTGAAGTGGCATGTTAAGGCACATTCTGAAGTGCGCTAAGCAACCACAAGCCGCCATTATCGGTAACATTAAGTGCATCTCGCGAGGTCAATCAGCAATTAACTGTGCAAATTGATAGACGCCACAAAGAGCAGCTGCAATGATGTTGCGCCCCGGTAAAGTTGCCGCAGCTGCTCAATTAGGAAACGATGCTGCCTCTAACAATGGCAACCGCAAGCGGCTTTCCGTAGGTAACCAGCATCAACAGCAGGAGAACAACTTGGCACTCAACAGCAGGGCAAGTGCATAATTAATTTGATATTTGTGAAATACACGATGAGCTGCGCTTGAAATGCGCCTAAGTAAGCGGAAAACTACAAGTGCATCTCAAGTGGGTACCCTTGAATCGGTCCATTCTATGCCATATGATGGTGTGGTGTCGTTTTGGTATGCTTTGTTTAAGATTTTGCGGCTCTTTATGGGCCGCATAAATTTCGTGACATTTTTTGTGCCATTTTACGAGTCAGTCCATTAAAATGGTAGCATGGGCATGGGCATGGGCACAGGCATGTGGACCCATGGGCCACATGTGGCAGGCAGGCAGCACTAAGACACAGGCGGACGCGAACGCAGCAAATAAAATGAAATACATAAATTTTGCAACGATTTGAGAGACCGCATTTTATAATTGAATCACGTACGACATTTTCACAGCGGCGCGGAAATAGGAAATAAGTTTGCCACTGATATAAATTAGAATCTTAAGGGATTGGGTATGCTCTAGCTGCTTTCTGTTAGCTTCTAGCTGATAGCTGTTGCCCGCTTTCTCCGCTTTCTCCACTTTCTTTTCAGTCAGTCAATAACGAAGCTCAACCCGCTGCTCACTGCTTAGAGGGTGCTTACTTGGACTTTAAGCGCACATGGCGCTACTTTTGAAATTTATGTGGTTTGAGTTTTTTGTGTGTATTTCTGTTTTTATTCTTGGTGGTGCTGGCACAAAAGTTTCCTTTTTTTCACATTTCTCATGTGCTTGGCTGGCAATAGTTGCATGTGCGCATTTCCGTATCCGTTTATTAGAGCAACCTTTTGATTTACTTCGCAAGTAGCCAAACAATTGCCAAACAAAATACTTGCTGGCCTCGTCGAAGCCCAAGCCAATGAAGTAAGTACACGAACTGAGTTTCGGTTTTATGCAAAACTTTGTGTGTATACACTCACTCTCGCACTCATATGGCCAGCCGCCATTTTGTATCAGTGTGTGCACACTCCATTGAGCATCAATGATGCGTGCAAAATGCAACGACAACAATTTCTTTTTTTTTTTGGCATTTTTTTTAAATGGTAATTTTTTTTCTGCTGCCTTATCCCAGGACCTGTTATTGTTGTTGTTATTTTACAGCCACCACATTACATTGTAAATTCTTTGGCATTGCCTTTTCTGTTCTGTTTCGTTTTCGTTTTTTATTATACTTTTTGTTGTTGTTGTTGTTGTTCTGTGGCCTTGTCCACATAAAAATGCATTGAATTTAACAAGTGTAAAAATCAAAAATACTGACAGAATCGCTTTTTACAATTGCAAATGATGAGTGCTGCATGTTTTTGCCTACTATGCGAGTATGCGGGGTCATCTATATAATCTATATAATTTTCTTGCTCGTAGTAAATAGCTGGCTTCTAAATAGAGTGAGGGATAACATATATAAATTGGAAAAATTGAAAAATGAGCTCTTGAATTTTTAGGCATATTTAGAAAGAAGTAGAATATGATATGATAATTTAAAATATGTTTTGAAATATCGATATTTTTAGTAATTTTAATGTTGAAAGATAAAAATGCAATCAGTATTGTTTTGACCTTACCTATGTATATGTGTACTCCTCAATTAAGCTAAATAAATATCTTGTAATGTTTGCTGTCTTGCAGTGAAAGTCAAGCGGCAGCAGCAGCAGCAACAATCGTGGCCAGAAGTCTTTGACTAAGCTTAACAGGGCCCACTTGCGGTATTGTCTAATGTTGCACTTGCCCCTCATTTAATGCCTACCATCCTGAGCTGGATTCCCGTCTGAGGTTGGAGGCTGCTTTGCGGCATTTTGCCGAGATTTGTTGAAAATTTATGCGCTACCTTCGAGAATTTATGAGTTGCAGTCGAGTGAATTATTTTATCATACGCATGCAGCAACAAGCACATGTGTATGTGTCTGTGTCTGTGTTAGGTATACATGTTGCGGGGCATGCCACAAACAAGTTGCAGCTAGTACAAACAACAGCTTCCCGCTCCATTCACGTTGCATACAGTTTAAGCTTCTAATTTCACATGCAAAAGTCTGCACTAAGCTGGCATTTTAATCTTGGCCAAGTGGCAAGACCCCTCTTAGCCTCCACCCATGGGTATGTAAGTAATTAAGCGCTCGCACTGCTGCCGAATTGCCTACGCACTAAATAATAGTAGGCAGCCATGTTGGCAGGATTCGTGAGTGCAGGACGCCAAAATGTAAAAGATTCTTGCCAGTGCAAGGATTTAAGCTGTTGCCAGAATGTAGAATGTTGTTGCTGTTGCACTAAGTCGCTTCCAAGTCCTGTCAAACAGCTGCTGCTTCTGCTTCTGCCTTTGCTCCAAAGCCTAATGCGTTGCTGTTGTTTTGCGGCTTGCAAAAGGATAACAACATGAAGCAGGTGCCAGGCGACCTGTACAGGTGCATAACACAAGCTTTCATTTCCTTGTGCTCGGTTTTAAACTAATCGATTTGCACATCGAACACTCTTGAACATTTGGTGGCTTATTGGCTTTTAATTTAATTTGAGTGTGCCGCTTAATTGCCTGCCATTGAGCGCATTCTATTTGACATTGCTTTCAAAATTGAAAATATAAAAAGAAATCTTAGTTTTTAATCTAACACATGTTGCATTCATGCTGTGAAAATGTCAAACAGCAAATAAAGCAATCGAAACTACAGCAAAAAAAGTGCGCAAAGCATTTTTTGTAATTTAATATGCAACTAACTGTTTCTGTCTCTGTCTCTGTCTCTGCTGTCGTTGCCGGGCAATAAAATTTAATTAAAACTTCCTCTCAGCTTTTGAAATTTAAGGCGCGTGTTATCTATTAGTTAAAGTGCTGCTTTGATAAAGATAATTATTTATAACTGGAAAGATTTCAGGGTTGAGGTACTTATTATTCGTACGGCCGTCGGCATAAATTTCTGCATAATTTAATTAAAAAACTGTTATTAATAAGCAAAATACCTTCATAAATAATAAAAACACTAATTTCCCAATAATCTTGTTAAAACTGACTACTTCCTATCCTTGCACTTATTTGTAAAAAAGTAATAGATAATTATTACACTTTCATATTTTAGTGGATCTTTCATTGAACCAAATACTCGGTAAGAGTTGATTTATTTTCATCTAAATTTATAGTTGAAGAACAGAGAGAGATATGTATTTGAAAACATAATAAGTGGTTTTTATTAATTTATTAAAAAAATTGTATTAAGTGCATCAGATAATATTGGATAATTTTTTATATATGGTGTATTACACGATAAGTTATAGTAAATATATGCAAATATGTATATTCATAATCAGTATAAATCATTTATTTATAGCAATATCAGATTGTTACTTTATAAATAATTCAGAAAGATATATAAAAAAAGATTATTTTATTATAAATTTATGGATTTAATGTTGCCAAATATAAATGCTTAAATTTGATTGTTTAACTATTGCTGCAAGTTATAACCCGACTATTAAGAATTATTTTGAATGACATTAAAACACTCTTAAATTTAGTATTAGTTTATTCATTGTAAAGAATTAAAAAAGTCCATTGTTTCCATTCGTAGGAACATTAACAAAGTGGTTGGTTAATGGAATTTTAATTATGATTTCTCGACTTTTCTTTAGACTGGAGATGAGTAACATTGTGCTTGGCAAATTTGGTAAAATCAAGCCACATTGTTAACGTTTGTAGTTAACGTGGCTGGCGGCGTTTCAGCCTTGTTACTTACATTTTGCTATCATATTTAATGAAGTAAGCCGCGCAATGTGTGTGCTATAACTATAAGTAAGGCATCAGTCAGGATTTTTGCTCCTCTTTGCCCTTGTATGTGTATGTATGTGTAGTTGGTTGAAGTTGGCTGAAGTTGCCGCAGGCTAACAGGCAACAGCTACACGTGTGCTGTTTTCTGGATGGCTGAGATGCGTGGGTGTATATCTGGTTGGTATCCGAGTTAACCTGGGCCTGTGACAATGTTGAACATCAATCTGCGGCATGTTTCGCTTGTTTCTGTTGCAGGTTTTGCTTGTTTGTAGTTCATTAAATGCGGCTCATTAGCCAAAAACTTGCACTGCTTGTTTTGGCTGGGCTGGAGAAGGCCTTGACAAGCTCTTAACGGTGGTCTCAATTTGATAATATTTATAAAGAACAAATGAATATCATGTAGACAGTTTGTTTGTACAGGTCGTATCACAACTCGAAAGTAGCAATCACATCAAATATTATGTTTGGATTTAAACAACAGCACAGAACTCAATCAAATAATGTCACACACAGATACAACACATAGAAATTTAGATGCCAGCCGGTATGCGACCGCTTACTGCCCCTTCCGGATAATGTGATGCAATACTTCGGCCATTTTGTGAAGCCAAGAACAACAAAATCCCAAAGCGGCTAAATGTGTGTGCAGGACAGACAAACAGCTTAAAGTCTTAATGAACATTACATACAATGCACCATGGGTAAGTTCTCAAATAAATTTTGCCATATATTGTCAGGTGTTTGAATAATCACTTAATACTGAAAACTTATTATTATACCTTTCTTTGAATTACAATAATTATTGTATTTTATAAGAATGATGATTATAATTAAGTTTTAATTTTTTCTGTTATTCGCCAAAATTCTTGAATTATAATTCAAACAGAAATTACACTGCTACATATATCTGATTTTTTAAATTGAAAATTTAATAAAAAATGAATAATAACAGTTATTATTTTTTTTACCCACTTTACAATATTAAGCTCCCAAATAAAGATTTGCATTTATTTTGAATAAAAAGAACTATATTTAAATGAAGTTAAAGAAACTTTTTAGATATTTATAACTAAAACTCATTCATGCCAAAATTAAGATATTTTTATTTTGCAAGAATTTTGTCATATTTTATCCATAGTGCAATATGCATAGCAATTTTCATCATCAACATTTTCATGATGGTCATGATCATAGCTGAATTTGGATGAGTATTTGATGCCGAGGAGCAGCTGCATCTATTGCCATCCTCATCCAAAGCAAACGGGGCGCTTTTGAAAGGCCTCACTCATTTGGAGATTACGACTGGATAGGTAGCAATTACTGTTTGTTTATGCATTTGTTAACATTGCTTGTTGTTGCTGTTATTGTTGTTGTTGTTTTTGTTGTTGTGTTGGCTATGAAGTAAAATTGAAATTCATAATTCAATTGGACTTGTGCTTGGCAGCACACAAAACCAAACAACAAACAACAAACAAAATATTGCTATGTTCTTGTATAAATGTGATTGGGAAGGAGGGCTCACATGTGTGTGTGTGTGTGTGTGTGTGTGTGTGTGTGTGTATGAGGCTTACGGTAAATATAGCCGGCGGTTGTACAGAACCGTCTGTGTGTGTTAATTGAATGCAATTTTTGTTTTACTTAATGGCAACAGCAGCAACAGCAACAGCAACAGCAGCAGCAGCCCAAAAGTATGCAACGCAAGCAATTGCAATTTCAATTTGTGTTCCTTTGATCTCCATTTTGCTATTGCAATGCATTGGTGCTGGAATGGAAAATGATATGAAAATAAAATGCAAGGACTCAGCTAAATTCTCGTCTTTATATAGTTGTCGTACATTTGCTGACATTTTGTTTAAAATGCATAAATCATTGTATGCTGCAGTGTCATAAGCGAAACTAAACACAGTTACGAATACATATACAAGGACATAGAATAAACACATAGCCAGGCCCTTTCTCTCTATCTGTGTATGTGTGTGAGTGTTATGCACATGTAAAATTCAAAGAAAGGATATTATTATTTTGAGAATACAGCAAAAAGCGACAGCAAAAAAAAAAAAAACATTCCAAAGGGCCAACGTGCAAATCAAAGGCAAAAGCAACACAAACTGCTTCCTACTATATCTAAACATCTATGTACATGAGCTTCCCCCTCTTAACCCGTCTTTAAACTACCCAATACTCTGGGTGTGTGTGTGTGTGTGTGTGTGCAAGTTGCAATAAATCTGCTGGGGTAGTCATAAATATTGATTTCGAAATTGTCTGCATGTGTGCGTTGGCAATCTCATACACTTCCTCCCCCAATCAGGACCCAGACTCCTTTAGATTTGTCGCTTATATTAGCTGCAGAAATGAAAATCGTTTTCCAATCGCATTCTTGCCTTTTACCTTTTGCTATTTCTCTTGTTGTTGTTGTTGTTGTTGTTGGGCCTGTGTGTTTCAGTGAAGTGTAATTTGCAGCTGCCATGCCTGTCGTTGTTATTGTTTTTTTGCTGACAAACGTTCTCTACATATATACACTTAACAATACAGGGTACTTATATACTATCGTTGCGTTTGCATCTATCACAAAATAAACCAAAAAAAAAACTTATATACAACATGTGATCTTTCAGTTATTGTAGCAAAATACATGTGTTTTATAACACTATGCTACAATTTGAAAAAAATTTTTGAATCCCGAAAGAGTAAAACAAAAAACCAAAATTCGAGTTTTGCACAAATAAGCTTTTTTTAAATGAGCATATTTTTATGCAAAATTTTTAGTTCAGTCCTTAATACCTTCTAAACGAATAATATAATTTTAAAATGCTGTAAAGCAGGTTAATAGGCCATTTTATTTCCTTTTGAAAAATATAAACATTTTTAATATTAATAAATTATGTTCGGAATACTTGTGTCATTACAAAAGCTACTTTTTAAAAAAGTCGAAAATATAGCTTTTTTTGATTATCTTGAAACCGGTCCCGGCAACCTATTTTTGAATTTGGAATCAGTGATCCATTTTAAACACAAATTGACTAAAAAAAAGCCACGATACAAAATGCTGTTGCAAACTTTGAAATATTGTAAAAACATTTCTGTGCATGTGTATTTTTAATAAATAAAATTTCGAAACTACACTTTCCCATAAACTACTTATTTCATTGGAATTATATTGAAAAACAACGTTTTGTTTAATGTTCATAAAGTCTTTAGGCCAAATTAAAGAATTCTGCTTGCATATTTTCGTAAAATTGATTCGAAATTGGAAATCAGAACAGGCTTGATACACTTTGACCAACTCCATTTCATTCCGAAGCTTCTACCTTCCATACTCAAAGAAATAGAGAGAAGTAGCTGCTCTTAATATGAGTGTCGTATGTGTTGAACTCAATATTTTTGGTTCGTTTTCATTTTGATGCTTTCGTCATTGGCTGCGCATTGATGGCTACATCTTTTGCCGGTCATCTGGTGTTGTAGTTGCAGTTTGGCAGCCAGTTTCGAATTTATGATCCGTCACTGGGTTTAGAATTATGGGCAATGGGTTTCTGGTCATGCCAACTGTCAGGTGGCATATATACACCCCGTTACAAAGCTAAGAGAACAAGATAGAGAACGAGGAATACAAATATCTATTCAGACTGAAATTGAAATTAAAGTCATAACTCAAAGTACAGTGAGGTCCAAGCGGGAATAGCAAGTCTTATGCTTTAAGCAGAACACATGGTCACATGTTGTGGCTTTGAGCTTTGCTTTTGGCCTGAAGTTGTTACATTGGCAACACAAGCGACTGTTTAATGGGCTTCCATGTGGCCATGACGATGGCAACGGCTAATCTTAGCCATCGGAACAGCAAAAGCAACAACAGCCCCAATAAAATGCCATTGTCTGTCTGCCTTGGATATAGGCAACATTTTGATCTCACTTCCGGGCTCGTCCTTGCTGTATGCAGGCATGAAATTGAACTAGTTTGTGTGTGTGAGAGTGTGTGTGTAAGGCTATTTTAGTTATAAAGAATGTCATCATACTCATCAGTGAACGTTGTCTCATTTGGTATACTTTAGGGAATTGTTGGGTTTGTGAAGCTGGAGCTGGAGCTGGAGCTGTATAACTATTGTCATCATGGCCCAATGTTGTTGCTGCCTTTGGCATGATAAGTTGTCTTTTATTTAATGGAATTTTATTGCCTCCAGAAATGAAATGAGACTTGTCGCAAGTTTTATCTATGACTTTCAAATCGACTCGTAAGTGTGAGCATCAGCATTATTTTATGGCCTAATCTATAGAGGCAGAGTGAAAACTTTTATATAATATTTTTACTTAAAACTTTTGAGTACACAACTATTTTAAAGATGTTTCTTTTGTGCTTTGTCAGTGTATACCATAAGCATATTATTCTTAATATGACATTCTTTTGATATATAATATTTTACCTAAAATTTAAGAAACATTTTCTTCAACTGCTGCTGGCTACACTTGAAGTGTAAATATATTATATAATTTTTTGTTTTTGCTGTGACAGCCAACAGGCGAGAATATTTCTATTTATTACACCCTTAATATCTCTGATGCTTGCCAAAAATATTTTTTGCTTTGTATTGACATTTTAGTTTCAATTAAAACAGCGCCTTTATAAAAATAAAATTCTAAAGTACAGAAATGATGCTGTATACATTTATAAAATGGCTTTGAACATAGTTCAAGCCATCTCAAATTCTAGTGTGTGTGCGTGTGTGTGTGTGTTATGCATTGTTTTAAATATTGGCACAAAATCAAATTATCTGCTATTTGTCAATAAATAACTCTTATACAAAGGCCGAACTTTATTAAAATTCACCACAAAACGTTGTAGTTTCCGGTTTCAATTACGCCATAAATTTTCGGTGCTACACCCGCACGGATAGGGATGACACAAAGGCGCGCTGATACATATACATATACATATACATATATATGGGATATAGAAAGAGGGGCGGCAACATGGTGACATGAAGCCGAACGCAGCAATATTGAAATTTAAAGCCCCATTGGCAACTTGTCACAATTCACAACCTGTCCGGCAGCAGCTCGACGAACCGTCAGTTCGCTCGTTTGGCTGAACAAAATATGAGCCAATATAAAACCAATAAAGCACGGCTAGCAAATATGTATAGACAAGGGGAACACAGGAACAACAGCAACAAATACAACGGGGAACAACCTGTACTATGTACGAGCATGACAATATCAAATCGCTCTAAAACGGAAATGTGGCTTTGGCGCCAAATTAAAACTTGCACGTACTATATATATAAACTATATATTTCACTTTTATAATATATTTTTGGGGGTGCCGTGGATACACATAACGAGGTAGACTCATAATGGATAGCATAGGGCCAAGCTATATGAACGCATGTGTTAGAAAGAGTTGCTTAGTTTATATTTTTGTATAAGAAGGAAAAGAGATAGCATGATTTTTTAGTTTGTTTTGTTTTTGTTACATTTATTTAGTATATTTGCTATAGGTTATTAGTTATTCCCAAATTTCAATTCCTATGAAACCAGCAACCAGTCAAACTCTTAAAGGACTTCCCACAAATAGTTTATGCCAAAACGTTAATTTTATAATAATAATTTTATAATATTTAATTTGCTACAATAATAAACGCAAAACAATTAGAGCAGCAACAGTGTACTGATGTCTGGCCCTAAAAAATAGAAAGCTCTCTCTAATGACTCTACCTTGTTTAGTGTACCCTGGGGGTGCCAATGGAGCGGAGTATCTCTCTCAATGACAGCATGAATTATTATAAACGGAACACGGAACTAAATTATGAATTGCATTAGGCAATCGAATGACGTCGACCGCTTACAAACATTAATAACCAATATGCCCGGAGTCGGGCTGGCAGGTAGGCAGGCGGGCAGGCAGGCAGGCAGGCAGCTGAAAGACAAGCGTGTGAAGAGCATAAACAAGCCGTGAAAGGTTACGGCCGTGGTGCCAGAGCAGCGCCTGAACTTCAATGTACTAGTTGCCAGCAAAGCCACTTTTGCAATTTATGGCAGCAAAGCAAAAGCAAAGCAAAGTTTTTTACTTTGGCACTAACTCGACTGACGCCGCAACGCTTCTTGCCTGGTTTTGTTGCCTGGCTGACTGGCAATGATGCATTGAAGCGGGATTTAAAGTTTAAAAGGTTTCGCGGCTTGCCCAGGCCCAAGCCCAGGTCTGACAGCCATTTGGCGTTTTGGCGCATAATAAATTGGAGCTGTAGACACATGGTTTAATTTATCATCAAACTGCTGCAATCAGTACGCGCTTACTGAAAGGCAGCGAATTTATTGGCCTGAGTTATGGTTGAGTTGCTGCTACGGTGAAAAGGTGTGAATTTGTGGCTAACTCTCACATATATTCGTAGTTTATATGTTATTGGCTTTGCCATTGAGTTTTTAATTATTGCCCGATTGATGAAATGATTGTGCAGAATGTATAGTGATAATATTGTTGCTAGAGAGCAACAGCAATTGCCTTGACTAGTTATTCAAAAATTCCATTATACATTTGTGAGTTTTGCAAGACTATTTACTTTTAATTGATTATTTATTGCCAATTACTCGTGTATTGGGTATTCATTGTGTGCTTACGGGCTTGTTTCCGTTATTGGCTGCCTGTTTGTAAATCCAATTTATAAGAATAATAATTGAATTGCCAATATAAATATGCAGTCCATTCGATTACCATATATACACATATACAGTGATCCCAGTTTAAAGGCAATTTGTAAGCGCTGCACAATGACAACAGTCGCACTTTGGCGCTGTTTACTGTACTTTGGATGAAGCTTAATTTAATTGTATGGCTGTATAGAAAAACAATAGCATAAATAATTGAGTTTTGTGGGTTATCAACAGAGTCTTAAATTCAACTCTAAGCAACGTGCCCGATAACATGGCGTATACACAACGTTAGCGTTAAAAAAAAATTCAAATCATTTCGTTGCAATGAAATTGGCAATGACTTGGCTGCAAAATCACCAATACCACTCAGCTCGTAAGGACATTCATAATTTTGAGCATTAGATAAACACATGAGCACAAGGCATAGAGCTACGGAGTTACAGACTACGGCGTAAGCATGACGCTGCCGCTCTGCTGATAATCATAAAAGGATACGCTTCGATAGGCAGCGTCGGCGCCTTCAAATCAGGCAGAAAAACGCTGCCGTGTCTGACTAGCTATTGCTCTATATTCTTTGTGTGTTTGTGTGTGTTTATGTGGGTGTGGGTGTGTGTGTGTGTATGCCACATTTCATTACGTTCGACATGACGATGCTCGGCACTTGGAGCACGTAACAAGTTTAAATTGCGCTCGTTGACTGTTGACTGCCGTGCGGAAGATGCCGATGCCGTTGCTGATGCTGATGTTGATGCCCCGTTACTGATGCGGATGCTGGCCAAGTCATGGCCATGTGCCCCTGCCTCATGGCCCGCTCTCAATTGAAGCAGAAAAGTGTATTTATATGTAACGGAAATGATGCTGCACTTGTGCGCCGCCTTTTAGCAAATGATCAGTAATGCGATATGACCAGGCACGGGTCAAACGGGTTACAACTACTCTGTTAGGCTTCTTGCCTGGCAATGAACATTCGATTTTGATTTCGATTTCGATTTCTTATGCTTACAAATGTGCTCTGATATGCGCTTATGATAGTCATAGTCAAATCAATGTCTGACTGCCAGGGCAATTGTGGCTGCCGATAAACGATATTTTTATTGATAATTGTAAGTGAAGCGTAAAGTGCGCGACTCGAAAGTAAATAAAGATATATGCAAAATGCACGAATAGCAATTGCCAAGCATTAGGCATTATATTTTATCTACTTACTTGAATTAATATGTGTGTGTGTGTGTGTGTGTGAGTTTGCTGTGATTTGTCTACAGTTCGGCACCTGTTTGTATTTCTAGAAATTGTTCAACTCTATTGCTTTTTATGATATGCCACAAATTAAATTATTATCTTGTGGATTTTTGCTAAAAAAATAAATTTACTACTGAATTTCTGGTTTGGGCTAGACTTGATAGTCAAATTTTTGCTTCCAACGCATTTGTTTAGCACACGTCATTTGCATTTATTGTTATAGTCAAAAGTTTGCCCCATATCAAAGTCATGCACGCTGTCAAGCGTTAAAGGCTCGCACACCTGCAAATACACACACTTAAATACACATACAGACAGACACAGCCACACACATGCATATTAATGCTGCGTATACTTTATATTTTCAGCTGCTGTAAATGTTGTAATGTAAGCGCGTTGCTCAAGCCAAATATTTGAGCAGCGGGCACACAAATGTGTAACCAACACGCTATTTGCTTGAGGCAACCTACACTACCTATCTCACACAGAGAGAGACACACAGTGGCAGACACATGTGACGCAGTACAAATAAAAATCTGTGGCAAAAAAGGTGAAACGTGTATTAAATAATTCCTTTGTCGAGCACATTTTAATCGTGCAGCAGCAACAGCAAACAAAGCAATGTTCCAGGCAACGCCAAAACTGCCCAACGGGCAAAACAAATAAGCCCAACCTCAAAACTGGGTCTTCCACATTGTCAGCGGCTCACTCAAAAAAAACAAAACCAAGAAAAAAAACCGAAAACAACAAAATACAACAAAAAAAAAAAGAAAATCTGCAAACCTTGTAAAAATTCAGAAACTGCGGCTGGTGACACAGACGGAAAAATTTTGTTGTGTCCACGTACGCGAATCCTTCTAGCGCAGCCACGAGTTTTGGTCTATGGCAGCGCATGACAACTAAGCGTAGCTGTGCGGAGGATGCTGGAGGAGCAGAGTAGACGTATACCGGGTAAGCCCAGCAAATAGATGACAGCGGTGCAACGGTTTGACAAGCGCGTGAAGAAAAATTTCTGCATGTGTGCGCCAAAAGGATCCAAAATAACACAAAAAAAACACAAACATTTTATACACATGCAGAAACGTTGAAATTGTGAAAACAAATAAAACGAGCAGATTACTCCTTTTGGCTTTGTGTGTCTGTATATGTATGTGTGTGTGTATGTGTGTATGTGTGTGTGTGTGCTTTATAACTGCTACGTGTGTTGTGTGCTTGTTGCGGCTTTGCAGGCATCAGCAATGGGCAAAGCAACGCCATCTTTTTTATTTATTTATTGTTTTTGTCTGTGTTGCTGCATTGGTGTTATTAGTGACCAATGTTGTTGTTGTTGTCCTTGTTGCTGCTGCTGCCTATTTTGTAATAAAGTACAGTACACACCGAGGACATTCCCATGGCGACAGCTGGCATCACTCAAAATATTATTATTTTTATGTGTGTGTGTGTGTGTATGCAGGTGCTGGGAACAATGGATTTAGCTATGTGTGCAGCTAGCAATTGGACAATTTTTATAGTTAAATTGTATGGCATGAGAATAGATTGGTTTAAAAGTGTTCAAAACAAATGTTTCGTTGTTGATGCATATTTCAAAATTGTGTGAAACATTGTTTTCTTTAAGCTTTTGCTATTTTTTGGGGGCAACTGGCGCTACTTTAACTTTAAGAACTTTATTAAAAAATTGTTTTCTTTTTGAAATTTATAATATTAATTTATTTTGTTCGCTTTTGCTTGCATATTTGAAAGAATTACCAACCTTGCCATATTAAGCTATAAAAAAGTCGTATGCGTATTTTTATTATTATTTTTTCAGCAAAAAAAAAAATCTCAATTAAATACGTTTATTTTGACATTAATTTTTAATAACCAATAAAAAAATTTCATTATATCTGATTTATATATTAAAATTCTAACTTTAATTGGTAAAATTGGAAAAAGGTTCAAAAATCCTGTAAGGATCACTCTGGTGTAGTCATCAAAGTTATACGTGCACTTTTAAATTAGGTAGATTATATGATTTTTTTATTTAAAATTAAGAACGTTATTTACGGTCCCTAATTTATTGTTTTTTGGCTATTGCTCAAAATTTATATTTGTGTCAGGTTTTATGAATGAAGCTGTAAAAAATATTGCTTAAGAAGGACAATCAGCGCTTTAACGAGATAATTAAAAATATAATATTGTTTTAGAATAGTTCAAAAAAAATGTATTTCGATAATTTCGATTCAATAGCTTCTGACATAATCAAATTTAAACTAAAATGAGAGTTGATGGCTCAGTGCTCATTAAAATATATCAATATTCCTTCAAATTAGAAATATTGCAACTCTCAACGGGGATAAAATATTTTTGAATATTTGATATTGCGTGGACGCAAATAACTAGCAATAAAATAGCTCGAGGCCGGATGAAATTGTATCTCAATAATGTCAATTATCCATTTACATGATAGAATTTGTATCAGATTACCCAAGCGGTTATTTATTTTAATATAGGCTTGCACAATATAAAATAATAATTCACATAGTATTTCGCAAAATGTAATAAATTTAATGTAAATGCAAAAACTGTAATTGCAAAAGGAATAATTATACAATACTTATGGTAATGGTGAGGTCTTTGCGTTTGTGTATGCGGTTTTGGCCAAAACGTTTGACTAACTCTTCAATTTTTGGCCAAGTGTCCCAAAAACTTTATCAACAACAAAGTCAACAATTAATTTTTGTATGTGTGTGTGTGTGTGTGTGTGCGCTAAGGGAAATCATTGCATAACAAATTAAATGTAAGTGCCACAAAACCAAATAAAATAGTTATAGACTAAATGTTATAGAGAATTCAAGAGAGTCGACACCTGAGCTTGCTGTCCAATAGCTAGTACAACAAAAACGCAGCCACAACAATGGCAACCAAACAACCAACAACAACAACAACAATGAACAACACTTTTGTTGGCTTCTCATTAAAGATTCAGTTTGGTTTCATGAGAGAATTAAATCTTGACAGGGCAGTTGTGCTAGTCGACAAACTGAACACGAACAACATAATTTTATGGGAATTTATGCACATTTCCCGCTTAGCAGTATGACCAGCTTAAAGATGATTTTAAATTTTTGGGGAAAACGCACACCACACACACCGCACACCACACACCCTCATAAACAACGCCTTGTGCTACTAATGTTAAGTGGTTGCTCTTATATATGCTGTCTAATGCATATTTTATGCGACAACCTGTGATTTGTTGCTGTTTGTTTGGCCAGTCCAAGTGAATTTGTTGGTGTTTTATCTGTGGTCAATCGAAGCCAGCGTTGATTGTTGTCGGAATGTTGCATACAGTCTGCCTGTGCATATCTTATGGATACTTGTCAAACTGTTGCATACTGGCCGCAATGTCAGAGCCACAAGTCAAAGGCACTTTTTATTTTCGAATTTATTCGTTTCTGCAGAGGCTTTATACATTTTTCAACTGCTGCGTTTGGAATTTTAATAAATCATTTCTCATGAAATGCGTAACACGAGGCGCCTCAAATGATATCAAATCAAATGAATGAATGAATGAATGCCGGCCTGCCTGCCTGCCCGCCTGACTGGCTGGCTGAGTGAGTGACTCGAATATGCCTCAATGGCAGCGTCTTTGAGCCACATACAAACGGAATTAGGGGCGCTTAGCTGCTTGGTTGCCTGCTACCGGCTCATTCTCAAATAAATAATTTTAAAATGCCCCAAAGAAATTCGTAAATCAAAAATGCCAGCGCATTGGCAAAATGTTAAGGCATTGGAGTTGGGGTTGTGGCAACTGGGTAAGGAGCTACAGGGGTGACGTTTAAGACAGCATCAAATATGCAAATTGTAAATTGTAAATTGTAAATTGTTTGCCTCTGTTGTTGTTCTCTCATTGTGCGTTTGCTGCGTGCCTTGCCATAAATTTTTTGTTTGAAAAAAGAATAAGAAAAAAGAATTCGTTCTTACACACATTTTATTGGACGAATGGAGCTATGCTTTTGTCGAATGGAGTCTGATAATCAGGTCGCACACAGGAGCACTTATCAGAGCGCATAAATCAGCCAAATCATGGAGCAGCAAATGTTTTACAAACTCATGACGAGCCGGCGGAAGTGTACTCAGTTTTGTTGCAAAGCTTTCAATTTCTTTTTAGAGGAAATATTTTGGAGACAGTGTCATTCAAGCAGTCATTTGTCAGATGAGCTACAATTTATTAAAAATATTTATGCGCTGAGTCAGCAATTACATTTGATAAGCTAAAGAGATGGAAAGACGTAAAGAATTGATTCAAGGCTGGACTACATGTTAGGTTTAGGCTCGCAGTAACTTTGCTGGCATCACAGTTTGCGTGCAATTTATATATGCACATATTACGTATTCGTCGAGTTAACCCCAAGTGTAAGAAGGCGTGTGTGTGTGTGTGGTGCCTGCACATTGTTTTAATTTACAATTTGCGCATTAACTTTGTCACATAATTCTAATTAGCGCTTTTAATTTGTTTATGAGGCACTTTGCGATGTTACCTAAAATTATTGCTGGCTAAAATTGCGCTGGAAACAGAAACAGCTTAAATATCACCAACGCTGGACGTTGCCAAGTGCCCCCCATTAGCGGAAATGGCAGCGACAACCGAGGTCGCATCGGAGGCGGACTCCACTATTTTCACGAGTCAGCTGCCAGGAAAGTCGTCCTGGCCGGGGTGCTGGCTGCCATGACAAAGTCATTAAATACGACGCAAATTAGATTTATTGTACGCCACTGCACCTGCCAGGTGGCTACTCTAAATGTGGGTGCCTGGTGTGAGTGTGGGTGTGGCCAGTGCCCCGATCCCTCTGCAACTGCTGGCCATTGCGGTCGTCCGCCTGAACTGCGGGGACATCGTTAAGGGTCTTTTCTAGTTCCCCTTTTCAGCACACTCTCTGCCACCACTCTTGCTTAACAATAAATTTACATTAGACTGTTACATATTTGCACTGTTTGCTGACTCTGGCAGCCGACGGACAGCCTGACAGCTTTTTAACGTGGCACAAATGCGCGCCACACACATGTAAGTGGCAGGACACGGTACGCATTCACCGTTAACTTGCAAAATGATATGCAAATAAGGATAAATCCGTCACTCGTTGCCATTTGGGCTAGGTCAGGCCACAAGCCCCCAATGCCATTCATTTCCCCCCGCTGTGTTCCTCCCTGGATGCACTTTTCCCCTGTCAACGTTAAAATTAGCTAAATGTTAACTAAATCTTCATAATAAAGGTTAAGCGTTTAGTTTGATTCTTTAGTTGTTTTATACTTATTCTATTTTAGCACTTGATTGCTCAAATGTCAAGGAAAATCAAATAGCAATAAATATATAATTGTGAAATTAAATGAAACAAATGATGTTTGCCTTGACATTAACATTTTACAGCTTAAAATACCAATTTAGATTCCTTTAATATAACTAATTGGCAAACAATTTATTAAATTTATGTATTTAAAATATGATTAGAAAAATATTTAGTTTCAGCCAGAGCAGCATGAAAGAATTCTTATATTTTGTTTGCTAAATGTTTTAAGTAATAACAAAATCGATTAAATATTTGTTTATATCAATTAATATTTATTTAAAATTCATTCTAATGGCATTTATAGCTAAAATCAAAAATTAAACTTAATGAGTCCTTGACATGCATTTTTGGATTGGATTTTTGTTTTGCTAGTGAGATTTTGTGATGAGGAATGAAATCTAATTTCATAACTCACGTCATTTAATTTCAGCAAATATCACGACCTGAACAAAAGCCATTGGATGCAACTGCTGTTCGGTGGCAGGCTTTGGGGGTATATATGGGCGGACTTTGGCTTTTTTGGGGATGGCCCCAGGGTAGCAGCTCGTAATGAAACAAGAAACAGCAGGCAGAAGCAAACAAAACACACACACTTCGAGTGTGGAACGTGCAGAGCGAGACAAATGGCTGAAAACGTCTGTTCCTGCTGCTGCTGCTACTTCGCTGAGTCGCCTTTCCATTTCGGTGGGCAGGTGTCAGGCGCAGGATGTGTGAGGCTTCATGGAGCTGTGGCGGCAACGGAGCTCAAGTTTTCGCATAAACAAAAGCAAATATTGCGCACTTGTGCAATTTATATTGCAAAACAATTGTCATTAGAAAATGCCGCACGAACAAAAACGGCGCAGACACAAAAGGAGCCCAGGGCCCAGGCCCAGGCCGAAACTCACCAAGGACCAAGCAGTCGAGCCCAAGCACAACTGCAACTGTCACATGTGAGTCGAGCAGCAGTAGAAGTAGAAGTAGCAGCAGCAGCAGCAGCATTTTATGGCGCAGCTTAAGTGCTTCAAAAAATTCCACGTAATGCACTCAAAGCAACGTCTGCCGAAGAACCCCCTAGAGAGTTGTCCCCTGGTCCTTACCATATCCCCCCTATCGTCCTGCTCCTGGATAACAGACGGGCAAATAAGAAAACGTGCGAGCTGTGGCGCAAATTAAAGTTGTTGGCTGGGCAGGATGCCGGATTCTGTACTTGGTCCTGCACTGACTCCTCAGCTGCTGACAGAGCAATGTGTTTCAAGCAAGTCGCTGCATTCTCTTGTCCCCTCCTCTAACTTGCTGTCATTCGTCGCCGCTTTTTCATCTCAGTGCGCCGTGCGGCATTTTCTTCATTTAGGTTTTGTGTGTACGATCTTCTCACACACACACACAATGCCACACTTTTTGTTCATTAGTGGATAATGAACAATTGCAGCATTATGACAGCAACAGCAGCAGCAGCACCCAAGTTGCTGCAGTTGGCCAGTTTTTCACCTCTAGCTATCTAGTCACAAGCATTTTTATTAAAATTCCTGGCAAAGACCATTAATTTTCCTGCTACTGCATTTCGTTTTTACCCTCATTTTGGGTTAGATCTTTTGTTCGTTCGCGTTTATTGCAGTTAATTCTTGGCAGTTTGGATGCTTCAACTGTTTTGCCTGAATGCCAACCTCCGGTTTAATCAAGGTGATTCTAGAGAGAGGCCTCTACTTAAGAGACTTCTAACGCAAAGCAATCATTTTACAAAAATTAAATAGATATCTTGGTTCTACAGTATATTTGACATGTGTAACTAGATTATAATTTTTGTGCTTTGGACAATATCTGGACAGTTATCAAATCGTATTTAAATTTTTGAATTATTTTGCTCTGGCACAATCAAAGTTTTGTTGGCACATTAAACCACCTTTGCCACTGGCAATTAATTTGGCTTAGTTGAGTTTAGTGCACTTCCGTTGCATACGGCGGCCATTTTGTCGCACCGCCGGATAAACATGGGACAGACAACACAGCCAGGCAGACTGCAAATTCATGAGAGCTCAAAATCAGCTTTAGTTTTTATTACCATTAAAACCGGGCGCAGGTACCCCCCCTCCCCCACTACACTTCGATGCCACAAAAACAAAATGTCGCACATAACTCAAATACATAAAGTCTCTGTATATAAGTGTGTGTATGTGTGTGTGTGTGTTAGAAGCTCTTGCTGTGCACCATTGTGTGTCACGTTGCTAGCTGCATTGATATTGGCTCTGTGTGTGTTTAACAATTTTGGCAATGCTCTTTGCTGGGGCATCACCTGAAATGAAATCCAACCATGACCCCATTGAGCTAACCGGTGGGCGTGGCAGCGACAACAACAACAAGAGCAACAACGACAACAACAACGACAACAACAACGACAACGACAATGACAACGACAACAACTGTTTTGAAAGGCAAAACTGAAATCAACTAACAGCATTAACAGGGCCACGAAATGTTGAAAAACGAGAAAATTTAGAATGCCAGAGCCTCGAGCTTTTGATACTGGACTGAGAGTGTGAAACTCGAAAAGCCGCACAATAAGCGCGTATTGCCGCTGCTGATGGCTGCAACGACTCTGCTGGTTATTGCATATGCAACACACACACACACACACACGCATGCATGCGACAGGGTTAAATAGACAAAGCGCCGCTCGCAGCAGTTGAAGAATGAAGCGGGCTGAAGTGGCACAGGATATATTTCTGGCTGCATTTAGGTACTCAAGCGCCGTTGTCATAGTCATTTGCCATGGCAGAAGCAGGGCACTGCAGGGGGTAGGCGGGTAGCGCGGCCAGGGGGGAGGGGGTGTGGAATGAAGTTGGGCCTTTGGCACTTTAACGGCGTCACATATGCTCCTAACGATAATAGTTTTCTGCGTAATTTGTTCGCAATTTTAGAGAAGCAACGTGGATATCGCGTTGAAAACTTGGCCCCTACGCACATGGTTTGGCATCCTGGAAGTATTGTATATAATTTAGTAGCCCTGGCCGGGCACACAGACAACTGCCAGCTATAAGCTGGACGGAATGGCGAAACGGATGGGCGCCCTTTTGCTCGCTGACACTTTTCGCTTTGACTCGTTAAAATTCATTTTAATTTGTAGTTGTAGTTGTAGTTGTAGTTGTAGTTGTAGTTGTAGTTGTAGTTGTAGTAGTCAGAGCATCGCCCTTGGCTATAAAGACGGCCAGGCAGTGTGACAGACAGTGCAAGTGCTAAAGCGGAAAAGAGGCGGAGATATAGAGCGAGAGAGGGCGAAGAGGATGCCGCACGTGTCTCTGAAGCCGCATCCTGCGTAGCTTTATAAACAATTTTGAATTTTGCGGTTGCGCGAAAATTAATGGATGCCTCGCTTTTGTGTGGTTTTTGGTTGCCGTTGCCAGACCGAGTGGCACAACGCTGCGGGGCGTGCAATGCGTGCCACATCGTTTGCTTTTAGCGCTGGCGACGATGGCGGCTAAATTTTAGCATTTTGTCATTAGTGTTTGCATTCTAGAAACGAGATTGTTGTTTGTCGTTGCGGCGGCGGCAAGAAATTGCAGCTTAATGGCAGGGAGAAAGGATAAAGGAGGGAGAGAGCGAGGGAGAGCTGCCATATCCACAATGACGATGACTGCAACAACATGCGCATATCAAGCAACTGGCTTATTTATGGCTGCCGCAGCAACATGCAGCAATCAATTAATGCAATAGCAGCCAAACAAAACCAAAAATCCGTGAAGTGCTGCCCAAAAAAAAACAAAAAAAAAAAAACAAAGAATTTCAAACAACAAAAGTTGCGCCATGTTGCTTGCAAGTTGACAATGATTGTCAGCCAGACTTGCATGTGTGTTATGAATAAGCCAAGAAACTTTTGCCTTGGCTCGTCCGTCGCAAGGCAACGGAGCCGGAGTCAGACCCGGAGCCAGCGACAGCGACAGCGATGGAGAGCGGTTAATAAAACAGACAAACACTCAAACTTTTGCTATAAAAATATCTGAGTTGCTAAGAGGATGGGAGTTGCAGGTTATAGAGTTTTTTAAGTTGCCGGCATTGTTTGCTTGCTAAACAAGTGCTATTAAAAGAGCATAAAGGTGGAAAGGTGGGCGTGGCTACAGGTACTCACAGTCGTAAAGGGCCGTTGTTGGCGCTGTAGAAGCTGCTCTGTAATAAGCCAGGCCAAATCTATATGCAGTTCACACAGTGCTTGCAACCGCTTTTTAATACCCTTTATTCAAATGCAAAATGAAGCATTTGACTTTAGAAATATGCTCAGTATGATTTGAGATCTTTTAGAGTTAGCTAAGCTCAAATCGAGAAATGCGAATTTATTACAATTTCTATTAAGAGCAGTATACTTTTTTTTAGTTAAAAATAATTATATGTAATGAATATTATCAAAAGAATTTTTTTCAAAATTTAATTTTTTTATTTACTTATATTTTATTTATTAATTGTCCAAAACAGTCAGAAATTATGACCAAAACAGGGCAAGTAACTTAATTAAATTAAAGAAAATTTGAGTAGGTTGAATAAACTAACTCTGTATGTAATTTAATTAACTCAAAAAATTGGTATGTTATAGTTTATCATAACCGAAAAGAACTGGAATGTTTTTAGTGTTTCATTTTTTTTTTTTTTGCCATATACTTTTTTTATTTAATGTATAAAGAAGCTTAGGTGCACTTTTGTAGTTGGCCTTTTGGTGTGCTTTTTAATGCGCCACAAAAAAAAAAATAAAGAAAGACAAAAAACAACAAAAGCAAAAATATGAAATGCAGTCAAATTTTACATGCTTTTTAATGCACACGGTATAAAATATTAGCTACTAAAAATGTTGTGAATTCAGCAAATTATTAACTTTTTTGTGAGTAGAAGCGCATTAAATAATGTGCTCTAGAAGCAGTATTAACAAAATAAAAGATGTGATTTAAGCTTTTAATCTAGCACAGATTTTTATTATTAAATTAAATTTTTAACAATTTTCGTCTATGATTATGAAATCATAGAAGAAAGTTTTTGACATAAGACCTTTAAAAAATTAATTTCAATAAACTGATACCTTTGGAGGATGTGAAATAATTTCTTTAGTAAATGCCAAGTTGTCGTTGTTTTTCTATTAATAAATTCAGCATTTAAGTATACTTAATTTTTATTTCTTTCTAGTAATTTAGATACGTAAGGTTTTGTTTTACAGAGTGAAGAATTATGACCAGAAAATTTTAACAATGGATTATAATCTATATCTGAAAATACTTTATTTCCGTTTTGAAATATATTTACAACTCCCAAAACTTAAATAAAATTATAAAACCAAGGATAAAGAGTTCTTGCCAACTAGAAATCGATGTGAATATAATTTATCAAAATCATATCAAGTTTTAATAATTCTCGTAATTTCATGCCAGTTTCATTTGAATTCAAAGCGCACAGCCACAAGTCGTATGAGTAACATCTGCATTTAATGTTTTAGCATTGTCATTGTGGTGCTTGTAGTTGTCTATATGCTTAATTCTTGCTTTTAACTGCAATATTTTGGCACGCATATTAAGCAGGCTGTTGCTATGACAATGGTATAAAAGCTCGGATTGCAAAAGTGGCAGCAGCGATCCAAAGTGCAAAATGCAGTTAAATATTGAAATTGTACAGTTTTCTGTTGTGCAATGATGCACAATGGCAGCCAAGTTTTTGCTGCTGACACTGAATTGCGCTACAAGCGAGTTGAAAGGTGCACTTTCCACACACACACACACAAACACACACATATTTTTCATACAAACGGGGAGATTTTGACTGTACGTGACCAGCATGCGGCAGTTGCATTTGAGCTTCACATGCAGCTTCAGTTTTTGTGGCCATTGCAGCTGCAGCTGCAGCATTGTTGTACCGAGTCAAGTGGAAACGCGACATGAACATATAGAGATTCAGTGAGAAGGACTGCATATCATATTTTCCCATATGTACATAGCATATGCTGTCTTTCTGGCACAGTTTCGGGTCAACTTCCTAGAAAATGCTATTGTTATATTCAATTATTTCAATAATTAGTTTTTTTTTGCTTTATTAAATAAAATGATTAAATTATAAGCTATTAATAATAAGAAGAATCAGAAGATGCAAAAAAAATATAAAAATATGCTTCGTTTGAGTGAGATATCTTGAAAAACAAACAAGTTGTTAATTCAGTTGACTTTCCGACTAAAAGTTCCTATAAGACCTAAGTATAAAGTGATACGATTATCCGATCTAGCAGGTTCCGATATATTTACCACCTTCACCAATAATTCGCAGACGTCTTTAGTTTTTTTAAGATAACTTTTCTCCTGAGGAACTTATGTTATGACAGCTATTTTTTACTACTGCAAAAGTTCACAGATGGGAATCGCTATATTGACTACCATGCAATTGTTGATCAAGTATCTATATTATATATACTTTTTGTAACAATTTTTATGGCAAAAGTATATAATATCTTAGGTGAAAGAGTATCAAATTTGAAATGTTCCTTTTGCAGTGGTTTTTATCAAAAAGCGTTGCATACTTTGCAGCATTCTGATAATTGAATTGCTGCCCAATTATGACATTATCGCTAGATCGGCTAACATTTAATTATTGATCAACATTTAATTATAGTTTCTGCAACCAATTTTATGACAAAAGTATAACATCCTACGCAAGAGCATAAAATTTGGAACGCGCCTCTTGCAGCGATTATAATCAAAAAGCGTTGCATACTTTGCAGCGTTTGATATTCGCTTCAATTGCTGCAAAATTATGGCATTAGCACTCTCACTTACCTTTGCGCTTTTAAGTTTCCACATCCCAAATAGGTTGAAATCATCAAAAGAAATCAAAAGAGAAAACTGCATAGATTTTTATTTTTATTTTTGATTAACATTTTTCCATTTTATTTGATTATTTCTCTCCTGCTTTTCCGCATTTCTCTATGCATATATTAACGTGTTTACCTGCACACCTGCGTGCATTAGTGTTTCTGTGTGTGGGTGTGAGTGTGCGTGTGTATATCTGTATTAGATTTTGTGGGGCTATGGAGTTATCCTGGGGGTTTCGTTCGATTTGATTGGATTCGATAGGCTTTGAAAGGCTGATAACATAATTATGCCATTCTGCATGCACTACGTTCGTAATTGTTTGTGTGTGTGTGTCCTTCTCTCATTCTCTACTTCTTTTATGCTGCTAATTCAAATGCAATTACGTCGCTGCATGTGTGTGTGGGTGTGTGTATGTGTGTAAGTTTGTGGTTGTATGTTTTGTATAAATGTGGGTGTGTGTGTAAATGTTATATGTGTTTGCTGGCTTTGCTCATTTTCAACATAAGTATTCAGATGTTTTATGCAGCTTTGTTTAATCTGTGGCATTTTTTACATTTAAATTTTTTTTTTTATGTATTTTTTTTATTTGCTGATGTAATGTGTGTTTATGGGTTTTATTTGCCTTTATTAAGCACACATACATTCATAGACATTCTTTAATTATATTCATTTGGTTTTATATATATAATATGTTTTTATATGTACATACACAACATTAAATCATTTATTGTATTTTATGTATATATGTATTTAGCTTAAACCGTAACTATGTATACATAATTAAATATAATTATGCTAAATACATAAGTATATCTCATATTATAGATAGTACATAGTATTATAAGAGTTTTTTTGTTTTTGTCTCTCTGCTTAAAATTTTGTGGTTGTTCTTCAATTTTCAACATTTTTTTTTTTTGGTTTTTTTTGTAACGTACATATGTTTAGCTACAATCATTTATTTTTCTCTGTTTTACTGCATCATAGTTTTTTTTTAGTTTTATAGTATTTATGTAATTTTTTAAAATTATGCAAAGCTTTTGCTCTGGTTAGCAGACACTTTTGTTGTGTTTGCTCAAATAACATTTAGTATATAGTATATATATATGTATATATATATATATATATATATCAGTATATATAGATTTGTATGTATATATGTAAAGTTATGCATACAATGCTGCACAGTTTGCCATTGGCTCTCAAAAAACGCGGTTTACGAAGTTTTAAAAAATAAATCAGTTTACTTTGTCAATAGCATCGTTTACTCTCATCGCATAAAATCACAACTTATAGAAATTAGACGCACTTCTTGTTGGGCTTTTTTCTAATTACATCCAATTCAAAGTGTGCTAATTTTGATTTTTGTTTTCTTTCGTTTTGCTTTTGTAAAAAATAGCTTACAATTTTGATGATTTTTTCTTTTTGTTTTTGTTTTGCCTCTCTTGCCTCTTTTTGTAAATACCATAAATAATTGTGTTTCGTTAACATTTAGCATATAGTTTTTTGTTTTTTTTTAGTTACAATTACAATCTTAACTAAACATTGACTAATTTTTGTAATTTGCTTTTGCTACACGTTGCAGATGACGTCATGGACGCTGCTTACATATATGTTATATATGTATATATGTATATATTTTTTATATATATATTTTTGTTTTGGGTTACGTTTACTTTCTCGTACCTCATGCCCTTTCTCTAAATATTTCACTATTTTGCTTCGTTCAGCTGTACTTAAAGATTTGTTCACATTTACATTACACAAATACAATAATAAGTTTCTATATATATGTAGCCCCTTGGGTATGTTTTATGTCCTCATATTAAGTGCTGCTTAAATGTAGCTAGTTATGGGTACATCTACATGCATACTATTTTATATATATATATATATATATATTTTTTTTTTTTGGTTTTGTTTGGTTTGTGTTGCTTTATCACTATGTTTACCTACTTATGTGCACATTTTCTACTATATGACTTGTGTTCACATTTAACTATTTGTAGGGCTTTATTTTTATTTTTAATTTTACTTCTTTTTTTTTGAGAGTAGGATTTGTTTTATTTTGATTTTGTTTATATTCATTTAATTTAATTTAATTTCTTTTGAGTCAAGTACATTCATTTAAATTTTCTCGTTTGTTTGTTCTAATTTTTTTGGTTCTTTTGCTCGATATTTAAAACAATATATTATTGAATTAACTGATCAAAGCAATTGGCCAAAAAAATTTGCTGTCTTTTGAAATACACCTCAGTTTAGGCACAGCTACTGGGTAAAATTGGTAACTGCATAGCTCAAGTTAATTGAAAAATCAATTATAAAAATTAGATATCAGTCAATAAAAAATATTGTATTAACTCTGCTTGCAATTTTATTATTTTGAAGTCTGCCGTTTATCTCAACTGATGCTTATGTTAATTTCACGCTCAGAGTTTGGAAAAACAATTTGAAATAATATCCTTGGTTTCTAGCACCCATTCTGTTCTTACTCTGGTAGTTACACTTACTAGGTATATGTGTACTATAAAATTTGTGTAGATGCTGAATAAACCTCCTGACTAGAGAGGAGATTTCTGGGCTATCGGCATTTTTGCCTGCGAAAATAGACACTAATAACACACATACATATTTTTGTTGATTCATTTGGTTTTTGATTTTAATTAGTTGTACATAAATTATGGTTATTAGCTATTGCACATTTGGCTTTATTGCAGTTGTTGCTGTTGTTTGTTGTTTGTTGTTGTCTGTGCCATTAATACTTAACCTACGTTTGCCGTCAACAATTGGATATTGAGTTTATGGGCTTTTATTTAATATCATATTTTATATGTTTTTGCTTTAATTTATGTCTGATTTTGATAATTTATCTTTCACACATTGCACTCTCCTAATGGCATTAACTCTGTTTAATTTCCAAATGTGCTCTTTGACACATTTTTGCCATTTTGCTATGATTAATAAACAATATTTCACTCCTACTATCAAACCCAAAAAAAAAAAAAAAATAAAACAAAATTTGTCACCTTCAATTTTCATTTCAATCTTTGTACAATTCTGGCATGCCATAAACTTGATTTACTTGATTTACAGGTGGTGGCGCTTGTTGGGCTTGAAGTTGGAGTTGTGGCTCGTTGTTGGGTACCTGCTGGTGCATCCATTGAGGCTGTGTATAATGCATCTGTGGGGCATAGTGCACTTGTTGTTGTTGCTGCTGCTGCTGCTGTTGCTGTTGCTGTTGTTGTTGCTGCTGTTGCGGCAGTTGTTGTAACTCATATGTCTGCGGCTGCTGCTGGTGGAGTTGTTGCACATGATGGTGCTGTGGTTGCTGTTGTAGCTGGTAACGCGGCTCCTTCACATAATCACCGCACGGTGGCTGCTCCTGTTGCTGCTGCTGTGTGGGATACATGGCCACCGCTCATGGCAGCTACACCAGCAAACTGGGCGCCAGCCACTCATCCTCCGCCAGCTGTAAAAGACACGAATCTAAGCATCAAGCATACGCACTGTGTGCCCAAGCAACTTACCTGCGGACTGACCTGAAACTGTTGCATGGGATAGGCCACAACGCCCGCTGCCTGAGGCAGAGCACCACCCACACTCTGTGTGATCTGTGGTGCTGCGGCAGCCGCAGTACTGGTCAGCTGCGGCTGTGGCGGCACACTCTGCCAAGTGCCCGGCAGTTGTACGCCCATTCTATAAAGAAATAAATAAGAATATAGGCTGCCAGCATATCATCAGTCGCATCAACGCTTACCCCATATAGCTGGCCTGCTGATAGCCCGCAAATTGACCGTAGGTGAAGCCCTGCATGCCCTGCAGAAACTGGCCCGGCTGCAAGGTGCTGGCTGGGGCCGCTGTGGGATATGTGGGTGCCGGTGGATACCAATAGCCGGCCACTTGCTGTCCATAGGCGGCAGCTGCAGCGGCTGCTGCGGCGGCTGATCCAAAGGGGAAGCCCTGGGCCAGAGCTTGGCCCGCAATAGCGGACATATGATTCGGATCACCACTCTCCTTGCCCCACGCACACTTTACCGGTTGCTGGTTGATTTCCGTATTATTGACGGCCACGATGGCGTGTGTGGCGGCCTCTTTTGTGGAGAATCTAAGTGCGAGATCAGTGTGCAGCAGAGTGTTAAGAGTTAAAGCAAACTAATTTGCTACAGATTGACCTGCTTAAATTTCCATTTAACCTGCAGCAGCAGCAGCAGCAACAACAGCAACAACAACAACCCGACAACAAGCTGCGTTAGCAGAACAAAGCGTAAAAGTGGTACAAGTGTCTGTGGAATTGTTTTTGGCCCTTGTTTCTGGTTGTTGGGACTTGCAGCTGGTGCTGGATTTGTTCTTGTTTTTGCTGTTGTTGTTGTTGTGGCTGAGTTTGGATATAACTGCAGCAGTGGCAGCAACTGCGACGGCAACAGCAGCAGCAACAGCAGAGACCACTTGTAGTCCCCAAGCTCATTATGTTACAAAACGCCAAACAATGCCAATGCGGCTCTATCGCTTCCTACCTCTCTACTTCTCTCTCTCTCTCTCTCTCTCTCTTTCTCTCTTTATCTCCCTCTCCTTTTCTCTGCTTCGCTCTATTTCTCGCTCTCTGAACACCACAGAAATGAGTTTTGGACAACACACAAAAGGCGCACATGAACCTGGCCAGCAACTGCAATGCGTTGCCCCCTTTGGTGGATTGTTAAGCCTCCCCCCAGTACTCGCCAGGAGGGCAACGGCTGCCATTAAAACCCTATCAGCATTCGTGGCAGCAGCTGCGATCCACTTTCCGCTCAGCCCTCAGCTCTCAACTCTCAGCCCCTTAGTTCTCAGCTCAGCTGCATTCCCCCGAGCTCACGTTTCTCACACGGACGCGGCAGAGGTTTTTTTTTTGCCTTGTACAGTGGAGTGTTTGGTTTTATATACCCTTTCTACAGGGTATTTTAATATTGTCACCAAATGTTTAAGGCATTTTTCATCGCAAAAGGTACATTAATGCGATTAATTTATTCTATATTCTGTTTAAAGTGTGACTATATATTTCCAATTATTTCCAACTCAATCAAATTCAGCGATTTTGCAATTATAGAATTTTTCATTTTAATGTAAATAAATTCAAATAGATATAAAAATAATGTGAGATACATTTTCGAAGTCAATTACAAATAGGTTTGCACCGCTTTGCTTTTTGCTAACACCGTTTAGTAGAGATTTTACTAAAGGTTTTATAAAATGTAAAAAGATCAATTCAATAAAATTAAATTAAGAAAACTTAAAGTGCAGATTTTAATAATAAATTTAAAAATTCAGATTTTTAAAATATTACCACATATTTCAAATTTGTCTCGGAATTACTAATTTAAATATGAGTTCTTGTGAAAATAATTTTATTTCAATAAATATCTCAATTAATGTCAGCGATTTTAAATTTTAGAAAAATTTGTTCATAAGTTTTTCATTATCAGTTTAATAAAATTAAATTTACAAACAGATTGGCCTCGTTCTGATTTTTGATAGCAGCGTTTAGAAGAGATTTTACTAATGATTTAATTAAATGTAAAATGATGAATTAAATTAAATTATATTTATAAAAATAGAAACGAAGATAAAATTTAAAATTTTTGTTTTAAATCTCTGAATTGTTTTTATTTTTCTAAAATTCTTAATCTGTGTGTTTAACCAAACTTCTAGTAAAAACACTTGAAGTTTTGAAAGCATCTATTAGAGTTTTTTGATAACTCTGCTAAATGTTGTTGCATAGATCTATCTAAAAAATCTTTTGTATCTTGTATTGCAGTATATTCCGCATTTCTGCAAGGGTATTAAAACTTCGGCACTATAATCTAGCTACTTGTTCTCGATTTTCTTTTATTTTTTTGCCATGGCCATCGTCGTACCTCCCCGTTATTGCGTTTCATTGTTTTGTTGCCTTAAATTTGCCTGTTGTTGCTGTCGCAGTTGTTGTTGCTGTCGTTGTTGTTTCTGTTGTTGTTGTTGGTGCTGTTGCTGTTGTTGAGTGCAAAAGTGTAGTTGATTTATTAACGGTGCGGCGGACCCGAAGCTGAATGGAGGCACATTGAAATGGCGTGCACTCAATTGCAACGACAACAACATGGAAACGGGGTTCAGGCTCAGGCCCCAGCTCAGGCCACAATACACAGTCGACCAACAAAATCAAAATGGTGGGTAACAATGGGTTAATGTGGTATAAGCAGCCGCTTTTTTGCTTTTGATACTTTTACGCTTTGCAGCCGCTTTAATTGTGGTCTCTGTAGCTGTTGAGGGTTAAGTAAACCCATATTCGGGAAGGAATGTATGGAGGGGGCATTCTACTTACCGCACAAATGCGTAACCCTTGTCCTTGAAGACACGTATCTCCTGTATTGTGCCATAGGGCGAGAATGTCTTCTGCAATATGTCCTCGTTGAGAAAGCCAGAGAGGGCGCCATTAATGCCGCCACAGTAGACGGTGCAGTTAGTGGGACTGCTTTGGTTGTACACCTCATCAAAGGTCAAAGGTTTGATGTTCACTACAAAATACGTTATTAAGTTAGTTGAATAAGCTGCCTGGATTATAATGTGTATGCATATATATATATATATAAGTATATGTACTTACTGTCCGCTTTGGTTGCTGGTGGTTTTCGTGTGGCCCAATTTGTGCGTATCGAACGAGAGCCGAGCCATTGGCCGTTCATAGCAGTGATGGCGGTTTCCGCTTCCTGCAAGAGCCGAAATTAAATGGAGAGCAATTAGCTAAAAGCTCAAAGCCATTTGCTATGGTTTGTCTAGCCGCTTAAGCTGCTTACAGCCGAGGGTCTGAGGCCAAACCAAAAACATCAACAAACAGCTCAGAAAGTGTTGAAGAAAAAAAAAAGTAACAGAAAAACCAGAAAAACAATTGCAGCCCCGTCGCAAAAGTTGCTCCTTTCGCTGGGTGACATTGTTGCTGGGAGCAACTTGGTTCGCTGTTTGATTCTCGTTATTGCGGTTGCCTTTAAAATTGCTGTAGCCCCCTTCCCCCGCCACCCACAAGCCTGAAACTTGCACTGCATTTACAAGGGCATGCACAAATTATTATTTCAATTTCGCTAAAAAGGTATTTCGTGCGTATCAAACGTGATTCATACAAAAATGATTGCAACTAGCTGAAACTCTTGCATGCAGCCAGTTGTGTATCTTGTGTGTGTGTGTGTGTATGGAATGGGCGTACCATAGCAATTTACTTGCAGCACAGCAAAGACCAAGTTGCAACCAGGTACAGTGCCATAATGGCGTTTACTCGCATTTGCTGCAGTGCGGTGTGAGGTTTGCTTAGGCTGTGAAGTATAACTAGGCGATGCCAGCAAAAAGATATTCTTTCTACTTGGAGTCTACGTGCCAAGCTTGAAATAAACGCCAATGAGGTTGAAGAGTTTATTGTAGTTATATCAGGCGTATACTCTATCTGGCCAATTGAAACTTGCCACATTGAATTCAAGCAGCTTTGCTTGTAATAATTATAATTGTTCTCTGTTTTAAAATTATTTATTGTAATAATTATAATGGTTCTAAAGGGTATTTTAATGTCTTTACCATTAATGAATGCATTTTTGGGTTTTCGCTATAATTTAACCACTTGAACAAAAGTCAACAATTTAGTTGCTGCCCCAAGCGATAAACCAAGCAACTGTCGCGCAACTTTGTCCATAATTTAAATTGTGTTTGTGTGTGTATTGGTATGTACTATAAGTGTGTGTGTGTGTGTGTGTGTGTGTTTGTGTGTGTACATTTGCTGGTATGTGCCCGCCTTGGTTAAGTCACGCAGTTTGCGTGCGTGCGCATTTTTATGCATTGCCAGTTGCATTTTTCATATTTGCATAAACTATAAATTTTACATTTTTTAACCGATACGCATCGTTGATTGCAACACAGCGGCAACCAGGACATCCAGGACAGCCAGGCCCTAAAGGCCAACAAACAATGCAACAACAGCGCCCTAACTGTGGGCATGCCTCGCCCCAGGACATCAGAAGCTATTTAAATATTTTACATTTATTTATCAGCCGTGCTCTCAGGCGCCTGCAACTTTAAGCTGCCACATACAATATTTAATTTGGTGTTGCAAACATTTGTTGTTGCTTGTGTTACAGTTTCGATTGCTGTTTGTGTGTCTCCCCTCCCCTTCATTTGTTTTCACCAGCAGCATTTCCATTTGACAGGCGTTTCAAGTGCAGTCGCTGTAACAAATGCATCTGCAGTATTTTGTTTTGTTGTTTTTTTTTTTGTTTCTTTTGCCAATTGCAATTGCAATTCCATGTGTCAACGAAAATTGTCTTAACAAACGGTCAGCTTAGATGCAAGCTGAACTGGCGAACTTTGGCCGCACTGACGTTGCAGCTAATGCAATGCCACTGACAGCGAACTTTGGGCCAGAAGTTGCTGCAACGAACACTTTGGGCAAAGTCAGTTTCTCAGCCTTGAGCGTCTGGACAAACTTTATCAATCATTTTGGTGGTAAATTGTTTAGAAAACATTTGGTGAACATGAACTCTAAAGCTGCACACTGAGACTTTAGTGGAGTGCAGCGTATGTTGCCTTTATTTTTATGCAGTTGCTGTGGAAGCCAAGAAAGCAGAAGTGTTTTCAGTGTGCCCGAAAATTTAGTACCCTTTTGCTGAGATGCTAATAAAATTGCCCTCTTTATGTATGTAATCACGAAGTAGAATATATGTAGATTTTGTAATTTAAAATTTGAAATTTTGTAGTTTGCTAACATTCTTTTTATGACAACTATCAGAAATAGATTACCTTTATTTTTATTCAAATTTTCTTAATTTATGTTGCGTTTTTAAGCGGGGATTTATCGACTATCGATCAAGAATATTTATACCTGCTGTGATCAAAATTCCTTCTCAAGGGTAAACATACTTATTTGAAGTGTCGAGCAAATTCGGCAACAATATTTATGACTTAGTCAAGCTAACAATTTTCGCACTTGAATGCCTCATTGGTTGTCATAACTTTCATATTTTTTTTTTGTATAGTTCAACAACCTTCAACTAATTTGACAATTCATCCAATTCAAGTGGCTGTTAAATACCGCAACATGACACCCAATCTTATGGCCATAACTAACAAAACTATTTATGAAAGACCTCTTCAAGTCCAAGACAGACCCAACAATAAAAACAACAAGAGGCAAAAGCAACTCAGAACTGAGCAATGATTGCCTCAAAAAATGTCTAAAACTAATTGCAAAGTTTTTGGGAAAACATGAGACAAAAATAACAACAGAATGGTTTGGTTTTGTTCAAGACAGTTTTTGGGCATGGCTTTTTGGCTCATTGGCATTGACACTTTGGCATAAGCAATTTTCTTGGTTTGGTTAAGATGTTCCTGTTTGTTTTGGGCAGGCGAAATTAATTAATTGTGAATGGCAAATTTGCAGCTAATAGCGACAGAAACTTGGAAGCGTTTGCCTGTTTGTGGTCGACTGCGGTTGTGACAACTAATACAACAATTATAGCAACAACAACAACAGCAAGTTAATGTTTTAGATGCTGGTACAGACAAAATGTGTTGCCTACTTATGTGCGCCAGTGAGGCATCTGTAAATTAATTAAATTCTGTTGAAGGGGTGGCATCCACCCTTCAAAGGGTTTGCGACAAGCGACAAGCGCTAAACACTTAACTTAAAAATTGCATAAATGCCAAGTTCCAGTTTCAATAGTCGACAGCTTACGCGCTCGAATAAGTTAATTAATTTACACGAAACATGGAGGCAAAAGTTTTTGGTTCGCTGGACACGAAAATTTAAAGAAAATTTATTTTTTTGTAAATTCAATTTGATGTTCAAGTTGTTGTAAGTCATTTTACTGCAACTTTGGTGTGCCTTTGTAAATATTGATTACTTGATAAGCGGCGAATCCTTTAATGCCCCCGCATGGCCTCAAAAAAGGAAATGAAACTGCCAACCAGGCTTGTGTATGTCTTGGCAATAGTATCAGAGCGGGGTCACGGCAAGTCACGAAAAGTTTGTTACCGAGCAGCTCAAGAAACAAAACCAAAAAGGTGAAATACCTTCATTAAGCGAATGAAGAAAAGCAAAGTAAGTTGAAGAATTTTTAAGTGGTTTAAAAGGGTTTTGTCATACTTTTCATCTGGATCTTGCCAACGCGTTGCTTGCCCCGCCCCCAGCTGCCACAAATGTGGGGCGGGCTTGTGCTGGTTGCGGCTGACATTTTGTGTACACAAACGTAAGTCGGGAGCAAGACATTTTAAATGTTTATTAAAACAATAAGGAAATGGTTTGTGCCAAACGAAAATGAAAACGGAAAAAAGGGCAAAACAGGAAAAGGAAAAACTGTAGCGGCAACGGCAACGGCAACGGCAAAAGGTGAAAAAAGGCAAAGTCAAACACAAAAGGGGGATAATCCCCACACAAATACACTTCAAGAAAATAAGAATGTGTTGCCTTTTTCATAGCAACCAACCATTTTCGTTTTGTCTTCCAAAAAAGGTAGCAGACTCCCAAGTATTTAGTGCTGGACACTCAACCCACCCCCCTCCAGCACCTTCCGCCACATCATCAGGCTAAAAGGTTTGGCTGGGCAACTGCTAAGCCGGTTTTGTCCGGCCTTGTTCTCTGGTCAGGGATTCATTAACGTGGCTATTTAGATAAGCTTCCGAGCGTCAGCTCGTCAGAGGCTTTAAGGGCAACCATTATCAAAGTCACATATTAAAGCCTCACAGCCTCAAAAGCCACAACAAGATGTCTTGGCCATCGATCCGGGCTGCAATTGCATGATTTCTGAACATTTTTGATGATTTCTTGATATTTATAGAATAACTCAAGTGGCAAATCGTTTACACACATGAAATCCTGTCCCATTTGTCGCATTCTAAAGCATCAAACAGATATCGATGTATACTACATATATAACCAAAGAGTCCCCCACCCCCCTGCAGCTGTCTGGTGTCTGGGCCAGTTCAACGGCAAAAACTGTTTTCATTGCGTTTAGACCAAAATGTTTTCGATTTTTGACCATTGCCTGGCCACACATCAGAACATGGGCCATGGATGAGAGCGGGCGTGGGCGTGGGCCAGAAATCAGTATTTCACGCAAGAGCGCATTTTTGTCAAGACATAATTCCATGGGATTTATTTGTGTATGCTATTTTGTTTTCCTTTTCTGTTTTTTTTTTTTTCGTTTTGATTTTGTTTCCCATTCCTCTGACCCAACTCTCACACTCTCAATTGTTTTTTATAGTTGCTGGCCCCCGGGGTCAGTCAAAATGCTGCTGCTGGTCATGTGTGTCCTGGGTCAGCTTACGCGTGTGTAGGCAGTTTCAGGCTTCAAATCACTAGTTTCTGAATTATTATGGAAAACATAAAATGAATGTCCAGGCCATTTATATTTATAACCAAGTTGTGTTCGCTTCAACAAATTTATTACACACACAACTTGAGCATTTTGCCTGGCGTTTTGAAATTAGCTTTTTGTTAAAAGCCAGTGAAACTTTAAAGATCGGCTTTAAATTTATAATAAAATCCTGATAAAATAGAAAAATTGTATTTAAATGTGTTTATCGATTGTGTTTATTTTCCAGTGTTTTAGTTATTGCAATTTGTAAATTTTCTTAAATAAACTCCATGATATCTTAAGTCTTAAGTAACTTGATGCAATGCGAGCAAATCATTAAATTATATTCACAGAACATTGGGTTAACCGCTGTCATTGTTTGCTGCCACAATGGCTGTAGCAACGACAAGTTGTTGTACAACAAATGATAAAAATGCAACAATGAGTTGCACAAGAATTTGATGAATAGAATATGAAAGCTGCAGCCAATGAAGGCGGCGTGTGAGTGCAACATGGGCGTGGCATTGCTACGGGATTATATTCTGTTCGCTGCACACATTGTCAAATTTTTAGCAGCAAAAAATAGTGTATAAAATTATGATTTTTTTAATAAGAATTTAAGCACATTAAATGTACATAAAAAAAAGTAGAAGACTATTTAAAAGTATCAGGCATTGCCAGTTATAATAGAATGCGATTAAAGCCAGTCTCAACTTGCATCTGCTTTAAGTTTTAGGCCACTTAAGCGGCATGCAACACGCAACAGTCGAACAGCAGGCATTGAGTTGTTACTCATACGCCGCAGTGGCATGCAATAATATGTTAATATTGTGTGTGTGAGTGTGTGTGTGTGTGACAATAAGTGATGCCGCCAACGTTGCCTGCCATTAGCATTTTCAAGCAGCCTTCAGAAGCTGGCTCCTTGTTCGTCCTGTCTTCTGTCTGCATCGACATGTTTATTGCGCTTAATGTTTGCGGGAATTTGTTTATTTTTTGGATATTCTTCTTCTTCTTTTTTTTTCTTCAACTACTCGCGTTTGCTGTTGTTGTTGTGATTTATGATGCTAATGCCTGTTCTGGCAATGCCTGGGCTGCTGCTGCTGCTGCTGCTGCTGCTGCTCCTGCCTTGATGGTTATTAAATTATGGCAATTTGTGTAGACATCGTCAGCGTTTGGCAGCGTTTGCTGGTGTTTATTTAAAGCATGTTACCAAACAATTTACGCTAAATATTTGAGGGCTTCTCCAGCCATTTCAATGTTTGTAAGTAGTAAACATTATGCAAAGCAATCCGATTGGCAAAATTTTATTTTTTCGGGCAGGCGGAAGCGCAATATGAAGAAAATGTTTCTTCCTTTTCCGTTTGCAGTTGCAATCGAAATGTACACACACACACAGCCAAAAAACACACAGACACTGCGTATGTGTGCGCATATATGTGCAGTAAGCCATTCGAAAAATAACTTTTCAATTTCCGCAAAACCACAGAAAATATATAAACTTTGCACAAAAATTTAATAAAACTTTTCGCATAAATAAAATTTGCATTAAATCAGCTGCAAGCGACGGCAGCTAAAGGCGGGTAGGGGGACGGCCCAACGGCTTAGGACGGCGCATATTAGTCTGCATGTGTGTGTGTGTGTATATACATGTTTGTGTGTGCAAAACTCATGTCGAGAAACTTAATTTGAAATATTTGAGTTTGCTATTTGGTGCGCGTTTGTTTTTCTTTCATTTGCTCTTGCAATGCATCGAAACTAATCGAGAAAGTTCGAAAATTTGTCGCTCGGCCCCCAGAGCATTGATGCAACATAAAAAGTTAACTAGTTAGTGCCAACGTTGCTTTTGACACGTCACTGGCATTTTGTGAGCGCACAGACCAAATTGCGGATACGCCACATTGCACTCAGCACTCAGTACTCAGTACTCAGTACTCGGCACTATACACTAAGCTAACTCGCCGCAATTCAGCAGCAACAACTCTGGAAAAAGGCTTAGTCCTTGGCTTTGGCTTTGGCTTTGGCTTAAGCATTTGAATGACAGCCACTCGTTGGCCGTCAGCGGGGGTTAGAGGGGTGTGTGCGGCGTAGTGTCAGTGCCAGTGCCTAAGTGTCATGGATTATGTCATATTTGCAAAATTTCGCACCCAGTTGCCAGTTGTCACACAATATGTTGTCTCTGTCACTCTCACTTATGATCTTGCTCTTTCTATCTTAAGCTTTTTACTTTGCCATATGAAAATATTGATATTGGCATTAAAAATTAAATTAATAATCTTTAACGCTTTCTACTTAATTGACTTGTAGCGCCTTTGGCCTTAAAGTCCATCTGCCTGACTGACTTAAGTATTGATTTGACTTTGGTTTTGATTTTCTCAAAAGTATCTATTTGTCGGTTTGTCTGTCTGTCTGTCTGTCTCTTTGCTAAGCTTGTGCATCTTTTCTACTTGAATGCCTTCAACGCACTGCGTACAGGAAAGCTACCTTTGATCCTGAGCACACGGTTGCTCTCTAGCGTCAACTTCCGGCTTTGTCGAATTTTCTACCTATTAAACACATGAAATTCAATCACAACCGACAAACACATTAAGCTACACACACATACAGAAAGAGAAAGGATATAGCTTTGTATTATTTGTACCCTTATCACTTGCGGTTTAAACATATTGAATATGATGTGTAAATGTTGTCAGTACTCTCTCTACGGGGCCGTGAGATTTGTTGCATCTGTGCCCGACTGTGCATAAAAAATTGCCCGAGTGCGTGCTATTTTTTATGTATATTAAATCTGTTTTTACGAAATCCAACCGACAACCAACTGCATATAATCTTAATGATAAGTCCCAGCTTCAGTTACAAGTTGATAGTGAAGCTCAGCTAAGCTTATACCCTGGGTTTCCCTTTTTAATATGCCAACCGCTTATCAATTGAGTTGTTTGCATTCCGTTTTAATGAAGTAATCAAAGGATAACTAAATCCCGTATATAAATATCTCATGTTTACGTTCCCAGTTAAGTGGAAATTTGTCTTGTGGTGCGTCTGATGTGAACTTGATTGAAACACTTCTAATTACAACTGACGGCTTTTGACGACCTTCTGCTATAATCCGCATGACAGACAGCTGAGATAGTTTTATATAAGCTTACCGATTTCTTGACAAAGCTGACAAATCCATATCCCTTTGATTTCAGCGTCTGCGGATCTCGTACAACACGGCAGTCTCTGAAAATACAGATAAGATAAAAGGGAATGATAAAGTATTCAGTTTGTATATAATTAATTTATTTTTGCCATTTTGTAGTTATCAATTCAATCTTAAAATAACTTAAATTGTAACCAAAAGGCACTCAATTTAATTTATTTAAGCAATTTAAAATTATCTTTTAATGTTGATAAAACTGACCCTGATTGAGGGCACACAAACCACATTAAAGTAGGTGGAGAAAATCCCTGAGAATTAAGAGCGAATGTTGGCCAAGTAAAAGTCGAAAGTCGACGTCGACGTTGCAGTGAATGTCCTTTGCCAAGAAATCCAAAAGAATCGCATGTGCAGAAATATGAAGCGAATAAAAAATGTTGGCAATTGGATTTCTGTATGGAGGAAGTTCAGATAGAAAAGCTGCTCCTTTAAGAACGTCAGCATGCAGCTTATGCGCTGGGCGTGGCCGTGGCCATATCCTAGTAAAAAGGATTTTAGCTGCAAATACCACACAAAGTGTTAGACCACGTGTCGGACGTTGGGCGGCTGGGCGGGGGGTGTCTGCTGTTGGGGCTTTAAATATGTGCCCGTCTTCGTTAAGCCACGAAGAAATATTTTGCGCTACCCACTGATGAGTGTGTGGTGTTTATTGTGTGTGTGCATGAGTGTGTGTGTATATAATTTGGTGTGTGTGTCAGTATGTGAAACTTGGCTCAACCGCAACAGCAACACTAACAACATCAACTAACTGTCGGAAAGGCAGGCAACCCGCATGTCGACCGCGGCATTTAAAAAGGGCCAACTTGATTGTAAATCACGATAAAAGTCAATTTTTAATATGAGTTTTAGTTTAGCCCATGCCTCCGCAACCCACAACCAACACACACACACACACACACACACAGCTCAATACTTTAGTCCATGTAAAGTGGCCGACAAAAAAAAAGAAAAAAAAAAAACAAGAAAGTATTTTAATGGCCTTTTCGCTCTGGCTTTGGATTCAGCTCTCAAGCTTCAAGGTTGCAATTTATGGCGCTGACCAACAGCGAAATTGCACTGGTGCAGCCATTGGGGCGCGCTGGCTGAGCCCCGTAATCGATACGCACATAAATATTGGGGAAAAAGCATATTTAATTAAACTTTAATATTTATTAGCTACCAAAGGAATTTGGCTGCAATTGCTCTGGGCCATGCAATTGGGCCGGAATATTGGGATTTGGGATTGCAAATGGGAATGGTAATGGGAATGGGTTGTGCTCTGGTCTAGTCTGGTCGGGTGCTCTTTCTCTCATTCAACTCTGCGCTGTTGTGGTCTGGCTGGCACGCAAACAAACAAGCCAACACGAAATGAAAGCACACACAGATACACACACACTCAGAAACACACACATGTCTGTCAGCAGAGCACACAAATAATGCAGCCGCCCAATGCCGGGTTTTGATTGTGCTAACAAATTAAACGCCATGCAAATGTATGCAAGCCAGAGAGTCATATGTGTATGCGTGTGTGTACATGTATGTGTGTGTGTGTGTGTATCAGGCATTGCATGTTTGCTGAGGCAACTATCCAACTACGGGTAGGGAGGGGCTTCCCGACCCAAACTTGATCATATTTCACAATCGATAAGCATCAGTTCATATTTTCATAAAATTTTTGTTTGAATATTTCAACATGCAGCAGACACAACAACGATAACAAAAACAAAAACAACTCCAACTTTCAGGCATTCGAGAGGCAAACAAATACGAAAATGTTGGTAAGTACTCGCCTGAGCATCGTGTTGCAATAATATGTTTGAACATTTAACATAAAACAAACATAACCTTTGGCAGCGCTCAAGAAATAAATCCGACTGTCGAGTCAACTTATATATATATATATATATCTATAAGTACATTTTATATATATATATATATATGTATGTATGTATCTTGGTTGCCACTTCGCTTCAATGGCTCTCAAACTGTTGCCATAGTTGTTATCATGCACGAAAAACTCAAAAATTTGACTACGTCTACGAGAGTACGGCAACAACTGTGGCAATTTATCCGCTGACGTTTACTTATGCAGCAGTCAACTGAAGTGCGGCGGGGCATAGAGCATGGGGGCATGTGGCATGTGGCAAGAGGGCGTTTCAGCTGTGTGCACACACACTGTGTGTTTGTCCTAAGAATTGAGCAGTGATGTTGGCTGGGTGGCGGCAACGGGAAATGCAAACGCATATACCAGAAACCTGCATGTCTTATTGAAAGGATAAATTTATGTGCATAAGCAGGACCTGCACGTCATATATATATATATATATATATATGTGCGTGTGTATGTGTGTGTGTGTGTGCTCTGGCCAATCAATATATTTTTTACAAATATTGGCAAAAGTTTTACGTTTGCTTTTACTTTAGCTTTGGCTGTGCTGTGGCTTTGCTTTGGCTGCTGCTCGAAAATAAATTTCCAAAAAATATTTTGGTATCTTAAGTGCATAAAACTATAAACGTTAAACAAAATATTTCACACACACACACATTCATCCAAATGCGGTTATTTATACTACATATTCTGGCTTTATTCCCAAGCCTTTGGCCCCATGCCTCGAGTAGCTTTTGGCCTCGACTCTGGGGTGCAACATCTCATGCCACTTGCCTCATACTTCTAGTATCTTCTTTCTGTGTATCTTTAGGGCGCGTTGAGCGCATTAGTTGGGAGGTTGTCGCTATTTTGGCTTTTACAATTGGTTTATGCTAACAATGCCCCCCTGTCTGTGTGTCTGTGTCTGTGTGTGCCTCACAGTCTATGTGGCTTTATGTATTGTGCGGCATGTGTGGTGGAAATTCTTTTGTGTTTGAATTAAAATTGCATAGATGATTTATAGAGAATTTTTGAGATCGTGCTGATGCTACCGATGCTGCTGCAGTTCGGGGTTCGAATTTGGTCGAGTAAATAAGATGAAAACTTATGCATGAGATTTTTGCGGCATGACACAACGAAAGTGAAATGCAATTGCAACCAGGAAGTAAGAGAATTTCTTATCGAAATACTTTGAAATATCACACGATTACTTCATTCTATGTATGGACAGTCAATAAATTGCCAAGTAACTACAACAAAGTTGTAAATTGTAAGCCCAAGTCCAATATTTATTTAGAGAAACTATACAATCAGAGAATTTATATATATATGCAAAATATATCAATGCGACTAAACCAGCAATTTTGCAATTTCCCGTCCACTTAAGGCATTTTATCGATACTTCATCGCACTCACATAATGCCATCATTCTATAGACATATAATTTTCAGCTCGTATTCCATATACAACGGAGCTTGCAGGAGTTGACTGCATGTTAAACACATCAACAGTAAACACACAAATTACTCAACATTGCAAACAAATGTAAAACGATAACATCGCGCACTTACAAAGGGGCATAGGGTAAAGGGTGTGGTGGCATGTGGCATCTATTGGGGCAAGCGGAAGTAGCTGCAAAGTCAAAATCCATCAGCAAGTCAATGAATTGCGGCTCTTCTTCAATTTCCTTTGGCCAATTTTATTATTGCAAATGCCCCAGACATGTATCTGTATCTGAATTCCGGATTCCGTATTCAGCATTCAGCTTCTAGCACATTTAGGATTACCAACACCATCATCATCATCATCAACATCATCATTATCGTAGTTGGCAGCATGTTTGAAAATTTGATATATATATATTTTATTTAATTTTTTTATATTTTTTTTTTGCCATGTTTGCATATTGGGCCCTTGACTGCGGCTCTTTTATGAATTTTTACAAATTTTTCAGCGCATTTTTATGCGATTTGTTCATTTCTTTCTTTTAGCATTTTATTGGCTTGCTGGATGATTTCCATTGTTGGGGAATTGTTTGGGGGTGTATGTTCGATCAGTCAAATACAGTTGTAAATTCAAATGAAATGCAATGTTTGAGTATCTGCGGAAACTGCGGTACGAGTCCCTTCCTTAGTCAAATATTTAAAGTGCTTTTCCTTAGAATTTGATGAGCTTTCAGCTGCGGCTGCGTTCTATTATTTGAATTGATTTGATTTACTTGCCAATGTTAAATTGTTACCACAAAGATTAGTAATAAATTCTGGCTTGGAATATGCTGCAAATGTTGGTTTAGAAAATGACTTAAAGCCCGTTAAGCCCGCACTTGGCGCGGTTAGGTATAAGGGGAAACCCTTTGCATTTAGTTCATTTGATGGGGGGGCGTGTCACGTGCTCATTCTATGTTCGTGCAACATTTATTTACACTAACATGGTAAATTCGCATTGAGACAATTTCATGCTCATCTGCATAAAATCAATTCCATTTTGGAGACAATTTGAAGATTGGAATACAAATTTCGAATTATCAACGTGGGACACGAAAGAAGTCAACGCAACGTCTCCTTTTACACTTTGCTGGCCAGTGATCGCAATCAGCATTGAACCAGCCAAACGGGATGGGGCGAAAAGGACCAAACCCAATGTGGCTTCTTGACTCTTACTTCCCTTTCCCGTTTGCTCTGTTCCTCTCTGTCTGCTTTCTCTGTTGCTGGGCGCCACGTTTTTCATTCCGCTCAAGCATTTACACCATAGACGCTGGTCGGCATCGGCACTCAGTTTTGGAGCTACCATTGCCATCTTCAGCGCCAACGTCATGCATACGTAATGCGGTTGGGGACGCCGGCAACGTAGCAGCAGCAGAAGCTGTGGAAGGAGCAGCAGCAGCAGGAGCGGGAGCAGGAGCAGGAGCAGGAGCGGGAGCAGGAGCAACAGCTCAGGCACTAATTCCACAGTTGCCTTCGCTGTGTCTACGTATTTGAATTGCTGTGTGTATTAGTGTGCGCAGTGCAGCGGCAAATTATGTGGTGTGTGATTTGCCACAGACATTTCACCCAAGTTTCTCACTCTCCCAGGTTTCTCCAACCAAGTCTAGTTGCAACACATTTACTTCTGCTTTTGTGCACAGAGAAGACACCATCGAGGTCGAACCGATATTTTAGCGGCAAAGAGTCAAAAAAAAAAGGAAAAAAAAATAAAACCGAAAGTACGGGGCAAGGTGGGCATCGAATTTGCATGCAACTCGTTACGGCTGGCACTTGTGTGTTAAGCCCGAGTGATGCCCCATCCCCTCTTACAAAGAAAAAACCATATCGATTTTGCAGTAAATAAAACATTCAAAGATTGAAGTTGCCGCTTTTGAGCTTAGCCGAATGGTGTGTGGCCTCTTTTATTTTTTTTTATGGAGTGCGCCGACAGTCAACGGCTCCTGGTGGCTGTTCGGTTTGCCTCGATGGCGCTTCCTTTTATGGCTTCCGCTTTTTTTTTACAACAACAGCAGCAGCAGCAGGAGAAGTGGCAGCAGCTGTTGGCTGGTTGGTTGGCTTTAGGGATTGAGAGGGGCGCTACCAAATTGTAAATATTTTTGCCGGCCACGTAGCAGCACAGGAGAAAATATTGCATTTTTCGCTCGGCATAATAAACGATGTGCCAAAAAACCACCAAAACCTCGAAAAAAGCAAGAAAAAATAAAAAGCAAAACCAAAATTCCAACATCCGCACCGCATATACAGACACTATTTGAGGGTGAACTGAGAAAGAAATGGAATTAAGGAGGGTACACTTCAATTATTGTTTATTATATTGCACAAAATAAAGCTCAAGATTAATCAATGAAGTTTCGTTCAACAATAGTTTAGAATGTTTATTTAAATCTATAAATATAATAGCAAAAAGTGAAAGAGAAATTTCAGAAAATTAAAAATGCTACAAATTTAATTTTTAAAACTTTTTTTTTGCTGTATGGCAAAGTGTCACACATTTCAAAATGTTGTAAATAATTTTGTTAAATATTTAATGAGGAAATCAAGGAAGGAATTTTCAGTCATAAGCCAATAATATTTGTCTAGCTTGCAACAGCAAAATTTAAAGGTTTGTTTTAAATATTTAAAAAATAATCAAATTTAGTTACTGGCAATTTTATTAACTGTTTAATTTTTAATTTATCGAATGACTAAAACAGAAACCATTATAAAAATTAAAAAAAAACCTCTTTAACACAACATAAATTGAATTTTATAATCTAGTGTAATACATCATCATCTATTTATGCAATTTACTTGACTCTTGGGCTGTTTAGATATATTTTCGGCAATTGTTTTGGGCTGTGCCCACTGAGGCCCAATGAATTTGCAGTATTTGTTCAATTTATAACTGTCAAATTGTGTGCTCTCTGGCAAAGCCATCAGCTAAAATCGCCAAAACGGTCAACCAACTGTCGCACATGACCAAAACGACGCCGACGTCAACAAAAAACTGGCAATATCAAATTAAAATGGCGCCGCTGCCATTTTGCAGACAGAATCGTCTCCATATATAGCTAGAGAATTATATATATTTATATATATATATTTGCAAACGCGATTGTGTGTGTATGTTATGCAAAAGCTCATTCGATAAATTACGCTTTGCCTTTGGCATTGATTTGGCATGAATTCTAAAGAGCAGCGCTCTATATTTTGCTTAATCTTCACTTTCTTGCTTTAAATTATATATAAATACCATTAAATGCTGCCAGCCGCTGGCTATATGTTGAAACAAGTGCACTCTACCCATCCGACCGTCAGAACGAACAAGTTTTATTTATATCGCAATAGCCACAGCCCCTTTTTGGGGGCAGCTGCAGTTCCGGACTGACCACGCCCGGACACACGTCAATAAAACTGCTTCAAACTGTCCACATTGAAGCTAAAACTAGAATTGGAGCTGTGAGTGAAATTGGAGCCGTAGCTGGAGCTGTAGCCGTAGCCGGAGCTGGAGCTGCAGCTGAAGCCATCGCATCAGCGATGTGTGCTCAGCGATAAGGCTACTTTAACGCTGTCCCCGTTTTGTGCATGATACGGACTACGAAAAGTACGTGGATCGGCCCCTTTCGTGTTTTGTTAGCCAATGACAGGATGAGAGGGCTGACGTGGTAGTTGGAGGGGTTGCAGTTGGGGAAAGGACATGGCGTTGCATGGCGTTTCAAACATGCAAATTGCTTGCGGTTCGCTTCGGTTTTTCGCTTTCAATGAGTGCCTCGCTTACAGTTCACTCGACTTTTATTTTGCAACACATTCATGTGTGTGTGTGTGTGTCGATGTGTGTGTGTGTTCTTTATGCGCCAGTGTGCCAGTGTAAAATGCAACAACAAAAAGTCCATTTATATTAATTAGTTTTTAAGCAAAACAAGCGGGGCAGCAAGTGCGTAGCAACAACAATTCATTTTTCTACTTTAATATTTGTTGCCCGCTCGAATCTCTGCCTCGTTGTACACGAAATAAGCAAATCTTTAAGTTGCGTGCTCATAAAAGTTTCAATCTACACACACACACACACACATACACAGGGAAAATGAAATACGTAATAAAAGTGAATTACACGTTTTGAATCTGTATGTGGGCGCAGCAAGTTGCGACTCACTTTCTGCTCGACTACACTTAGCCAACTTTGTTGGCCAAATCTCAGCAGTTTAAAGTTGCCAGTTGCCAGTTGGCACCTGCCGACCCACTACAAAATGGCGCTTAATGATGCCAGAGATGAGCGACCGCAGCAGCAGGAGATGTAAACGTAATCGGAGTGGTAGCTGGAATCCTCTGTCTGTCTGTGTGTGTGTGTGTCAATGGTCGTTGCTCCGCTTGGTTGGCAGTTGTCGTCCTGGCCATCTACATAACTAACTAAGCGTGCCGTGTTGCAGCCGTCTTTGGGTGTTAAACTTGTCGTACATGAACTGCACACCACTTACACATAAAAAAAAATAAAAATAAAATAAAAACGAAAAAGAAATAAAAAAAAACTAGTGAAATAAACTTTGCTCAAAAGTTTGTTTATAACGCGCCGACAAGCTACAAAGAAGTGAGTAGCTTTTACTGAGAGGTGAACTGAAAAGGACCTGCAGTTGGAGGATACAGGCAAGTTTTATAAAGTCGCCGGTCTGTTCTCAAAATTCATCATATTTTTTAGCAGTTTATGCGGCAGTTTGTTGCCTATGCCACATCAGTCTGGAGTCTGGAGTCTGTGCGAGTTGCCTTTTGTTTGGCTCCTTGAACTGAATTTCTTCTATCTCTTTTTGGTTTTCTTTTTTTTTTTTGTTATCCTGCCGTCGTTTGCTGCTTGGCTCTATTAAAAACTTGTAACAACTTGGCTCGTTATCCCTTTTTTTTGAGCAAAGCCCCCAAAACAAAGCGAAGCTCCTGCAGACATGGCGCATAATTTGATTTACATACCATATCGCATAGTCTATAGTTTTATTGATAGATCAGTGCTAGCAGCAATTAAAACTGAGTCTCAGTATGGCGGGGACAAATGTTTTTTTTAGGCATTTACTTTGACTGCAAAAGTTTGATTGCTTCCTGTGAAGAGATTACGGGGAAAACTGGTCGCAAGGAAAACTTTTGCCTTTGACTGGGTCTTTAAACTGTAAACTTTAAGCACCGAGTCCAGCGGCGGGTAAGGAAAAAAAATACATTTTACTGCATCATTAAGGATAAGCATCAAACTGGCTTTGAATTTGTTTGTAGCCATTCTTCGCATTGTGTGGAACTAACTAGAGATAAAAGCTGCAGCAGCGTCTACGACAAAGGAGCGGCAATAAAATAAAGCTTTGTCCTTTAAATGCCGTTCCAAGTGCCATAATGTTTAAATTTGTGGCAAACGAATGAAGTAGTCGATATGCCGGGCTGATAAGTAGATTGAACGCGGCATTTAGTATCTCATTTAATAAAACATTCAGGAAAAATAACATTTGCCTGACTGCTCAACTAATTAGGAAATCATTTTCAGCGCCAAGTGAACCCTTTAATGGTTGCATGCCACTTGTCGAACTGTGCAAATAAAATTGCAGCAACCAGTTGCCACCTTCAGCCATGTACCAACGCCTCCCAATTGGGGCTAGAAGTCAGGGTTGGAGTCATTGCCGGAGTCGGATTCGGTTCGCATTCGCAGAGTGCAAGAGCGCAAGTCGAAATCCTAGCGAAATCCTTAGAAATGTTTTATTAGCCCTACCTACGCTTGAATAAGCTAGCTTAGCGGAAGCTATCGGATTTTATGCTTCTGACTTTTGCAATGGCAAGAGGCGATCCGGAGCATGAGCCGGAGTGTAGGTGCCAGAGCCAAAATCCAGAAGCTGAGAGCTTGAGTTGCATTCGTTGTGGTCCGTCTGTCTGGCTTTCAGGCTGTCCGGTTGTCGACGCGTCGGTCAGTCTGTTCATCGCTGTTTAAGCTCTGTGCATTGCAGCAGCTGCTTTTTTTTCCAGCATTCTTTTTGCAGCTTTTCGTATTGTTTTACTGCCGGACACGATATGTTCGCATAGTGCACCTTTTGGACGCTGATTATCTGCACGTGGCTGTTTGCGATTTCTTGTTTCCAACCGTATTCACATGTACGGTACTACAAGCCAAAAATGGCCTTGCAGCTGCCCGGCTGGGCTTATTGTCTAATGAACGAGTGCAGCTGTCAGTTGGTAACAGTTTCAGCTTTCAGCTCTCGGCTTCATTCATTAACTGCACTGAGTGCAGTTGGCTTAGCTGGAGAATGGAGAATGGTGCTGAGAATTCGCTGTGGAATGTGCACTGTGATTTCTATGCTTTAGTGGTCTTTAATATTATGGCAAGCATTATCGTATTGGATAAATATTTATGTTATGTTTCCAATCGCATTCCCAGCTTCAAGTCATCCAATCTAGTTCGTTGGCAGAGTTTCGGCAACAATTTTTGGTATTTTGTGTTTAAGGGAATTTGCCGTATATGGGGCTTCCACGTCGACTTTGGCTTTAGCTTCTACTACATATAACTTCTCCCGCATAGCATATGCTGTGAAACACACGCATCCTTGCTGGCATCCTGCGCGCACACACACATACGGTATACAATGCAGAGCCTGCTAATCCAGCAACAACAATGGCAACTGCGAAGCTCCAATTCCCTCTTTGTACCAGGTTAGAAATATTGAAAAATTTTTATTGAAGCACGATATATGAATGTTCCGACCGACTGAAGCCCGTCACTGCAACCCCTGAAGCGTATGGAGAACTAGAGAGGGGTGTGGTGGGTGATGGAAAACAAACTGTGGCATCACATTCCAAATGCAAGAACGATGAGTCGCACCGCACATACGGCAGAGTTGTCTGCCTCCCAAAAAAACCCCAATACCAATTGCAACCCCACAACTCTGGCCGTGCAGGCTAGAAATAGAAATATTTTAGATTTTCAACAGATGTTCTTACTCGTTGGTAAGCAGATTTTCAGAAGTGTTCACTTACATTGATTTACATAATACGCATTGTGTAGAACATTGCGAACTTTCTGAGCATTGTTATCATAATATTTCAATATTTTTTACACGCTCTCTTCATCAATTCCATTATATTTTTAGGGCACATTTTACATATTTGCGAGCAGAAAAATTGCTGTTGTCCTTGTCGTTGTTTCTACACACAAGCATCAATTATTTAATGATAGCAGAAACAATCAGCGTCCTAGTTGCAGTCCCTACACATCCTGTCTTCATCTACCACCGCACCGCAGACACTTGCCGCGTCTCAATAGCTGGCTGGAGATTCTACTCTGTATTCTTTAAAACAACATCAAGATAGAAAATGTACAAAAATGTAACTTCCGTTTGCCATAATTGATGATATACTACAGTAATAGCAACATATACACAATATTTACACAAATATATATTTACTTGTGTATGTATGTATTTAAAATCAGAACCGTGGAATATACTTCAAAAGACCTCGGCCAAAATATAAAATTTGTAGTGGTATATAAATATTTTCTGTATAAATTAATTAAAGGGATTAATTGTGTTTTCACTGAATGAAAATATATATTTTCTTAAATATAATTTTGCTTTTAGTCATAATAAATCTAATAAATTTTCAATTATTATTAACTTGTTTCTTAGTTCTCTTTAAAATGCTGGCTTTAATAATGTGTATGGCAAAAAATTCTACCATATTTTAACAATGTCATTTTTATTATTAAAAAATTATTTTTTCGAAAATTAGTCATTCTTAATTTTATTTAACATAAGTTTTATTTTGTTACAACTCAGTGATACTTTTTTCTTTCACTTAGTAAATTTTAACAATTTTACAGCTATTTTAAATAAACACTCTAGTCACACTGTGCAATATCTCATCACATTTTTCGTTCAGCTTCTCCACTCAGAACAGGAAATAGCTACTCCATAGCTTATAAATATTCCATTGCCAATAACGCACAAAACGTACACTTCCGCTTACGAGATGTTAACTTGTGCGCAACTTTTTGCTTAACTTCAGTTTTTTGGGTTTGGATTTTGAGTTTGGGTTGATTGACTGCTTTGCATGTTCATAGTATATACATATATTATAACTGGAATTTTTTGTGTGGCGAAAACATAAACTTCATTATAATCATATACTAAATGTCAATACTAAGTCAGTGGAATAGAACAGTGAAAGCTGCACGTGTTGTGTGTTTACTTCCAAGTCAAATAAAGAACCACAAAAAAGGAAGATATATTTATCATCTAACGATTTCTCAGATAAACAATGCGAATGTGACGTGCGTGGGCGTTAGACAATTTGTCAGGCTGACGATGAGAATTGACAAATATGGTAGGTTATCAGTTTCTGTTAATATTTTGCTTTTTAGTTGCACAGCTCGTGATGTGAAAAAAAGATTTTAATTATAACATTTGCTATTTTATTTGTGCATTGGAAAATATTTAAAAAATGGCGCATATTTTATGCTGACATGCTACAAATTTTTAGACAGTGTTAGGTACAGTAGTGATTGAAGGGAAAGAAGAACAAAAATTTCGCTTTAGCAATTTTGAGTTTTTGTCATAAAAAATTGAAAATGTCAGAAACAACATAAAGCGTTCTACCAGTTTGGGAAAATGTCTCTCTTTGTGTGTGTGTGTGTGTGTGAATGTGCGTTGTTGTGTATAGAGTACAAAACGTGAAAATAAACATTGAGTGTGCTTGTTGTATGTTTGCCTATACCACCTCTGTGTATATGTGTGTGTGTTTGTGTGGGTGTGTGAGTTTGGCTTGGCCGTTGTTGGCATGTAGTTGACATCATTGATTGATTTAGCTGTCAATTGCATAATCACTCAAGCGTTATTGTTCAACTGCTCAGCCTGTGCGCCTGCTTGTCCCGCCCCCTTTTGCTGGCACTGACTCTGACTCTGTCTACTAGTGGGCGGGCGGGTGTATATGGGAGGATGTACGTATGCTGTCCACGTGTGTGGCAAATAAACCAGCTGCCGAGTGTCAGGCAATTGTCAGTATGTTGTTGTTGCTGTTATAGTTGTAACTGTTGCTGTTGTTGTAATAGTTGTAGCTGCAAACCGCAACAGCGTCAGCTGTCGGTGAGATTGTTACACAGGCAATGCAAAGGCCCAAGCTCAGGACCAGACAGGCACAGGCCTATTCACTACCATTGGTATTCGTGTATGTCCTGTGTCCTGTGCTTGTGTATGTGCCACGCATATTGGTAGCAGCAATTGATGTGGCAACAAATTAACATGCCGCAAATGGAAGTAATGGCCAAGTGTTAATTGTCGTGTGTGAGTGCGCCGACCTCCCACATACACACAAACACACTTAAGCACATGTTCCATAGACGTGTCTGCCTATTGCAATTTAATAATGACGTCATTGAAAATTGATTCACTTGAAGGGCAGTCAGCTGCCAAAATAGAAGAAAACAACAAACTCAATCAGCAAAAAAAATAAAAATAATAAATTACCTTTAGTTGATATATGTATGTTATTGTAGCTACAATAATGGCTTTTGTTGTTCGAATTGTTACTGAAAGTCAACATAAGATTGAACGTATAATAAACGAGCGATCTGCCAGGAGATGGATACAAAAAGGCTGGTAAAAAATGGACATGTCAATGTCCGGCAGGTCAACAAGATAACAATAAGGCGGGTTTACCCAAAAAAAGTGCCACAGAAATAAAAAAAAAATTAATAAACGTTCAAATCAACCAAAGCCAAAGTCAATATGGAGCAACAATTGTGCGGAGCAGCAAAATCAAATACAGAGTTTGACTTTAGATTCAATACTGAGATATAGAGTAAAGAAAATACCTTAATTGATGTTGTGTCTAATGAATTTTATTAATTAAATAAAATGTACTTTTATTTTTGTTATAAATTGATAGTTGTGTAATACACAATGTGTATTGTATTAAATTAATAAACCTAAACTTCCCTAAGGTATATAACAAAAAACTTACAAACAAGAGTATACCCCTCGTCTAGTACAACACAATACGCTAATTGAAGGAAAGTTAGCGGATCTTAAAAGTTATTAAAATACGAAATCTCTTGACATTTCAAATGTTCACCTTTAATGCCTGACGGATATTAAACGTGGCAGATGAGCTAACATATTGCACTTCTCTTTCAGCTTGATCTTCCAAACTCATCTATTTCTCAAAGGTTCCGCTTAAAACTGTTTCCTGTCTGGACAGTCAAGGTCCATTTATGTTTCTTCTTTTGCATTTTAGCTGTTTGGCGTGTCAACGCCGGATATCCGTTTAAGTTTGCTAGTTGCATAGTGAGAGCAATAAATCTTGGGGCAAGTCAAACTGTAAAATAGAATAGCAACAACGGGCAATACGACGTCAAGTCAAGGCCACTCCAGACATTCCTAAACGTGTGGCAACAAAAAACAACAATAATAGCAACAATAACAAACAACTCGACCAAAATTGCAGTGTCATAAAAGTTTTGGCCAGAAAGGTTTCAAGTCGTTTGATTTTTTTTTACCATTTTTTTTGGCGTGCATTTTGATTGGTGCGATGTGACTAGTTGAGTGTTTTGTGTGTGTGTGTGTGTGTGTGTGTGTGTGTCGGAAGTCCTTAAGTAGCTGGCATTTGTGTGCCCCGAAGTTTAGTGTTAAATTTACTGTACATTCCCAAACACTATTGCCAATTGAGCTTGGCTGATTTTTAACTGCCAGACGCATGCAAAACAAATTTGAGCTCGCGCTGCGACAAACAAGCAATGGGCGTGGAGTTGCAGTTGTATTAAAGTCGGTTAGAGGAGGGAATTACGGCAACTGACTAAGGGGAGGGGAAGGGGGCTGCAATTGTAGCCAATGAATGCTTGTTGCTGTTGCATACAGGCCCAAGAACTGTGAGGTTGCTGCAATTGCACGTCAGCGGCATGTTTGCACTTGACAATTCATTTCATTGTTTGTAGATTGCATTTGTCGCCCAGCCACCCATATCCTGTACCCGGTGTTCCCTGTTCCCTACCAGTTTTATCCTTCTCACACCCCTTGCTCATCAAAAGAGAGTGCACAATGGTGCCCAAAAACTGAAATTGTAAACGTCGGTGGGGGTGTTGCTCCAAAATTGCATTCACAGCACGCGATGAGCGCATTTCACTTGCCTCGCGCACAAAATGCTCGAGTTTATTTCTCAGCAGCCTTTTGGTACCTTTTTCATGTTGCTCTCATTTTCTTTTATTTCTTTTATTTTTTTTATATTTTTTTTCTTGTTTTTTTTTGGCATACGAAAATGCAATTTTCTTGGCACTTTTGCCGAAAACTTGATATTCGTTATTCTGCTTCTGTGTGTCGGAGTAAGTGTGCGTGTGTGTATTTGTTGGCTGTTGGAATTGCAGTATGCACGTGGTCAACAGGTTATCCTGTGGCCACCTGCTAGTCCTGGCTGCGCCTTGACTGTCTGCCACTGCTCCTGCCTCTGTCCTTGTCCTATGCTTCTGACTGCCTGCCTGCTGCATTTATTTCCGCTTTTGTACCTTTTTGGCATTTTGTTTTCTTTGGTCTTTGGTTGCCTTTGCCTTTTTGTGCATTTTTTTTATTTTTTTTTTGTTGCTGCACCTTGCGGTTTTCTCATTTATTTGGTGCTGTTGCTGCGCTGCAACAACAAACAAGCAAACATATTGGCATTGCCTGCCACAGGGCTCCTTGTTGTTGTTGCTGTTGCCGCAGGAAATGACTTCAATTTGCTGTTAACAAGTTTAAAATTTCGAAATTGCTACGGAAATACACAACATGATTTCGACCTGAGCATTGGCGCACATAATTACTCAAGAGGTGTGTCATAGAATTGTGGTTGTGTCTGGCAATGTGGCTGAGAGTGTTTTGCCACATTTTGACTTTTTATAGATAGAAACTCAAATTTAAAACTCTTATGATGACTTCATTGCAGCTGCTCAGCCAACTCGACTCGAGTCGAACAGAAGGCGACAAGTTTGTGTTTTTCTTACAGCTTACAGCTTGGACAAACACAGCTCATCCGTTTCACTTTATGCCAAAAGGAGTTTCTGACCCTTTTCCCCCTTTCTAAGTCTATCCCTTTATACGGATGCCAAACAGCTGTTACAAAATGCCAATGAACTGCTGCTGCCACCCAAAAGACTCCTCATTGTTCCTTGTTCCAAGCAGTTGGAAATATAAATTTCACGCCATTTGGCAAATTCTTCAGAGTGTGTGTTGAGCAGCGTTCAAGTTGCTTGGATTATTCATATGCTGCGTCTCTGCTGTTGAATCTACCTACTCAGTCTGCTTGCTAGATTTATAAATGTGAGTGCGTATACGTGATACGACTAAGCTACGCTCGTCTCCTTGTCCGCGATAAATCAACAATTAATCAAGCATCATCTGGCCAGCGGCAGTTGGCACTTGGCATCTGGCAAATGTAACATTGTCTTGACATTGGTGACAACGAAGTCAACCGAAATATACGCATATATATCATACTGTAAGGTAACTTTTCAGTCCGAATACAATGCGAACTTGCGTGAAGGTTACGTAAGCTTACAGACTAACTTTATAATATGTGCAGGCTGAACAAAGTAAAGTAATATTTATAGAGGACTTTATTTTAACGTTTTACTAAAAAAGTGTTAGTTATTTATTTGTTTATTCTGTATGACAAACAATGCAGTCCCGTAAAAGAAGATGTTATAATATTTCTTAATTTTAGTGAAAGTATGGAAACTCTAGCCAGCTATGCCCCCACTCACAGCCAGGTTAATCAGTGTCATTATTTGAAAAAAAGGGAAAAAAAAGAATACATAAATCTAATATTTTAAATAATTAAATGCAGTAAGCCAAAATTAAAATATTTAATAATAAATTAAGTTAAATTATGAAATATTAAATACACTTTTCTCTGAAAAATAAAATGAAAGAAGGATTAATTTAAACAAAGGTAGAGAGAAATAAAGAAAGAAAGTATGAAGAAAATAAGGAAATTTTAAAAAAAGAACTGAGAAATCTCTGACTTAGTACTGACAGTTAACAACTCGATCCATTATTATGTTAAAAAAACACACATGATGAACAAAAAATCAATTCTCATAAAAAAAAGGAATATTTTTGACTAATTTTACATATGTTTATATGAATTGCAAAGGGTCTGTTCTAAAGATATAAAATTTAAAAAATACTTTAGAAATGTGCTTATAATATAAAATTCAGATATGAATGAGAACCAAAGCAACTCGGCTGAATTTGGACCAAATTATGGGTGTATCAAGTATATAAAGGTCTTTTCAGTAGATATAAATTGTCAGAAAATACCTAAGATAGGTTAAACAAAATTCAATAAGAGTTCTGACAAAAACTTCTATGTAAATCCTCTGTAGTTGCGACAGGCTTCACCAAAAGCCTGGCTCATTTATGACTCTTATTAAATTACAAATTGTAATTGATATTAATATATTCATCAAAAACAATCAGGCTTAATTCGAACATGTGTTAATTATGTAATATTTCGAGTGATCTAAATGAATTCCATCTAATAAGTTTTAATTTTTTTTTTAAATTTGTTAGACTACTAAGCTTAATTAAATTAAAATTTGTTAATTACGCAACAAGATCTTCAGCTATGCCGTCAGTTGAAGCAAGGGTTTGGGATTTAGCTTTCACTGGAAACACTTTGCAAATTGTCAACGTTTTTATTAAATTTGTTGTAGCTTTTTTGGCTTTGGTTTCTTTTTTTTTTTGTTTTGCCTAATTAATTTGAGCACTCAACACAAAAACACGCACTCACTCACGAGGAGAAACACTCACATATTCATTTTTGTTATTTTAATCATAAAAAGGCGCGCAGCCCTGTGATAGAGACAAAACGACATTATCTTTGTGTGCTGCTGGTGCTGTAGCTGGTCATGGGCGGAGAGAGAGATTTGGATGGGGTAGCAAAGTTGTTTTCCATGTACAGATGTGTACGTTGATTATTAACCGGGAATGTTCAGTAGGCGTGGTATAGAGGCATCGGGGCATGGGGCATGGGGCAGTGGGGCAGTGGGGCAGCTACTTCTGCTCGCATGTCTGTAATTATGGTCGTGCCCAGAGCTGGAGCACAGTTCATGCCCAGTTGAATACAGACATTAGGCATGCACAGCTATTTAGCCGTACAAACAGAGAAACATTTTCGCACACATTCGGAGCCAGTCCAATTTCCATATTCATGCCCATCTGCTCATCTGCTGGGTGCACACATCTATGGCTGATTTCATTAGAGCGCTTGCGCTCGAGGATTTGCTGCGGCTGCTCAATTATAATTTCATTTCATGTGCCAGCCATGTCCTTCGTGTGTTTTGCAATAACAACAAAGAAATGAAATTAACTCAAAGCACAAATTAAGTGTATGCGTGTGTGTGTGTGTGTGTGTGTGTGTGTGTGTGAGTGTGTGTGTATGTGCGTGTACTGTGCGAATAATCTAACGCAATTAATCGGCTCGTCACTGTTTTGACAAAGTACAAACATGTCACTGTCGTTGTTTCTGTTTCAGTTGTTGTTGCCCCTTAATTGTCGCCGTTGCTGTTGTTGCTGTTGTTGCTGTTGCTGCTGTTCATGTCATGCCTTTCAATATGCAAATTAATCTAAAATTACAACGCATCGCAACGCGCCACTTTTCATGGTTGAACTAATGCGAAAGGCTTGGCCCTCTGCATGCGAACCATAAGTCCTCATCTGAGCGAGGGCGTTGCATGCAACGACAATTGGTTCAATTAAATTGAATTACTACACACGTTGTGCTAAATTTTAATTTATTTATAGCATCGCTTAAATTAATCTGAATTTGTCAGATCTCTGTTACAGCAACAGAAGCATAAAGTATAAACAATTTTTAGAGCGAACCTCTCCATTAACATTTTAGAGTCTTCCTTAAACAATTTCAAATCAAAAATCCATTATGCAAATGCGACTGCCAAAAACACATCAAATTGATATCAATCTTCAAGAAAATTATTTATGTTGTACGAGTATTAAATCGATGAGTGACCCCAGGTAAAACACCTATTGAAGTATGGGGCATGCCCTTGTTGCCCCCTGGTTCGACCAAGCCAAAGCCCAGACAAATTCAATCAATCAAACAAAAGGCAATGCCAATGCCGTTACGTGCCCGTAATGAAGTCCTGTCTAAATTTGCCTTTTTCTAAATTAGCACAAATGTTCTTTTTACGACTTTGACAGCGGCCAGCGGCGGCAATGGCAATGGCAACGGCAACGGCAACGGCAACGGCAACGATGCTTTCCTCTGCCCTGTCGTTGTCTCTAATTTCTCATTAATTTGCAAGTGAAATCAGTGAACACGGCTGAAACCCCCCGTTACCCAGACCCGTCTGTCCCTATTCCCCCGCAAACGAAATGACAACGAGCAAAGCGCACAGCGTACAAAACGAAACGAGGCAACGGGGCGTATGAGTGCTGCATGCAAAACCAGACCGAATTGTTGGTCTGAGCAGGTGGGCAGGCGGTACGGTTGCTGTCGCTGAATGAATGCTTTCTAGGTGTTTGCGGTGGTTTTTCGAGTATTTTGCCAGAGACCGACCAATGCCAACCAAAGTGAGCGTTGTCAACGCCACTGCAAAGTCAATAGGAGACGAAGGACACAACTGTTGAGGGAAGGGCAAGCAGGATGGAAAATAAAGCAAACCAGGAACGCAGATGGTTGCCCCACAGGGTCGCGACTGTGGCTGATGCTTGGACTTAATTGAAAGGCGTTTATTTGGCTTTAAAAACGTAAATCAAATTCATTTAAATCTTCCTCTATCTCTCTTTCCGCCCATGCTCACCTTTGTGCTGCAATTACACGGCACTCGGCACTCGACATTGCTTTACATTGGAAGCGGCAAAAGGTGGCAGAGCTCATTTTATAGCTTGTATTTTAAATAAATGTTCACTGTCTGCGTCTTTGCGTAGTTACCACGCCGCAGCTGTGCAAATTTCAGCGCTTACGCCACTTTGGGCAAACAAAGGCTCTTGACATTGGCCGTCATTCGCTTTTGTTGGATTAGCTTTGATTAGATTTTTTGCTTGTTTGGTGCCAGGACAACGGGCTGCCGTCTGGGCGTACAGGACGCCACAGAGTGTCACTCAATGGTGTCCACTTCGTGGATAGCACACCTGACTCGGGCTCTGTCTTTGAGCCTTGTCAGACTCTATTGGTCCATGATTATATTACTTTGTAGCATCTCTTTCTTCCGCTCTTGATCATTTTGTTTTTTTCCGTACTGGTTGTTTTTGTCAGACTTAGCTGAGTGCTTTAAAATTACATTTCCGTGTCGAAATTGCACCTGCGGCTCAGAGTTGGAGCAGGTCGCATAGGCCTCGGCCCGTCATAAAGTGGGCCACTCAATCTGTGTGACTCATTGTGTCAAATTATTTTGGGGATTTATGCGTTGGCAGCCATTTTTTATGCCTACCCCCAACAATGGCGCTTACTTTAATGGCAGTCAATTTATTGCCAATAAATTTGTAGCCAAAAAGTTTAGAGCAAGGCCAGCACAGCACAGCAGCAAAAATTTCAAACATTTTTATTTGCGCCAGTGATAAACTTGCAACATATGTGCGACCCGAGATCTGGCTTGGCCTCAGGCTTCGGGTTTGAGACACCCTTTTGGGTCTCCTGGCTTTCTGAGCCTCTTTTGGCAGCGGCTCAACATTGAGATGGAGCCGGAGCCAGGACTGTGGCAAAGCCAAAACTGCACTTAAATTCAATTTGTGCCGCGCTGGCTGCAAATGACAGGCGCAATGCGAGCTGCGGGCTAAGGGTGTGGGGTGTGGGTTGGGGGTACGAAAAGTGCCATTTTAAATGGCAGCCAAAAATTGTCGTCTTCATTGCAGCATAATTTCTGGTGCTTCTTTGTTGGCGCGATAAAAAAGTTGCTCCAGCCGCAATTGTCCCTCTCCATTTTCTGTTGATTTAATTTTAAATGGTGACGGCGCCCATCGTCGTCAGGCCCGTCATTGCGCACCGAAGCACTCTTATTTATATATATTTTTTATATAGGAGAAGGGAAGCGGCAGTCCTGCAAATTGTTTGGCTTGCCAACTGAGAGCCGTTTAGTTGGCCCCTAGCGCAGGACAATGACAGTGCTTTTCCGCCTCCCCGCTACTCCACAATCGAGTCAGTCAGCCAGTCAGTCAACGAGTCACTCAGTTAGTTGGAAGTTGGCACGGTGCTAACCAAAAGGCAGCCAACCATGTTTGGCACTCGTGTTTTGCCTTTTTGTCAATTTTAATGAATTAATGCGTATTTTATGTGAAAAGTTGTTTGTCGCTATGCTGCCTCGACCATAAAGCTGATGCCACATACAAAAGTAAATTAAATAAATTTTATATAGCATCGCCCCCCTCCTGCCCACCATGGCTGCCCGAACGGATCTGTTGTCTATTATCTAAGCATTAGAGCTGAGAGCGTTGTATTGATACAAAATTTGTACAAATTGAAAATGGAAATTGTTTGGTATTTAATGATTTGGCCGCTTGGGCCAAAACTTTTCAACGAGCGCCCATTAAAATTATATTAAAAAGTTTACACGGCAGCCGTTTGGCCTATTTCAATTTGAATGCTGACAGTTTTGGGTCTGAAGCGTTTTGCATTTGTTTTAATTTGCGTTTAATGAAGTGGCGCTTTAAAGCCAAAGTTTGGGCTTTAGCTGGTTATGAAGCTGAAACTGGCAGGAACTGGATATCGCACTCGATATGCAGCATCCGCATTGCCATGAACAACTTTTGACACTTGCCAACAAATATAAATTGTTGCAGGCAGCGTGAAAAAGTGCCAGGCTTTTGCGGTTACTGCGTTCGCTACTGCAACAAAAGTCACAAGACTCATTTTTCACATTTTCACACCATGCAAAGATTGGGGGCAGGGTCTCCTGGCTGCTGCTACTGCTACTAGCTGACTGATTGTGCGGGTTCTGGTTCTGGGGCAAAAGTTTTTCGCATTAACTTCCGCTGCACGCCGCGTCGCATTTGAATGCGATTTTGATTTGTCATTCGCCGCGTCCTGACAAAAGCCGACGCCTACTTAGAGGCGACGAGCACAACTTTTTCTTCCATTTCCGTTGCAGAAGTGGTTGCTGAAGGCTCCAGCAGACTTGGGCTTGGCGCCCACTTGTCGCCGATCATTGGATTCCGTTTCTGCTGCCAGCTGCTGGCAGTCGAACTCTGCAATTCTACAACTTGCAACTGCAACTGCAACTGCAACTGCGACGTGCACAAGCGCCTTTTGAAGTTTATGAAACAGCAGCGGCAGCAGCAGCAGCAGCGGCGACAAAGCCAACTTTCTGAATAGATTAAGTTGAAAGTTTTGCTCATTTTCAGCCTCGCCTCAATTGAGAGCGATTGCCTAAGCGATGTCTGCACCTATGTAAGTCCGCCAAGAAAAATCAACGTAATGATGTCAACAGCAGCCAAATCAAAACTTTCTCAAGTATCATTAAAACTAACCGAAAAAAAATCCCATACAGTCTCCATCAACTATTATCCTGTTGATTTGCTTTCTTTGCTGGCACGTACTTACTTGTCTACCTTGTAGCCGAGTCTCAAAAAGAATGGCAATTCGAATTTGAAATATGTGGCAAACTTTGGACCAAAGCCAAGTTAAGCCTTTTGTTGCCAAGAATAGCAAACAACAGCAACAGCAACAGCAAAAGGCTGCCAATTATGAGGTAGGCTACAAAAAATGTAATTCAATTATGAGTCCTCGCTAATGCATACGAATGAAGGCGAATTGGAGTATTATTATTTACTGAATAATAACGACTATAGCATATAGTGTCTACTGATAGGAATCTGATTATGTTGGCCGACAGTAATCAAGGCTGCCATTGTGTCTGGCATTCGCTTGGCAGGCTTATTTATGATATGCTCATTTATGAGTGCTCGCCCCGAGCACTGGCCCATAAATATATGGCCTGTAATTAATCAGGACAACAACTGCCCGGAGTGTATGCCTTGTCGATAACTGCGCCAGTTGCATCAATATCAAGCACATAGCTAACAAACAGTTGTAATTTGGTAGAGCATTGCCTCAGGCAAATAATTGAATTTCAGTTTTATGCCCACACCATGAATTTGTTGCCTTGAAGTGTCTGGCGTCAATTGGTTTGCCTAATTGCAAGCACAAGCCTTCGTCCTGGACCTTGCTGTTTCATGAGGTTGCGGTCTACTCAAATTTCATTGAATATACCCGAATTATTTATTAGCCATATCAATGCGTCGTTTTCTTTGTGGTACGGCGATAATTGGGGCCATACTATGTGCTAGAGTTAGGCGTTGTATTTTATGGCCATTATTTGCCAGCTTCACTGCAAACAATAGAAAATCATGTTATCTAAGCTTCTTTTTGTTCTCAAATAACTTAGGCCTCTACAATTGGCAAAGGGACATAGTTATAATATGCAGAACGCATTGACGAATAGTTGTAAGCCAAATAGTACAGCTAAGGCTCACTGTGCTATTTTGATAGCTTAAAGTCAATGCTGTTTAAGTGCAATGCCAAATTTAAACCTTTAAATACTGCAATCGATTTGGATAACCTGGAAGTTAAAGATTTCTGAATTTTAAAGTCATCCCTTAGTTTTGCAACAATACAACTCATTCCGCATTTATAATCTTAAATTTAAACTTCCTTGTGAGTTTTCTAATGAGTTCCATAGCAACGAAAACCCACAAAAAGTTTAAGGCATTATAAATTTACATGAGAGCTTGTACTGTTGTTACTTCGAACCGCATACCCAGACATCTCTATATTTATTAAGTTTTCGTTGTTTTTGACTGGGATACAAAGTGTTTGCAAAGAAACTTTCAGTTAATTAAAAAAAATAGGAAACGAGCGAGAAAGCGTAGAGTAAAATGGTTGTTGTATAAATTCTGCTCTTTATGCGAGACTAAATGAAAAATCTACCCATGAGTGTTGTTAACCTGATGAAAAGTAGGTAAAACGTTAGCAGAGCAGTTGAGAGCAGAGCAGAGCTGAGCAGAGCTGGCGACAGCGGCAGCGCCAGCACATTTGCGATTATTTCCCACGCGGGCACTCAAAACATAAAGAGCAATAAATTAAAAGCTAAAGCCAGAGACTACGACTAAGTACGACAACGATGAGGAAGACATCAACGACAAGGATACTGATGAAGCAGCCCGACGTCCTTCAAGATGCTAAAAAGCAAATAACGGAGCACCTTTCGGGTGCCCCAGGCAGCCACTTCAGGTGCAAATGAAAAATGTAATTATTTCGTAGATTTGCGTTCACAAAAATAAACACGCGGAAAATTTTACTATTTGCTGGCCTCGGGGGCCGTTGTAAAGCTTTTTTGGATAGATGGCGATGGGCCAAGGGAATCGGGGAGCGTTGTAAGAGTGCATGGGGTCTAATGAGCAAACGAGAGAAACTTAAAAAGGCCAGGCCCATAAAATGTTAAATAAATAAATAGTGGCTGACACAGAGCATTGGCCCAAACGAGTTCAACTTTAGTAGCTGCCGTTTGCAAAATCTCAAAGAAATTAGCGCAAATAACTTGGCCAGCTTGGCAGGGTATGGGCGAAGGGGGTAGTGTATAAAACAGGTGCAAGGGGCGTAGCTGGCCTGCTGCTGCTGCTGCTACTCATTAATTAAGAAAGTGGCAAATGAAAAGCCAGCAAAACACGCTTCAAATTAAGGGGCTTCCCAGTGCGACGACAACGACAACGAGAACGACAACGTGAACGGTTCCTGCCAACTGACCTGTGGGGGCGTTGGGCGTGGCTCTGCGAATAAATCTGGCTTTATTTGCTTTCACTTGCTCTGCTCTCATATTATTTTCTCCTTTCCTTACTTATTTTTTTATTTTTTATTTTTAATTTTTTTTTTTGGGGCGCTTTTGGCCCGCTTTGTTTGCTGCCGCGTTGCCGCTTGCGGTTTCATCTCACCAGAGTCCGGCAGGCTGCAGGTTGTTGTTGTTGTTGGCTCAAACAAAAGTCGAAAATTAAATTATTAATTTATTGCCCGCTGCTCGGAGCCCCAACACACAGCTCGGCTTTCTATGACCCAGCCTTCTTTATGCCTTTCACAAAAAAAAAAAAATAAAAATACAAAAATTAAATAAAAAAAAAATCTGCCCGTTGCTGTAGCACCACATTTTGCGGTTTCCCTCGGCTCAGGCCCCCCCGGCTTGCTAATTATTCATAAATAAAGCGTGCATAGGCGGCTGCTGCTGCTGCTGCTGTTGCTGATGGGGCAAGCATCGACTGGGGCACTTCATTCGCCGTTTGTTTGTTTATTTATTTAATAATTTGCACAAGTGCCGCAAAATGTTCTTTGATTGAAGTTAATGCGAGGTCCGAGTAGCGAATCGATGTTGCCGCAAACCAAACTTCCGGCTAGCCTTTTGGCCTATTTTCATTAACCGATCGTTGTCGCAATAAAAAAGCAATTAATTGAGATTCTTTGGATACACACAACTGTTTCAACTTAATAGCTATTTAAGTAGTAAGTGAAAGATTTTACTTACGATATTTCTCCAAATGGCGTGAATGCATCTTTAAGTTGTTGCGTTTCAATTTCAGCGCTCAAATCGCCCACAAAGATGTGAAACTGTTCTGCAATGACAAAAAAAATATACAAAATGCGCCCATCAATTAAAAAACTCTCGCAAGTTCAAATAAAACTAATTAAACTACTGCCAGACAAAACTCATCAGCTCCATTCACACACACATACACAGCATCAGAGCCTGAGGGCTAAACACTTGATGTACACTTGAGACCCACATGAGACTCCTCGGCAACAGTTGCCGGTTTGCTGAAATTGCAACGTGCAATTGTGCAGGCGGCAAGGACTGTCTGTCTGGGCTTTAGTTCGGGGCTTGGATGCTCTATCTAAAATTTGGGCCTGACATTAACAAATGCCGCTTGTCAGTCTGCTTGAAACCGGTATTTCTGGCTGCCACTTCAGGGTTGCTGCTTCGGCTACTTTAGACACACACACCAGCCAGCCCGGCAGTTGCAGATACAAAGATATATTGTCGCACACCCTCCGGTTGCAACGTGCCAACTGGCGCTGGCTGGGCGCAGGTGGACACAAGTGCCGCCCAAGTGTGGCGACGTGTCATGTTTGTATGCAGATGCCAGAAACTCAGTGCTGTAACAATTCCTATCTCGTTTGGCCCACTCGTCCGAGTGTTGGTGGTGGTCTCGCCTGTATTTGGCCCGCGTCCGTGCCAAAATGCCATAGTTTCGCATTACAAGGAAATTGCACTTGAATATGTCAGTCAGTGGCAACGACAAGTGTATGAATGGAAGGAAGGAAGGGTGGGCGTGGCAATCGCTTACAGCCACCGTGCTGCAGGACATGTGCAGTGGGAAACAGCGTTGACAAATATGCCAAAAAACGTATCCTCCAAACACCATGAATTGTAATATGCCAGCACTGTCCATGGAGCTGAAACTCCCACTAGTATAACAACCTCATGGCCATCTCCCTGCCCTCCTCGCCTTACCCTTTCCAAGGCAACTGCCGGCTAGTCCTGGCCACGTTTTAGCTGCGCGTTATCCCATAGCTGGGCACGCGTCCTTCCATTTGTCCGGCTGAACGACAGGAAGTTGTGCTAAGCGTCATTTCCGTTGTTTTGAGTGATTGCAATTGAGATACGGTTTTTGTGGTTTCTTTTCGAGCTGCCCGTACGGGTTGGCACTGGACATACAACTACTTGTAAGTGGTTTGGTCTGCTAAGTACGTGTTTTTAAATCCCCAAAACTTATGACTTGAATATAAGTTAAGCGTGTGATTATAGGTTGAAAAATTTGACTTTAAGCTTATTATGGCTTTGAAATTTACTTTATTTGTTTACGTACAATAAATTGCACTGTAAACCCTCAAATCAATCGCTGCACTATTCATTTTATGCAATCCCTGTATCGGACATACTCTATGCAACTAAATCTGTTTCAACCTACAATTTATTGCCCCAAACAAAACAAACTGCAGCTGGAATAGCTGTGTTAACACACCCCAAACAACAAACAACAAGCCTGGCCATAAACAACCAGCCATAAACTCTGAACCGAATACCAACAACCACAACAACAACAACAATTTTATTTTGTTGAATTTAGTCAATTGGTCAGCCGAAAACAATTTAAAACAGCGCATTTTATTTAACTGCAGCCGCGATGGCCGAAAAGGTTTTTTTTTCCATGAGATCTGATCTGGCGGCCAATTAACTTCCAGTACATAAAATTGCATTAAATTGCGGGCAGTGACCTATGCTTCCGGCTGCCATACTTTTTAGCCATAATGATGCCGAAAAATGTTATTCTAGACAATATGAGGGCCAACAATTAATTGCCTGCAATCTGGCCAAAGCAATGCTCACAATTAAAGAGTCAGGCCCATAAAAAGGAAGTCGGGGTAAAACTTCAAAACGCGCAAAGCGAAATGAATTCGCAGCCAAACACCAGTACATGAAAATGAGCGAACATCAAGTAGAAAAATGGGGATTGGGTAGGGGTATGGGATTTGGGGTGGTAAATGTAATTCAACATAAAAATATCGTAAATCTTAAATTAGAAATTTCGCACATTAAAAACTTGGGAATTGCATTTAGCTTATTTTGGCGTTTGCTTGGCTCATTCATGAAATCCCCACCAAACAGCGAACAAAATCCAACAAAATTCCCAAAAGCAAAAAACCGTATTGGGCGTGGCCGGACCGGGTCGGCATAAAGTCCATTGGCGCACATTTTTAATGAGTTGGACATAAAAAAGTTTTAGCTTTTCAAAAGCTGGCGTTGAAATGAAGCCAATGGAATACTGACACAGACACAGATACAAATACAAATCCAAATACAAATACAAATACACACACAGGCAGACAGACTACACACACAGAGCTGGGCTGCTGGGTATTGTCTTTGGTCCCATCCCATTCATCTTTGCTGCTGTTGTTCTCGAGTGCTGTTTTATTGCATAATCGTGAGTCAATCAGCGACCTGGGATGGAAACAGATGGATACATATATATCTATCTATATATATAGAGAGTGAGAGAACGACCTTCATCAATGCAAGTCAGCTAATAAATACGTGCTGCAGTCTGCCCTCTGGGGGTATTGGGTCTGTGTGCCGCCCCCTTCCTCTCCCTATACAATTAAATTTCAGTTGAACGCTTGCAGTTTCGCTTTAATTTGGCACTGCAATTTGCCGCATTTAATTGAATTGCGAGCACATCAAATTGCGCATACGCCCCGTGTCACTGTAAACTTTGTGAATAATATTCAATTGTTGTTATAATTGGCACAAATTTAGCAAGCATTATCGCGTTTGGCCAGGCGCATCATTTTCTATGGCTCTGAGTGCAAATTATTTGTTTAACAAATCCAATATGAACACAAAGCTTGTTACCTGAATATATGTATGAATATATGAATATATATATGAATATATGTTTTCATAGTGTATAGTTTGTGGCAATTTGTGTAACATTTGATTGAAAATAGCTTTAAAGTTCAATTTAATGCACGTTCAAGCAATGCAGATAATTAATTCATAGAAAACTAAATTCGCTGAAATACTCAATTTCAACTGAACTAATTATATACGTAACTGGAATTTTGTAATTTTTTACAAGTAGCTATAAGCAGAAATTTGCATATTTTCTGAAATTTGAGAGTACGTTGAATGATTTTTCAGAGGGCTTACTGTGCTACAGTGTGCATAAATTTTGTGGCAAGTGTTTACCTTCATTTAGGCGCAGTCAGTGTAAAGTGAACTTAAGTGAAGCGTGTGGTAATAGAACGTTGTGGTTACTGTCCCATTCGCATTTCTCCTCCTCCCTTTTCTATACCGATGTGGCGAAGGGGGGTAAGGATGGAGGCATATTCTGGCATTTGTCCAATGCGCGAACTGAAACCGGAGTGACTACAAATGTGGTTGAAATGTACGCGAAAAGCGGCAAACCGCAAAAGTAGCTGAACAAACACAAATGTGCCAGGGCAAATCGTTGGCAACGTTTATAAAAAACCCAAATACATATATACACACACACACACACATACCACACAACTCGAATGGCCGGTGTTGGCAGGAACAAATAGTAATACACATGCAAAGGCAAAATAGTGATGGACGTGTACAGGAGTATGATGTGAGTGTGTGAGTGTGTGTGTGTGTGTGAATTCACATCACTTTGTCTCTCTTTCCCTCATTTTTAGCCTCTTAATGTCTGCGTATTAGTGTGTGTGTGTGTGTGGTAACAAATGCAAACACAAATACAAATATAAACACAGATGCTAACTAACCACAGCAATTGTACGTGTGTCTGTATGTAGTTGGCTGAGTGTATGTGTGTGTGTGTGAGTGTGTGTATGTCCAGACTGCAATACAAACACATGCAGAGCAGAGCAGAGCAGGATTACAACGTTGGCGCATTTTGATGTATTTTCAACGGAAATTATGTTACAATTCCACTTGTACCTTCAACATCATCAGCAACAACAACACCAACAACAACAACAATAATAACAACAAAAACAAGAACAATAAAAACCAACGGCTATCAGAGTCCATTGTTGGTAATGCCAAACGATCCCCACCCCACCACACACCCGTCTGCAGCCAAAATAACAATGGCACTGATAAAAAGGATAACAGCATAAGTGGGCAGAAGTCCTGACTCGAATTGCTGTACATTTTTCATATGAACACTCGACTGTAAAATGCATTGCCTCTTGAATTAAATCAACAACAACTCAAGCTGAAAATGTTTTGTATGAGACCCAAGCCCAAACATAACAACAACAATAATAGCAACAACAACAACAACAACAATAGCAACAGACAGGGTAACAGCCAACGGCAAGTACTCCAAAAATATTCAACATTATGCATTGCCATTGGCAACGCACATCCACATCTTTTGGACAGTTTTGCCAGCCATTGTTGTCTGGTTGGCTTAAAGAACAGGTTTTCAATATATGTATTTATCCCGTTACCCGGACAGTCAGATTTATGCAACAGGCTTATTGTTGCTGAAGCTAATAATATATATTACACTGTGAAAAAGATTGCGTTTTAAAATGCAGAATAATCGATTTTCCATTTTTTTTATTTTACCCTGAAATATTCGTTGTTTTAAATGGTTTTTTTTTTAGAGTTTAGACACATGTCAGTAATTGGGTAAATTGCATCGAATTTAATTAATTTAAGTTAATAAATAACATAATACGCAATTTCAAAAGTCATTGATTTTGTTATAATATTATTCATCTAAGAAAAATATTTCCAATTTAAGAAATATCGGTGTTACATTTTCTGCATTTTCTAACAATCTCTGAAGTAACCACTTTTGCTATAGTGATATTGTTGGCTTTAATTTTTAAAGGCCTGCTCTCGTTTTATATATTTATAATATTTGTTTTACATACAGATAATAATTCGCCATCTGATACAATTGAGCATGACACGTTAATATTCGTTCATATAAAGTATATATTTCTATTCACATATCTCATTATTACTTAAAAACACGTTCTTGCTGCTGTTCCCATTAAATATAAAGATCAAAGATGTTGTCATCAATTGCTTGTCAATTTATTTGATTACTAACAATGTCAGCTGACAATTGGACTAATATCCCAAAAAAAAAAATATAATATTTTATTTTTCTTCTTGAGTTTCTTTTTAAATAATGATGGTTTTTATGCAAACAATTGCTTAAATCTTGATTTTGTTTTAATGGGAGTTTCCACAAATAAAACTGGATATTTTATATATTTTAATCTCTTTTTTTTTAACGCTGAATTGCTTACTTTTACTCAGCTATTAAATATATCATTAGCAGGTTCTCAATTTAGCTTAATCTAGTATTTTAATAGATTTATCGTGGGTTGTAAATTAAATTAATTTCTTGCCCTGTTTGGTCATAAATGCTGACTGTTCCGGACAATAAATATATTAAAAAAAAATTAGGTTCTGAATTATTCTTCTGTCTTTATAAAGCATACATATTTTATTTACTCGTATTTAATTATATTTATGCAATTAAGGTAAGTTTTAATTATTTGTTCTTTCATTAAATATATTTTTCTTAGATAATGTTGTACAAATTTTTAATAGTTGTTCCCCAATTCATTTTAATTTTTTAATAAGATTGATCATTTCATATCATTAAATTGCGAGTGGAAGTTGCACCATATTCTTGTTTTACTTAACCAAGTCCAAACCGCTCAAATGTGATTATTTCTCGTTAGGTTAACTGAAACTACATACTTATATAGTATGTTAAATATTATCGTTTTAATATTAGACATCTTGAATGTGCGCTGCCGAAGAACCAAATCTGAGATTTGTTTGCACATATTTTCTTAATCCAATATTGTTGCCTTTCTTTTATGGACTTTGTTTGGCTTATGTTGTCAAATGCATTTTAGTTGTTGTTCAAAGTGCAATGCAAAGGTAAAAGCCGCGTTAAGTAAACGGTAGAAAGTGAGAGACCAAAAACGCTAGGATTGGAACACGTGAAGCGCGTGACCTCAAAGCGCATTATTTGTTGTAGAAAGTATTACTTTCTAGCCGCACACCCACACACACACTTTCTGCGAAACCAAAAAAAAAAAATATAAAAATAAAATGGATCCTAATAAGCTTTTGTGCAATTGCCAGCAGCCGCGCTCTTTTTCCTGCCAACCAACTGAAAGCTAATTCAAACACATGGCACAAAAGGTGGCAAAAACTGACGACATATATACACATATATGCGTGGTTGGGCTTGTGTGTGTGTGTGTGCAGAGAGAGAATATGCATACGTCGAATGTGGTATGCAACACAATGCAACAACAACAACAAACAAGCACACAACAATGAAAGCAAAAGGATTTCAGCTGCCGCAAATGCACACAACGTATAACATTTAGCCTGCGGCATGAATAGCTGCCTGGCGGCACAAGGCCGGGCAGTCAGATGGGTGGGTGGTGTGGCATGGTGTGGTGTGGTGTGGGCGGTGCATTAACACACGGGCCAATAAGTATGCAATGCGCTGTGACATTTTTAACGCCGCCAACAAAGGCAGCGGCAACAACAATGCGAAGCATCTAACCAAAGCAGCAGCTGCTGCTGCCCCGCCTACACAGCCCTGATGCTCACGCCGTCTGTTGCGCAGGAAATCACGATTACAACGAGTCAAAAGCACACACACACACACACACCACACATGAGCTACAGGAAGCAGCAGCAGCTGGCTCTGGGCAGGACGTCATGTGTCTTTGGCGCGTAAACGTGTCGTTATTTGCATGGTGACAAAATTAGATTTAAATATGGCGCACCCGCAGGCCTTCCGCTTGCCGAGCTGGTGCCTCGAGCAAAATGTCACCGCATGTCCTGCTGATGAAAACGGGCTATCATCCTGACTGTGCGATGCCATTAGCTGACACATATATCGAATGGTTGAAAATGGGCTTTCAGCCGAGTGCTACTTTTAATTGGTATTAGGAGCAAGTGTTATGTGCAAAACGCGCTGCAGGATGTCAAGGTGAATTTAGGCCAATACAATGTATAAGCTCTCACTGCGAATATCTTTTATTTAAGTAATGCAAAAATAGAAAAAACTATTGTATACTTTTGCAAAATGTAATTGGAAAAACTCTGTCAATCGTTGCCACGATTTAGATAGATTCAATGTACCCAGGGCCCAGGCCCAGCTCTCGCTCCAGCCAAAATCAATTCAATTTCATATTTACGCTTATGTGAAAAGTTTTTCAATGAAACTCGGTTCAACTTATCCAAGAGCTGAGTACAGAATAATGGAATAGAACAAGCTAAATGTGCCTTGATTTTTCATATTAATATTATGATTAAAAATTAAATTAATTTGAGAATTGAATTAAAAGAATAAGAATATATTTTTAATTTAAGACATACATAATTTTTAATTTATTTAAATTTGTTAAATAGTTTTTAAGCTATTTAAAATACACAAGTCATATGTAAAGCTGCTTAGCATCAATTTGTTTCGCATTTTTGACAGCTTTATCTTCAATTTCCGCCCATTGTCAGTGGCATCAGCGCTTCTTCTGTCTACATCATTATGAAACGTAAAACGAAAGCGATTTACAGTAATGCCAACACTTTGCCACCCAAGCATTTGCTGTGCCCCAACCGAATGGCGCCACCCAAACCACTCCACAACATTGTTGTTAAATGAAGAAAGTATTTTTCAAATGCGAATTTCCGTTATGCGCATCGCGTTGTGCATGAAGACATTTTTGACTATTGTCTGCTGCGTGGCAATACGGAGAGCAGAAAGCTCAAAACAGCAACAATGTCTCTGCGAAACTATTGCCAATGACAACGACAACGACAAGGACAACAACGACGACAACGATGACAACGACGACAACGATGAGGAAGACGTTGATGATGGCAAGCGTTTCCGCTTTTGTTGTTGTTGTTGTTTCTGTTGCTGCTGGTGGGGGTGTTGCCGTTGCTCTCTGTGTGCACGACACACAAAACATTGAATGACATTATCCTTTATTGCTTATCCTATGCTTGGTGCTCTGGGTTTTGTGCTTGGGATTCGCCGACAGCTGTGCTCTGCACATTGGCACACGCAAATGGCAGGAGCAGGACAACAACACAGTTCGCTCCTTCGACTAGGCGAAAAGTCAAAAGGACAACGCGACGTATGCGTAATATTAACTATGACACTGTTGAGGAGTTCGGCTCATGAATCGGGTGCAGTGGCCTGGTCCAGGAACTGAGGGTTGGAAACCAGGACGCGGCCAGCCGCATTGTGTCCGTCAGGACAAACTTTTTCATTTCCCCGCGGAAAAATTTTCAAAAATTTCATTTCACAACGTCTAAAAAGAAAAACTTTGCGCCAAAGACATAGAAACTAGTTAGAACTGAAACCGGGGGGTGGGTTGAGGTCAACAAAGCTGAAAGTCGTGTCGTTCTTCAGCTAGTTTTCTGCTCTTCTCACACACACACACACTTACCCACACATACAGTGGCACACACACTGAGTGAGACGCAGACAATCGCATTTCAGCGAAATAAAGTATTCAAATAAAATATGCTAAAATCTTTGAAGTACTTCAAATAGCAAAAAGTGAAAAGAAACAAAATGAAACGAACAAAAAGAAAATGGCACACAGTCGAAAAGTTTTGCGTTCGGTTGAGTACAAGTTCGAGTAAAATGCCAAAAGCCAGCAAAACGCGCATAAAAACCATCGAGAGGAATAAAGAAATAGAAAATGGCTGGCAACGGCAATGGCAGAGCAAAGGAAAGCAAAGCCAAGCAAAAGTAAAAGCAAAAGCGAACCAAAAAGTAAATATCGTTTATGTTGTCATAACGCGCTATGCCCAGCAGCCATTTGCCCACTTCAGAGACTTGCCCCTGCCACCCTGCCCAGTTTCTAGTCTTATCATTTGAATTTCTCGACGTGTTTGTCGAGCTGAAGCCGAAGCGATAAAGATGCGATAAAGTGCGAACAAGTTTTTTCTAGAATCTAGATGCCCGGACAAACTTTTGACCGAATTTTGCATTTGACGTCTCACAATTGTTGACGGACGTTGTTCGGCAAGCAAAATTACCAATTTGTGAAAATTATTGGTTCAAGTTGTTCCATGGAATCGCCACAAGAATGTGAACTAAATCTTAAATGGTATAGGGGGCGTTTAAGTGGGCGTCCAGTTATTCGTTTTGTGGTTCCTTCCTTCAACAATTTCACTTTCATTTTTGTAATATACATAATTTAATATGATTATTTGCATCGTGTTGAGATTACATACATATGTGTGCGGGTGTCTTTTGAAGAGGGCGTACGCTACGCCCACATTTTGCATACCCAATTAAGCAAAAATTGTTGCAGCAAAGTTTCAATGGGCAAAAGTTGAAGAACAGTCAACAACAAACGCAATATTGTATTAAAAATTTATATTTGCTTAAATTTACTGGGAAGAGTAAATGTTAGAAAGAGTTGAAAAATAAGAAGTTCTAGCTTGATCACACATTTGTATATTATATTCACAGCTGTTAAATTTCATTTGACTGCAAATAACACACTCAAATATATATATACGTGTGTGTGTATGTTCTTGTATGTGTATTTGACTTGTGTGCTATTGTTAGCTTTTGGTTGCTGCCGCTGCTTGGAAAACTCAAACACGCAACACTTTTCTGTTGGCCCAGAAAATTGTTAACAAAAATTTTTGGCTTGCCCGCCAGGCGACAAAATTTATGCATGTTAAATTATATATGAACATTTTACATTTTACAGTAGCAGCAAAAATTAAACACTCACACAACACACATACTCACACATAAACACATATACATTTTCGTTTGCAATTTGAATGCATTTCACAAAATGCGACCAACTTTTAGGCGTAAAATTCTCGCTGATTATAATATATACTGCTATATATACATATATACATATATGTACATGCGTGTGTGTGTGTGTGTTTTAATTCAGCTGCAAGTGTTGTGTGTAAATATATTCGTATGGCAACCGCCTCATTGTGCCCCAAGCAGATTTGCAAATATTGCGAGAGTTTTTTGACAGCAGCTGCAATTTCAATTATTATTATTGTCATAATATTTACTGTCGGCAATTGCAATTTTTGGTTGTTGTTTTTCATGTTGCACACAGCAGAATTTTAATATTTTTGCTAAAGTGATTGTTTTCATTTTAAGACAGTAGCTTTAGTTAGTTTTTGTATCATTGTTTAAAACCTGAACGCATTAATGTTATCCATAACTGGCAAAATAATAGTCTATCAGACTTATAAGGCATAAATATACTCGATCGGCATCAATGGCCGATCTAGCAATACGAGACAATTGTCAATTCCTGCTTAAAACTCTGGGAATATCAATATTATTTTAATATCCCAACATATTAATAAAAATATCATAAATCGATAGCTGGGATTTCATTGTTTGTCTTCTTGGAAAATTTAAAATCGATCGATTAATATAATATAGCGGACTGTAGCTTGATTTTACATTTCCTGTTTGATTTTTGGACTTTTTTCAACATACTCTTAAGTTTCGTATTTATTTTTGATATCTTTTAAATGAACAATTAACTGCAAGTACATTTTGTCACCTTGGTTTCATATGTCTCACACATGCCTTCACATAGTATAAGGTGGTTATTCTTGTGGTCAACTGTACATTTCGTGTCTGATATTATTGCAAAAGTGATACCGAGAACCCCATATGCGGTGAGTCTTACTTTGTATGGGCACTTGCCGCTTTGATTGTTGGACAATACTGGACAATTAAATTGAAGCTTGGGGTTTGAATCGAAGTTAGATAGTAAGCTTGTATAGCTGATGTTATAGGTAAAATGTTTGTAAATGGAAAGGCAATGCCTGCTGTTTCTTGCTGTTTCTTGCTGCTCTTGTCATATCAAATTTTACTGTCAAACAAACCGCGTTGATTTGGTTGCCTTTCAATGCTCAATGCTACGGTTAGGCCGTGACAGAAATATGGCAATAACGTTCAATTTCTGTGCACAAGAGCCAGAGAACCCGCAGAGAACACCAAAAGCAGAAGCATAACATAAATGCCAAGCACTGCCCATTGCCAATGGTATCAGAAAAAGCGTTTGCCAGAAAAGGAGCACTGAGATGAAAACACTTTTCAATCGAATGACTTTCAGTATTTCGAGTCAATTAGAGGGCTAAGACTGCGAAGTGAATGACAAAAACGTGTACCAATCAAAGCACATACATATAAATAGAAATGCAGGTAACAGGGCGCATACGCAATTTGCTCATATTTTGCATATTGTCTGCTCGTTTCATCTGTGTTATTTTTTCTTCTTTTATTCACTTCGTTTGCATTGCCACTTGAACTTTTGCAATGTGCTACACCCACACACATACACACTATTACAAACTGATGAAGCCAACATGAAACGAGCCAAAGCAAGCCACATTTATTGATGTCTCAATTTCCTTTGGCAAATCACCTATTAGGAATCGACATAGAGGCAGCTGCATGTTGTTGTTGTTGTTGCTGTTGTTGCCACTCGGTGGCTTTGTTGGTTCTTACAACTGCTGTTGCAATTGGTACAAATTTGGCTGGCAAATAAAGCGCCTGGAAAATGCTGCAAAGTAAAAATTACCCTTCAGCTGGTAATGGCTAACAATTTGTTTGGCTGCTGCCGTTTGCTGCCATTTTGGCATTGCAAAACTGCAGATACGTGTGTGCACAGTCACTTCAACCCATTGCCAAGAATGTTGGCTGGATTCTCGTTGACCCATTTGAGCGAACTGATAAACGTACTAAATGGCAGATAGTTTTCTGTCGACTGACTGAATGATTTTATGCCTCATTTCGGTTAGTTTCAGCTCGGCATTTGCTGATAGTCGTTTGATCATGGCATTATCTTGGGCCACGCCCACAGAGCGGGCGCAAAGTGCAGCTACAGGCAATATGCCACAAATTTCAATCAAACGTGCTTGCCAAAGTTGCCACAAGTTTTAAGCCAGGTAGCCAAACAACAACCAACACCGCTCCGCTTTGCCCCCCACCCACCGTGGCGACCATCGTTAACAAACTTTTGCATTAAGACATTAGCGCAAAAGTTTTTTTTTTCTCCTGTTGCAAGTTTTCCTCTTTACCTCTTAAGGCTGCAGCTGCAACAATTTCTCAACAACTAATTTCTTATTTGTTTGGCTCTTGCGCTGCATGCAACTTACGCACACACACACACACACACTCACACAATCACACAAATGGAGTTTTCCATTTTCATTTCGCTGCGAGCGGTTTTTATTGTGGCCAGCAGCATGTTGCACATGAAAAGTTTTTGTTTTTTTTTTGTTTTTGGCATTTTTATTCGTTCTGATTCCCAAAAAAGAGCTTAAAATCGCCACAGTTGATGCCATGATATTTGATGATGCTGTGCAATGAGCTCTTAAGTAAGATATATGCCAGCTAAGTGCATGATTGCATTGCTAGTCTTTTGATTTCGTCTTTAATAATGTATAACAGCGTAGTAGCTGGCCATTATAAGTGTGTACCTACCACGACTATAACCTTGACATTTTCGCACAGGTTATAAAACACTATACCTCCTGCACCCTGCACCTCCTGCACCTGCTGCATTATAGCCCAGTTACAACTCTTGGCATCGCGTTAATGGCGGCCAGCCATCGCCATCTGCGTTCCACTGGCCATCATGCTGTGGATGGTGTTGCTTTGTGTTATGGTTATGGTCATGAGGCTTTTGCTGGCTGCCAGCCATGCAACGGTCTACGCGCTACGCAATTTCCGTTTCCGGTTGCTGCTTGTCGCAGCGCAGCCAACAGACAACTGCAGGAGCCGCTCTAAAAATAACACAACCCCGTTTTGGCTGCCCCATTTGAGGCGCAAACAAACCGTTAACACTTTGCCATATATCCAGGCTGCTGCTACTCCCTTTCCCTTGCCCTTACCCTTATTCACTCAACTGCAACTGCAACTTTGTGGCACTTGTTATGTTGTTGCTGCTACTTCTGTGTGTTTTGTTTTTTCTATGTGGCTGCTGCTGCTGCTGCCTTTGACGCGACTGCAGGTAGTAAATTTTCATTAAATGTGCATTTTTGTACAAGTTTTTGAATTAAACTTTTTTGCCTTGGCCAAGCTGAGATGGGCCTGAGCCTGGGCTGGCGTCCTGCGGTGCTGTTTAACGTTTGTCGCTGCTGGTGTTGCTGTTGCTGTTGCTTGTTGCTGTTGCCTTTTGGCATTCCCTTTGCCTTATAATTTTGCAATCTTGTCTAACAGCTCGAGAGCGAAAAGTTAGCCTAGCGCCTTTATAGTAGTATGAAAATTAAACAAGTTCATTTTGTAAGAGCGTCATTATTTTGCCAGTTGCAGCGTGAAAATCTCATACCAACTCCTGCCTCAAACTGTTCTCTCTCTCTTGCCCACATGCGCCTCATAAATTGTGTGCAAAATTTTTTTTTCTAATCTATGCAGCAAATTTGTTAAGCTTTTGCTTTCAGCTGCAGCCAAGTGACATTATTTTGCCAAATGTTATAATTTCAGACAACCCAACCCAAGCCTCACCCATCTGGGCAGCAGTGTCTCTTGCCTCCTGCCACAAGTTTCCACTTGCTGTGCCTGTGGCTGGCACAGAGTCATAAAAATCTCAGTACCGGGTCAGTAAAGTGGGTCGCTTGACCAGACTGGCTTATGTGTGTATATAAAAGTATATATGTAAGCAGTGCTATTATTTTTAGAATATGACCAAAACATGCAAAAGATTTCTTGGCTGCATTTGCTGCGTTGCAGGCTGCTGAATACAATGCAGCGCCACAGAGTTTGACATTGAAAAATGTGAAAATTATGCAGCTAACATTAAAGAAACTATGTAAATTGGATGCTGCTGTTCCTGCTGGAGGACAATGGCCAGAAGGGAGGTAGCTAGTAGCTACATAGCTGGGGCCATCAAATTTAATTCGGCCAACAACTTTGGGTCGCGCCTAATGGTTTTAATTAAGCGACTTGTCGCGAGCTGCATGTCATGCATGAAATTCATTAGGTTTTGCCAAGTCTGCTTAGTGCCAGCCCTCTGCCTCTTTTGGCCTCTTCTGCTCCCTTGATATACTACTTATACTTGCAACAATTTTCTTAAGCAAAACTTTGCTGGCAACTAAAACCAAACTTGACATAGTTCTCGCCAAAAATTGCAGCTACAAACTTACTTAATTTCTGCCAACTGCACTTACCCCAGAACGCCAACTGTCGCCTGTTCAAAATGTGAGTGTGTGTGTGTGTGGCAAGGGGCTGGGGCAAGCACACATGCCTCTTTTATTTGCATAGTTAGTCAAGTTTTCTTTTGGGCTATGGGATATGGGGTATTGAGTATGTAAAGAGCTACTCACTTTGACACTATTACTACAGGCAAATAAATACTTCGGATAGAGCGAGCTGAGGAGGAAAACTGTCTCATATTTGTCTTTGACACTTGCTAATTTTTGTTGTTTTTGAGTTGTTGCTGATGAAAATATATTTCTAAGAACTAGTGTCAACTTCTTAAGTTGTTTAGCAACCAAACACTTGAATGTCAGAAATTCCTTGGGAACAGGTTCATTTTATATTTATCAATTTTCTATTAAATATAATTTTAATGCTCATATATTTTGAGCATATTTAAGCAGCGCTTTTGAAAACCTAAAGTCATTTCGTTTTTAATTTCAATTCATGGCTTATGCAGGTTCATTAGTCAATTTCCACAAATCTTGTTGACTACACAACTTGTCAGCATGTTTCAACTTAATTTGCAAAACATATATCTCCCACATGCGAATTGTACTTGAATGAAATGGTGCTGAAATCTGTGCAGCGCCCTAATGATTGTTCATGTCAACAATTTGCAAAACTAAATGAACACATTTTGCAATCATAAATTATGCAAACGCGTCGAGTGAGTTCAGAGCGAGCAGCAGAGACTAAGACTAGCAGCTAGTTAGCCAGGATCAAAAATAGAGCCAGGACGAGAGCTAAGCCAGCAATTCCTACACGTGTGTGTAGTATGGTGGGTGTGAGGGGGCGACCTGGCAGGTGCTTGTTAGCCAAACTGCCAACGCAACTATTACAGTGAGCAACTCATAAAGCAGAAGGCAACAACGATAGTCAGCAGAGGAACAGTTGTTGCAAGGTAGAGAAAAGGCGGGGGCAGTTGCCCGCCCCCAACGAGCAGAGTGACATGGCATACTGACAACATGTGTTTTGAGGCGAAGCTTATAAATAAATTATTGATAAGCATCTGGCATAGAGAGGATGTCAAAAGTTGTATGCTAAAATAAGCACGAAGCAACAAAACTTTCCATGGGTTAGGTAAAATAGGTGAGACGCAAGAGGCAGGCTGCTGTTGCACTTGCCGCAATGAGTAATGGAAGTGTTGTTGTTTTTGTTGTTGTTGCTGTTGTTGACTGGCTTTTGAATTTTTAAATGCATTGAAATTACAAAAAAAAAAGAAAGCAACCTAAATTGCACATAGCAGCCAAGCAACAACTGGAACAAAGTTTTTCAAATTTGTTTAGCATTTTTAATTAATTTTCTTCCCCCCCATCTTATTCATTTATTTGGACCTTGCCTGCATATAAGTATGGTATGGAAAATTTGCCAGGCTTTTAAGCATATTTAAAGTCAACACCTAAGGGTGCATTGAAACGTCAATAAGAAATGAAAATGTGTCGCACGCTGGCATCGTTGTTGCAATTAAAATTTTAAGACAAATTAAAAAATGCTAGCTGCAAATTCGCAATATACACAAACACATTCACATCTTGCAAATGAGAGAAGAACAAAATGCGCAGCATGTGAAAAGCTTTGCACTTGGCTGCTGATTGCAATTCGTTCTGTTGTACCCCCCCAGCCCCGCACAGCCTGCACTCCGAGGTCCTGCCCAACTCGTGTCCTCAATTTGACATTTATGCCAGCCCAGGCAGGCGAGCAGTAATCGAAGCATCCTTCTTGCCCTGACAATTGTTTGTGTTTGAGTGTGTGCGTGTGTGTGTGTGTGTGTGTGTGTGCGTGTTTGAAGGCGACTGCCTGGCGACGCAACTAAACGACAAACGTTGCGCATACGCCATGTTGTGCCGCTTGGCCAAGCCAAAGTTTGATTGTGCCACGCACTCGAACTTTTAATTAATTTATTTTGCTCAACTTCGCAGCGTGCGTCAGTGTGTGTATGTGTGTGTATATGTGCATGCAAGAACCTCAATAAATGTTTTCACTGTGACCATAAATGATTTATTTGTTATTTATGCGTACAGGACCTTCGTCCCAATTCGTCTCGTCACGACACCGGACTGTGTTGCAATTTAAAAACGCAGTCCGGTCAAACAACTTTATTTAATGTCAAAGTAAACATGCTGCATGCAACTGTCGCTGTTGCAATTGCAACTGCATCTGCATCTGGATCTCTGCAGTTTGTATTCATCCTACTGCGTTTTTAATTTGCATGCTGCGGTCAGTGGCAGGCGTCAGGGGTGGACATTTAAACGATTTTCGGTTAATTATATGCAGTTACATAATGACATTTGTGCACCACCACGCCTATATGCCTATGGAATGCGTCTGCTTGAGTATCTTTCTGATTGTTGCATACCTCACAGTGGCATTGCCTTTCCATCATAGGTTCCTATCAAATGGTAGACCCCTGGAATGCATAGTGCATAGTATGTGGGATTCCTGACTGTGTATCTTCATATGCCAAGGTGTATATAGACCGCATTAAATGTGCAAACAAGTGCCGCATTATCAATAAGGACTACTAAGTATGAGAATCTCGAAAAAATATTGAATTTAAAAAAAAAATAAATCAATAACTAAATAAATTTATTTATCGAGTATTTAATATTCATCAAGAGATTTTAATAAAATTGTCTATTGCACAAAACAATTATTTTTTTATTAATAATCTAAAAGCTATATTTTATGTTTCCATGTCAGTTTTATGATAATAGGATGCCGATTTAAATATAATTTTCCAAGTTAAATGATGTGTCACAAAATTGAAAACAGGTAAGTTTAATAAAAATCACTTTTTTAATAACAGAAAATCTAAAAAAAAAAAAAATATTTGAACCTTTTATTCCTATTGCACATAAAAAATTATACCCCCTTATCCTGATTCGGATATTTCTAACAAGTGAAGTGCTTGCACCAAAAGAAACTTTATTAATAAAAATATATTTATTAAACTAAAAAACTAGTTGAAATAAAATCGAACTGATAAATAGAATGAAGCACAATTTATTGAATCGGAAACGAAAATAAACTGTATGCAATGAAAAATATATAGTAAACAAGCAACCCTTTTCAAAGAGCTTTCTTTAATCACAAAAAAATATATTTTTTAAAGCAGAATAAGAAACATTATCATGAATTTAAATGATCTGAAAGATAATGTACATTAATCTTTAACTTTATGCAGTGCTGCGACAATTGATTGGAAATATGCAACCAATATAACCACAAAGGCCATAAAATAACATTAATTCAAGTTAAATAGATTCGGCAACAGCAGGCTACAAAAAATACTAAACAAAAAAAATTTCACTGCCATAATTTCTCATATTTTTTTAGTTCGTAATGACATTATAAATATTTAAAAAAATTTAAAAAAAAAAAAATGCCAACAAAAAGTGAATTGTTTCAGGAGAACAGCGAAAAGGACAACCACGGCAACAATTTGCACTTTTCACAAAGTGAAAAAACAAAAGGAAGGGGCATTATGGTAGATTCACAACAACAGCGACATATCATATAATATATATGCAAGTATATACAAAGATATACATATGTATTTAATATTAAACTTTATATATTGTACGTTATGCGAAACACTCTGGTGCTGGTGCAATTTGTGCGGCGTATTTATGTATTTAAATTCAATTAATAATTAAGGTGTAAATGCATTTGCATGCCGGTTAATTAAATTTGTGCGGCTTTATTAAAGGAAATTACGTATTTTAATGCAGCTGTGTTACCACAGGCAACAACCGCTGCATTAACAACAAAAAACAAACAAAATATCAACACTAGACCTGATGACAATGCATCAGAATTTTAAGAGATCATTATACATATTTGACATATTTGAATGATAATCAACAAGAAAGAAACGGCTATCTTCGGCACGCCGCAGCTATATACCCTTGCAATAGTCTTCTAATAAAATTTTGAATACTCTTGCATAGAATAATAATACATTATCAAGCTTCATCTTTGCCAAGTTTCATCAATGTAGCTCAAAGATAAAGCCAAAAAGTAAGCATAGAGACAGACGGAAAGACGACTATAAGATGGCTATATCGACTCAGCTCGTTGTCCTGCTCCTGAAGTCTCCTCCTATGCATTACACGTTTCGAGACAAAATTATAATATCCTTTTGCTAGAGTATAAAAATCACCTTTAAAGTGAATTCATTACACTTCAAGTGTATGGCTCTGGCTGGGCTGTTTGGATTGAGAGGTTGTTGTTGTTGGTCAGGACTGGGTGGATCTGTAAGGCTGTTCGTATCCATGCACATCTATAAATATTTCATGCGTTGCATTGCAGTCATTATGGCATTCATTAAATATAGAGTGCAGAGCGGCCCACACACACACACACACACACACACACACAAATGCAGATAAGCGGCAACGCTGAGGGAGACGAGCGTCAACTAAAAACCGTTGCCGTTCATAAATCTCCTTTGTGTGAGTGTGTGTGCGTGTGTGTGGGTGTGGGTGTGGGTGTGCGCGTGTGACTGCACCAGCAACAAAAACGCCTCTTTGTGGCTGGCGAGCGGGGGTTGGCTGAGCGTACTCACGGCCATGTTGCCACGCTTGACAGTAGTTATTCATATAAGTAAAGACACACACACACACACACACATAGACATATAGATACATACATAGATATATACATATAATAGCTGTACTTGGGGACAGACGTCATAGTGTTAGTGTATTTCTGATTTGTGGTCTGACAGTTTAACCAAAATGCATGCATGTAAATTTATTTGTGCTCATTTTTGTAGCCACTGTCGCCGCTTTAGCTGTTGTTGTTGTTGGTTGTGCTGCTGCTACGCTTACATATGTCAAAATATTAAATTTATGCAGCGGCAAAAACAAAATGAGCGCAAAGACGACTACACAGCTATTACACACAGCGGGGGTAAGAGCAGAAGGAGGAAAAACTGAGTGAACAAAGCGTTGGAGGCGGACAGATGAGCACAAAATGTCAGCCACTATGAATGCACTATATGATTGTATGTATGTATGTATGTATGTGTTTTTGGGCTGTTGGCACGCCCATTTTGGCATACAATGAGCGTAAAACTATCACCAAGGGCATCATGATTTGGTCATGCATTTTGTGTGAACATATTATGGTGTAGAGTGAAGCTTACAAAACAATTTCACGAATTCAACAAAACTCTGGTTATGCAGCTTAGCTTATGGTTGATGTTTGTATTTTAAATTGAGGTGGAAGCTGTTGATGCTTTAAATTCATTAGCAAAATGGTGGAATTAAGGCAAAGTAGAATTATATTGATTAGATTTAATTTGTTTATTTTTTAAGAGTATTAAAAGGCATAATTTCAATTTAAAAACCTAAAATTGCAGCTGCAATTGTGCCTGTGCTGCCTTTGGTCATATAGCCCCAACTGACTCGTGTTGCAGTTGCAACTGCATTTCAACTGTCACTCTCCGAACACCTACTCATTTCAATTCTATTTATTTTATATGTGTGACATTTATTTTTGCATGCTGCCCACTGACAATGGGCAAAAGTGTTCAGTATTCAGTTTCGAGTTATGAATGTTGCTATTGTTGTTATAGGGTCGACTGGGTCGACCGCTGACCATTTGGTGGCTTGACATTCCTGACATTTTGCAACATTTATGGTTCATTGCAATTTTGTAACCAACGACCCCAATTCGTGACTCTGCCACTGCAACTGCAGTTGCCACAGTTCTATGGATACGCATAAATGAAATGCAATTTGCTGCTTTTATGGCAATTTGTAAAACGTTGCCGTTCAATTATTTCTTAAAGCAGATGAACGTGTAGTGGCAAGCTGCTTCTGAAGAGTCTTGGTTGCTACTGATCCGGCTTTGATCCTGGCCTGATCCAGATGCTCAGCTGTTGCATTCAAATAAACTTCAATGCAAATACTGTTGCATTACTTTCAGGGCAGAATGAATATCCGGTTCAGTCCTTTTAGCTGGCTGGATAGCTGATGTTTTTTGTTGCGGCCTTTTTACGGCCGCCACATTTTTAAAACAAGTTAAAAACCTTACGTGCTACTTTATTTCAACTTATTTACTTGCCAGCATTCCAATGCCTTGGCCTTCGACTAGTCCAGCCAGCAGCAGATCCAGCTGCGGCTCCTTAGACTATGGCCATGTAGATGCAGTTATTATTTGAAATTTCATAATACTTTTACAACTTTATGCAACTGTTTCGCCTGCTGGCCCCCAACCTTAACGCGGATTTCATTCTTTATTTTGCGGGGCAACTGCGGTGCTTGGAACTTCGTCTCCACCCGGTTCTGCCTCTACCAATCTACCTCTCTACCTCTTTACCCGACAATATGCTGCTCAGCCCCTTCTGAGCTCTACACAGTTATTTACTTTTGCAATTTTCAACGCTCCAACTGCATGCCATTTGTTCTATCTTACTCTGTTTATTTTGTTCTGGTTTTGTTGTTGTTTCTGCTGCTTCTTCAACTGCTGTTTTCTTTTACCCATCCCCATTCCCACAGCCAAAAGTTTATGTAAAACATATTTTTCTTAAATAATTTATTTTTGGATTTTTTTGTTTTCTTTACTGCTGCTTTTCTGCTGCTTGAACAACCCAAAATGAAGCTTTTATTGAGTTCAGGTGTGCTGCCTTCTGGCTGTGTGTTCCCCTAACATCTCTACTCCTATATATATATATAGCTTATGCCTTGTGATTTTCCTTCTTTTGATTTGTATACCCTTGCGTAGAATAGTCGTATTATATTACGAAGTGTGTAGCTCAACTCGACTTTATTAAGTCTAGTTTTATGGCATAGGACTGCAAATTAAATAAATATTTTCATGTCCATCTAATGTCGACTTCATTTAGGAGAATTTTCTTGAGCATATACCAGATTTTAACAATCGGTCAAATATTAGGTTGGTATAAAAAATACAGCTTGTTTTTCAGAAATTCTGCCTAAGCTGACAATAATTCCATAGTAAAATATTTACAAATCGGTAGAAAATGTTGTGTTGAAAAGATTTAAATAATAAGAACGAAAATAAAGTATTTAATTCTTTAACATACTGGAATTCATTAAAAAATAGATTTCGCAAGGATTCTGCTTATACCTTGTAAGGGTATTTAATGTTTAACATTCAGAACATAACTATTTTAATGCTTTCTTGTTGTTTTGTTCGTTTTTCAATTTGTGGCCACATTAACGTTAGGAAAATATGAAAGCACACGAAAAGTGTAAAGAAATGGCCTGGCATTCTATTCAACTGCATTTGCAGCTGCCCCACCCGCAACTTGCCACCGATTCAACAGCATGCAAAACAACCCAAAATGGGCGCCAGTCAGAGTCCTGTGAGTTCTTCGCGTGCACGGAAACGTTTAGCCGCCGCATATTGGCGGAAGAGTGGAAGCGTGGCTCAGCTAAGGTGCTGCATTTACCTGTAAAGCTAGAACCGTCTGTTTTTATTTTTAGAAAATATTGGCACAATTCAGCCCCGTTTTGCTGCTCGTGCTCGTGCTTGAGATTTACTGTATATTATACGCTACTTTAGCTGGAATTGTGGTGTAACGTTGGCTCTCCCTGTTTTTGTGGGGCCACAGAGACTCAAGTGGGGTTAAGAGCAAGCCATACGAAATGTATACCATAAATGTAGCCTCACCTTGGGTCAGAGCTAATGGGTTTAACATTGTGGTTGATTGTTGCGTGTGTTGCTTACCTGAGAAGAGAAACAAAGAAGTTTAATTAATTAGAGAATATATCTTGGCAATATATTGTATTTTATGCGTTTGTTTCTTATATAAGTATAACTACAATAAACTCTAGGATTAATAACGCTGTCTGTGCCCGCAACTACTACAAGAAATTATAAAATATATTTCAAAACAATTTCTTAGGCGCTTTAAGCCTTCATGAGCAATACGAGTACAATACAACTATATCAAAAGCAGTCAGGCAGTGTAGAAAACTTAATTTATTATTTTCGACTAATGCAAACACATCAATTTGTCGCAAGTAAACACTTCAAGTGCCTTTCGTTATCTTTACCAAAACACTGACAGCAGCACAGTCCACAATTCACAGTCCACAGTCCGCAGGCGTTGCAGTATGAGACAAAGCCACCCGAAATTCATTAGAAATCTAACAGCAAATAGGAAAATATATTTCGCCCATTTGGCGTGGCGTACAAATTGTTTGCTTAGGACGTTTCGAATAGAAATAACTTTCTGACAGTCCAGAAATACCCCCAGCTGGCGGCAACCCTCAATTTCTTGACTCTGTTGTCCCGAACCCGCCCCCAACGACCACCTGACCTATGGTCATTGACGGTGAGCCCTTTTTAATAATTTTTCAATAAATTCAAGAACCATTAAGCGACATGCTTTGAGACATTTGTGTCGATGATGAGGGGGCTTCGTATTCAATAATGTGCGCATTACATTTGCCTTTTGACGAGCGTGCAGATAGCAAGCAGCCTCAACTAGTTTGGCCTGTGGTGTCCTGGCGTTGCTCCTGCAACCACTTTGCCACTTTACCACTTTGCCACTTTGCTACTTTGCTACTTTTCTACTTGGCTGCTGTTTAACCGCAATTGAAATTACGCGCTCGCTTCCGTGTCGGCATCGTGGCTGCTTCAAATTTATGCAAATTGCGTCACGTGCCCCAATGATTTCTTTGTCGTTGCACGAACCGTACACAGGCACCACTGAGATGATGATGATGATGACGTTCCACGGTTCCCAACCGACGCGTTTCTGGTACCTTTAGATACTCTTTTCGTGCCGCTTCTCTGCCAAGTGTATCATTATTTAATTTAATGTAAAATAATTAGCCCGCGCAACGGCTTCACTTCAACCACTCAAACCATGGACTCAGCATTGACATTGATGTATCCCCAAAGACGCCCAAACGTGCCACCACACCCAATTGACTTTGAGGCTCTCTCTCTGTTTGCTGTCTCCAAGCACCATCTTGCGTTCGTTTCATTTGCGGTCACTCGATGATATATTACGCACACAGTTGCGATTACAATTGAAGTCAAAGCTGCTCACATCCTGGCATTTGTCTTGCAAAAATAAAAAAAAAACTTTTTGCTGCTGTTAACATAATTTTCGCAGTTGATTGATTCAGTTTGGATCGTCAGAACGCACATGCCGATAGCAGGACGTTGGCGGGGTTGGCGAGGAGCACTTAAGCTGCTTGTTTTTGGGGTCTATCTTGGGCAGATGCCGCACTCTGCCTGGGCAAATTGTACTTTAATGTAATTTTATTGCAAAAGTTTTCAATTTGCATATTACAAGACGTAGCTCAATATACGCAACAATCATTTTATAAGCGTTCAGCACAGCCTCCATTGACACGTGTCGAATATTTAAGGATCTGAACTTGATACATGCAAAAATTAAAGTTGCTTAACTTTGTCTAACTTGTTTTATAAACATTTAACTCGTGTTATGCGCCTAAAAGAAATAATATGACATGGTTTTTTAATCGAGTATTTGTTACATATATTGCCAATTAACAAATAACTTTCGATTGACTTAATTGGCTATTTTATTTTACAACAAGTTAATATTATTGAACATTCTGACACACTTAAAATTGATGCTAGAATATCAACCTTTGGGTCATTGATGCGATTGGTTAACAAATCGACAGTTGGGCCTAACTTTGCATTAGCTCAAATTGGCAAAGGCCGAACAGCAGCACCCCAGAAAGGGCACTCATTTTTTATTCATAAACATTCATATTTTGTATCAAGCAGCAGCTGCGTCTACTGTCCCTTGTTGTGCCATCTACTTGGATCCTTTTATGACCACACTTTGTGTTGATTGATAAGCCATAAGTTTATGGCCAGAACTTTGTCTCTGTGTTTGTGTGCTGTGGCTGTCAACGAACTTTCCAATACTAAAAAAAAAGGCAGCATCTATTGATGCTATTACATTTAATAATGTTATATCATTTTGCAGTAATCCATTCTATTAGCCACATAGCTGAATCGTATGCGAGACTTTATGCATTCGAACCACACTAATTAACTGCATATATATGTGCATACTTAGGCTCCTTTAATCGCTGTTAATTGTGCCTGTTTGTTTGTGAGTGCATGTACCACATACCACGCCCACCTGCTGTCATTCATTACAACTGTTACAACGACAGCTTCAATTTACACTCCTCTTTGGCCTCTTGCGAGATGAGGCAGGACGGGTACAAGGACTGCATACTGCACCTGACTGACGCACTCTCCACTCGATATGCTTCGGCAGCTCTATATAATTAGACAGACCCTACAGAACCCTGTGTGCAGACCATTTGTGCAAAGTTGCACTGAGTGTGTTTCTGTTAGTGTGTGTGTGCGTGTGTGTGTGAGTGTACACAGTTTGCCAATAGACATTTTCATAAATTGTTAACAATTATAGCCTTGTGCCCACAGAAACGATTGCCCATCTAACCCCCCTAAGTCTTTGGCTCCTAACATGACCGTTTCAATATTTGCCTGACCAACGTGGCGTATGCGTTATGCTTGCATACACACAGACACACACACACCTATAGATACAAATATGACGTCGCGGCTGCACTTAAGTCTGATTAAATTAAATTTACAATTCATACGTGTATTTTACTCTCTGTTGTAGTAGAAATTGTTGTTGGCTTTAGCTTGTTTAGATCTGAGAGTGTGTATGTTGCGTATATATATTATTCCATTTTACTATAGAGCTTTTAGGTCATCATTAATGTTATTTAATTGCTGGCTTGACGCTGTTTCCCTCCGCTGATCGATAGCTGCCTCGCCCAGTCGCGTACTTGAACTTAATTAGAAGTTGCTGAAAGCGTTCTATATTCAAACTTTTTGCATTTGCATATTAGACCATTTCCTTCAAAAATAATTGTAGCTTCAAATGAATTGCTTCAATTTGCCTATCCTTACGGAATAATGATTGTTTAATCATTCGTCTTGATGATTGCCGAATGATATGGAAAATTATAGTGCAAATCTGCTGCTGTTTTCAGTTTCAGTTTCCATTACACATATTTTCTTCACTTTTAATGCATTTCAATTTAATTTTGCCAGCCCATCGATCGAATTTACACATACACTGATGAATGCATTATAAAGCCAAATGTGCAGCTCAGTTGACCACTTGACCAAAACACTTCAATTACCGCAAGGACTGAAGCAGAAGCTAAGTATTTTGGCCTCCACCTGCTCGACAAATAACAATGGGAAATTGTAAGAGAAACTGTTACAACAAAAACTAATGGTCAATCATTAGTATGAACACGCTTTACATTTTGCAACAATATGGCAACAGCAACAACATTGCAGCAGCAGCAGCTGCGGCAATGTTAGCTGCGCATAATTGCATTTGCGTTAAAACGCAAGCAAACAATTCACTTAAAGTGTAAATAAGTGCAGAAAGCAGCCAACTGTAGCAGATTCCTCATTCAATCTGACTCCCTCTCTCTATCTCTGTCTAGCTATCTCACTTGTTTTCTGGTTGTGGCTCGTTGTCTGTCCGGGTCGAGTCAAAACCAAAATGGCCAAACTGACAAACGTAGACAACGGAAGTCAATCAGACGAGCAGACAGACTTTGATACGCAAGCGCACCGGAAGTTCTGCTGCAATGAGCCGGCGACGTCCTGAACGGACAAGGGCCGAATGCGACTGTCCTGTGTCCTGTGTCCTGGCGACAGGCGGCGACTGACAGGCATACAGCAGCTGGTGATTAGGTGCAGTACGAACAGCTGGGTCGAGCAGGGCAGGGCAATGCAGGGCCGGCTGTCGGCCAGGACAAACGTTGTTTAACTAAATTCAATAATCGTTGGCAATTGCAATTTACGGGCTGGCGACGCCGGGCGACATTTGTGCAAATACAGAAATTATTATAATGACGTGCAGTCCGACATGGCATCAGACTTTGGGTGGGACGAGAGTTCTGGGCTTGTGGATTGTGGCTCGAACCACGCCTGACCGACATGTGCAACGGAACGTAGCTGGCAACGTCAATGTCCTTCGCCTGTCGCCAGCCGCAATAGGATGCAAATAGCATTAAGTGGCTCAAAGTCATGCAAAGGCGATTTGATGACGCATTTAACAGTCCCTCCCCCTACAGCCAGTCCAGTCCAGTCCAGTCCACCCTCTTTGCGGGTTGTGCGAGTTTTTGTGGTTTAGTTTGACAATTACCAGGCACTTCATGACGTCCACTGACCTAACCTGACGCTGACATTTGATTGAAGATGTCGTCAGTTGTCGAAGACGACGAGTACGTGACAATTTGCCCAAACCTAAGTTCACTTATTGCAAAATCAGGTTTGACATTTGTATTAACTAACCATTTTACGTAAATTAGAATTAATTCGAGACATTAGTGATTACTAAAATTTGAACAGGCAAAACGACAATAATAATATCAAATTGTGACCAATGTTAAATGATTACAATTAATATAATGATTATATGCATAATACAGAAATGAGATAAAAATATACATATTATTATAATGATGTTATTGTTATTATTGCTTTGAGCTAGTTTTTGTTGTTATAAAAATATGATTGTTAATTAAATAGTTGTACTTGTCTTATACAAAAGTATTGTGTTTTTATTCTTCGGATAGTCCTTGCTAAATTTTTAATATGAAAGCTGTACTGTATAATTTAAGTTACTTTTCATTCTTTTCAGCTTTGCTTTCTATAATTTTTTTTTTAATTTAAAAATATGTGCCAACTCATAACTTCAATTATTGGGAACGTTAATGTAACCACCAGATTTTGAATGAATAAACATAAATTCCAAAAAAAAATGCTTTAATTGTTTGTTATAAATGTTGATGCTACCCTTTAATAGACGAGTATGTGTGTGTGTGTCTGTATGACAGGGTGTGCGTAATTACACTTTCATGACATTTATTGACGGATTATATGCTTCATGCTGACATGTCCTAAACAGACTTAGATTTATTTTTTTTGTATATTTGTCTTATGTCTAAATGCTTTCGTAAGCTTGCCAAAAATATTCTTTCATTGTTGTGGACTTTTTTTGCATTTCATATTTTGGTTATGTTTTACACTTTATTTGCGAGTAATTAAAATAATTGTAGCAAAGCCTATTTTTAATATAAGTTATGCATGCGCACACACACACTTACAACCACTTACAAACACGTATAAGCACACACACAGACGACCATTCATTAATAAAACATAAGCCCAATATAAAGGCACTCTGAATTAAAGGGGCGAGTCTCGATAAATCTGAGGTAAATGCCACTCGTGGCATATTCAATATTGTGGTTTGTACTATGGATTTTGTTTCTGTTTTTGCCGAGTATTGTTTGGCTTTTAATGCCAATTAATTACATAATATTAAATACACATGTTACTTTCTCTTTCCGAGCCGCCAGTTTATTTGGTGCTATTGTTATTTGCGTTGTTATTACTAAAATAATTTGTAACTAATTTATGCATAAGCTATTTAGTTATAATTTAGTTACTTATAGCTTATGGACAGTAGTATAAGTAATTCAGCGTTAAGGGCTGAATTTGTGGTTGTAAATTAATGATAGAAGATTGTAAAAAAGGAGCAAAAATATAATTGAATTAAATATATAATTTTCAAGAGTGTTGCCAATTAAAGAGCATATTTAGAAATAAAATTTTCATTGTAAATAATATTTTTAAGCAACAATCTTTAACTGAAATTTACAACAAAAGTCTGTTTACACTCATAAATAATAATCATTTTAGAAAATATGCTTTTTATCTTAATTGAAAACGAAACTACGATCATGCCCATTGGTCAAAATATTATTGGCCAATTTAGAGAGCATAAGCTAGGGGAAGGCATATTTTCAGCATGGTTACTATAGAGTCTTTGGATACTTTAACAATAAATTTATGAGCCATTTTTAATGATTTAAAAATGAAAATCTCGACGCGTGCAAAAAACGAACAGGGAATCTGGCCAAGGCGCAATAAAACTGCGTCATTTTGGTAGCATAAAAAATCGTTTTGTCCCCTGACAGTGAACATCAGCATCAGAGAAAGAGAAGAAAAGAAAGTGAGACATGCTGAGAGAAAGAGAGAACATAATAAAAAAAAAGAAAGAAAAAAATCATGTCATGTCATTGTCGGCATCGTAAAAATGTTATCAGCCATAATAACGAGCCACGATTTTGGGCCATAGCGCAGGGGATTGTTGAGGTTAGTGGGGCGGTGCGGGGTGTATGAGTTTTACTTGACTGTCGCCGGCGCTAATGGTGCGCAGCTAATGACTGGAGAGCAGAGAGCCGGTTCTATTTCATAAAGTACGAGAGCAGCACATCACAGTGAGCTTTAAATTTCAACGCTTGGCATTTTGTGTGGTGCCTGGTGGGTCTGCACATTAAATTGCCGCAGTGGCGGCATTTTGTCAACTTATACTTAATGGTAATAAAAAGTATATCAAATCAGTGTCCTTAATCCCTGAATTGATGTTGGGCTTCCTCGTTTTGTGCCCCAGACTGAGACTCTGTTGCCTCGGTTGCCATCGAAGCCGGTCATAGTTTATGTTTTTTATTTCCCATCGTATTTATGCGATGGCATTTCTTGCCTTACTTACAATTCAATTTCTAGGCAAGCTTTGACTGTGGTCACATCGCTGGCTGCCTCAGCTCAGACATTGGTATTGAAGTCAAATACAAGACGGCAGAGAAATCGCACAAGCACGTCATGAATGACTTTAAAACTTAAAGCGTTCATATTGAAGCCACGTTGTGATTATTGAAGAAAGCGATTAATGTGAGGCATGCTTTCCATTATCCCAAGTATCTGAGAATACTGGTACATTTGGAAAAAGACAGTCTCGCGGTTTGTGTACTTTTAATTAATTTTCTTGTTGTGTCATAACTTTATGAACTTTCATCAATCTCTCACATTATTCTTTGGCCTCATTTAGTATTAAACTTAATGTCACTCGCTGCCAGTTGAGTTCCGTTCAATCGATGATGGCGTAATTGCGGCATTAGCCTGATGGGACCCATCCTGCGTATGCGCAATATTCACAGTGCCTGTCGCTATCCGCTTAACTCGCTCTGAGTACGCCAAAAATGAACTGGCAACGCGTTCTGCACTCATTAATCAAATGTTAAGGAAGCGCAGACACTGAAAAAAACCAGCGAAAACCCTTTTGGCAAGATTTTTTGTTGGCCCCAAAAGTACGCAACGGTTTCTGGTGTATGCCAGGCAGTTTGTCTGTGTGTGTGTGTGTGTGTGTGTTTGTGTGTGCTTGTTGAAAATGCATTTAAAATATACAAAAATCCGCTGCGAGGAGTTAAGTGAATAAGCGGTCGAGCAAACAGGGTTGAGTGCTGTAGAGAGAAATGGGGGCAGTGAGAAGAGTTTGAGGCGGCGCTTCGGCATTGTGTTTTATGCTATTTGCATTTTCTCGTTTTTTTTCCATTTTTTTTTTTTGGCAAGGCTAGTGCCCAGTATATAAAAAAGAAGTTGAGAGGCCAGGACACACACACACACATAGAGATATAAATAATAAGTCTGTATGTGTCTGTGTATACAGTTGGCGCAAAAAATGGGCGTGCCGCCCTCTGAAACACGAAAAAGCTGCAAAAAAATGCATTTTATATGCAGATGCATGGCGTAAATTGCAGTTACGTACTAAATAAGTAAAATTGTGCTGAGTATTTTTCACTTAAAAGACCTCCACCCTAACAAAAAAATAAAAAACCATACCAGCAGTGTATGGAGACGCGTGGCAGAGGCCAAACCTCTTAATTGGGTGCATGAAGGTAAAAATACATGTGAGCCGTGTGCAAATTGTGGTCCGAGAGGGCAATGGATTCCAATGGATATATATATACAGAGATCGAGGAGGATTAAGGTGAGCTGAAGAGGCGACCAAGTTAACTAGCCGGCGGCTAATTAAATCTGAAAGCTTGGTCACTCTTAGATCCTACTTACAAACATATGTACACACTTGAGGGCAAAGCTGCGTGAATGGAATATGCACTACATTGGGAATTGGACTAAGACAAGAGCTGAGCCAGGACAAAAGCTAAGCGGAATCCCAGTTCTTGTGCAGCTTGTTAACGACTAATTGGCCTGTCCTAAGAGGAGTCGTTGCCTTTGGAGACAACCCTTCTCTAACTAACAATCTTTCCTACTTACACTGCCGTATTCGTACTTGGCATATGCGTTAACACATGCTCAATGGAAATGCCGTTTTGGCCTCATTTCCCGAACAGCTTTCGTATTGCATAAGTGTTTGCGTACACATATCCACAATAGAGGCAACAAGGAGGAGGATTTGAAATTAAACACAATCAGAGCAGAAACTCATTTAAGGCGCTAAGCATTCGCAACAATTTCAACAACAATAACAACAACAACAACAAGGAACAACGAGAATGTTTTGTCGCTTCTTTTAAGCCTTTTTCTACAAAAAGCTGTCCTGAACATAAATTGCAAAGTTCCTTTTTTGGTGGCTGTGACGCCTGACAAAAGGAATTGCGGCAAATTTTTGAAATTGCCTGAAAGAGCCTAATGAGCGTTTTTGACTTGGTATGATGAGGGGATTACTTACTTGGTTGCTGCATGATGTTAAAGAAGAACAAAGTTAAGCCGAAGGTGAGCCGACTGATTGGCAGTCTAAAAATACGCATAAAATTTAAAAATTTTTCCTTTTCATGCGGTTTTCCAACTAGAGCAATACCTGCTACACAGCTGTAAAGTCCTTCGTCTAGAAATCTGGGTATAACTCGGCATAAAAGGCCCATCAAGCACTACGCTTAAATGAGACTTTGTACTGTCTTTTTTTTATTTATATATATATATATATATTTTGTTTTTTTTTTGTTGTTTTGTATAATTTTATACCAACAAAAGTGGAAGGCAAACAGCTGAAGGACAGTTGCTGGCCAATGGGCGGTCAGCAACTAAAGACGCTTCGCTCCATGCTCTGCTCATTTTGTCAAGTTAATGGAGAATAATAAAGCGCAAAAGTAAATAAGTAAACAGAGACAATAGAAGAGAGGCTGACAGTGGGGCAGTGGCAAAACTACAACAATAAAAGGCGGCGCAAAAGCTGAGACGGCAAACGGCCGGAAAATAAAAGAGGCAAGCCCAAGGCTCAGCAAACGAGCAGTCAGCAGCAGCCCAGCAGGCAGCAGGACGAGCAGCAGCCCTGCGAGGCATCTTTTTGTTTTATGCGAAATGCACTAAAAATATATTTAAATTTATTTCATTTTTCCTCAAATGAACTGCGCAAAGCGCGCAGCGGGGCGAGCCCAACCCAGCCAGGACATGGCCAAAGTGCAGTCTTGCAAAGGCTTTAGAGGGGGGTCCTTGCTTGGCGCCAACAGGGCGACGACTCCGAGTACGTAATAAACTTGATTGCGCATCTCTTTTGAATGTATATAGTATACATTTTGTATTTTGTTTTTGTTATATTTCTATTTGGCCTTTGCTTGTGTTGTTGTTGCTTTTTAAATAAAAATTTTATGAAATTTTTGGCAATTGAACTCAAGTTTTAATGGAGCGCCATAAATTAGTTGCGTCCGTCGCTATCCTCGGCCACTTGCGTCCTGCTCCGAAATTGGATACATGCGCTTAATAAAACACTCGAGAGGCTGCCACTGCACTGGAAGGACCCTTAACAGCGTCGTCTGCGTAGATGTCTGTCCCCCAAACCCAAATATAGTCAGCCCAGTTCCAGTTCCAACTCAAACCCCAATGCCATCCATTCATTTTAGCTTGGCAACGACATCAATTCATTTTGTGCGCAATTAGATTTTTGTTGTTTCGCACTCACACACACACATACAAACACTGACATACACGCGCGAATATAAAGTTATGAATTTTTTTTTTTTTTTTAAAATGCTGTCCAACTTTTGCCAATTGCATTGGCCGGCATTGACCATTCACGGCCCCATTTTCCGCCCCATCAAAGCTGCCTTTTGGGGTAGTCATTCAATAGATCTCGCACAGCATTCAATTCGCTTTGGAACTTTTTAGATTCTCCCCAAGAGCAGCGCAATATACATAGTTATAGGATAACTGCCTGAAAGGCAAAAGCATAAATCAAATATACACAAATAAAAGTAGAATTAATTTAAGCGACTTTTAGAAAGATAAGATAATAAGTAATATTTCATTAATTTCTGGGATTAATACTAGATTATTCCGGCGTGCATTGCTGCTTTCCGTTCCCGAAAAAAATATAATTTAAAAAAAAGTTAATACAAAATATATTAAGTTCGAGTAGGTATTTGTTCAACAACTTTTTTGTAAAGTGTTTTTATGTAATATTCTTTTTCTCTTTCAAATTCTTGCTTTAATTTATTTAGGTAAATATGTGTCTAAAATATTATGCATTTTATTAAACACCAGTTATGTAAACTTAAAACTATACCATGAAAGACAACATCACGCACTTGTTCTACGTGTTTGGCAGTTGGCTTAAAGAAGGAAAATTGTAGCTGGTTTTGAACAAGTAGAAATAACAGACGTGCCTGAAAGTTGCCAATTTGAAACTGTCAATTAATTTATGTAAAAAGCCGCAAATAAAATAAAATCTTACTTAAATACCTAGAATAAACGATGAATCGTGTTATAAACATATTTTTGCTATTAATTATAAAAACTAAGACAATAACATAGACAACAGGCAATAAACGTGTTTGGCCTAGAGAATACAACAAGCAAACAGAAAGTAAAAACTATTACGAAAGTACTCGAAAAGTTTTTAAGCCAGCTTCAAAAATTTTAAGCAATCAACAGTGATGGAATTTATTATAGGACTTCAGAGTTTAGAGCAAAGTTTGCACAATCAACAGCAATGGGAACAACGGAAACAGCGGGAAAAAAGCGAGAGGACGAAGATGGCAAATCGTTGAGTTATGTATTAATAAAAAGCAAGCGATATAGAAGAAGAAATGGCTAAGGCAAGACGGCAGCAAACGTTAGGGCCACGTTACGAAATCCTTCTTGCATTATCCTGTTTGTAGATTAAAATGAACTATTGCATGGCAACAACAATAACAACAACCGTAACAACAACGACACTGAACAATGGCAACGGCAATCATAATACAAGCAAACGATAAGCAACACGAACCTGCAGCGGCAACAATGAAAAGATAAAGAGAGAGACAAGTGCTGAAGAACAAGAAAACGAATGAAAGAAGCTCCCAAAATAAAGGAAAAAAAAAAAACTGGGTCTAAAGAAAATCTGTGAAAGACGACAGCAACAGCAGCAACAATAATAATAATGCCTGGGATAATAATAAGAATTAAGCAAGAAAACACATCGCAGACATGGGTAGACAGGCCTTTTTACGAATAGGGAACCTAGACTTGGGGATTGGACTTGGAATTGGGCTCGTGTTGCTTTCTAGCAGCGGCTCTAGAAAAACAGCAGACAACACACGGCTTCCGTTTCCGCAGCCATTTTCGTGGGGATTTATTAGTTTTTGCTCGTTAGAACTGCACACAGCTGCCGTGCCCGAAGTGTTTAAGCATTGAGGGGGGAACCCCAGAGTCCAGCAACAATAGGAACAGCAACAACAACAACAACAATAGTAATAATAGCAACAAACAACAACAACAGCAATAGCACTGAGTCGACTTCATAAACCAACAAAAATTAACACCCTGTGCAAAGATGGGAATGGGGAGCAACAGCAACCGAATGACGTTGAGAACGAGCGAACGACTAAAACACATAAGCTGCTTGTTTATAGTTACAGCTTATGCTGCCAGGCAGACCAATCATCCTCCCTACCAATCCCCCCCTATAACCATCCACATCTAATACATATACTAGAAAGCATTTTCTTTGGCTCAAAAACTGCAGCAGCAGTTGAGGCAGCTTCTGTTGCTGATGTGCATCAAAGTGAGAATGATTGATTCAATTTTAAAACTGTGTAAGAGTGTGCGTTTATACTATATGTATGTGTCGTGTATGTGTGTGTGTGTGTGTGTGTGTGTATTGGAGTGAGTATGCTGTTTTAAACACAGTGGACTACTGTGTGTATGTGCTTTAACAAATAATCCCAGCCAGCGTCCATTCATTTCCAGTGGATCTTTTGGGGGCTATGATGAAGCTTGGTCAGTGCGCATTTGCTGACTGACTTTGCTCGGCGCCACCTCAGCTACTAATGCGAGAAATAATTACAAAAGTGAATTTATGTTGCTGCAGCGATAACAAATGCTTTTTAGCACCAATCCCCAAAACCCATAACTTTCCGCAACATACTAAACTCTAAGATTTATTTATTTACTATTCTCTTTTTTTTTTAAGATTTTTTCCAGTTGAAGCGCGTAACTTTTGCCAATGACGCGAACGAATTTTCAAGAAGAGAGCACAGCAGCTGCGAGTGTGTGTATGTGTGTGTGTGAATGAACTATGGGTTGCAGGACACGCTGGGTGGTGTTGCAAGTGTGTGTGCATTCAGTTTAACATGTGGCACACTCAAAATGTTCGTTTCGCCAGAGCTCAACTTTCTTCATCAAGTTTTGCCACATCACAGATTAAAATTTGACTTTTTGGCACCGAGAGAGACTTTACTACGAATACTTCGACTTAGTTGTGTGTGTACACAGGGGGCGTGGCAGTGTTGCGGATTAAACTGAGTGACTTTCAAATTAGTAGATTCGCATTGAAGTTCATTAGCAAGTACCAAAAAGTTGCTTGATTGATGCACTGTTTCGACTAAAAGTTGTTGCATTGTTGCCTTGGTTACACTCTTGCAACTTTTCAATTCGAAAATATGAAACATTCGAGTGAATTTAATTTAACTTCGCTAGTTAGGGGATTACCAATGAAGGTATAAGGCAAATAACGGGGTCAAGTATTGTGTTAGTTAAAGTCTTAAGTATAATATCAGAAAATTAAAATAATTTGTATGTTAAAAATTATAATAAATTTAAATATTAAAGCCATTAACCACATTCTGCTGTTATAACTTATGCAACAATTTGTCCAAGTTCTGCCTTTAATATTTTCCATATTATTTTTATCGAGTTAGTCAACTGAACAATTACAAGCACAATATTCGCAAGCTTCCTTTATACAATTTTCATAGAAAAGCAATCACTTAAGTAGCTCTTCGGAATTATCTAACAGAATATTTTCAAGCGCAAAAACACAACTAAAACAATTGATGCGAGTACTCGTTTAATTGCCATTTATTGATACTTGAGCGCCACATAATCGTCTTAATTACTTTGCAAACTAACTTTAATTGGGCAACGGTAGACGAGATAAAGGCGCCAATTACAAAACTGGGCAAAGATTCCAAAGCTACTTGCATGTCTGGCAGCCATTTGAGCCGGCAGCCAAGCAAGCAAAGGACACAAGCCGGAAAAAATCATTCAGTCCTTTTTTTTCCCCATTTTTAATATAGCCAAGTTTAAGTTCGGAGTCTTAGGTTGGGCCCAGGACTTGGCTCAGCTTCTCAATAAATAATATAATAATAATAATCCAATCATATCGTTACAACCGCGAACGGCGCCCAGTCATCAACTGCAGCTGCCCCTTTTCCCCGCCCCTGTTGCTGTCTGTTGCACGCTTCCGTCGTCTTGCAGCAACAACACCTAAGGACAGGCGGCTAATATGCGTCCCGATGGCACAGCGGAAATTGCATCACAAGGCAGGGAGAAGGGGAAGTGGGAGGTGATGGAGCTGGATGAAGAGAAGCGCGACTAAGCAGCTTAAAGCGGCATCATCGATGCCAGCGCGTCGGCAACAACAGAAGATTTATTGTCCTGTTCAGGCGTTGCTTTTGTTTCGCCATTTAGCTCAGGCATGTACAGCTTTCAATTTGATCCTTTCTTGCACTTGCATTTAGCTGACAGGTTGCAGGTTGCAAGTTGCCGGTTGCAGGTTGCAGGTCGCGTCTAAGCCGCGTTGTCTGCTTTCAATTTGAAAGCAGACACTTGATGTTCAGGCCCAGAACTCTGCTATACTATCCTTCAAGTGACTTTTTGTTCGTATATCAAAATATTTCAGCAGAGCCTTGCAGGGCATTGTTTTGCTTCAAAGTTACTGAATGATTTTTTTTTTTTTGATTTATTAAATATTTTGTAATTTGGCTGGCAACTTAATGATGAGTTGTTGCATGAGTTTCTCATAGATAGATTTGTGTTTTGTGTGCATTCAATTTAGACCGAATTATTAAAAATATTTCAATAAACAATTTTCTCCTGTTTAACTAGACTTAGTCAAGCTTTCAAAACATAGACAAATTAATATCTATTCGCGCATAACTTGCACTTGATTTAATTGACATTCAGCAATTGTTTAAACCAATCAGCTACTTGTACAACATTAATTTAAACAATTTATATGCGAGTGTGCGCTGACAAGAAATCTATGAGCTATCTGTGAGCTAAATTCCAGGACCTGCCTGGTTCTAACCACAACTGGGTAGGCGCAATTACTGAGAGGCTCATTTCAGATTGCCATCGCTTTTGTGCGTAATGAGTAACGGCCTCTCTGGCTGTGGCTGCCATTATTTATTTATTTATTTATGCCATGGGGAAATATCAGATTTACGAGTAGAGCAAACTCTTGCCAAATTGCAGTTCCGCACCCTCTGCACCCACCATTATCCTTGGAAGCAGCAGCTAAGCAATGAGACCCAAGGAGCCAGTTCGCTCGCTCGATGACTTTAATGTAATTTGAAAGGCGCCGCTGATTTGTCAACTCTCAGTTTGCCGTCTCTGATAATAGCATCGTATTCGACAATTTCCTTCCTAAGATGTTTTTTTTTCTTTTTGCGGCAAGGTGAAAATTGCAAATTACATCAAAGCAAATAAACAGGCAACGACATAGACCTACATAGTCCTGGAAATTACCAAAGGAAGCGGCGGCTAAAGCTAAATTGAATTCGGCGCTCTGATGGTAGATGTTGCCTTGCCACGCCTCAATTTATACCCTGCCCCTTGCCACTTGCCCCTTGCCTCTTGTGCCGAGGCGTACATTTCAAAGAAATTGTCATGACAAATTGAAACAATTTCTTTGGCTTTTGTGGCTTGCCAGCGTTTGGAACCCTAACATATTATGCAATAAATTAAAAAATTTGCTTACAAACATCATGCTGGCAACTTTTGTGGGCTGCCGGTTGCGGGTTTCAGCATTTGTTTGCCGTTTAATGGACCGTATGGCTTTCGAACGAAACAAAAATTGCAAATTGAGTGATTTTTGATGCATGCGCCAGAGAGAAACCGACAGGTTTAATTGAATTCCTTGGCTCAAGTTGACAAATGTACAAGTCTTTTGCCATTTTTGGAAAATGTGGTCTATACATATTTATCAGTATCATTGTCCGATGAAATGTCACGTTTCGTTTCGTTTAATAATTTTCCTTAAAATATTAAATGCCTATAGTAAAACCAAATTGAGAGCTGCCGGAAATTTCAATAACGAGTGTAGATTTTTTGCTAGCTTTAAGTAATTTGATTTGAAATTGAAAGCTGATATAAAACTTGAAATGAAAAAAATTATTCTATCTACGTCTATATATGGCCAATTTTATGGTCATTGCTAGCCAGGCTCAAACTGAAATTGAAACACTTGTCAACGCAAATGTCTCAACTTGAGCGTCAAGCATATTTCCCCCCTCATACTGTTGTCGTTGTCACAATATCTGTGCTTTCTATTGCCGGGGCAATGCGCACAATTTCAAGAATGTCGCCGTAGACAGGCGAGGACATTGAAACAGGACAAGCGAAGTGAGCAAAATACAAACGAAACGAAATGAAACCAAACCAAACTGAAACCGGCAAAGAAATGGCAAAACATTTAATGTAAACGTTTTGTCGACAAATGTCAAATGACCATTCGTTGGCCACCGGATCGGGCCAAAAACAAAACACAGAAAAGGCGCGTCAAGGGTCCGACGTAGCCGTAGTCAAGTCAGCTGCTTGCTAAGTTGGGACAGCCAAAGAGCCACCTCAAAATTAATTCGATTTAATGCTCCACTCAACCCTGTAGGTAAGCAAGTAACTGGACAACTGACCTGGCTAAGCAGATTAAGCAACAAAATCAATGACAATTTGTTTGACCAGTGCGACACACAAAGGTACAAAACATGCTTCGTTCACTAACAAGTTAATTTCATTACGAAAAACGAAAATGGTCTAATTAAATGTTAATGACATCTTCCATGTCGCCAAAGCTACTGCGGGTAGGTGCATCCACGTGCCCAAATAAATCAGATTGAAATTTGCTGTTAATGCGAACGCGGCTTTTGCAATTCACGGTGCTGTGACGACCTTCAAAGTGCCAGCAAATCATAATTTTCAAAATAAAAATGAAACTCACCCAGGGGTCAGAACAGCGTGTCTAATGTATACTACAGATATACCTTTTACTATATAGCTTACCTGAAAATAAAATGAGCAGAAAATGAGTATTAAATGTTATTTAAAAATAAACAGGGCACAGCAAGGCACACAACATTTCATTAGCCGCATTCAGAAGGCATTAAAAATGACGACGGGATATCAATGTTTTTTTTTTCTCTTTTTTTACTTGTAAGCACATGGAACGTTGTGTGAGAGAGAGAGAGAGGGACAGAGGGCGCCGGAGGGCGTAAATAGAAAAATATGAAGCACGAAAATTAAAAAGTCTGCCAGCGCCAGGTCATTAATGTGAAAATCTTGCGACGGCATCGAAAGTAAAATGAAAATTCCCAGCGGACGCTTCATTCGTTGCCTTGCAACATTATGATCACCATTTTCTCGCACACACACACACACACAGAGGCAGACATGTGTGCATTATGTGTCAGTGTATGTGTGCTGAAATAATTTTTATGATTATTTCTTCCTTCCGCTTTTATGTTGAGCTCCTGCCGCAGCTCCTAAAAGTATGCGAGCATTTGGCAGCGCCGTTTCTGGTGCGCTTTTCTATTTTCTCCGGGCGCAATTTAAGTGCGCTCCTGTCCCAGCTCTGGCTCAGGCCAGATAAGCACAGTGGAAATAAACATTATGTTGTTTGAGGAGGGAACATTGCAATGATCGTCCAGGCATTAGCAATGTGAAAGCAATTGTGAGGGCAACTTTAGAGTGCCACAATACACTGCGATTAAAGTGCAGTTGCAGTTACATAAACTAAGTTAAGAGCAGCTAAGCTTTATTAACTTTATTCTGCAGCTAACTTGTTGGATACAATTAAACAAAACTTGTATTAAATTTGAATTAAAATTTCAAGCTTGCTTTGAATATTAAAAAATTAAATGCACAAATTAAATATTTGTGATTGAATTCCATTTTCAGAAGAAAACTATTACCTTATTATTTCAACTATTAGAATTCCCAAGAAACCTTTAACCAAATTATCTTAGATATATCCTGTTCTATAGCCACGACTAAGCTGCACATTTGTTGGAACCTCAGTCAAATATTAGTCTTTTATCGCATTTGATTATGGTCCTTACAGGACTAAGCTCAAATAACACTTTCTATTTAATTCTCTCTCGTTTATTTTTCCATTGTGTTCCACGGTGCCAGTTTTTTCTTGGCTATATTTTAGTTGTTATTTTTGTTGTTGGTTTGCCTTCTCCACTGACTACGATATGGAATTTCTTGGATTAAATGTTATGTTGGCATTATATTTCTTTCTCTTTACGCCCACCAATGTCTGCCGTGGCCATGTCCCTGGTCATATGGTCGGGTGTGTGGGTGTGTGTGAGTGTTGGTTACAGTAAGTAACGCATGCTGTGTCTTAATGTCTTCTTCATGGTCTCGGGTATTCGTGTTGTCGTTGTTGTTGTTATTTTCCGGCTGTCGCTGGCGTCGCTGCTGCACTAATAGCTGCGGCTGGCGCACAAAAGTAGACTTTGACTTTTTGGAGCGGCAAAAATAGAGCAGAGAGCAGAGAGTTAAGTAAATAATGCCAACACATGTAATACATCAAGGCGTGTGTGTGTAAGAGGATGTCTGTGTGTGTGTATGCTGTTCCTTATTTATGATTCTTGTGGCAGGCAGGGCCTTTACGCGCTATTGTAGTCAATTTGTATTGCCCATTCTGAGGCGCTTTTGCATTTCGGGTATATTTGTATCTTGTTTTGACAGCAGCTCAGATATTTAATTTAATTTAATTTTATTCAGCTGCCAACGCAGTGAAAAGCACAATCGGCAATGGAATGAAGGCAACAGAAGTAGCAAAATTCCAAGTGCATAGAAAAGAAAATATAATAATATTAAAGCGTTTTTTTGCGACATAGAACTAAGCACTTGTAAATCCCACACAGAGGATGTGCCGTCAAGTTAGTCTCTTATACAAACACACAAACATACACATACACACACACACAAACACGTGGGACGCGTGTGTCGAGCTCGTTGCACTTATCCGCAAGCAAACAGAAGCGAGCTGCCGCCAGGATCTAGATGGCAGGGTATGTGCGTTGGTGTGTGTGTGTGGGCAAACTCATAGGAACTTATGCATAAGTGACATTAAGAAAAAGCTCTTCAAATGCAAGAAGAGAAACACTTTGGCAGGACGCTGCCTCAGATGCTGCATGGAAAATAGGAAAAACCCGAGTAAAGTAAAAGTTTTGCTAGCTGAAAGCTACAAAAAAATATAAGGCGAGCCAAGCAAATGAACGCAAAGTTTCGACTCTCGTCGTCGTCAGCGGAATTAGGGATATGGCAGCGTCCCCGTTTTCATGCAGCCAAGGATATGCAATCATCATGCGGATTTCCATAAGCAGCCAGCGAGCGTGCTGGTGCTGGGAGTCGAAGGCAAATAGAAACCCAAGTCGGGTTTCAGGCACCACATGGTATGGAAGCGTTGCAAAGCCAACGGAAGTGCATGTGGTACTGAAATATACACAGTGAAAGAGAGAGAGGTATTGAATAGATAGAGAGGGAGCACAACCCCCATAGTAAGCTCCTGTGCGCAACTGGCTTAGCTTAATATCTTTTTTGGTGCAATTTTAAACTATTTTCAATGGCATTTCCGGCATCGTTTTGACTTTAGCTCCACTTGCCGCTGGCCAAATGTTTGTGCATCCGTCAGTTGGCTGCTACAGTCACAGTGGCTGTGGCAGCAACAGCCACGCCCACCCGCCATGTCTCTCAAGTGGGTTGCAGACAGTTCAAAAATTGACAAGTTTCCTCTCGCCATGCATGCTTATTGACATACGAATTTTTGTAACTCCGCCAGGCCCCTCCTCCACAATATGTTGCAAGCTGCAAGAGTTATTTGCCATTGTGTAAAGTTTTCTTTTTTGTGGTGTGTGTGTGTTGAAAGAGGTTCCCTGAAGTGGGACACAGGGAACAGCATGGTTTCTATCAAAGTTCTGAAATTGTTTTCTGTGGTAAGGATAACGAGTAGAGTAGGGCACAAATGCCGATTGCTCTGAACTACTGTTTATAATTATACGATTGGGGATGTAAATGAGAATTTTGTGACCATTGGTCAAAGAAAACTGCGCTTTGCAAATGAAAATACATTTTTTTTCGCTTAACAAAAAATCTGATTTAAGCAGAAGCGATTATAATAGATGGATTAAATATATTTACTTGTAAATATGAAAGTTGAATTTAAATTGCGGAATGCTGCTGAATGATTGAGGGATATAATTTAGGAAAAATTGGTATATTTTTTTGTTTTTGTAAGCTTAACATATGGATTCATAGATTTATTTTAATATTTTTAAATGGGCCGCACCTGCAAGACGAACTGCCAATTCCTAAAAATATCAATATCAAAATCCTGTATTATAAACTGATACTTTTTTAACATGTTTTAATAGTTTTTTAGCTTATTGTTGAACAAAAATAGTTCTTGTTATTAAAATGCTTGTTTATTTTTTTGAAACTTTAAGTTTTGTGGCCAGGTATTAAAACTACGAACAAATTATGAGCAACATATATTAGTCAGCTTTCAACAAATGAAATGTTTGGTTTTGGCTGTTTTAAAGCTTAAACTTTAACTTTCCCTGGTATTCAATGCAAACCGAATGCGAGTGATATAAAAACTTTGCTAGCCTCAGTTCTAAAAAAGAAAATGCTGCATTGTGGCAGCTGCTAACAAGCGGTTTTTGTATGCAATCGGCCAGAAACAACGGCAGGACATGCATCCTGCCAACTGTCGTCTGGTGACGAATACGCAGCCATTGCGCATTTCGGCAAGGCAAATTGGCGTGCTGCAATTGGCAGCAGTTAGCGACCACACATACACATACAAACACACCAATATACACACACATCTGCATATACACACAACCATTGAAGAGGCACACCAATACTGAAGCACTTGTCGCCGTTTATTGATTCAATGATTGGATTTGTGTGAACCTTTTTAAAGCATCACAGAAATTTGCAGGCACTTGCTTGAAGTTTTTTTTTTTTGCAGCTTTTCAAGTGCCCAAACGCAACCCCGCCCTTACTCCAGCCCACAAACCCCTGACCCATGAGTTTTTTTATTTTTTTTTTTTGGTGAGTTGCCTTTTTGCAGTGTTTATTTTTTTGTTTGTTTGCTTTTTTTCGAGCTTTTGACTGTTTGCTTTGCGTTGCTTTAACGCTATTTTTGCTTTGTTTTGTTACGCTTTTTTCTGTAAATTTGGCTTCTCCCATGTTGTTGCTGTTGTTGTTGTTTTTGTTGATGTTTTTCTTTTTGTTGACTGACCGTTCGCTTGGTTTTTCCAGCCTCTAGACTACCGCTCACGCCCCCTACTCCGCCTCATTCCAGCATTTTTGTTTTTTTTTTTTTTTAGATTTTTTTGGGGCCGTAAATTTATGCTAACAGTTGTCCATTGAAAATGCATAAATTTATGTGTTTACACTATGTGCAGGCATTCGTTTTCCTAGGGACAGCAAAGGCTGCGGGGCTGGCAGTCGCACATGTGTTTACTTAGCACTTTTTATGGCCAGGGTATATATGTTTATGCCAGGATACTCCATAGTATAAAGTCCATAGACCAAGGTTCACAGTACATATTCCATACTACAACATGTTTTATTTACCAACACTTTGTTTTTATTTTGCATTATATTTTCATTTTTAGCTGTTGTTTACCTTACTTGGGATGGGCTCATAAGCTGCTACCTTTTAAAACTATTTGGATTTTCATAAATTATTATTTACCTACATTTGTGTATGCATTTTCTGGCTTTAGCTTGCTTTGCTAGATCTGTGAAAGCAAAAGCACCTACTCCCAATTAATGCAAACAAATGTCAACACGCACAGGCCATATAATTCAGTCCTGAACTAAAAAACAATTTTTTATCCTATACAATGAGCTCAGTCACTGCTCTAAAATTCCATTAACGCGACAACTGAGATATGGAAGAGTTGGAAATGACATAAAATCCAAACGAGCACAAAGCTAAATATAAAATAAAATAAATACACTTATCAGCACAGTATCGAATTAAAGATACACTATCTGGCCTATATTGAAATCATTGAAATCATTTTCCATAAACAGAAAAAATTAATTTAAATTCAATATATTAAATTTGTAAGTAAATATAAAAATATATTTTCATCATCCATAAACAGATAGAATTAATTTACATTAAATTTATTAAATCGTTAGCAAATATGAAAAATTATTTTTTTATTACAATTTTTAAAATTAAAAAAAATTTATTTTTGTGTGATTGATATTAAAAATAAAAACATTGAATCAACTCTGGCACTATGTTTTAAAACAAAAAATTAAGAAAATATATTTTTCAGATTTAGTAGACATAAAATTGATTCATATCTCATCCTAATTAAGAAGAATTGTATTAAAAAAAAAATATCAAAGCTAAAAAGTCGTGCAATATAAGGTTACAGTAGAGTGCACACGTAGCCAAAGATTTTTTGTAGTTCCTGCAAGTGTAGCCAATACATTAAAACGTGCTAAAGTCGGCGAGTAGAGCTTTGGCTATTGGAGCTGTTGAATCTGAGGTCTGGGAACGCACATAAATGCGAAATAAAAGGCATTTGAATGGCAGGCGACACTTAAAATCGATACAAACAGACCGAACAGTTGGCTGCAGGACACGCAAAGAGATGCAAGGACAACGCAGACCCAGCAATGCAAGAGTACAAAATGTAAATGGAACACAGCTCTGTGTTTCTTATATGGTCGGCAGTAAAATAGATGGGCATTTAAGATGGACTGGGCTGTGTCTCAAGCTAACTGAATGTAGAGTTCAACGTTGTTTTGCCATGAAATGGATGCCCAACTCAAGTGGTCACCCTTTTTGGCGTTAATGAAAAATGCATGAAATTTAAATTGCGCCAAAGTGTTGACCAGACCCAAAAAACCTACGTAGGCTCTTCACTGAGTTGATGTGGGTGGTCCCCGACAGTGGAGCGATCTGTAAATCGACACTTTTATTGGTGGGGCCAACAGACAATGGGCGACAAAGGCAGGGACGTCGCTGTCAAATGTCTGAATTTTGAAAATCGAGTTCACATTGTTGTTGCCTGTGAAAAACATTTTGCAGGCAGCCAAATGCCGGCGACACGAATTGTGAACCTCATTTTCTATGCGAATGCGACTGCCAAATGTCAACCGAATTGAGCAATGAAATGTGAACTTTTCATTTGCGAATAAGCAAAAAAATATAAAAAAAAAAAGAGAAAACGTTTGCAGTCAAAAATATTACACAATGATATCATGAGAAAATAAAATATATGGAAAAACGACGGGTCTGACAAATTGTTTTTTATTTCTCGCAATGTGAAATTGCTTTTATTGAAAATCGCTGAATACAATTAAATTTAAAGTGAATAATGCTGAAACTGTCTAGTTAATGGTGAGATAGTTATTTTAGTTGATTGCAGTCCAGAGATTTAGCATGTTGCCTTGCAAATGTTTTAATTAAAGTTGTATAAATCATAATTGATGTTAAAATGATGTGAAGAATGTCAAATTTAAGTGAAAAATTTGTAATGTTTAGGAATATTTAGATCGGATGGTTGATTTTTGTGATCACGATTATGCAAATAAAAATCAAATTGGTTATCAATTGCATAACATGATGCATTTCTTAGCAAAATATTTTTTTTTTTTCTGCAAACACCTTTATACCATATCTTCGAGCAGCAGGTAAAGGCAAATTAATTACCAGCTAGACTTGTATTTAACATTTTATCGCATCTCTAGACTATGTATAAAGTGCTTAACTCAACCAGCCAAGTTGCCCACACTGAAGCCGTTTTCAATGCCCGCACACACGGAGCGAAAGCAACTGCTACTCAATTGTAATGGGCGCTGGCATAAAATGAAGGCAACAGAGGCAGCCAAGGACGTTGCCACGCCCATGGCAGTGGCACATAGCATTTTGCCTCCCGCCCACCAGCACCTTTTTTTTATGCGTTTTCATTTGGCCAACGTAGAAAATATCTTGCCCACGGGGCGTATTAAAATCAATTCATTTAATTTTGATCAAAGCGAAATAAATCTTTGCGCTTTTTGCTTAATTTCCTTCTCTTCGTTTGCTACTTTTGTTGCCGCGTTTGTTGTTTTTGCTTTCGTTGTTGTTGTTGTTGTTGAGTAAAACGAGCGAAATGAGGAAAATCCACAACAACGGCAGTGAGTAATTTGGTCTCAGTTCCAGGGCTTACAAAGCGGGTGGGTGTCAGGTCGACGGGTTGGTTTGGTGGCTGTAAAACGCAGAGTAAGACAAAAAGCGCAAATAACACAGAAATACCGTAAGCGAAATGAGAAATCATTAGTAAGTAAAAAGCTCATACCCTTATATACACACACACAAACAAAAGATAAAGACACATGAAATGAGCGCGGCGTGTAAAGTTTTCTTTCTTCTACTTATCGACGCCAGCGACGGCAACTGAATTAATTTTTCAATTCGCAAAACGAATTCATTGACTTTTTGTGTTCGCCTGCCATTCCTTGGCTTACACACACACACATACACCCACACACACATACAGCCATTCGAGTTACAGCACTCACACACACAGAGAGGCAGCACGTTCGCCGGGGTATTAAAATCCCTTAAACAGATTTCATTTCGAACGCTTTGCGGTCGATAAATGCATTTCACTTTAGTGGTTTTTACACCCACACACACACCCATACACACACATATCCTGGCACACTCGCACACATGTGTATTTATGTATCACATTTGCCATTGCATACTTTTCGGCTGCTGCCATTTCATTTTGCCCCTTACATGTCCCTGCGCTTTTCCCAATGATTTGCTGGCAAATTACGCTGAGGTGCTGTCTACCGTACCGCCCCGCCCCGTCCCGCAGCGATCTGCTTTGGCTTTTCTGCAGCTTTTTCGCCCGCTTTTCTTACAGTGCACAGCACAAAATTTTCCAAATTCATTTCCAAAACAAACATTTTACATGCATATGTGTGTTGCTCTTGCCATTGTGTGTATGTGTTCACGCGCTTGGGTTTTACTGTGTGTGGCAAGTGTTGCCAACCAATTTAAAAGTTTTGCTGTCGCCGTCTCCATCGCGCAAGCGAAAGTGAAGCACCAGTTTCCCTTTAGTTTTTCCAGCCGCATCGCCAAAGAAACACAGCCAAGAGCACAGCGGGGGTGTCATACAATGATATCGCGAAATACAGTGGTAATAACTTAAGATACTCAGTAAGAAATGCAGAATTAATTGTAATATCAACGAGTTTGTATGCAATAATTACAGTAAAAAATTTCGTTAAAATAAACATTTTTTATTTTCTTTAAAAAGATTTAATTATAACTATAATTCAGTTAAGCAAAGTTTTTTTTGTGAGAAACGCAAAACTTGCTGGTCGAACAATGGCGTAAAATGGGTTATTTTGCTATTTTTTTTCAATTTTTATATAAATATTTGATAATAATTTTAAAATAAAATTTATATGTTTATATTCGCTTTTTCTTTCTGTAAAAATTGACAGACGTTGATAAGGATTTGGGAAGCTTTTAGAAAACATATTTGCAATAGTTTGGACGGCAATCCAATCAATTTATTAAATTTCGAATTGTTTTTAAGAATATTATTTTTTTTATGTCCTCAAATAGTTTTTTGAGAAAAAATAATTTATTTATTAAATTATAAAATACATAAAAACCAGGAATCGCAAATAAGAGTTATTTTAAAAAACTATGCTTGAAATAAATTTTCAAGATGAATGGGAAATTCTCAGATATACTAATTTAGGATGCAGGATCCTGGAAACAGCATTTACTTTAATATAAAAAATTATATTTCAACTCAGGGACTGAAAATACAAATTTTTGATCAAATTTTCAATTTATTATATTATACTATTTATTATATTTTCAATTATTATGTGAAGGTTAATTTGTGTTTTTGTGTTTCGATTAAAAATATAAATTTGTGGAATAATAATTAAATTTCACTTTTCTTTTAAAAGTTGAACATGAGACTTATTTGAAATATTTATTTATGTGTAAAATAATTAAACTTGATTTTGAATATCATCTAAACCAAGCTGTGTATTTCAGAGTTTTAAATTTTAATGAAAACTGCATAAATAATTTTTATTCATATTTTTTAAACAAGAAAATAACAAATAAGAATTGCGATTCCTGATAAAAACATTTAGTTTTATAGCATTTTCGCATTCGTATATTTATTATAGAATTTCTAAAGACTTCAATCACGATCCAAAAAGGTATGTATAATAGAAACTGTAACTTATATGCGTTATTTACTGTAGTTGTTAGCTATAGTTTCTGTCATTGTAATTGTTGTTGTTTTTGTCGGTTAGTGTCTCTTCCTTTAGTCAGCAAACGGCGGCTGTGGCACTTGTTGGCTTGGCTTGGATCCTGCTGCTGCGGCACTTCAAATCTCGCAGTTTGTTTTTGCTGTGGCGCATAGGTGTAACTGTAGTCTGTCTGTGTGTGTGTGTGTGTGTGTGTGGAAGTGTGTTTGCAAGTGCTGCTCAAAAGTTCATGCACCGTGCACTGCTGTGTATATATATGTATATATATATATATATATACATCGTTAGTATACATGTGTGTGTACACATTTAAATGCATGTGTCTGTTTGCCTGTTTGGATGGAGGACAAGTTGGCCACAGCTTCAATTTCGCAGCTGCTTGGTTTGGCTTTGGCTTGGCTGCTGTGTGTCCTTTGGGTCGTGGCATGCACATTTGAATTGGAAATTCGCAGCGTGCTTAATTTTCAATTTGCAATCATTTGGACTGTCGCTTATACAGTGCTAATCAATGTTTGTCGATTTTTTCCTAGCTCTGCTAATTAGTGTCTAAGCATGGCTTATTGCAAAGTCAAGTGTTGTGGACTCTGTTATTCTTGTTGTAGCCAACTTTTGCCCTAGTCTTAAGAATGAACACAGTTTTAATCAGTCAGTCCACAATTTTCCCAGCTTCCCATCCACATTTCTGTGGTTCGAATAAGACGGCGCGCATTTTGGCCAAGTTTTAAAAGGCGAAGACAGACAGGCACTTCACTTTGCTGCTGAGCTTTTTGTAGGTTTTGTCGGTTTTCTTATTTATGCCTTGTGTTGTCTAACAATTTTCTCACACTTTCCATGCTCATCAACGTCGCTTCAACCCGTCTGCTGCCCGCACACACACTTCCTTGGCAAAGGAAAACTTCCCAGACTCAAGTGTGGAAATTTTCACTTTTTTGTCATAATTAAATTCATTTTCGAGTTGCTCTTGTCTCGTTTTTGACTGAGCGAGACAGACACACAGTCTTTGCACTATTTTTAGCTATACATTTACCATTTTTCATTTTCATTACAGTCTTAAGTCGGCAGCATGCCACACGCCCCGCACAGGGCTGGCGTTGCAAGCGTTTCATTTTCATGCAGCTTCCTGAGCCGATGTTTCCGGTTTTGTGCCTGCCTGTGTCTGTTTGTATACTCGCATAGTTTTTGCCATTAGCAAACCGTTCTGAGGACAGAGGACAGGAGGCAACAGGAATTGGCCAAGCAATTGATGCCACCCGCCTCTGCCGTTCTAGGCTTTGTTACCAAGTTTTGGCTTAAGTTGTTTTTAAGTTGTAAATCTCCTCGTTTGTGCAATTTCCCTGCCTAGCAGACAATACCAAAAATACTTTTGCTCTAGCCAAAGCTTACAGGCAGTATCAAATTGTATATTTGTGGTTGGGAATATGAAAATTGTAACTGATATTTATGCTTGTAATGCCAGCATTTGACATTTAGGCCTGTCTGGCTGTATTCCGGTCTGTGGCATGTCCACAATAATTCATTTCAGAAATGCGTGTGCAATTTTTGTTATAAGTATTTCTGGCATGCCATGTGCGAATTTGTTCATTCAGGTTACATTTAAAGTGGGCTACACAATATTCTAACACAATACGAACTGAAAGTGTCTGTTAAAATTATGACTTATTGGAATTTTCTGTGCTCAGTCTGTTGTAGCTGTGGACCTGGCAAAATATTGTAAATGAATGTATTGCGCAAAATGTTTTTTTTAAAAAAAAAAAAAAAACAATTATTTTTTGTCAGCTTTTGGCTTTGAAATGTCTCAAGTTGCTGTTAAACTAAATTGCAGTCTAATGCTTATTTTTAAAATATGGAACATATTGTCTATCTGAATAATTTCACAGTACAATTTTTATTACAACTGAATTCCATTTTCTAATAAATTTTTTAGACAATTTTATCAGTTTATTTTGTAGCGGAAAAAATTTAAGAATTCTGGTTTTATGATTTATGATTTATATAGAGTTAATAAAATATAAATGAATTTATTAAAAATTTGAATTCAGAACCTTTTTAGTAAATTTGTGCTATTAATTATTTTAAGAAATTTCTTATTGTTTCGAAAGCTACAAACGGAAAATATTTAAGAATCTTTGTCTTGAGATATGTATTTTTTTTGTTTTATTAAGAATACCAAAGATACAAATGAATTTTTGTTGTAAATTTTAACTATTATTAATTTAAAGAAATATTTTAATGTTTCGAAAGAAACACCACTAGGCAATATATTCATCCATTTTATAGTGGAAAATAAATAAGAATCTAAGTTTTCTAATACTTTTTTTTTTGTTTACTTTTATAAACATTTTCTAAGATATGAATGAATTAATTTTATATTGAAATTCAGGACCTAACTTAAAGTAATTTTTTACTTTTATTATTTTCATAAAATATTTTAATATTTTAATAACATCTTCATCCAAAAAAAATAAATAAATAAAACTTACCTGGCTTGGAGTTGCTGCCAACGATTTGCTGTTGCTGCTGTACATTCGACTGCTGCTGCTGCTGCTGTTGCAACTGCTGCTGCTGGACATGTTGCTGTTGGCCATTGTGCTGCAGATGTGCAGCTGTCACGGATTGCTGTTGCTGCTGAGCGGCAGCGGCTGCTGCTGCAGCGGGATGTATGGCGAGCAACTTCGTTTCCGGCGGCTTGTGGGGGCCCATCGTGATCTGCGGGGCCCCCATGGCTATAGTAGGCGCAGGCATCATTAAGGTCGACATGGCCAGCATAATTTGCGAGTGAATTTTGGTAGTTTGAAGCGGCTGCTGATGTTGTGTGTTTTATTGTTGTTGATGTGGCTTTTATACTTATTGTTGTTGCTGTTGTTGGAATGCCTTTGGCCAATTGCTTTCTTGCTGTGCGCTTTGTTTCTATTGATTTGTTGACCTCTCCGCTATGTCCTGCACTGATGCCCCGTGTCCTAGCTCGTGTCCTCTACTGCAGTTGCTGAACTCTGTGCCAAAGGTCGTGCGTTAGCCTTTTGTCGCCGCTGCCGTCTCTTACATATGCATTCGCCTCGCTCTAACTGGCTCCGGGCAATGTTATATATGGCTCTATATATAACTATATATTTGCCGGCCACTGTGTGTGTATGTGTGTGTGTGTGTGTGTGTGTAAATATGAAATATGTTTGCCGCTCTGTGCAAGTTTTCTCAGTGAATTTTCACTTTTCGTACTGTGGCTTGGTCTTTGCGCTTATATACTCAATGCTGCTGCTGCTGCTGTGTGTGTGTGTGTGTTGTTTTTATTATTTTTATAATTTTTGCTCGCTTTTCTTTTACGTTTTGCTTATGTGTTTGTTCAACCGGAAATTCACGAACACGAGCGCACTTGGCTTGTAATATTTTTTTTTTTTTTCGTTGTCCTTGCCGCCGTCTTCTTGTCTTTCGTTACGTTACATTCGACTAAGGATATGGGATATGGGTTTATGTATACCCTGCCAGCCTGCCTCTGCCAGTAATCGCAAATTATTTTCCCCAGCTGCTTATCGTGTGGTTGTTGTTGTTGTTGTTATTATTATTGTTGCTGCCTTGTCTGCAGCAATGGCAGCGGAAATTATAAATATTGCTGTCATATGTGTGCCAGACAGCCAAAGAGACGAAGACTTCTGCAATTTCAATGTCTGGGCAAAATATAAGTTAACAAAAAAAAAAAAAAAAAAATGCATTAAAAAAGCGTCTTTATATAGCCAAAGAATACCGGCTCAATGTCGCTTAAAAAGTTGCTGGCAGTAACAACAATAACAACAAGAAAAACAGAAGCAGCAAAAGCAAACAGTTTGCAAATTTTTTCTGTTGACTCTGATGAGTTTACAACGAACTTTAAAAGTCACTAAATGCAAGTGACTGCGAATAAATTTGAACTTTAATAAGTTTTCTCAAAATTGGCATTTCTTGAAATTATGCTAAAACAAGAATCTTAGCTATGTATATAAAAAAAAACTTCACTCTGAGAATTGATCGCTATAAAAGTCATGCTTAAAATGTGCAAAAATAAAATTAAATGATTCACATGACTTTGAATGCAGCACGTTCTGTTCGTATTATAATTTTGCCATAATAATAAAAAATAAAATATATAATATCAATAATCATTACTTGTAAATGCTGTTCTGATCTGTTTCGAGTAACGCACGAATCAAGAGACGAGCGCTTCGCAAACACACACTCTTTTATATCTATATAGTATGAACGATTCTAACGGCAATACGACTTTACGACTATATAAGTCGCTGGATACCCCAAAGAACAGAAACAACTCAAAGCGTACGGTACGAGTTCGTACTAGACCGTTGGGCGACGCTTTTCTTACTGAACGCCAGCAGCATACGCATTGGCCAAAATTGAAAAAGCGCTGTCGCTGCGACGACGACGACGACGACAACAGCGGCGTCGTTGCCGTTATCCTGGCCAGAACACTGCCAGGCGGACAAACGCGGCTGCTGCTGCTGCTGCTCTGCTGCTGCCAGCGAGCGATCACAGCGTAGGCAGTGAATATAACGACGGCGCCGATGAGGACGACGCGACGATGACAACGGGTTGCCATTCCCTACATTTCTCTCCGACGAAGCATTACGACAATACGAACTCAGGACGAGGACGAGGACAGGAGCCGACGCTGTTAGTCCCGTTATTTGCATCGAATAGGCGAGTGAGCACCCAGTAATGCGCTCGTTCATAAAATATTCACGAATTGTTCGCTCTCATTCTCACTTGTGCCGCCTGTCAGCTGCGTTGCTCTTCTCACCACGTCGTCAAATTCTCATCGTCCTGTTCGTTGTTGTCCTCGTCCTCGTCCGCGTCGTTGTTGCTCTCTTGCATCGTTTATATTCTGCCACTGCGCTCCACAGCCGCCATTCACAATATTCCGTTCTTAAACATTATATGACGCTCGTCTAATTCGACTTCGTCCTTTTTCGCAATTCAATTCCCACTGTCAGCCATCGATTCGAGCTACTGCGCCGAATCGTCTATAAATTGGGCGCAAAAACTATTGAATTGTCGAAAAAGATTTGAAATTTTGAATTTTTCTTAAACTAAGCTTGCTTTAAAAATTAAGCCAAAATTATTATTTAAATCGTATTTAAATATTTAAGTCTACAAATTTATTTTAAATTTTTTTCGTCCTTTGAAAATCTCAGTTTTTAATGCTCGTAAAAGACATCTTCGAAAAATGTTCTTTATTCATGGCTGCACGTGAAATTCCCAGTATTTAAATGCCCAAAATTCACAAACTGTTATACTGAACTGAAATTTGAAGTGCACTTAAACACTTAACTAATTTTGCTGAATTATTTAAATATTTAAGTTGCTTATATATATATTTTTAATGATGTAGTGACCTCAAGGAAATGTATTTAATATTTATGAAGCTGATGTGGGACGAATGTCAGTAATATATTTTTAATAAACATATTTAAGGTGTTTTATATTAACATTCAAATTATTCCTTATAGCTTCTTCGACTTTATAATGTGTATAATAAAGCAATTATAATTATTTATGAATTTAATAAATGATAAGTTCTTGTTTTATATTATGTATATATGTTCTTCACAGGATCATTTTTGTAGTCGGTATTTATTTATGTTACTTTTACACTAAGTGAAAGAATTATTAATAATAACTTTAATTTATTTCTGATACATGTAAATAATCATTCTTCGAATTATCACATAATTATATGCATTCACAGCTTGAATGTTAATAGTTCTTCGAACAGTAGTCAAAGGACAACAAAATGTCACCTCTAATGTGTAAAATGAGCTTTTTGTGCTCCTGAGTGTGCAACCGTATTTACATTTAGCATGCAACCACACATATACACTGAAAGGAATGTATATATACAAAAACTTATACACTGAAATATAAGCCCCACTTATTTTCACCATTTCGAAGTCATAATTACTAAATAAAATAACCAGAGCAGCGCTTGGTAAAACTGAACAGAGTACAACAAAACGAACACTGTCAGTTTTTAAATGTTTTTGTTTTTTATTTTTTATATTTTTGTTGTTGCCAATTTTGTTGTTGTTGTTGTCATTATGCTGTTCGCTTTGACAACGGTGGCAGAGACGATAATGAGCGTTGAGGTAGCTGCAAAATGTAAAGAGCATTGCCAAAGCAAAAAAAAAAATAAAAAATGCCAACAAAAACAAGAAAAATACATAATTGCATGCAATTTAGCATGCGACATTATCATTGTTCTGCTTAGCATAAGAATCAGAGCCATTACAAGAGTATACACACACATACATACGTGCACAGGTCCTTGCTGACGGAGAATGTAGAATAAAGGCAAAACGTATTGCAGACTGAGGTGCCGGTGTCCAGGGGACAGCTTACTGTAAGCGCATTTTGTGTCTCACATTGGAGTCCAATGGCTGCGTGTTGCATGTGTTTAAATGCAACAGCGGTGACAGCAACAACAACAACAAAAACAACAATAAGTGTGTATTATAACAAAAGTGATGTAAACAATGAGAGAGCCATGCAAGTCCTCAGCGAGGCAACGACGAGCCAAGGGTCGTTTCTTTGGAGCCCATAAGGACGACTTCTAGTTAGGTGTTCGTATGTGCGTGTTTGTGTATGTGTGTGTGTGTGTGTGTTCGTCAAGACAATTGCCCTTTGAATTTTTTAAATCATTTTAAATGAAAACAAAAACACGATTCCTTGCCACCGCTCGCTTTGCAGTTCATCGCTCAGTTCCTTTGTCTTTTGTTTTATGCCCTGCGCTTGTTAGGTAAATCAGCGTCAGATTGGACTGTGCAGCGTCCGCGACAGAAACAAAAACAACAACAACAGCAGCAACAATAACAACATACAACAATAACAACAACAATAGCAGCACCAACAACTGGAAAACAGTCATGGGTGGCGGAGGGGGGCAAAGTTATAACGTGCTTAAGCGTCTTTAACTAAAATGAGGCTAAAAATATTTCCTCATAATGAAGTGCAGGGGTGTGACCTGTATGTGTGTGTGTGTGTGTGCGAGGTTTAAACAATAGCGCATTGTTTATTGTTCTTGTTGTACTTGTTGGCTGCGCGTTTCTTCTCGCATATGAGCAGAAAATTAGGGTATTGTTTAAGCCAATTAGTGTATTAAATAAAGTGCCAACACGAGTATGGGGCGTATGGGTAATATGGAGTGAGTATGAAGCAACTGGACACAATGAGCATCGTTGTCATTCAAGGATGGGTCAAGGATATTGCAAACTCTATACAAAACTCTCAATGCTGTACACCTTTAAGCAACTACACAACAGCAATAAACACACTTAATGCAGACAAGCTCAGGCAGAGGACCAATAAATTAGGCAGATGCCATTCCCCGTTCAATCAAGGACACGCAAACTCAGCCAAAATCCCAGGCAAACTAACAAGCCACTGACATAACCACTTGCAAGTGCCAAAGAGCCAAAACAGTCAAGTGCGGCAAAACGACTGGAGAAGGACCCTTAAAAGTCTTTACCAGCCCAAGACAAAAGCCGAGCCCAAAATGATGACAACGGCAAAGGCAAACCAAAGGCAAAGCCAAAGGCAATGGCAGTCCGAGTCGTAATGACGACAATGCCGATGCTTTAAACAAAAACACCTAAGCACCTTTTGGGCGACAGTTTTTAGAGTCAGCCCATCGAAGTTCTCGTTCCGGTTATATCCGGAATGTGCAAATTTTCGGTTGCTTTTGAGCTCGCACTAAATAAATTGATGTCCACATGCTCAGGACGACCCAAACAGCAACAACAGGAACGTAAACTCAGAGACATATATATGTATATATATATATATATATAAAGCGCAGTAAAAACGAAATAAGTGAAATATTTATGCACACTTTGGGGCAAGTCCTGTTAAGTCTCCTGGTTAGGTGCTGCCTAATGGGGGTCGCACACTCGGCGCCTTAAATGTTTAAATAGGTATGTCAGATAATGGAAATAAGTATCCGACCGGGGAGTTCAGCTGCTTAATGAGGTTGAGCCTGTACTAAATATAATATAAAAGTGAAAATCGCACGTGTTCATAGGATGTATATATTACACACTCTATGTCTCTGTTTCTCTCAGTGTGAATCAACATTTTGGTTGTTATTTTTGTGCCTACTTTCTTAAGATTGCAGTGCGACATTTTCATGTAGCGACAGCCTACCCATTTGGCTTTTAACTTGGCTAACGATAATTTGTTTCGGCAACTGCTGCCATTGCTACTGGCTTCATAATGAATTTTTATGCGCCTTTATTGTATTTAAGGCAGATATGAAAGGACAATGTGTCCAAAACCAACACTCCCTTCCAGCTTTGGGCTAATGCTATGCTAATTATTAATATTTTTTAATTAAAATATGCTCTAGCCCAAAAACAAAAAAATAGAAGTTAATAAATAAAATAACTTGCTCGCAAGATAAATACACAATATAAAACACAAATAAACACTAAAAAAAAGGATGTAAAAAAGGTTTTCGTTGCCACAAATTGTATTTACAATATTTACACAAAATGAACAAAATAAAACCCCCATTTCTTCCTTACACTCCCACATAGTTGGCATAACACATAATGAACATAAAAAGCGTGAAAACAAATAACTTATGAACAACAAAATTTGATTACGTATTTTAAAATTCAAACAATTATTCAGTTTTGAGGAGAATGAGCAGAATACAGGCACCCCAGTTTACACTGTCCTCTCGGCTTTGGCTGGATAATGATGGAAATCACAATAAAGGGATCTGGCAGACAAATGGTTCTACGAATTATCGCATTCAAATTCGAGTGCTTTGTGGCTAGAACTTAATGTACCGCGAAATAACTTGAATAACTCAAATATAATACACTCAAGTCTCTTTCTGGCAAAATTCTCATATATCGTTGCCTGACAGTCAGTGCGTACTAGGCAGAAATTATGACTGCCTATAACCAAAGAGAAAAGTGTGAACATTTGCAGGCTCTAAGGAAAGGATTTGCCAGTAGAGTGAAGTGAAAGGGTTGAGTTGAGTTGAGTTGAGTTAGCTCTGCCATTCAATATCAAATGAATTGCATTTTTCATCTGCTTGGTTTCTTTTTCACGATTTTTAGCTGTGAAAATGTCTTTTACTTATTGATGGAATTTATTTTTTTAATTTAATATTTACACAAAGAATGTGTTTAAATTGTGACATTAAAAAAATACCTTTTCATTTATAATTTTTTTTATATTTTTTATTATTAAAACAATCCCAATTAATTACTTTTTTAATTTAACAATACAATATTTACATATTATTTTTTTTATTTTAGTTTTGACTGCAAAACACTTTTCATTTAAAAATTTTCTAAATTTTCAATAATTATAGCATTACGAATCCTAATCCAATATCAACTCTGAATTTATTACTGACCTTTAATTTACCTACTTATTATGTCGACACTTAAACAAAATTTTTTTTTATCAGTTTAACTTGTTTCTAAAAAATTAATAATAATAATAATAATTTTTTTTAATAATAATTTTTATTTTAAGTTTTTTAATTACGCAAATTAAGCTAGTGTGGAAAATAGTTTGTTGGAACTTACTTAAATTTATTGTGTAATTTTTTTAATGTTCGATTGATTTGAACTTACTCAGATATTCATTTTTTGTAAATTTCCGGTTTCCTAGTTAAATTTTTGGCATGCTGGGAAACGAGCGACATTACGAACTGCAGCTGCAATATCACAGTAACTGCACATAACTGTATAATTTATATTGGCCATTTCGCTTTGAGTCAGTTACACTCGCACACACACACACATACACACACACACAGATAGAGAGTCACAGCCACACAGTGACTGCCAAAGTGCCTTTGCGACAAAGTAAATTGTAAAATGTCACCCATAAAGCGTAAATTGTAACAAAAAGCACTCGAGGCCACGCAGTGATTTAAATTTGGTGTTCTGTAGGCTCCGGCTGTAAAGTTATGTGTCCCTCGTTCGGGTTACCCTAGCAAAATACGCAGCTGGCGCGGCGGTTTGGCCTACACGCCACTTGGCAATACTGGCGACAAGTTACGCGTACCCAAAACCCCCGACAACACGCACAGAGAGCGCGTCCCAATGTATCTAAACGACTTTGTATGCACGTGTGTGTGTGTGTGTGTGTGTGCAATTTACACAATTCATAATTCATGCAAAAATATTGTAGCATATATATACACATATTTATATATGCATACAGACAGACATTGGCAATGCCGAAGCCGAAGCCTATAAATCTGTGCATTTGTAGCCGCGACAGTCGCAGCTGCAGGCGGCAGGCTGCAAACTCTCGAAATGTAATTGTATCTATGTAACTGTAACTGTAACTGCAACCAACACATACTTAAAAGTGTGTGTGTGTGTGTGTGTGTATGCGCGATTTAATTGAGTTTTGGTATGCAAAACACTGGGCCAAAGTGACAAATTGATTATCAGTTACTGCATAAAGCATGAGCCCTTTAAATTGAATGGAAAATGTATTATGTTATATGGCAATGGCCTGGCTTTAAGCTGGAAACTCTTACAGCAACGCTTTCTGGCATATTAAAAACGGAAACAATTTATTTTACGCACTATTGAACTTTAGAATGAACGATTTTTCTTTGCCGCAATTTGAACAAATATTAATTTTTTGTATATTTTTTTTTTTTTATGCAGTAGTTGCTGCCGTTTGTCGTCCTTCGAAGTTGGTGGACGACTTGCCTTATTCATGAATCTGCTCGGCATGTCTGGGATTTTCTTTTATTTTACAACTGTGGTGAAGTTTTATATTTTATTTTTATTCTTTCGTTTTATATTTTGTTCCTTTTTGTTGTCGACGACAATCAATTTTTCTTCATCACAAAATTGCATTCTTCAATCAGAGAGAGGGATAGAAAAAGAGAGAGAGAGAGAGAGAGAAAGGAGCATAAAGCTGAGAGAGAAAGAGCGAGCTGGCAATGAAAACACAAAAATTCACACTTTATTCATTTCCGTCGACCCCTGCCCCCTGTCCGGCGTATAAAGTGCTGTCTGGTCAACTCCGGCTCCGAGTTGTAAGCAACCAATGTTTGTCCTGCAGGCTTTCTTTCTCTTTCCTCCTATATTCATTAATCAACTTTCAAATCTTGCCACAACAAATGACACGCTGACCAAGTGGCAGGATTGGAAAGTAGTTCTACGCAGAGATGTGCCAAAGACAATCCGCATTGGATTTCCTTATGTAGTGGGGGGCACTTAGCATTAATTTGTGGCCGTTGCTGTTGCCGTTGCCCCTAACTAAATGTTGCAATAAGCAGCGACAACCTGCAAATCCCAATCCCAATCGTATGACCATATTCATCACTCATTGCAGACAGTTAGCGGCCCCAACAGATTTCATTTGTCTCAGTGTCGAGCAACTGCGTCAATTGCCAGCAGCTGGTTAAAGTCTGAAAAAAAGCTGATGCCGGCTGACTTCTGGGTCACGTGGGTGCTTAAGCTTCTTTCTCTGGCACTCAGTGAGTCATTAAAAACCGGAGATGAGTTTCGTTTAATGCGGTTGCCGTTTACAAATGGAATTTTTTAGTGGCCCTGGCCAAAGCAAACAGCAAAGCAGTCAAAAATTCCCAGCCAGCTTCCAATGCAGCATCAACATCTCTTGTAGCATTTCGGCAGCGGAAGTCACTGAATGTGTGTGTGTGCTTTAAGAGTGTGTGTGTGTGTTTACATAAGATGAGTAAATCAGCTAAATTTGTGCGTTTTTCTCATATATATTTATATATATGTATAATACGTTTTTATCATTATAAATTTCCTTTAAGCCCAACGAAAAATTCGCAGTTATCTTTAGGCTTGATTCTGCTTGTAATCAAACTTATGCAATGCTTCTACAACTGGCCTAAATATTGGTTAGAAAATTTAGCAATTTCTTTAAAATTGATGAAAAGGATTCCGAGCTTTTTAATCCAGCTTGCAAATGTTATCATTGGCCTTAGATTATTTTAATCGTCGTTAACATTTCATAAGCCGTTGAGCTTAGATTGTTATTTTAGTGTTATTTCATTGTCTCAATACATATAATTGAGAATTTGTTTATGAACAATTCATATTTTCAGCTTTTGTTGTGTGATCGACAACCCAGAATGAGATCGTCAAATAAATATGATAAATATAAATATAAATAATTTATTTATTAGTTAATGAACAGAATGGCAGCAGTCAAAAGGCAAGACAATTTATGTCGGAGGGTTTTTTTTTTTGTTTTTTTAATTATTTAAATTATTAAGAGTAAAGGCACAAATAACATCCTTACAATTTAATAGATTTTTTTTATATTTAAGCTTCAGCTTCGTTATTTATAAATAGTATAGAATAATTCCTTTCATATTGTGCAAATCATATGGAAAAGTAGCGTTGTAAAATTAATAACAAAGTTTCTTTATTTATTTGCTCTGTTAATTGTTGCTTAAAAAATATATACTCTTAAATACTGAAAACTAGTTGCATTTTGACTATAGTAATAAATTATAATACCTTACTGAAGCGGTATGCAAATTATTGCATATTTGTAGGCCTTGTTTATTGACCAACAAATATATAATTATTCAAATTATATATTTTAAACCAAAATAACAAATGATGATCAAAACGCTTTTAATATTATAACTACATAATTAATGAATTTCTAAATATAATAAACGGATTAATAGAAATAGAGTTCAAAGCAGATGTCAATAAATGGTCGAAATCTTCGAATCTTAAAATGTTTATTTTTTGCTTAGTGTACACTTTTATAGTAACAAGCTCTCTAAATATAATGTTTTTTATATATTTAACACATGTATTGAAGTAATCTAAGTCTAAAAACTAATTATAACTCTCCAACCTGATATCTTATTGGCCTGAACTTTTTATTTCTCTTTTGTTTGGTTTTCCAACATTTTTTGACTGAATTCGCACAACTTTCATTAGCCACATTTGGGGGGAAAAGTTTGAAACGAATCTTTTACAGTTGCATACCAAGCATCGTCGCCTACTTATGACAAATTTTTGGTCAACTATTTATGCAGTGAAAACTTTATGCAGGCCCCTCATATGCCCCGCCCCCAAATATACCCTCAAGCTGTTCAAGTGGGTTGGTCCGAGTGTGTTCAACTATTTATGTTGGGACTGCAAAGCGTAGCCGAAACCAATGAAATTTTCTAAAATGCTTACGACAACGTGCAAAGTGCACTTGCCCCACTCATAAGTGGGGCCTCCTCCCGGCCCTCTCTGTCCAAGGTAAGAGAGTGAACAGGCGGCCTATGGGTGGGCGTGGCATGTTATATATTTTGACTTTAGTTAGTTGGCTTTTACCTTAAGCTTTGCCCGATTTTCGAAACTGGCAAACAGACAGCCAGCCAGCCAGCCAACATATTTTTCTTAACTGAGCTGCAACCACTTGGCCAGCTCTTACGCTGGTGCATGAGCAAAGTGCAAGTGGGTGGTGTTGACTGAGTGGGTGGCTCATGTGTGTGTGTGTGAAATGGTTGGTAGGGCCAACAGCAGCGCAGCGTGTGGGGTAAAAGTTTCAGACTTTTAGAGATTTTATGGCCAAAGTCAACGGTCAATTTGTTTGAGATTTGAACAATTTGGTTGCCTCGGGACTGTGCCTAATTAAAATGACATTAAAGCTGCAGCTTTTGTTCTAAGAAATCTTGCAAAAAAAAAAGAAAAAAGCGAGTCGCATTTGGCCTTCGGCTGAGCTGTGCAGGCTAACCAACCGAAACGTGGACTCTGCTCCATACAAATTGCAGTCAACATGCTGCGCAAGTCGAGCGGAACTGGCAAAGACAAAATGAAATACACATGAGCGGGAACAGGACACAGAAGGCAAACAGCAAACAGCAAAACGGCACAAGGCACAAGGCACTAGGCACAAGGAAGAAGGCAGAAAGCGACGCATTAGGCCAGGCAGTGACAAATAAACAGCAGAAGAAGGGCAAACAAACGAGGATATGTGAGCACCAGCATCAGTAGTAGCTGTAGCAGCAGCTCATCATGAGGCGGCACCAGGACGAGGACAATTCGTCGTCATCAGCAGCTTCATTTTGGATTTAATGTAATACGCAGCGACGCGCTGAGAGCAGTCAAGGGACTGCGAAAGCAGAAAGAGACCTAGAAAATCATTGCAGACATATGAAATATTAAATATGTATGGCCACACAGCACACACAGTTATACAAAAATACACACACACACGTACTTGCACATAAACAATCATTTGGCCCCAAATATGTGAGACTGTGTAGTGAAGCAGCGCGCAAGGAAATGGCTGGCTGATGATCCCATTTCCGAGCGGTAAGTGATGCCAAAAGTCAGTCAGTCACAACAAACAACTAACAGCAACAACAACAACAACAAACAACAACAACAACAACTTGAAGAGGGGTCCAGTAAAAGCAAAATGTGTAGGCACACTGGCAGGCAGCCTTCAATGAGACAGAATCGACTTGTGCATTCGCTCTGCACAGCCCGGACAGCTCCTGGGTGAAATACGGTTCGAGTTGAAAAAAACGCTGCCTGTCAGGGACAGTATGTGTGTGTGTGTGTGTGTGGGGATGTGACTTAAAGGCAGCATCAGCAGTAACATCAGCAGGGCGCTTGCAGGAGCAGCTAGAGTCCTTTTCATTATAATTTAAGCATGGCAACATGACAACGTGGTTAACTTTTGCTTTTCTTTTCCCCATTTTTGCTACATTGTTGCTGTGATCAGTGACTGCGGGGAGTTTTGTGGCCGCTGTTCGGGCTGGCAATATAAAATTGCCTCAAAATGTTTGCCACTTTTATTTTGCTTCTCATATGCTGCTTTTTTTCCACTTTTTGCTTTTTTTTTTTGTGGCCTTTGACATGTTTGCGTGTGTGGCAAAGGTTGAAGCATTTAATGAGCTCAAATAAGGAGCGTGTGTCCTTGTGCAGCGGCACTTGCAGCAAAATGTCTGTTACATAAATTGTGTCAATATGTAAAAAAAACGAATACGATTTAATGAGGTTGGATTATAAAAAAAACGTATTCCATTTATACACTCTAATATAAATCTAATTTGAAAAGTTTATTTATAGATTAATTATATAAGCTATACTTGGACTAAGTGTGGGTTATATTCTACTCAAAAGAGAGCGAAAGCATCTCATGTGATTAAAGTATTAATTATAATTCCATCTACTTACTTCTGTTCAACTTAAATACTTTTTAATTCCCTTCCACATAAGTGTAGATCATTTTAGACGGTCTACATTAATTAGCATAATATTGTTTATAAAAAACACAACTCAAGTACCTAAAAGTTATAAAATAATTGATTTTTAATAAGCACTAATTGCGTTTGTTTTTATTAAAACACCATTCCAGATTTAAGGGACAATATTAAATTACCCTTTCGCCCACTTCAGCAAAGAAAAAATATTTTAATTCAATTGTATATATAATTCTTAAGCGGGAGACAAACAGAAACAAATTTGCATACCATTAAATTTAAGAACCAAACATTCCGCAGAACCGCAAGAAAATCTGATTTCACATCATCCTGCAGCTCCCCTGCCCATTGCCAGGACTTTGCAATGAGCGACATATGCTGAAATTTTGTATGCATAAAACAAACATTCATACAGAGATATATACATTGTACATACATGTGTCTGTCTGTATGGCGCTTTATTATTTACTTTTATGCTTTACGATATTTATGCTTTTTGTCAGCGCTCCGCATACGAAGCAGCCAATGCGATGGGCAATGCATTTAATTAATGAAGAAACCACTGGATACTCTGGTTGGGGTGCGGGGGTACTTTTAATAAGCCTGAGCAAATAGGATGCCAGGATATAGCTGGACGCTGGTCGCTGAACACCCTACCCAGGCTGTGCATTAAGCCTTTGACATGCGCCAATCGTAAATCTTGACCAACATATCTGAGCAATGTTTGCGCAATGCCCTGAAAGCAGAGTTTGGGGGGGCAGCAGCGTGCTGCGGGTGATGGCAGCAGAAACATGGCTGAAAAAATGGCCGCTGGCGTCGCTTTGTCCTTTGACACCAGCACTGACAAGGCCTATGCAAATATTTAGTAAATGAATCAGCGCTTTGTGACTGTTATCATTTATGCCCTGGCTACCCCCCCTTGGCCCATATGCGAGTATACCCCATACATATGTATATGCCACATATATATAGTATCGCAGAGAGTGTCCAGTTTGCTACTCGTTACGCCTGGCAAGGATTTTCCGCTTGGCGTTGTGTATTCCTCGCCCTCCTCGCTCTCCCTCTCTCTCTGACAGGCGACAGCGAATTTGTCAATTTGTAGCAATGACTGTAAACAGACAGGCCGGCAGTGAAGGCTTCAGCTTCGGCTTCGCCATCGGCTTCTGTGAATGTGTGTGTATGTGTGTGTGTATATTTGGGTTTGGGTTCGGTTCGGTTTGGGTGCCAGAGACGCACATGCGGGCCCCTATGAAATTTATGGGCCACCTCGAAGCTCACAGCTCGTGACGCACTTGTCCAGCTATATTGCCGGAGCTGCCAGCGGCTATGCATACAAAACGCTGCGGCAATTATCTCAAATGCAAATGCTCTGCTGTGCACAAGGGGCTGGCCAAAAGGGCGTGGCAATGGCTAAGCACGTAATGAATTGTCTTTTTGGCCATTCGATAAATTTGCGACTCTATGATGCTGCTGCTGCTGCTGTAGCTATAGCTAGCGCATCGCATCGTGTGCAATCCAATCCCCAATGCCCCGTTGCAGACAGGACTCAGGACCATGCAGCGCTGTGCGCTGTAAAGTATGCTACGTTTTATGGTGCGCGTGAAATATGATTCGCGAGCGTAATTAAAAACCATAAGAAATGAAACACAAACAGAAATAAACATGTCATAGCCGAGAGCATGAAATTGCAGATCTCCGGGCATTGCAAATCTTTATAGTTATATTCCGTATCCGTTTTTGTGCCTCTGTGTGTGTGTGTGTGTGTGTGTGTGAGGGCGCAATAAAAATATACTAAAAGAAAACGAGGCAAAGGAGGAAATAAAAATAAAAACGCTAAAATAAAATAAATTGCACTCAAAAATCCTTTTCCGTGCCTGCAACTCATTACAAAATTTTATTACAGATACTTGCCATCACACAGATGCAGATATATACATACAACGACACACACACACACATACACATATTTACAACGGCACAGTTACAGAGATTCTGGTACAGTTTTTTCATACACTCGCACACTCACTGCCAGATAGCTGCATATAAACACAGACTGACATTTAATACAACACTTGATGTCGCTCATTAAGAAGAATTCAGCGCACGAACGCCATTGCAGACACGCCCCCCACTGGCCAAGAGCCCGAACGCCCAAAAAAACTGAGCTGCACTCGAGCGCAGCCCTCGAGGATTTTGAGCGGGGGCGAGAAATAAAATGAAACTGGCGAATACTGCTCGTATGCCAAGCAAAAGTGGAACTTGTTGCCGAATAAACAGCAGCTATTACACACACGCTCACTTACACATACATACACACCATACACATATACATATACATATGTATATGTATGGGGTTGGGCAGGCCGTAATGAGCATACATAACACAGAGACAAGGCTACAAGTGAAAGCCTGTGAGCGCCGAAGGGTGTCTATGTGCGTTACTCAAACAGCAGCCAAGTGTATGATGGTTAGTTATTGTTGTTGCAACTGTTGTTTGTTGTTGTTGTTGCAGCTGCAGCTGCCTGCTCTGCTGTTCTGCTGCTCACGAAGTTGTCACCTGCAGCAGGCAGCAGGAAAGCGGCAAACTGCAAACGGCAACATGACTACAACTTGTCTACATTTCGTCTACTGTGTCTTCAGTCTTCTGTCTTCTTGTCTGCAGTTGTAGACATAAGTATGTGGCGCCTTGTGTGAGAGCCTAACTGGCTTCTCTACCAACCCCCTTACCCCTCTAACTATGACACCGTCTCTGTCACAGACTCTGGCAATACATACGTTACGGCTTACATACTCTTTTTCCACCTACTTAACACATTAGACATTACACTCAAGCTAAGCGCGTGAAAAGTGAAATATCTTTGAAAAAAACAAGAAAAAAACATCTATCTTCGGCACGCCGAAACTATATATTCTTCCAATGGTCTTCTGAGAAAATTTTGAATACTTTTGCATAGTATGAACTATACTATATTTTGACCCAATTGTTCCTATGGCAGCTATATAATATAGTGGTCCGATCGAGCTTACTTTAACATTCAAACTACATAAAATAACAAACTACATCAGTGCCAATTTGTATCAAGATATCTCAAAGATTAAGCCAAAAAGTAAGCAAAGACACAATCGAACAGTCGTCTCGATCAAGAATATATATTTACTTTATGGAGTCTGATACGTCTCCTTCTATACATTACATACTTCTAGACAATATTATAATACCCTTTTGCAAGGGTATACAAATCATATTGAATGTCATAAAAAGAACATTCACAACAATGCGCGTATCTGTATCGCATTGACTTGACAATTGACAATATTGAAGAGCACGCAGATTTGCTAAGTTTTTGCCGAAAATTCCTTTACACGCTTTTTCACAAATCATTTCACTTGATCCAATTTTTTTGTTCGTAAATCGCAATGATTAAACGAATTTAATATCCCAAATATGGGCCCGTTTTGGCCTGTCAAACTTATCATTATGATTGTGCTACGCACTACAAAAGTTTTTATTCACATTTTATACATTCCTTTTATGCGCCAATCAAGGCCTATGCTATCAAGTCAAGCGGTACACAACAACAACAACAACAACAACAAAAAGAAACCCAAGTATGTCAAATTAACAATGTCATCAAAGAGATTTAACATGTTGGCGCTCCATGTTCTGCCCGTCTGCCCGCCTGCCCGCCATCCAGCCAACCCGTGTCCTTCTTGTGCATGCGATTACAAGGCAAATCTTTTCAAAGCTTTTAACAAACACGCTCAACCGCACACAAAATGGCGCTCACACACTAATACATGCACACACATACCCATACACACTCTCGCACTTATAGGGAAGCATGAAGAGAAGCCAAAAACTTTGAATTAAAATGCGTTTATTTGGGCTCTTAACACACTTCAAGTGGGACGGCACCGACTCTGGCAATTGAAACGGGGCGCTTGCGACTATGAGATGCGAAAAAATCTTAACCCAAATAACTTTGAAAACTATTCAAAACATTTACTTAATATTCGCATGCTGGGCCGGCGCCTGGCAGAGGACTCGGAAACGCGATTCTCGGAGCCAAGCAAATGGCGCCCACACGCGCCAAATGAAAGCGTTTTGGTAATCCCTTGTTATCTTGATCTCTTCTCGGTCACATATACAAACATACACACACACACACACACACACACACACACATAAAACATGTTTAATATTAAATCATATTAAAATATTCAAAAGGCTGCTCCTCATAGTCCGGACGGAGTCTAAGCTTGCTAAGCATTTATAAACATTAGCACGCAAACATGGACGCGACCAAAAACGCGTTGGCAAACATAAGCGACCCCGCTTACCGCACCTATCCCCCACATTTCCCCCCTCACCATTCCAGCCTGTGCGACGAACGTGAGCGCCTAAATGTATGCAATGACAAAACCCAAAAAGCGTCACCCAGCAAGTCAGCAAGTCGGCAAACGCAAGCAAGCCCTTCACACACACATATATATATATATATATATCGTATATGTTAGCATACATATGCGATGCGCAGCAGCAGCCACGCCTACCACCACAGCCGCCCTTTTTGTCGGTAAATTGTTTGCAAGCATTTTTGAATAATTTTTTTTTTTGCTTGTTTTTTTGTTTGCGGCAGAAGCCTTTTGAGGCATAAACTGCATGAGTTGTGCTTAGAGAGTGTTTAGAGCTTGCTTAAAAATTTATCAACGGCATGACAAGTGTGACCGCAGGGCGTCAGTTTCGCTGTCGCTGTCGCAGTCAGCGTAGGCGCCTCTGGGCACAAATAATTTGGCGCCCGCATCGTTTTTGCAAGCATTTTTACGATTATCGATTCCTAATGGCTTAGCAACAACTTTTGCCGAAAGTCATCCAAAGACAAATAGTTTTGTTTGTCAAAGCATTTTGCTCAACATACTTCACGCTTACAGCAAGTGTATTTGTGTATTTGTATGTGTGTGAAAGGCAAAGAGTTATGTATACGCCATGTAGGCCAAGCAGGTGGGCAAGGCAGGCACCCAGAAAAGTGTGCAACGAGTAAAGTGTGCGGCGTGTCAAGTTGTTGTGGCAAATGACTTGGAAAGATTACAAAAATGCCACAGAAGCAGTTAAGTCGCTAAAAAGGGAACCAACCGAAGAAGACGAAAGCGTAGAGAAAATGGTTTAAGTCCCGGCCATAGCGATTATGTTTCAAAGATTTCCACCGCAGAGTCTTAACTAGAATTGCTGAAAAATAATGTCTGCAAGAATTTGGATTATTGCTAGACAACTTTAAGACACTGTAAAAGCGCACAGCTCAAAATAAAGTTAAAAATTAATTATTAATCATGCATTTACATACGTATGCAGCAAAGAGCTAGATTCGTACAGAATATCTTTACTCCTTTTATTGCTATTAACAGCCAAACTATCCTCACATTAAAAGTGGATTTTAGTTTCAGCTTTACTGCAACAACTCGTTCCTTGAACACTTTTTGGTTGCCACTGATAGCGCACAGTCCCAAAATGAACTGCTGCAATTAGCTGCGAATTTCATTCGTTGCAAACGAAGCAACTTTATCTTAGCGCCAGCAAATAATTCTGTGTACCCAGGGCTGCGCAGAGGCAGCAAGAGAATCTGAAAAATCTAAAGCACATTTAACACTCTCCAAATGAAAACAAGCTACATAAATTTGGGGCCAGCAATGCCGTCGACGATGTAGAAAAGTATAGCAAAAGTTGCAGTCACACGACGTGGCCAAGATGCCATTTTCCAGCTACAACTGCAGCTTTAGCATCAGGTGCGGCAAGAACATCAACAACAATACCCTCTTACCACTGCCGAATGCTGCTCAGTAGCAAGAAAAGAAAGCAGCGAGCGCGAGTTGCATTTAATTAAACTTAAACATTTTCATTGTCAAGCGAAAAATAATTAGTTGTGTGGCAGGCGGCGGCAAAGAAACGGAAACAAGCAGAGCGCGGCACATGCGGCGTATACGTAACGTGCAGCGGAAGTAATATGGCGCAGACACAAATTGAGCCCACATATGTGTGTATTCTGTGCCTGTCTGTGTGTGTCTGTGTGTGTATATGGCTGTGTTAGGGAAACTGGCGTACAAGTTTCAAAATTAAAATGAATGCACGGCTGTCGAGGCGAGCGGAGCTAAAAAGGATACAAGACTTTTGCACCAACAGACATTTACAAGCGCCAGCACACACATACAGATATAGTAAGACACCGGATGGCAGTTATAAACGACAAAGTCACATGCATGAGCTTGTCAAAAAACGTAGTTAGTCCTTCTGCCAGGAGGAGCAGGAGCCAAAGAATAGTGCCAAGCAAACAAGCGAAAAAACCAAGGCGTTTGTTGTTGTTGTTGTTGCTGCTGCTGTTGCTGTTGCGCGTTGTCGAAATAATGTGCAACATTAACTAACTGCGCCCGAAAGCGACAGCAGGACTATCAGGACGGCCAGGACAACAGGCGAAAGGCTGTCGAGCAGCGGCAGACAAAACTTCACATAAGCTTACGGCTCTGCAAGAGACTGCTGCAACATTATATATTTAGTTAAGGTATTAGCAACAGCAAAATAATCCAAAGTGGCATCAGCCACGTAACACTACGCAACAAAATATTACATATTCTTAGCTACATAAGACCATAATTGCATAATCAGCGATGTAATAAGATTATCTCAAATGTAAAATTCAAAGTAACTTTGGCAATTATTCAACTCTCTCACATGTGATATAATTTAAATGAAGACACTCTGTTTGAAAGAATTTTTGAGCTTGCTGTATAGTGTAATTAGTCTTTGCCAACTGCCTGCAACTGCGTGGATTAATTAAATTAGGAGCATGTCAAACACCAACACTCCTCCAGCCCTTAACCCTTCGATTGGATCACGATGCTGTTGGGGATTTTCCAAGCACTGTGTTCTTTTTTGGGCTATGCAGTCGTCGGGGTGAGTTGCCAGCTAATAAATTCGCTCTAATTATGTTTTCAATTACGCAACAAAGGCCAATTTAATATTTTACAAGGCTATTCGACACGCCATGGCCTCTGATTGATGTGCGTCGCAGTTTTTCGCGCGATTGCCAATTGCAAAAACACGACTCGCTGCTACCAGGGGCGGGGCAGGAGGTGTGGTCAGGGGTCGCGGTTGAGCTCATTGTCTGCCTTCTAATGGCAAATGCCTGTAGATATTTTTTTTCGGGTCTCCGCTTGCCGCGCAAATTTAATGGAAATTCTCGACATAGCAGGGCATCAAATCAATATGTCATGAGAGGCCTGCTGCTGCTGTTGCTGCTGCTGATGCTGTGGCAACAACTGTAACAGCAGCAACACTCAGATGTGTTGACGGTAGGCAAGCAGCGTCAGGGTGTGTGCACGAAAATGACGCGTTATTGCGTATACGCAGCGGCGTCCATATTCAAAATGTTCTATTGCGAGGGAGCTGCATGAACTTTTGATTGAGCTGCCTGTCAATGAAAGACTTTCAAATACTATGTATTTAATTTCCTTTACTTTTTAAAAATATTTTAAAAAATATAATTTATTTTAATTTATCAAATTTAATGGCCACAAAATTTAGAAAATATAATATATAAATTAAAAGAATTTACTAATAATCTATGATTGTTTCCATGGGCACATAAGCAAGTCTATTTTTACAGGGTATTTATTGAGCGCAATAGGCTCGTTTCCACACAGAACCTGAAAATGTCAAATGGCAGCAGAGATGAAAAAAAAATTTAAAAAAAAAATAAAAAAAAAACCTCGCTTGCTGCATGCGCCTAAATCGTTGATTTACGATTCACGCCACACTGAGGAGCCGCCGAATTCAGATGCCAGCAACAACGTACAGAATAACAACAACAGCATAAGCATCAGCAACAACAACAACGACAATTGCGACGAGTATGTGGCAAATGCACGCATGACAGACACGCAGGCAGCCGTGCAAACCACTTTGGCGGCAATACCCTGCCCCACCAACCCCCGCCATGGCTTTTAGTCTGCCTTATATCACACTCATTCCTTTTCGCATTTTTGCATTTTCGTTTTTTGGATGGTTTTTTTTTTGTTGCAGAGCATAAAAAATTTTTTTAAAATTTATTACGTGTCTCCAGCCAATATTTCACTTTGACATGCAATGTCGCGAAATGAAGCTGTCCAGTTGCGGCGGCAGCCCCAGCTCTCAGCCCCAGCCCCAGCTTCAGTTCCCAGAGCGCAGATCCCAGATCCCAGCTTCCCGCATAGCCGCTCTTTTGATTAAACTTGCGACGCTGGACTCCATTTGCATTTCGCTGCTGAAATGAAGTGCAGCACATTTTTGTGTACTGCTGCAGCTTGGTTTGTCAATTAAAATTACGCATACGTCGCGTCAAGCGGTGCTTAATCCTCGCGCCTCCTTATTGCGCCAGCAGCAAGTATAGCGACGCTACTTGGCTCGGCATCTTCCACCAATATTGCAGTGCGTCCATTTAATTAATTTAAAATACCAGTACATATACATATATGGCACTTACATGCTTCGCATATGCAAAATGCTCTCGCGGCCCCATGCCCTCAGTGTTAGCCTGTCCGATGCTCGATGAATTGCAAGGCATTTTATGCGTGCGCAAATGAAAAGGAAATGTTTTCATTTAATTTTATTTTCGCCCCTGGCGCCGTCGAGAAATATCAGCAACAGTAGCGGCTGCTGCTCGCTCGGGGTTGGCATCTTGGCAGGCTCAGGCTCAGGCCAACGGCATATGTATGTGTATGTGTGTGTGTGCATAAGTAGGTCCTGTGTAACGCAAAAATGGCAACGCTTCCAAACATAATTAAAGACAAACAATTGTTGTTGCTGCCGTTTGGCCAGTGATAAACGCACAACAGCAAATAAAGCAATGGCCACAGCAGATCACAACTTACACACACACAAACACACAAGCTATAAGAGCAGCTGGGATCAACGGCAGCCTTCTCTGTGTGTGTGTGTGATCTCAGAAAATATTATTAAATAAAAGGTATACGTAAGGGAACAAAAGTGTTGTGCCATATTTTTGTGCAATTAATTTTTGGTAGCAGCAAAGTGAGAGGCAGTCGAAGTGACAGCAGGCACACAATCAAGGGCAGGCGAGGGAGAGCAAGAGGCAGCAAAAAGGATGCCCATGTTTTTGCAATTATCCTTGCCACAAAAGCAGCTGCAGTCTGTGTAGTGTAGTGCAGTAAGGTGATCCCACAACTTGAAAAAATAAACGCATGTTGAAATACTCTAGCATGTATGTATATATTCAAACACACAGACGCCAGAAAATTGCATTTATGAGGCAGCCGTGTGTTGTGGTTGTTGCCATTGTTGCTGTTTGTCGTTTGGCAAAAATCGTGAAGCATTTTGTTCATCATTTTACTTTCATTATGGTTAACCTTGCAGTTTGATAGCACCTCTGGCATGTGCATCTCAGCATGCCGCCCCCACACAAACACACAGATACACACTCGGTAAAGAGAACATTGCGTGGTACTGGAGGGGGCCTGGCAGTATGGTGGGGTTCGGTGCAGCTTCCGCTCGCTCGGGCAGGAAAACGAGCAGAAGTTGTTGTTCAATTTTCCATTTTTAGTTTGCTGCAGAAAGGTAAAAAAGCACACGCACACATAAATGCAAGTAGGAAAAAAAAGACCATGTAAGATAATGGCAGGCGTCGGTGTGTGTGTGTGTGTGTGTGTTGGTGTGTGTGTGTGTATGAGTGTGTTTATAGTGAAAGCTATGCAAAAACTGTAAACAAACATCAAGCGGCTAAACACAAACACCTTTGAAAGATGCACACGTTGCCGTGTATGAAAGATTGTAACTGCGTGTATATATATTTCTGTGTGTGCGTGTGTGTCTGAGTGTGTGTTTGTGGTGTATGTTTATTAAAGTCAGGCACGGGCACAGAAAACACTTTGCGCGCCCTGAATACGGTAACTTGAACAACGGCAGATCCTGCCACCCCCTTCGGTCCCTCGCCTGTCAGAGGCCGCACTCAAATGCTCAAAGTGAAAATTACATTCCGCATACTCATGCTCTCACTCTCACTCTATCTATTTTACACTTACTCTTTCCTGCTCTCGCATGGAACTGTGCCAGTAAAACATAATTAATATGCAATTTTTTGTTTCTCTGTATTGTATTTCCTTTGCTTTTGCTTTTGCTTCATAGTTTACGGTGCAAAGGAAATTTCCCGTCGCTTTGTCGGCCATCTTGTTTGAGTTGAATATTGTGTGTACCGCGTGTGTATGTATGTATGTGTGTGTGTGTGTGTGTTTATATTTATGCAACACTGCATTTTGCACAACTCAAACCTGCTTAAAAGTTTAAGTGCTTGGATTGATTTTCAATCAATTGCTTACCGAAGAGAGCAAACGGGAGAGAATTAGTGTGAGTGTGCGGGTGTGTGTGTGTGTGTGTGTGCTGACAGCAAAATCCGTTAAATCCATCGGTATACAATGAATTCCATTTCGCTTTGCCGTTAATTATGCTAGACGTCGAGGAGAAAGGAGAAAGGCTAAAGGACTCACGGTCTATAGGCCATATTTCCGTTGAATGAATGCATCATTTGGAGCGTGCTTAATTAGTGTTTGTGTTTTTGCTTTTTAATCCAGTTGGACAAGAAGCTTTCACTAACTATATTAATGCTCCCATACAAATGCAACCATGGTAAAATAAAAGTTTAATATATGCATAGGATAATGTAACCAACAATAATAAAAAAAAGTTTTAAATATCAAAGCAACTTTTGTTGTGACTTTAATTTGATTGATTTTACTTGGATAATGTGATGTTATTTTATTCTTAAATGTTTGCAGAGAGTGGTAAAGAATTTTTCTAAACTCAAGAACTAACAACCTTAGGAGATACAAGTATAAAAACTCTTAAGAATTTGCTAGTTTAAATAAAATTTTATCATATTAATAAAAAGAATTTCTTTATTTTAATTATATGAAATACGCTCACAAATTAGATCCTTCAGTAATTAGAATTTGCAGAAGATAGAATTTGGGAATGTTATATACTTTTGTTGCATCTCTTTTTGATTCAATGAGTACATATATTTTTTATTAAAAAAAACTACCTATTATAAGAATTGCACTGGATTGCTACCTTCTGGTTTCTTGTTTTTGTTAATAGAATTAATTTAAAAAACAGTTTTGTTGTAGCTTTTTGGACTAAACTTACATGCAAACAATAAAAAAAAGTCCAGAAATGAATATTACCTTAAAAAGCAAAATTACTCTATATTGAGAGCGTCGACTGTGTAAAAAATATAATTATACATTATATGATGTTTTGAAAATCAAAAAAATATTTGTTTTAATTGCATTAAATATTTGAAGTAAATAAGCGTTATATGTATTGTTAGCTTAAGCAAACTATCAGCTATGCAAAAGTGATCCGTAACATGTATTTGAGTGTCTATTAGCTTTTAAAAACCTCTACATAACCATAAAGTCTTCCGCCGACCACCATTTTGTAAACCAAATATATGCGGCAGGAAATATTGCATACGCCAAGGCGCCAAACGCAAATGAAAGGCAAACACAATGAGCACAAAGTGCATGCTGGACGTCAACTTCGACGTTGGCGTTGCATGCTGCACGCTGCACGCTGCGTAAGCGAGGCAAACATACAGGAAAGTCAACAGGAGCGGGAAATGTCAGCGGCAACAACAGCAAAATGAGAGAATGAGTGAGAGAGTGAGATAGTGAGAGAAAAAAAACGAAAAGCGAGTGAAAAAAAGTGAAGTGCATGCGAAACAAAAGTAAATAAAGTTGTAAGCGCAGCGTTGAAACGCCAACGTCAGCAGCGTCAGCGTCAGCGTCAACAGAGAACCAACACATCAAAAAAGCCAGCAGGGACAACAACAACAACAATTGCTGTTGTCATTGTGGTAGCAACAACAATTGCAATATCGCTGGCTGACCTTTACACATTGGCAACGTAAATTGTGCTGTGGTAATTTTCTATGCTGCTCACAGACGCAGACACTGAGGGGACATACAGAGAGACGCAGCTGTTGAGGAGCAACCATAACAATATTTTAGAATTTTTATTGATCTTTGTGCTGGTATATAATCATAAATACTATAAAGTTGCAACGCTGCAGCTGAGAAGAGAGAAAGAGAGAGAGAGAGAGAGAGAGAAGCGGCCACTTAAAATGGCATACATATGCGTATGTCATAGATAATCAAGAGATTAGGCACTGCCGGCGGCCCAGAGATGCCACACTCAATACACTCACACAGGCAATAAAACGCGTTGGCAAAAGTAGCACAAGTAATGCTCCACTTGGACAGGCATCAAGAAAAAATTCAAAAGAAAGCATTGCTGGCTCGCTGTCAAAGTATGTGCGAGTGTGTGTGTGTGTCTCAGTATGTGCCACAAAGTGATGCAGCAATAAAATTTGAAACAATAAAAGATGCAGCCCGCAAAAGGGACACAAACGAAGAGGCACTGGCAGAGGCAGCGGGGGGAAAAATACCAAAGCAGTAAGTGGAAATTGCAAAAGGAAAACTCGTATGGCAACTCTGGCAGCGAATTGTAAGTGCGACAGCAGCAGGGTGCCCCCAGCAGCTGGGGTAGCACACAGCTCCTGTGCGTAATCTTAAGCAAGACATTATCACACACACACACACACACACACACTCACACAGACTGGGGCCACTTTTCCGTTTGCAATGAAATGTGCTGCCAAATGTTGCATTTATTTTGTGAGTTTCCGCTTGCTTGGCTGTCGGTCCGGCTGGCTGAATTCCCTGGCTGCCTGGTTGCCTGTCGGCTAACATGACGGAAAAGGCACCACAACAATTTACCAGCCACATGAGCTGAGGGGTGCAGAGAGAGAGTTGGTCTTGCAACACACTAAGAAAACAGATGCCCGACAGTAAACTTGGCAACTGCCACTTCAATAATTAAGTTACCGGGACAACAAGGCACAAGGGTGTGCATGATTTCTTTGTTTATGATCTTGCAAAAGTTTTTGATTTTTCTTTTATTTAAAAAATTTTTTTTAATAGTTCAATTAAGCAATTTCTTTGCTAAGTTATCAATTTTGTACACTACCATGTATAGTTCTCTCAATAATGTATTCTCTATCGCTCTATATTCCTTTCATTCTCACACTCTCTCTCTCATTTTTCAATTTTAAGTTTTAATAAAGACACTTAAACGGCAACTCAGACTCAAAGTTAAAAGAAGCAAACAGCAATGAAAATTCTTCCATCAACAACCCAACAACTTTGAGTGTGGCAAATTGACGGCAACATTTTTGGCGCGAGCTGTTGAAAATTTATAGCACTCGATGGAAACGAGCAATGAAATAAACTTCAAACTAGTTGCCCCGTCTAAAAGGCAACAGCACAGAAGAGTCCAGCTCCCTTTTCTAACTGGATCGTTGCCTCTGCACAAGTATATATGACCATTGACACAGTCAGCCAAAATAAATGGCCGCGACTCAGCAAATACTAGCAATAGCAATAGCAACAAGAACATGAATAGAACTGCAATTGTTTCCTTGAGTGGTGGGCGACACGTGTCCAAATAGATACACTCCAACTGGCATATAGATAAAGTGCACCTAATAAAACTGTAAATTTACGGCGCATAATTTTGCCAAACTTATGTTGATAGCCCAGAGTTAAGACGCCCGACTACACGGCACTCCTCTGACTCCGAAAGTTCATCAAATGGAACGCCTTGACCCTGAAGGCGACTTTGACAATTTCTATGTGAGACTTCCCCCAACGGCTGGTCTAATCGCTTTCTGCACTTAATTTTCTGCCTCCAAGTTGAAGCTGGAACAGAGACAATTACAGTAAGTGACCAAATGCGACGTGGCACATTGAAATTCGCCCAATTGCCGGGCGAAACAGTTGTCAACTTGCAGCTAACTTCTGCCCCAAGCAGAGTGTGTTTCAGTAAGTAGCACATTTTGCCTAAATTCAATGCCCCTCGTTGCCAGGACACCTTAACCCTTCGCTATCGACCAGACGCCTTAACCACATGTGTTTTTCTCTGTCTGAGAGCTCAAACTAACTGTGTCTGTTTGTTGGCCAGAGCTGGAGTATGCTGGCGTCTCCTTTCTATGCTTACTAACTTAACTGGCAGCATCTGGACAAAATGACTTTGTTAAGAGTTTTCGAAACGCAATTTTCTTCATTTCGGCTATGGTTCCGCTTGTCTCTGCCCCAAACTTGACACACAATCACTCTCTCTCCGTCACTCACACTGTCTCTATGTCTCTTTCTAAAGTGTCTTAACCAAAAGGACAATGGCAGCAGGACGACGAATAAAAGTGTCACTTTCTATGGCAATTTCATAATTGCATAAGTGTAAGTGGTCAAGTGCTTTGCAATAGTTGATGCTACAGTGTGTGTGTGTGTGTGTGTGTGTGGTATATGAACGCACTTTGAGAGTGGGTCGCCAGGCATAAATTTTTATTTAGTTGCACACTTGCTAGACTTTTGCTACAAGTTACTTACAAAGTGAAAATTTTCTGCTTTCCCGAAAACCCAACATCCTATGGCAAAATGCCACAAATGAGTTGTGGTGTCTCGGCCCTGGGATATATATATCAACCTTAAGTGCAAAGGTGTTTGTTGTTATTATGCAGCTACGAGTATGTTGCGGTTTTCTTCAAAACTGGCTAGAATTTCAATTAACAAAATGAAAGAAGCAACTCATCAGTTGTTACTATCTTGCCATTTTTAAGCCAACAACTGTCACGTGTCTGGCATTTAACTATCACAGCTCGCTCACAGCTCTGGTCAATGTATCCGTCGGATATGCATGGGTATCTATCAATCCCTGTCATGCTGTATGATTTGATGGCAAACTGTACGCCAATTTTGCCTAATTGCCAATCTAACCTGCAATCAATGGCACCGTTGTGACGCTGTGGATTCATGTTCATGTCTATGAGCAATTGCTGTTGCTGTTGCGGTTGTGTGCGCTCCATGAGCAACATGAACAACATATGCAATATTTTCGCGAGTTTCATCATCAGTCAGCTAAAAAGCCATTTGCAAGTGAAAATATCACCTTTGAAAGTGTCCATGCAACAACACGCATACAGCGTACAGGCCCAAAGCCAAATTGCAATTGACGCGATGTGCGTGTGTGTTCAATTGGGTTGCATTTTTATTTTTTGTGGCCAACTGCAGAAAGTGTCCACTCATCGTCAAAGTCAAAGGACTTTGACTTCTCGATCACGCCTGAACGCTTGTCAGCGCTGAAAGCGATAAGGCAATTAGTAAGCCCATCGCTGGCCAGAACGCAACTGTGCCTGCCCCTCCGAAAAACCAAAAAAAAAAAGTGAAAATAAAAAGGATAGTAACAACAAAGACAACCAAAGGTGATGGCAATTGTTGTTGCTTTTGTGGCTGTTGCTGCAAGTGATGTCAATTATTTAGATTTTTTGCCAATATGCCGCAGCCTGGCATGACGATGCGAATGACGCGGAGTTAATGGCCAACTTGCAGTGAAGATGACTTGCTGCCACGCCTGCATTGCTGCAATCCCCCAACTGCACCACAATGCATCCTTTCGAGCCCCCCTGCTCAGGGTCATTTTAGCCATTCGATTTTTTCTGCCGGCCATCGTTCAGCGTTCTAGGTCCTCTTCCGAGTTTCTTTTGAAATGTTTTCTCTTTTTTTTTTCGTTGCCATTTGTCTGTCCGCTGCTCGGGAAGTTGGTGTTTTGTTTAGATGAATATGCAAATATTTTCCAAGCGAAAAAAAAGTGCAGTGGATTGTGGTAGCACGACGTGGCCATTTTGAGGGCACGATGTGCTGCCGCAGGATGCTCATCATTTCCGCTTAAAATGCAGCAGAATTTAACGTAAAAAGGATTTTTCCTGGACCCGCTCTTAATGTGATCGCCGCAAATTGAAAAACTTAGCAGGCGTGCATAATGACAACTGCAATGGACTTTGTCTGGAGGCGTGGTCGTATGTAGGAGTTGCTGCACTGCACATTTAATATGCAGCGCATCAGTAAACCGAAAATCAATAAAATTGCAAAATATTTCAAATCGAATCGAAGTCCAGCAGCCCAAATGCTGCAGTCCACGACCCGCGGCTCGTCCACTTTTATGACTCCACAGAACTCAAGTGCTTGTGCTGACCAAGCAAACGGCTTCCAGTTTCCAGTTTCCAGTAGTGGCACCTTCTGTTCCTGCCAAAGTAAAATGAAGTTTTGGTCCGGCCATGGCCGCTTCTGCCGATGTCGTTGCTGTCGGGTGTTGTTGCTGCTGTTGGCGGGTGAATTAAATGGACGCTTTGAATTTTTTACGATGCGCACTAAAAATCCAATTTAATGAACATTTAAGAGACACACTCGCCGGCGACGATGTGTGCGCGGCACGTAAGTGAGCATTGCGATTACGTATACGTAACATGAGCGCAAAAGCAGCCAGGCTGAAAAAAGGGCTGCCATATCCTTTTTAATGTAATTGCTTTTTTAAGAAATGGTGCGCCGCCAATGCTGCTGCTCATGATGATGCCGTCTCAGAAAACGCACACGCTGAGTGCAAATCACACACATAAGCGTCAACATGGAATAAAAACAAGCGGAAAAGTAGAAAACTTTTGATGATGATAATGGAAATGAATTGCTAAACGAAATGGCGCTCGGGTCAGCTACAGCTGTGTGTGGAGCAGCATTGGAGCATAGTTAGCAGCTGTTGCGTCCGTTTATCCAAATTCATTCCACAGAATTGATGCCTTGCACCCGCATGTGGCAATAACAATTGAAATTGCACTGCCGCTTGGCCTTGATGGCCAACAATTATAAGAAACAGCATTCGTGAGCTAGTTATCAGCACAAACCCATTGCAAATTAGTTGAAATAATTTTGAATGCTTTTCTTGCCATTTAAAGTGCATCAAATTAAGTAGAGAGTGGCAAATTGCAACCGCAAATTGTATTTGCTCAATGGCGCAGAGCGGGTAATGTGGAAGGCGATCTAGAGTGGACTAAGACCTCCACATAGGCCAGTCAATTAGCAGCTGCCTTTCTATTTGCTTGGACTGTAACTAGAAGCCAACAGCTGGTGATGCCAGCCTGCCTCTAAAATGTGATAAAATAAAACGCAAATTGTAATTTAGTCTTTTACGTCTAGTACACACTCAGTTGTCAGTAGTTGGAATGGATGGAGTATGAAGTAGGGTACCCAGGGCACTTTCCATGTGTCAGAGTATAGTGCCTTGTATTTACATGCAAATATGCAAAGCCTGCTAAAGAGAAAGCCAAGTGGGCTGGGCAAGCCAAATGGCAACTGTGTGTACCTTTTACAGTTCTTGTCAATACAAGTAAATTCGAACTTAGATTGCTGAAACTAAAGCTTTAGCTTTATATAGCTACAGCTGACCTTTTAAGCTGCCCCCAAAGAGGTGAAGGTCGCTTTGAGAAACAGATTTGTTCACTTTAGAAATGAGTTCCAAATACATTATGAAATTGCAATATTCAATTTCTAATTTATTACCATCTAACTGCAAATTATTATATTATTATTTAGCTCAATTGAATGTGTATTTTAGACTCCTTAGTTCAACACACAATCACAGTCAATTTAATGTATGCGATAAGTACTTCTCTCACTCAATATTGTATTATAACCCAACGATCGAAGTATAGGCTGAAGTAAAATTCCCAGCAGCTGCCTAGTCAAGGCACAACAATGGTGAAATTAGCATTAGTTACTTTGTATATCCTTTGAGCAAATTTTGACACGTACAGTGTGTCGAAGTCTTCGTTGCTCGCGTTGCCATTGATACGGGGTAAAGGACTACCTATATTGTGTCCACAAATGTTGCCGTCGAGGCTTGCCACCATATCATTCCATTAACATTTCTGTTCGGTAAGCAAAATCAACACACAAGACGACGAGTGGCAGCTGAGGTTGAACGTTCCCAAGTTTGACTTCTGTCAGTCCACACACATACACATACCATTCATGTGTGTGTCTGTGAGAGTTTGTGTGAATTTTCGCGTAATTTAAAACCTCGTAATGCACACTTTCGCCTCAGGCATTTCACTGACAATACACTTGCCAACACACACACACATTTGGTTCAGTCCGAGACACTTTTCCGAGCCAGGTAGGCAGGTTACTCCGTTCCGCAAAGTACACAAGGTGTCAGGCAACAGTTAAGCTTTACTTACCGCGCCGAATTAAAACGTTGAGACGGGGCACTGTGGCAAGCGGGAAAACGCGCACAATGTAAATTGTTGAGATTTCAGCAGTTGTTCGTGATTCACTGAAAAAAACTGGGAAAGTTTTTTTTTATTTGGATTTCAATGCCTTTAAAAAACAGAACTTAATTTAAATAGACTTGTTGGGGAATACCACATTGCAGAATGGAATATTCGCTTAAGTTTGTTTATGTGGCAACTTTAAAATTATTATGTTATTGTAATCAATATCTGTGATCGATATAAAGTAGCCATTTCCTGGTTTGATTTATTGCTAATTGGGTCAATTCCATTCTATTATATTATAGTTAAATTTAAATTATGCAAATAAATGCAACTATTTTTTTATAAGTATTTTTTATCAATGTAAAACAGTTTATGCCTACTCTGATAAAAGCAGGGTTGCCTAGAGAACATAAAGTTTTATTTATTTGATACAATGTTAAGGAAATTGAAATCAAAGTACCTTATTTTTTTTTTTTTTAAACCTAAAATTTTTTATTATTTTCTAAGAAATTGGCACAATATTTTAAAAAATTATGGTACAATATAAATTTTGTAAGTGGAAACCGTGGTGGATGTAAGTACTCACAGACTGCGACATTGACACCAGCAACCATTTGAGGCAACCACTTGGGGCACCCAACGGCAACGGCAACGGCAACGGCAATGGCAACGGCAACGGCAATGGCAATGGCTGGCAAGCAAAGTAAGGGCAAATATTCAAATATGTTTTTGATGTGATTTGCCGCCCTCGCACTCAATTTGCAGGGACACTTTTAGGCAGCTTTGTCCTCTTTTATTGTTGTTGTCAGCGGCAACACCCCAGCTGCTGCCATTAGTGGTTGCAGCAACATCAACAACGAGCAACATCAACAGGAGCAACAACAATGGCAAAACACTTTGAAATCGAAGACTTTTTCCTAGATCCTTCGACTGGCTGAGTGTTGCTTTTCACTTTTCCCAACCGTAAATTGCCAGCGGGATAATTCGCGGTTTGCTTTTGTTTTCTATACATAAAATGCTTGTATGTATCTATGTTGTTATTTATATTTTTTTCTTTATTCTTTGTTGCATCTGTCGATGCTTGGTCCTGTTCCAGCTGCTTTTGCAGCTCCTGTCACTGTTTACATTGGCATTTTTGCTTGTTACTTGGTTTTCTTGTCGCTCTGCTTTTGTTTTGGTTTCAGTTTATTTCCGCGCTCACTTTCAAAGTGTTGTGTGTTTGTTTTCCTCAACTTTTTCCGCACGCTTTTCTTTCTTTCTGCTTGCTGGCTTTTAATTTGCACGCCACAATTACCATGGCCACCCCGAAATGCAGCGGCCGCAATTAATTACAGCCCTGATATCAAGCCACTGCCGCAGTCTCAGTCGCAGTCACAGCCGCTGCCACAGCCGCTGCCACTGCCACTGCCACTGCTACTGCTACTGCTACTGCCACCATCTCCATCGCCAGTGGCAGTGCCGCCGCAGCTGCGATAAAACTTTGGCAAATGTAATTTTAACAAAACCGCATCGCCGCCTGCTCAAGACAGTCGACTATGGGGCCTGGGCCCGGGCCAGACACAAGCAAAAGATCTTTGCTGAAATCAGCGCTGGTTACATTTAATTATAGCAATCGGGCTCATGCAATATCCGCAAACTCAATTCCTTTCAATGTGCATACCAGAACACAAATACTACAAATTTTTCTCATAGTGTATAATTTGAAATACCTAAATCACATTTCTGAACGTGCTCATAGCTGATGTGGGTATAATTCTTATACAAAAACTTAAATCTGCCTATAGCAGCTATAATCTATATATATAAAACTGTTCAACCTGACTAACTGACAAACTGACCGACTGATTGGCGACTAACGAACAGTTCAAACGGAAGAAGCTAGAAACCTGAACTTTCTAGCATTAAACTTCCTATTATATAGTAGGTTGGCACTCTGGAAAAATTATATATCGGGGAAAAAAATATATCGGGAAAAAGGTGAAAAACAATTTTTAATTTTGTTATGAAAATCTCAGCTGAAGCCTTTTAGGTAGTTCAGTAGGCTACAATTGTCTTTTTTATTTTATTTAAATACACTCCAAAATGATCTAGTTTGAGAATAAAATTTGTAGTATTCTGTGATAAAAATAAAACAATTAATTTTAAGTAAAAGGCTTCGAGGAAGTTTGTAGAAAGTATGCAATTCATTCAATATAATTTTAATTAAATAAGGAGAAATTTATCAAGTGTCAGACAGATAGTCGAATTAGGCAGTTTGCTACGCTGATCAAAAATACTTATACATTTTCTAAATTTTTGTAAATGCGTGACATAATCTCAGAGCAAAAGTAATAACAACCTAATGCTTTTTTTTTATGTCAAATCCGATCATAAATCGTTTGCTTTGACTTTCATAAAGTAACAGTTCAAAATCAAAGTACTCTAACAAATCCAGCTGAAAACGCTGATAAGTCCTTGGCTGTCGTTTTGACAGATACTTTGGCCCGTCAATTTTGCAGGATTGCGAATTGTGGTCAGCTTCCGCCCACTTACTTAACAGCTTCATAACTTACCTGAAAGCTGGGCACCTTAATGTACCTTTACAATATTTTATGGACAGTTAGCAGAGCTATATTTAAGTGTGGCAAGCATGGGTCAAGGATCTGTTGAAACGGTTCAACCGAACAGTGAGTCAGCTTAATGTGTGGCAGCTTGTTAAAGTTGTGCGCTATTAGGAATATATATTTATTACAGTTATTTTATAGTTTTGCCACTAAATCTTTAAGCACGGGCGAACAACAACAACAACAACAGCTACACTGCATCAAGGGACTCTGGGAAATCCGAAATGTTTATAATACTCGTAATGAAAACACGTTTAGCTTTAAACTAGTTATTAGCTTTATTTTGCTGTTGATGGAGAAAGCAACGCCCCGGCAGTCACAGCAGCCAGTTCCTAAGTACATATCCCATCTATCCCACCCTAACACCTCTTGGACAGTTGTCATATTGTAGTGTGTTAGAAAGGTGTGCTTTTTGTTGTGCCACGCCCACTTTTTACTGCATTTAATTCTCTAGTGAAGTATTTAATTTTATGACACGATATCCTTGTATGCGTACCCTGAGCAACAGCAACAACAACAACAACAACAACAACAAGAGAGCGCAGCCCGTTGAGTACAACAAATATGGAATGACTGTCATTTCTTGCATTTAGGGGCACTTTGGGGAGTACTTTGCAACATGTAACACCCAATACTTACACACGCACAGGCACAGACACACTCACACCCACACCCATACACACACCCACACACACACCCACACACCACCTGGCACACACCTTTGTGATGTTGTAGTTGCTGGCTGTTGTTGGTTATGACTCCGCTTTTGCTGGCATCATTAGCGTTAACGTTATGGAGCATTATATTATGATGTTCAGTTATGTTCTGTTACTCAAACTCAAAAGAGTGAAGCAGAAAATGTTGGCCCACATGCCATGGTTATCGTATAATTATGCAGCATTTTAATGTTTTCTTTACTCTGCCGTCGCAATGCGACCCCTCTTTTATTTTCATTCATATGCAAAGTTTCATAACAACAGCGTTACCTCTTTGCACATTCCCCCCTTCCAGAAATACAACTCCTTTTCCCATTTCCCAACTCACAACTCCATCATTCCATCTATCCATTGAAGCTCTTGTCTGTCTCCCTCATTAGCAGCTCACATCAGACATTGGGCTTGAGGTATTCTTTACGACGTGGTTGTCCTTATTTTTCTGCCCAAAATTGTAATAAAGTTGTAAATTTATTTCAATTATTACCTGAAACAAGTAAGAAAAATTTTAAATAAACTTCTTTAATGTCGATAGCTGTATTTTTCTTTCTACTTGCAGCTAATGTTGGCATTTTTGATAGTTTTGCTCTCACCTTTTTCTTATAATTAAATTTATTTGTGTTTTCGATCAGATCCTTTGATCTTTAAACGTTATCTAAACTGTCTAAATATTCTTCAGGTTAGAGATCTAATTTCTTCTCTAACCATCGATTGCGTTTTTAAGTATTTTTTAAATAAATCGAATCAAATAATAATTATTTTTCAATTTTTATTATAAAAATTTTTATTTTTGGTTTTTATTATAAATGTTTTAATAATAAAAATCGACAAATTATTTTTATTTCTGTTTTTTTTTTATTAAAAAATAATAAATAATTTTAATTTCTGAGTTTTATAATAAAAATTATTAAATAATTTTTATTTCTAATTTTATTAATAAAAATTGAAAAATAATTTTTACCTTCCATTTTATAATAAAAATTGAATAACGATTTTTATTTTTAGTTAATTTTTATTTAGATCAAATATTAGGGTTATTTTACAATGTTGTCTAAAAATCAACAAATAATTTTTATTTTAATTTTTTTTTTTAATTATGGTTCCTCATTTATTGAGCGAAAAATCTCTTCTAATGAGTTAAAAAAATGATTTTTTGTTTCCGCTCAACGATAAAAATCATTTTGCATAAAAGCTTTCAATAAATTTTTTTTTATCATAATGTTGATCAGATAATTTTATAGAAACAATCAAGATTAATAGAAATATTTTTCTTTCAATTCATAAATTAAAGCAAAGCACCCATCATTGAATATCTAACACTTCATGCCATATATTTTTTGAACTGTGTGCAATCCACAGCTTTTTTACTTTTCCTTTTGCTAAAAATTTACACTTTTATAATTTGCACTTAATTAAAACTTCAAACTGGCAAAAAAATAAAATTGACGCCTCAAATAAAGATCCACTCAAAAAACTGAAACGGGCGCATTGCTAATGCTCAAATAGAATTTCATTGCATTTGGCTGGCATCCAAAATAGAGCAAAGTTGAGAGAATCTCTATGCTATGGCAGACTTACCGGCCGACACTTAACGCCATGCTTCCAGCTGCCATTACCCCCCGCTTTACGTCCCGCCCTATAGCGACCTCGTCATAAATATTTATGCGATGGCGTTGCGCGAGTTTGCCAAATGCAATGAGGACAACACCGAGAGGATGGCCGAAATGAACAGCAGGAAACGTAAATGAAACTAAAATCAATTTGAGGCCTGCTGATAGCAATCATTGAGATTGAGATTAACGGTATATTGTTTTGCAGCCAAAATGAATGAAATTTCATAAGGTAAATATTTGCAAAAAAAAACAAAAAAAATTAAAATAAAAAAAAAGGAAATGGCATTACTAGTCTATAAGTATGTATCTTAATTTGGCATCGTGTTACCCAAGTGTAAAAAGCTACAAGAACCATCTCCACAGACATTGCGGGGTGGTTGCCTTTTTTGGGCGAGCTGTCGGGGAATAATGCATAAAATTATGTAAATATTCTGAAATTATCATTTAATTTCTAAAATTGTTTATGTTTATGCACGGTAATAAGCAACCAGCAGCAACAGCAGCCGCCACACCAGCCCCGCCCCACGAAACCCCCATCAACAACGCACTTCAGCGCACTTCAACTTAATTAAAAATTACTTTACAGACGCCAAATACTTTTAATTATTTTGGGTTCGGTGGTCGAATGCAAAGATGGCGCGTTGTGTACATTTCATATAACAGACCAGACCCAGACCCTGTCTCAAACTCTCTACCCGAGCAGCTTCTCATACAATATGATTAGCTAAAGAGGGTGAGTGGGATGCAGGTTGGCTATATTCTCGCTAGTTGTTGTTTTTGCATTAAGTTGCCGAAAAAATATGAATATTTTTTAAAACTGAATTACGAGGGCTGGCAAACCCAACTCGAACTCTAACTCTTTTGTATTATTTGAGCAATAAAGCAATTTATACAAACCGCGGGCAATGCCATCAACACAGTTGATGGTTGGCTCCATTGATTTTCCATTTGATTTTATACATTTGTTTTTATGATTTGCCTGCAAATCGAAACACTCAACGCGAATCGCGCTCGGTAATGGTTGATTGCGCGATAGGGGGGTTACTTTCCATTCACCTTTAACCTTCCACCACCCAGCACCACCCTGGCCTCATTTATGGTTGTTATTTTGGTGGTTTCACTGTACGAAGGGGTCACAGTTCCAGCTTCAAATACGCCACGTGATTCGCATTATTTGCAATTTTGGCTTTTTACTTGTTTGCCTTTTTACGCTCTGTTCATAAACTGCTCTGCATTATGGGGGTTATATTTTTTATGCAATACAAACTCTTTAATAATCTTAAAAACTAAGCTCAATAGATGCGTATCTAAGTAAGCATATTATTGACATTCATATAATTTAACTGGTTCAATATAAATTAGTTGTTTTGGAAAAAAATGCTTTATTGTCCCAATGTTTCAATAAAAACTCTCTGAAAAATGATTGCAAACTGACTTGAACTACTACTTATTTGTTAATAGAAGGAGCAGAGAAATAAAGTTCTAAGAACGAAACAAACAGAATTGTATTGCACAATAGTTTATTACAATTTAATATCGAAAAGGTAAGCTTTCTTGGAACAATGAAACTTATAAGGACACTTTTTGCAATCCATTAGAGTAGATAGTCTATTAAATGATGAACATATGATAGGACACGCACACACTCCATCGTCTCTCTATTTCTCTATACTCTATATTTAATTCGAATACACATAAACCTCAGATGATGAGAAAACATAAATATAAACTAAGTTTTTATATTTATATTTATTTTAAATTTATTTGCTTTTGAATTATTGCTCTAAACTTTTTATTATGAGCAAATAACATAAATATAATTTTTTAACTATCGGCAGGGTCTTTAGCAGTCGAGAACTTTCAGCTATATTCCATTCAGACCTGTTTTTTTGTTTTTTCTTTTTCGATTTCATATAAGTACTTTCGTTGATTGTTTGGCGTCAAGTATGCAATTGAATTGTATGCGATTTCTGCTGTTTGCTATTAGATTTAATACAACTGATAAACTGAGAGGTTTGAGTATCTTTATGACTTGGCATCCGGGCTAAGTGCAAGCTTAAGCCTTTGTTGCTTGTTGGCCAAAAAGAAAGGAACAAACATTTCACACTTTTCGTGTAACAACTGCTGAGAAGGATTCACTGAGAACTGTATGCCTGGCACTCAACTTGCCGGCCAAATGCCGAGCGCTTTTAATTAAAAGTAATGTCATACAATTCCATTACACTCGGCCCCAAATGTGTGCGAAACGCATTTACATATCAAACTGGCAGCTAGGAGCTACGAGTTGGAGCAACATAGAGGATGTCTCCTGTCTTCTGTGTTCTGTCTCCTGTCCAGCTCTTGGCGCACTTCCTTCTGTGCCATTCCTTTAACCCCAATCTCCTTGCCCTGTCATTGGCTCTGCTTTGTCATTTGTATTTGTTTTATTTCCCTGCCGGCAGCGCACTTCAAATGTTGCCCACTGGCAAAGTGACAACAAAAGTAAATTAATGTGCGTGCATATACATACATGTGCCCAGACCCATTTCCCATTTCCCATTCTCCATTCCTGATTCTCCATTACCTCATACCTTTTGTAACCCCCTCCCCCCTAGTACTCAGCCCAAAACCCTGTCCCTATCCATGCGTTTTGTGTGTGGTTTTTGTCGTTGCCTTTACAGGTAATTTATTGCATTCTAACATAATGGAAAACATTTCTGCTAGCCTTCTGTTAGATGGAGAGTCAACGACGATGACGACGAGAAGGAAAAGTTGGACGAGAAGGAGAGCGGCAAGACATTAACATTAACTTTATATCCACACATCAGCTGTCGTCGGTTTGATCACCTGACCTAGTTGGTAGAGAGTGGGGAGAAGTAAGCCAGGACTAACTCTATTTAAGGTATATTAGTTGACCCAAATATAAACAAATGACCTGCTCATACGTTTTCATTTCATTTGATGCGTTTTGTCAGCTGAGACCTGCTTCCCCCCGGCTCGCTCCTGCCCCACACAGTATCCAATGCAATCGCAATCGCTTTCAAGTTGCCATCGATAGCTTACTTAAGAACGAATTGACATTAATTGAAGACATGCCGATGGCAAACACAACTAAATAAATACGAGTAACGACAACTGGCCAAGGAATGTGCTGCTTCCTTCTGCTCCATCCACAGATCCTGCTGCTGGTCATGGCCGCAATACGGTGACCGAGTGTAGCTAATGGCAAAGCCAAAAGCAACAAGGCTTCTGTCGATATTGAGGCGGCCGTCCAAGTTTTCAACATGGCAAATTCAATTGTCGTTTGATGCGGCGACAGAACAAGCCGCAGCAAGCCACATCAAGGAGCTGAAGCTGAAGCTGAAACTGTAGTTGGAGGTGGATCTGAATTGGGGGTGTAGCCAGAAGGAGCGCATATTTGCGCAATGCTCTGGCATTCACCTGATGAATTTATCACAGCGTGTGCTTGCAGAAGAGACACAAGAATCGAAGAGACTCCACTCGCCCTGCCCTGCCCTGCCCTACCCTGCCCTGCCTGGCCACACTTCGACTGCTGTCGTTGTCTGCTAAATTGGTTTTCTTTTTGTCAATTGGGGATTTCGATTGTAGCAAGAGGCCACAGCGACGACATCGGCGTTGAAGGTGGCCAGAGAGAAAAAAATGCCAACATAAGTATTAAGTTAAATAAAATAAGAAGAATAACGGCTGGCAGGCATCGTAAGGTAGTATTCCCCCCACCACCCCTTGACCAGGCCCGTCGAGACAAACTGCCGGCGTAAAGTTAAGCGCACAAACATCAATGGGGTCAGCTAATGCTGCCCAGGACCAGGACTAGCAGCAGGACTAGCAGCAGGACCACAACGAGAGCCAGCTCAATTGAGTATTGATAAAGTTGAAAGCTGAAAAAATTTTCGCTTGCTTCGCTTGTTGCCGCGCGTCGTCCCCCAGGGCAATGAGTAAACAATGACATAATGACAAGTGGCGGAGAGTTTAAGTGATAAATAATTAATTGATTTTTGTTGCAACAAAAGCGAAGAGAGCGCTCCAGAGTTGGTGGAGAATCAAGCAAAAGAAGTTCAAATCCAACAACGAGATAAGTTAAAAGGTAGATTAAGATAAATGACGACTCGTTCTCCATCGCGATGGCGAAGGCGAAGGCGAAGGCAACAGTCGCAGCTGTCCCGGCGAGGATGTCCTTGCCATCGACTCCTGTTTGCCGCTGTTATTGCCGTTGTAGTTGTTGTAGTTATTGTTGTTATTTTTAAACACAAATTTGTTGGCATGCCTCTTGTTTGTTCCTTCGCTTGTTTCGCATAATAAAGCAGCAGTCGGATGAGAAGTGAGAATTCTGGAGCAACATCGGCTCGTCCAGCCTCTGGGGAACGTTTGTCCAGTTGTGTCCCTTTTTATTTTTATTGGCTCTGCGTCCGGAAGTTGTGCTATTTATTTCCGCTAGCATTTGATTTTGAAATTGTTATTTTTATATGCCTGGCCGCTGGGTGCGATGCAAAAGGATATCACCAATAGATAAAACATAAATGAGCTACGTTTAATTCCTTAGCGAGCCTCTTATAAAGTTTTAAGAGCGATAAAATTGTCGCTTAATTACGGTATGTGCCAAACATTGAATAGTTGAATAGTTTATTCGCTTTCTGAGCCATTTCAATTTCGTAATTGTATTTATTGTTAGCATATATTCTTTGGAATCGATGCATCGATTTCGTGGCATTGTTGGGTTCACTGCCCAATTGACCTTTTGGACAAAAGACCCAACTTACGCGTTATTTGTCAACAGCACACTGCGTATGCGTAATATGCTTTGTAAAGGCGTCGATTGTAATCTTAAATAATAAACACCATTCAAAAAGTGCAGGTGACACAGGTAAATGGGCAAAGTCGCAGCGTTACATTGGCCTCGACGGTTTTTCATTATTTTTGGACACGCAGACCCAAGAATCCAAGCGGGAATAGATTGGGGGGCGTGAGCACACATCATGCCCCAATGTGTTCCGTCTAATGTTTTCATATAAGCCAGACATATACACACGTGTATTCTCTGTGTGTGTGTGTGTTAGTGTGTTTGTATCGGCTGAAGTATGTTCCCAAGTGAATAATTTGTTATCAGCGCATAATCAACGAGACAACAACCCAACTCGACACACACGGCACTGGGCCGCCACTGGAGAGCGAAAAAGGTAAACAGAGACACCGAAAAGCTGGCACACATACACCACACACACCACACACACCACACACACACACACATGCATAGGCTTAAATACACCGCAAAAAAAAAGGTGAGGTCTGGGCAATTTTTCTTAACGCTGCCACGCATTTGGGCACCTATACCCACTTCAACTTACGAGTACATGCATAGGTTATATAAGTGTGCATGTATTTGTGTGTGTGTGTGTGTGTGTGTGTGTGTGAATGGTTGGGCAAGTGTGTTTGTTGTGTAGAAAATGCTGCCACCATCAAAATAATTACGATACAAGTCGACATGCATGCACATGGTACAGTTTTTTGTAGCGCTCTAAGTGCGTTTGTGTGTAGCAATGCGTGTGCACAACAACAAAAAGTCATTTAGTTAAAAACCTGACTTTTTATTTGCGCTGCGGGCAGCCCCCAAAGTTCAGCTCCACCTCTGCGCTCAACCCATCAACGCCCCGTCGAGTTGTTGGGTTGTCGGGTTGTCGGGCCAACCAGGCGTTGAACACTTCATCAACTCATCAGAGCGCGCCCTTTTTTGCATGTCCTTAACCGTTAAACGTCGCCCGCCACGCTCATGAGCTGCCATTTGTTGTTGCCACACTGGCTGTGGCTTTTTTTTTTGTTATTCCATACATTTATTTGTGCTCCTAGCATTGGACCCAGGCAACGGCTCCAACACCAACACAGAGACAGGCGCAAACCAAACATAAAATACACAAAATTACTCTTATGAAAATTAATAAGTTAACTTTTTTTCTCTGCTCTTAGGTTTTTCTCCAGAGTGTGTGGTTTATATAAGTACGTATATAAGTCGGTAAGTATGTAAATAAATGTATATGTATGTTTTTATATAAGTATGTGTGCATAACCTTTTTTTATATATATATTTTTTTTTTTTTGCTTCATTTGAACGCATTTGCTTGGTGTAATAAAAGTAATTGAAATTAAAAGTAAAGAAACGTGTTGCATGTAGCTGTGTGTGTGTGTGTATGTAAATGGCTCGATGTGTATGTGTGTGTGTGTGTGTGTGTGTGCATTTCATTCGCTTCTTCAAATTAATCCCTAAAGTAATTAGAAAAAAAAGAATCCAAATGAGTTCGAGCAGCAGCCAAGAGGGCATCGAGAGGGTCACAAGCGGAAGGGCAAAATGAGCAAAAGGTTCGTGCTAAGTGCATATTTTGTACGCGGTTTCAAAACTTAAGCACCCCGGCAACCAGAGCCAAGGGGAAAGGGTACTGCGGAGCAACTGAAACGACCCTGAAACAGAGCGCTGCTCTGCTTTGTAGTTCGCACAATATAGAATCAGATTGTCAGAATGTGAATTAAGCCAAAAGACTAAAATATCACAAAATGAAACCTGACACGCTTTGAGAGTGACACAAAATAATTAAAACAAAAGTACTTAAGAATTAGTTTCTTTTTGATCTTTCGTACATCTTTCTTCAATTAACAAATGGTAAAAAAAAAATTGAAGCGTTGCTGTGAAGGATTTATGCTGTCACCCTTTGGTTTCAATTTCACAAATACTAAGATGTGTCAGCAAAACGACAAACAACAGTAGGTCAAAAGCGGGCAGTAGGTCTTCGACAATATTTAAAACTTGCATCATATGCTGAGCATCCGCAAAAGTGGCCAGAAGCACCACACAACTGGCGAATAAAATGTGAAGTACAAACCACACACGCAACAGAGTTAAATGGTGGTGCACACAACGGTGTTGCCGCATGTTTCCGGTTTATTTACCTTAGCTGTTGGCCGTGATGTCCGCTGCTGTCTGCTGGAGCAATGCAAAAGCTCAACTGGCATTGGCTGAAGCCTGCAAATTTCTTTTTTCTGCCTGCTGCACAGAGTGTCACAGTTTTTGGCATGCTCGTAACTTTGTAGCAGTGTTTTGGGGCAAAGCACAGAAAAAAAAGAGAGGAATTAAAATGGCCAGGACGCGCTGCGTCGGCAGTGGCAAAAAGTTATGACTGGCAGCGGAAACGGAAACGTTTTGGCAGCGTGTGAAATGCCGAGCAGCCGAAAACTAAAATGTCGCGCAGAAAAAGTTATGACTGCCGTTAATTTCCAGCCGTCGTTTGAGAGTTCAGATTGCAAAATTGAAAGTTGTGCGAGTTTTGTGTACCGCAATTTGTGTTTCAGATTTAATTCAATTTCCTTTAGCCTACGATTGGAACACAACAGCAGCGTATACGCAATAAGCGCGTTCTTAAGCCGATGCACACACTCACACACTGCGTATATGCGCTTTTGTGCTTAGTTGATCTCCTCTTTGTCTCTCCCGATCTGCTGGCGTGACATTGCATAGCATTTGGCAGTGTTTATCTGCTGCATTAGAGAACGGTCGACATGAGACCCGGACAAAAGCCAAAAGCTGCTCCAAATCGTACACAAACACCTAGACACCCACATCCATATCATGCACCTGGCCCAGATACCATTGCTGCTACTAATGCCAATGCTTATGTCTATGGGAATTTCGATGGCGCGCATATTTGCAAATTGACGGTCTTGCGCACCTTGTTATGGCTGCCAGCGGACAGGGGGGAAACGAGGCAAGCCAGGGTGGTGGTGGCGGGGCAAGAGGCGTGGCACAGTGTCAGTCGCCAACTTCCGCACAACATTTATCATATTTTGGTTAGACCAGAGTCGGTCGCCAGTTCAAAGTCCAACATTAAGTTCCAGGTATTTGCAACTTTTCGACAAAGGACTTTTGGCTGCAATCGCGGCCATAATTTATATGCTCGCCATTGCGCCCTGGTAAGTTGCTGTTGTTGTTGTTGTTGTGTGTACCGTGTCTACTTAGCGCATAATTAGCTGCATGAAGTTTGATAACGAACGGTGAACAGAGCACAGCGGGACAGAGGCGCGACAAAGGTAATTCCAAGCGCCTAAAATTTATACTCAAGCGAAAAATATTCAAATGATGAATGTGGAAATAATGAAGCAACAACCAACCAAGAGGAATAATCGTTTACTTTTGATTAATGGGGTATTTTGGAATTTTTGAAAAGATCTCTGCTTAGAGGTCTATAACATTGCTGGCAATTCAAGCAAATTATCTAATTTGTATATAAATCATCGTTTAAGAATAGTTAATATTTAATTTATTTATTTATTTAACTTTAAATATTCATAAAAGTATTTTAATTTAATTAAGCAATGCTAACACGGATTTTTAAGCAAGAAAATCGGCGTCCAATGGTCTTCTTAATAAATTAAAATTTAACACTGCTCTTTCCTATGGCAGCTATATTATATAGTTCACCGATTATGATTTTATTTAATAAGATTATCTAGAGAATATTGAAAATTTAAAATTGTAATTTTATAAAATAAAACTCATAGGTGATTTTAATATTTAATTTTAATTACTTATAAAAACATTTATATTATAAATTCGGTCCTGTTTTCAATTAAAATAAAAAATTTTAAATTATTAAGCAAAATTGTAGAAAAACTCTCAAAAACACACAGATACACCCGTTTCCCCGAAATTAAAAAGCTAATATATATATACTAAATTTGTACACCAAGATTCACCAAGTTTTTATGAATAACCTCTTCGAAATATTGTGTTAAGTTCATAGAATACCACGTTTAACCCCCTATTTGTATATTGACAACAGAGTATAAAACAGTCACTGTTTTCGCAGTTAAAACACTCTAGGGTATAAATATCTTAACCCTCATACCGCCTAACGACAGATAAAGCAAACTTTTTATAACTCACATATCCATAACAAACAAAGTAAATCGGAAAACATTCAGCAAATAAATAAAAGATCATTTAAGCAAATAAAAGCAAACAAGATACAGAAATCGAAATCGAAAGTGAGAAGGAAAAAATAAAATGAAAAGGCAACCAACATAATCATTGAATGAAAGGTTTTCTTTTTGGTCACACATTCGTCTGTGCGTGTGTGCGTGAATGAATATGTCGGATTGAGTGTGTGTGTGCGTGTGTGTGTGGTGTGATGGCGTGCATCTGTGTGCGCTTTGTTTGCACTTGAAGGCATTAAAAAGTTTGTTCTTTGAATAAACGTGAATGAAGTCGTGTGAAATCAATTGTAAACAGAGTATCAATACAAATGCAAATTCATACATCTGCCAGACTAAATATGTATGTGTGTGTGTGTGTTTAATAGGGTATACAATAAATAAGAGATACGTTCGAAGGAGCAATATTCATAATCAGCTTTGAGCTTGTCTCTGTATGCCACATAAACTCTGAAAAGTGGCAACATTTTTGCGGTAGAATAAAAGCTGCAGCGCCTCCCATTAGAGAAACCATGGAATGCAATAGCAAAAACGCCGAGTCAAATAAATAAAATGCATGCGACATTAATTTAAAACGTGAATAAAGAAGGGAATGTGGACACCCTGTGGAAGATGCAGTGCGACACAAATATTGTAATCATAAATTTTCATAAACAATTTTGCTTGCTTGCAACCAGAGAACAATTTGTGCGCCTTTTTGTACGCTTTCGCGCCCGGAATTGGGGCTGGATGTCCGTGTCCGTGTCCGGATCCGGTTGGCGACCACGACATTTATAATAATTAATTGTGCGCAAATATATGCCGCAAGTGGTCAGCGGAGGCAAAAGTCGTCTCGTACGCCCCTTCTAATAAAAGATAGCGCACTGCAGACTGTAAGTTATTTGTGTCGCCTCGTACATGGAGTCACATGCATTGCAATAGAATTTATAACACATCTGCCACTCACTGTCCCACACTCCCAGATCCTCCTGAGGACCTCCTGGCCCAGGCGAACACACAGTGGTCAGCAGCGAAGGTGTGCGCCGGCGCGCTGTAAACTGTAAATAAGTAGTAGGCAAAAGCGTAACAAACTTTTGTGCGCAACGGAAGCTGCCCAGGACTATCTTGGACGCCATCTTTTTTTAAGGCATCGCGCGCAAGGCCAACAAATTGCAACATTTATTCTGCAAGACGAATGGCGACTGGACAATTTATATATGTGCCCATAATTTTGGGTTGGTCTGAAAATGGAAAACATATTTGTACCCGATGTATGGGTGGCTGTGGCCAGCAGGCAAACGGCGAGCTCATAATAGCCAAAAATTAAAAGCAGTTAACGCCAGAGGCAACACAAGCCAACCCAAGCACGTAGGCATACTTCAGTGTGGAATGCCTTCACGGCAACGTGTGAAATAAATTGCTAAATAAAATAAACGAGCAGAGACACACGGCGACAAATGACTCAGCCACAAAAAGACAACAAAACGAATGGAATTGAGGCAAAAAAAAAACGCAATTAAAAACGATAAAAATAAACGGAAGTGACTATAATGGCGGACAGCGTTTAATGGTCGTTAAGAAAAGATTGCCCAATGGCTGTCTACAAATAAATAAGTGCATATGTATACACAAGTACACGCAAGAAAGCAATCGAATGACTTTAAAGTATGTATTTAAAGATATCATTTATACAGGTATATAAAAAAGGAATGTTGAAGAAAAATAACTAACTCATCGCACACAAAAGGTCTGTCAAAGAAATTGTAATTTTAAAATGTAATTTAAAAATAAAAAATTAATATTACTGCATATGTACCGAAAAGTTCAATCAAATATCATGATAAGGATCTTGTTTGAAGTTTTTTAAATCGATTGATTTAAGTGTTATGCAAATAAAACCCATTTAACATTTCAGCTTTTGTTTTCTCATCCAAATTTTAGCCAGTTTGCAGGTCTGCATGTAAATATCTCACTTTCCGTGCTGTTTTCCGTTTGAGTTTTTTCTATTGTTTATGTTCTCGCTGCTCCATTTTATTATGCGTTGCTTTGGTCTCTGTGGCCAATTTGGCAGTTAATTTTGAATTGTCAGCGAGCACGTTAGGCGTCGTCCTGCTGTGTCCTGCTAAGCAACTGCCCAGCTGGAGTATTGGCTGTCCAGCATGTATTATCGCCTATCGGCGTGCTAGCCACATTCCTCGACAATTAACACGCGAGCCACTTAAACAAACTGCGGGAACGATGGCGATGGCGATGGCAATGGCGATGGCAATGGCGATGGCAATGGCGACGTCGAAATGGCGACCACTTCGATATAACTGTTCGATATAGAATGTCCTGTGGCCTGTTTGTGTTTTGTTATTCTTGTTGCTCCGTTTGTCTGCTTGCGATTTGATTTATTTAGTTTTTGTTTTTGCGTTTCTGTTGCTCGCTCAGCCAACCCTGTAAACCTAAACACCTGTTGTCCTCCTAAGTCCCCAACGACTTGCGTGTGCCGGCAACTTTATTTTGGCCTGAAATTTAATTGCCGTTTGTTTTCGTCATCGTCGTTTGTACGCAACATTTATTTACATTTTGTTAACATAAACAATGCGTAAAAGTTCGATGGCTTTCACAAACGGCTGTGCGGGGGGGATAATTTTGATAGCCAGACCTTGTTTCGGCTCTTAGTTTGCTCCACTTGCGTGCTGGCCTGCTAATAAGCTGCTCAGCTCGACTATTTTGCCCATGGGTTCTTCGTGGAACTGGCCAGGAAATTGGCCATTGTTGTGCCTAATGCGTGTGCTTAAATATGTATGTACTTGTGTATATATGAAATTAATGTGTACCATGTAAATATTGACATGACCACGCAGCTCTGCTTTTAGCAACCACCGAAATATCCTCACTCTTGTATGCTCAGTGGAAGTCAATTAAAATTAAAATTAATTTTCATTGGCGCATTAAAAGCCCGGCGGATATTGCTTTAAAGGTGCAAATTCCAATAAAGGACACAACCAGTGGACCGTGAATCCTGCGATCCCTTAAATAGCTTAAGACAATCATCAAAAAATTCAAAAGAATTTAACAAATCGACTCGACTTTCTTGCTGTGGGAAAACAACTAGAAAATTACTCAATTTCCTGTGCCTGCAGATAGCAAATATGAAATAATGCACAATTCTTAAAAGTAATATTTATTTGAGTTTCAAAAAAAATGAAGAATAAATGCCGCTGTTTGCTTTATACACAAATAAAGACGCTGGAAAGATAAAACTGCTGCATTGAAGTAAAATTTGAATGAGAGGCAGCATTAAAATGCAAAGGTATATTTTTACTTCAATTTTACGAATTGTTATATGCACCATTTGCATTTTAATTTCTTTTCGAATTTTTCCAGATTTAATTTGCGTAATTATCAGGGAAATTGGAGTATAAGGATGCTGTTTTTAATGTCAATGCAATTTCATTGAATTCTTTCAGGTGCATTAAATAAAAGAATAAAATAAAAATGTGAAAGAGGGGGTAATAAATCAGTGCAATTATAGCTAACAGTCTTACGCTTAAAATATTTACGTATATATTAATAATATAATACAATCAATATTTGAATTTTGAGTGTTACAAGAAAACAATTGAAAATTATAAAATATATTTAAATTTTTGATTATATATACATATTTACAAGCTCAAAATTGGATAGCTCTACTTCATAAATTTACTTTTAGCTACTGAGGCGTTCTGCAAATACATATTTGCTAATCGGAATTGGATGAAACGGCTACCTCCCAAGAAATCCAATTTAATTGCCCAACACAATTTCAATTTGACTTTAAGTTGTTGCGTGTTCGATTTTGGTCACTGAAAAATTCGAATCCAAAAATTTATTGGTAGAAAATAATTGGCATTAAAGCGCAAGAGCCGCTGCGTCGCCAGTAATATCAACCACAACAACAACAGCAATCTAAACTGGCAAAATGAGAGCTGAACTCGTGGTAGTCCTCGTCATCGTCAATAAGTCAAAAGTTGGAATTTCATTATGCAAGCCTAAAAGTAGGCAACGCGTTTGGCAGACAAAGAGCCATGAGAATCCTTGCTGTGACGCGGCGTGGATGGCAACTGAAACTAAAACCAAACGCTGCGCCATTGGCTGGCTGTCGTCCTGGCACAGCCCACTCCACTCCACTCCACTCCAGTCCTCCCCTCGTCCTGTGGCCCATTTTGAGCGACAGCATGCTCGGCAAATTTGTCATTTTGCCAAATGTCTAGCGGAGTGAGTTAGTATTCGACGACATCGACGATGGGGAGAATATAGAATCAGTTCGTGAACGCAACAAAAAATCAACTACTCGTTGCGAAGTAAATAAGTTTAAAGAAATGGGGACATGCTCAGAGACAGAATGACAATAATATACTGATTTTTAGAGTGTAAATAAGAAATTTAAAGAAAAAATACACCTAGCCATATCAATACTATTCAATTTTCTATTTACTATGAATACTATTTAATTTGTCTCTATTTTTCTTAAATTAAATATGCCATTTTTCTAACTGCAGCAACTGACATTAGTTATTAACAGAAAGTGAGTTTCATGTTGCGAACAGGAGTAGAAAATTAAATTTCTGTTTGGCACGTCATTTAAATTTAAAATTGTCAGTTTGTTGCTGATGTTTGCATGTGTGTGTAAGAAATTCACAACTGTGGCAAAGTGAGAAAGAACAATTAATTAGATTTACATCGGCAACCAGCTATTGACTTGACACTCTTCATGATTATTGCATTGCGCTTTTACTCTTGTTATTGAGACAGCGACAAGGCCAAGCCAGAGAAAGCATCAAAATAACCAAGACCGCGATAAACAATAGTTGAAACTCTATGGGTAATGCAAGTGTATATAAATACCTAATTACCTACTTAGATCTGGCAGCTAATGCCTTGAAAGAATTGGACAAGGACAACTGGCAGCAGCGATGTCAAGTAATTTTCTAAATCGAAACATTATTTTCGCTGTTGGCGACTGAGACAGCAACAACGACTGCATTAAGAATGAAAATTATATGCGATGGGTTTTTGTGTGTGTTTTGAATTGGGTTTGGTCACTGGCAATGGAGTCGTAAAGTCGTAAAAATTATTTTGTGACAAATCGTCCGCGTACGTGAGCCTCATTTAAATGCGTACATCCCAAAATGATATTAACAATTCAACAAGGAATGCGTTGGGGCTTAGAGCGGGGGGGATTGGTGAGGGGGACTAACCCCAATACTCTGTATACAGTATTCAACTTGGGCTCAAAGGCCAAGCCCAAGTCAGAGCCGCTGAAAAGTGCGCATCAAACTATTTCAACTATTTGGCCACGCACATGTCGTATACCCCATGCCCACATTTAAAAGAATGCTAACAACAACGTGACATGGCTAAAAAGAGAGCGACGCGTCGATGGAAGCCACCACCAGGACGAGTGATGTAATATGCGTCGAAGTATGAAAAGGACTTGGACTTGCTTAGCGTTAGCTAAGCTGTCGCCTGCAAAACGTTCTGCATGTGATATGAGCATCGACGACTCGACCAACGACTACGAGTATAGGGGATTTTGCGGGTTGCCAGAGGTTGCCAGAGGTCGCGTCTGCAGGGTGGTTTTTTTTCCAAAAGCTTTGCTACACTTTTAGCACTAAGCGGTAAATTGCGTGCAATGGAAAATTGTGCGTGAAATGTAAAATCCACTTACGCGATCCACTGACAGCACCAGCAACATTGCAACATTGCGTGTCCATGTCTGTGCCTCGTTCAATTGGCATTCTTCCTCTAACATTGCCTACTCACAACAGTTTAGCACACCCATTTCATGACAATGTGTGTGTGTGTGTGTGTGTGTGTGTGAGTGTGTGTGCAACAGTGCAGTTGTGTCCAATATTGCAGCACCCTTTTAAGCAAATTAAGCATAAGAACACAAAGTGGACGCCATTATGTCGCAGTGCGTCGTCAATGCTGTCACCCCGGCCTTTTGCGACAGCGTTTTTCGCGTTTGCAACTTTCTAATTTATTTATCATCCACTCAAAAATGCGCACACACACGCGCTAATAAACACGCATACAAACGCACTTTGTTAGACACACACTAACACAAACACACACACTCGAAGCGAGCGAGTGCTTTATTTGTATTTGAAGTGCGTGTAAAAGTACTTTTGGTTTTATTGTTATTGCCACTTTTTGTGGGCCCTGCCTGTTGTTGTTAATATTGTTGCTGTTGTTTTAGTTGTTGTTGTTATGGTTCTAGCACTCTTGCAGCTTTTAGATATGGCTGTGGTAGTTTTAAGCGCAATATTTTATGCCTTCCATTTATTTATGCTAAGTACGCACCCCAAAAGCTCAGCGATATCTCTATAGCGATCTGAGTTTGACTGCAATACTTAGACAAATTACCTGGTATGTATTATTATATTAGCTGTTAATTTCGAAAGGTCAATTAAAAAAGAACCTCTTTTCCTTGTCGTACAACGTTTTTAAATTAAATTAAAATAAATATTCGTTTAGAAATTATTTGAGATTAAATTTAAAATTGCGCATCAATAACCGAAAATTGAGAAAAAATTGTTTCCTATTCTCCAATTTATTATCTTTCCACAATAAAAATCTCCTTTAAAAAACATTTTTACAGAATCAGTAACCAATTTAAATTATGGTTTTACTCTGCAAAAAAAAAATTTGCATAGTGTTATTATTTAAATAAACATTAAATCTGATTGACTAAACATTACAACTTTCATCGTGTAGAATCATTCGTTGATATCCTGTGCATTTGCACAGTTGTTGGCCTAATAAAATTCAAAATTATTACCTTATTCACTCAATAAAACATTGGCCTGTCTCTGCGCTCTGCTAACCAATATCGCAGCACTATCATAAAAGCAACGAATCGTGAATGGCCTAACAACATTTTCCACTTGTTCCAGCAATTGTCTCAATGCTCATTTAATTTTACCAACACGAATCGTGTTTCCATGTCGTGGCAAATGACTATTAGGCACTGTAACATGCTTCCATCCACCTGGCAAACGATGCGTAACGGAAGTTTGTCATTTACAGTCTCTGCTGGGTATGGAGAAATGTGTAGATGAAATACGAGAACGATGCATTGATTAGCGCGTGATATTTGTCTATCAAACATGTCATAAATTGACTATCGTAAAGGAATGGCCGTCGAAAATCATTTGACTTATGCATTATGCGAGTAAACATTGAGAAAATCAACAAAGTATTTTACAGTCACTAAAAATGAATATAAATATATACTCGTATTTAAGTAGAAACAACATTGATAGCAGCTGCTCAATAAAAGGGTAAAATAAATCAATAATAAGTAGGCGTGGCGGCATGTCGTATACGCAATTTAATAGCCACAAACATTCGTTCTCCATTAAATTCCGTGTGGCGTGAGGCAAATATAATAAAAAATAAAATAATAATAATCGACAACTTGCATAGGTGACAACATTTCAAATTGTCGCTGAAACTGTCACGCTAATTGTTTCACATGTAGGCATTTTGTTGATTGATTTTGAGGGTTATTGTTGGGTTGTTAGGTGCTTATTATGCAAAATGTTACGTGTTTGCAATCCAATGACAAAAGGCGTCAAGAAACTTTACTGACAAGTTGTGACTTTTGTTCGTAATTGATTAACTTTGAATCGGAATTTCAGTGCCCAATCGAATTGTCCTTTCTGATAATCCCCTAGCATAGACATGTGTAAGTATCTGGTAAGCGCATGTTTTACAAAAAATCCAATTTAATTTTGTGCCACAGCAGGTGTGCTTGCATTTTGCAATCATTATGTGAAGCTCGAAAAGCATTTAACAATAAATTAATTGTTGCTTTTGTACCTAACATATAATAAAGCGGCCATTTGGTTCAGTTATGAAAGGTGGGCAAAAGCAAACTTCTTAGCCAAAAGCATTTTATTAATGAATGTATTGTCAAGCACTTGTATGAGTGTATGAGTGTATGTGTGAATGTGAATGTGAATATGAGTGTATCTGTATGCACGTTTGCCACTTGACTGCTCACACAGCCAAGAGCTGGGTCTTGAATGTGCTTACATATTCATAAATGCATAAATTGAAGGTAAATTCGCAAAGAAAACATCTCCCATCACTTTACATTAAAACTTTTATGCTTCTCTCCATCCCTTGCCTATACTTTCAGTGTTTCTCTATTGCGAAATGCCTGAGTATTTTCTTACATCCACCTGCCACGCCCCAGCTTGCATATCTCTGCTCTATGTTGTTTGCTTTTAATTTTCGAATTTTTGAAATAATGCCTGCAGTTATTTGCTTAAGTGTGCGTATAAAAATCAAGTATACGCACAGATAACGTACCATTTTAGCCCATTTTATATCTGTGTAGCTTCACTCCCGGCTATACCCATTTATGTATGTGCGTGTGTGTGTGTGTGTGTGTCTGTGCGTGTGGGTGTGGTTTTGTGTGTATGATTCTGCATAGGTTATATGTGCAGCTGTGCCAGTGGCGTAGTCACAGATTTATTTTAGGACTGTTAACGAAAAGTCACTTTTTAAACTATTCAGGCAGAAAAGACATAGATATATATATATATAGACTCCTGCAAGCTGCAAATCTTTCAGTTTCATAAAAAAAGCTTCTCATAAATAGAATTCAAACGAGTATTATGCAGATTCTTTCCTTTCATATTTACTACAACAATAAAAATAGCTTTTTGCTTAATATTTAGTATTATGACTTTATAGCGATCGACTCAGTGAATAAAATTTGTGTTAAACATCATTTAAAGCTGCCCTAATGATTATTTTTGAATAGTCTTCTAGTCGTTACGATATTGTTGCTTGTATGTGTTAATTACACCTTAAATAAAATAAATTAAAATACTGCACTAAAACCGAAATTTATGTGCACAAATATTATAGTTATTAAGAGATATATATTTCTCGTTCAAAATTTAAAAATAGTAATAAATTAAATATAATATTCTCGTACATACTTAAGCTACACATTCAAACTTTAAACAGCGAGCTTTCCGCTGTTAATAAATACATATGTTAGGCTATTTAATATTTTATTTAGTAATTTCTTTTAGTAGCTACTTACATAATAACAAAGCTGCAATTTTTGCAGCTGAACCCTTTGACATTGCTTGCCATGATTACAGCTTACTATAATACATAAAGTTTGAAGTTAACATATGCTACAGTTCCCATTTAATTATGGAACAATGCACTTAGCTAGATGGCCATTTTGGCAATTAAGTATGTGGGTTAAAGTGTAGGGAAATGCTGAAGAGTCAATCGGAAACCAGAAATAAGCAATTACTGCATGCAAGTCAAACAGCTATTATAATTTGGTTTAACGCTCAAGTCAAACTCATATGAAGGATATAAAAATGAAGGCAATCAAAGCATGAGAGAAAAGCAGATGAAGCAAGCCTCGAATTGAATGTTCTTCCTACATATGACAAGCAGAAAGTCCAAGCACTAAACAATCAGCAACAAAAACAGACAGAAGAATGCGAAACGCGAAATGCGCAGCTAACTAATCTAATTAGGCAAACAGCAAGGCATATGTGTGCGTGTGTGTGTGTTTGTGTGCGGCATCGTAAAATTAGTTTTATGACAATGCATAAAAATGTTGCATGAAATTAATGAGCAAAAATTAGATACGAGAGTCTCAGGCAACGCCCCTCGCGATAGCCCCAACTCAAGTATTCTATAGCCACAATTGACATTTATGGCGAGTCGGCGTCGATGTTGTTCTCTCTTCGAATAATCGAAATAAAATGCAATTAATTGAATTTATTGTTGCATTTGTTGCTGTTGTCGCATTAAACGCGACCGCGTCATTAAAGTAGAGGCAAATGACAAATAGATGCGATAAAAGACAATCACACAATGCAGAGCTCATAAGGCGGTTCAAATTGGGCTTATTACTCGAGCTGTATAATAAAAATATGTGAATTATTTGATTGGGGATTGGTAATTTGTTTGGTGAGGGAGATATACATATCTAAGTGTTTTTGAAAATGTAGGGAACTGTCAGTTTTGTCGACAGCACTTTCATGGTGCAACGACAAATTTATGAGCTTTAAAATACACATGTCCTATCACCATAAATCATATAGCAGTCGCAGCAACTAGAGGCACAGCTGACAGTCCGCCGGAGAAGCAGACACATGACCAGGAATGAGATGAATGTCCTTTTTGCCACGCAATGCAATTTTCAAATGTATTTCAAATATTGTAACATTGCAACTGTTTTGAATCGCTTACAGACCAATACACACACAGTCATACACACATATAAATATATACACCCTTCCTATATACTAACTATACTACTCAATTGCAGGCACAGATGAAATATTTTGCAGCGGCTTTTGGGATTTTATATTCGGGTTTCCCACTTCCAGTAAGACTTCAAGCAGCTTGTCTACTTCCAAGTTGCCGTTCTCATCGTATTTATTCCTTTGGCACCATGGCACATTGTCACCGGAAGTACCACACATAGACACACACATACTATCTTACTATTCATGTACACCCCCCGTACATATCCCAGTGTCAGTTAGCCGTCGACTTGGCAACAGATCTGCATTGGCTTTTGGCTTTGGCCAGCTGCTGCTCCTTTATAGCTGCATTGAGTGTTCTTTCCACATACCATATATACATGCTACAAGCACATTTATTGCATATACTATATATAGTTTTTTATTTTGTTTATATTGCAGCGGACATTGGCATGCAACTTGTGCGTGTGGCACATGCCACATTCTACATTCCACAGTCAAGTCATAGTTCTGTTTCTGTTTCTGGACACCAGTTCTTACGTGTTTGTTTGGTTGCTTTTCATGTTCATGTCCATATTGTGTGTCTACTCATGAAGTGAGCACACACATTTTAATTGGATCCAAGTTAATAGCATTAGTATTATACTGACTTTTTAATGTGACACATATCAGAGCAAGATCTGTTTTAATTCTTTAAATATGTTAGTGTAAAAGTTAGGTTTATTTAGTGCTTTAGTGCTTTGCTGCCAAGTGATAAATTGCATGGCCACAGCTGCTTTATAGCTGTTGACTTACCTCGTTTTTATCATTTCCATCCAGTTGTAAGCAACGTCTGTCCTTGGAGCCATATCAACTGACCAAGTGCAACGCCCAAGGCCCTATCAGTGACCCCATCCGTGTGTGTACCATCGGTTAAATCCAACAAATGACACAAAACTGCCAAACAAAATCACTATGAATGTCACTTGGGTTTCGTCAGTCGACCAAATGTTGCCGTCAGTCTTTCAACCGCCCGCATCCCTTCGTTTCCCTCCAATTTCATCCTCATGCTCATCTCCGAATCCACCTGCGGGCTAACGAATTTTGACATGTGCCATTATTAGTTCAGCACTCTGACATTTTTTTTGTTTCTGTTCTGCAGAATCCTATCGGGCTTTTGGCTTTGTTTTTGTGCTGGCAATGCGTTCTAGAGTTTTATGACCATAAGAGTTTTACTCCTCAGATGGATGACAGCAATAAAAGCATACACACACACAGACATACACTCGCACAGGGGCACAACCTTGACGTGGCGTGGCCATTTTATCATACGAACACACATTGCTCATACGCAACGTTGGCCACAGGCTTCCTTGCTTCCTTTGGCCTCGTTAGCTGCACTAATTAAACTTGTGCTCGGCTGTTATTATGGCTGCATTGCATGGCATCGGTTAATGTGTGTTACACAACTGGACGCCCATCTGCCACCTGCCACTTGCCGCCAGCCACTTGCCACCTGCCACCCACGAACAGGTTTTTATGTCGTTGTCGCATTGTCTTTTGGAGGCCTTCGAGTCTGGGCCACATAAAAAAGGTCTGCGGCGAGCGTGTTAAGCATTTATGTGTGCGCATCTAATTAAAATAAGTTCGCATGGCAATGGCACTTCAAAGTCTAAATTGTCCTTATGGCTTATTTCGTTTCAACTGCGCAAAGCATACCTTCAGGCGCTGCGGCCCAATGCTTAGGCCCAAGCACCCAGCACCCAGCCACAAAACGACAGCCAGGTGAACTGACTCTGGGACAGAGCAAACAACATTATGGGACAACATTAAAAGCGCGTGTAACGCAACGCAGTCAACTATCTGCGTACAATGTCCACCTGGCTCGGCCCGGCCCGGTCCGGCCGTCTGCATCGCCAGCGTCCTTCCCGACAGATATGTAATTATAATATTTTTTATTAGCTTATCTGATACGCCAACAACAAGGAAATAACATAAATTCACTTGCTGCTGCCTTTTGCCAGGACCAAGCGCCAGTCCCTTTGATTCGCTCTATGAAAAAAACAGCAACAAGGGTAACAAGTTTGCAAAAAATAATGTAGATATTCAAATGCTCTTTAAGAAAGTATTTGAACTCAAGTGTAGTATATTGAGCTCTTGATTAAATACTTACGATTTATTTACCATAACTTTTAGTTATACTTCAGTGCTAAAATATATATTTGACACAAATTGAAGTTAAGTCTTGCAATTTTTAGGGCCGATCAAGTCACATTTTAGGCGACCAAATCAGCATACTCGACGCACATCTAAGGGCATTCGAGCATAAAACTTATTTACTTTAATGCACACATACCTACCACCCCAACTTGTTGTTGTCTCTGTTACTGTGGCTGCTGCGGCGCATTGTTTATTATAAATTTTAATATATGTAGGTGCGTTGCAGGCTGGTGGCAGGCGCAGGTAAAAGATACCAGAGCAGCCATGCCCCATGAAGAGGCGAGCAACATGGTGGTGAGAGCATCCACAGCCACATGGACAACAACAAGGCATCTTTTTTGCTTAAAGCTGTCCAAGGTAAGGTGGAGGTTGAGCCCCAGCTCGAGCCGCAGTTGATAATATAAATGGAAAAACGAAAGGTCGACATTTATTATGAGGCTTTATCAGCAAAGGACATTTGTTTCGTTTTGTGTTATGAACTGGGTATATTTGGCTACTTGTGGAGTAGCAGGATAGCAGGACAGCAGGACAGTAGGACATGCACCCCTCCTCCTCACTCGGCCAATACTTGTCTGTTAAAATGGCTTGCTTCATTATGTCCCGTTGTGGTTGTGCTACCAAGGCGCGTGTTCTCCTTGGGGTGGCATCTGTATCAGTTAGTGGACACAAGCGTCCGGTAATATGCCATTTAGTAATATGGATCCACGTGCCCACGACTTGACCAAAAAATTATAAAAAAGGCAAGTGAGTATAACAACAAATAGCCGGACAGCAGCGAATTGTCGTGTCTGTGGGAAAAACCCTAATTTCACATTAATTTAAAACCCTATCTCAACTTTTTAATTCACGCAACTGCTTTTGATTGATAGCAACGATTCATACATGGTAATTTACTACTTTAGTATACCTACTAGTAGTACTTTTGTCAATTGAATGCCAGTTAATTTCAGTTGGCATTGTAATGTCCATTTTTGTTGCTGTGGCTGTCTGAATGCCATCTGGCTGCTGATATCTGCTATTTCCCTATAACCTCTGCCTCTATTTAGTGTGTGTCTTATTTGTGTGCAGGATATCCAGCCACTCAGGCTAGAAGATGCATCTCTAGCACTGCATGTGGTCTGAGCCTGGCTGTGCTGTGCTCAAAAATGGTTCAGTTCTGTGCTATTTGCGCATTTCCGGTTTCCGTTGCTGTTGCACGTTCTCAACCAACTCCCATGCCTCCATAGATACATTCTTTATATGCAGCAAATATCCTGTTATGCACAGAATACTTCTTATTCCTCTGCCGTTGTCGTACTCAATGTCGCTTTAGTCAGGCAAAAAGAGCATTGGGCTTTGTGCAGAGAGGGCGGGCAATGGCTCTATGCATGGGAATTATTAACTAAACAGTCTGCATTACCGGCAACAACAAGGACATCAGCAAGCCGTTAAGGTAATGCACGTTATGGCGTCTGCATGCCAGAATGCAGCATCGTGCTGGGCATCAGTTGATGGCGTCTATAAAGTCTGCAAAAATATTATGATGTGTGCATTGTCTGAAGTGCCCATGCCAGTGAGATTGTGATTGTGTGCGCCCAGGGACTTTACGTGTACGAAGAGCGTCAGCTCACGATCCTGATCCCCCCCGTTTCGCGTTAGCCCCAGCGCCCATGGTAAGCTCATCATAACATTTTATGTGGCAAGCTTGAGCCAATGTTTTTGGTTGATTCCATTTCTGAGCCGATTTCCTGTATGAACCAGCGCTAAGCTAACTGCAACCAAAACTCAATCCCAATCTGATGTTGAAAATGGGTTGTAAGCTTTAATTTAATCGCAATATATTAAAGAAAAGAATTATAGTTAAAATTAAAAAATAAAAATAAAAATCGCGGGTTAAAAAATACGTAAAAAATAGAGTAAAAAAAAATTTTCAATTTTAGATTTGAGTGAAAAATCAATTGGCCGGCCAAGCCATGACCAAAACGACACTTCCAATGAAAATCAGATTATTAATGAGTGTATGAAGTCTTTTAGGATAACTTTTATAGAAATCAGAATTCTGAAAATACAAAAAATATTGTGCAAAATATTTTAAAATTAAATTTAAATGGAAAATCAATTTGGAGTTCAAAACATGATCAAATGTGGTTTTTCTAGAACTAGTATATTCCAATATAAAATTTTCACTCTTTTAACCAGTTGCTGCTTAAATTTTCACTTTTATATTATGAACATTACAGTTATATAAATAAAACAAAGGCAATGGGAGTTTATAGGCGCACGCCTACAAGGAATTCAAAGGTACAGAAAATGGAAGTGAGTCGGCGAAATCAAAGTCAAATGTAAGTAAATAAAACATATTGTTCTTTATATAGGAAGACATTTTGCAAAATTGCCACGATTTGCAATGCAAATCAAACATAGCGCCATTATTTCACTCACATGCACACACACACACACGCACACATTGTTATATATGCATATATATATTTGCGCGAAAATGTTGAAATGAAAGTGAAACCTCGGCGCATATGTTGTTTTAAAAGCATAAGACCATCTGTCTGTGTGTTGTGCGTTGTGCTTGAAATCATTGCGATAATAACACATACACACACACACACGCACACTCACTGGCATAGCAAGGAATATAAATGGACTTGTGTATGTGTGTGTGTGTGTGTGTGTGTGTGTGTGTGTGTACCGGTCTTAACCTGCGGCAAAGAGCGAAATAACAACTACAGAAAAACGGCAGCAGCCGTGCCGCAAAAAAAACAAGTCACAAAAAAAAAAAAAGAATTGGCAAAAAATATGTTTAAAACATTTTCCTCCACTTTGCATTTTTGTGAGCTTTGTCCTGTTGCCGGCAGTCATACGCTACCCGCCACCCTTGGCTTGCTCCATCCCCCCGCTCAGCCCCTTCGGCCAACACGCCCACCATTTGCCTTAACTGTGCGTGTTTTCATTTTGTCGTTTTTTGTGTTTTTGTAAATTTTTGATTTGTTATTGTTGCACGTGTTGTCTTTTGTCTTTGTTATGACAATTTATGCTTGGCGGGCAACCGAGCCTCAGAACAGGTGGAAAGGTCAGAGGATTGCTATATATACTATATACATATCTATATATATATTCATACAGTGAAATCGCGTTAAATTGAACATGCGCTTGAATTTTTCAACTTGTATAAAAATACCCATTTTACGAACATATTACAAAGTTAAGAAATTGTTATGGTTTTTTGGGAAATTCCGCTTTTATTTTTGGTCAAGTTACCGCGTCTTTACTGTAATTGTAAAAACATATACTCACATGTCTTTATACGGTTGAAATGTTTGATTGTTGAGCTTCTGCCCCGTTACACAAGGAATGAATATTTTTAGGAACTCACTTGAATTACTCTTTCATAAGCAACCTGGAAATTGTACGAAAACAAGACCTACAATATTTACATCAAGTAGATGAATATTTAAAGAATTTGTTGTTTTTCTTAAATTACCAAAAACGGAAGTTTTTATGTGATTTATTGTGTTTCAAAAAGATTATCCTGCAAGTCACTGAAATAAAATGCAATTTTCGTTGTTATTTTTACAAAATTTTTTTTTTTTGCTTGTTTTATTTGTTTTCCTTCAATATATTTATGTATACATAATATAAGTTTTTGTTTTTATCCGTTTAATTTTATTTTTTTTTTATATTTACTGTTTTACTTATATTCATCTTTTCTATGTTGCAATTGTTGTTGTTCATGTTGTTTTATTTAGCTTTTGTAAATTTTCTTAATGCTTCTCTTGCTGGCAACCCTTCGATCATCTCTAACTTCTGCGCTGGCCATTTTTTTTTTATTTTTTATAACTTAAATATTCGAACCTCATTTTTAGTAGCCTGCACTTTTTTGTATATAATTTGTATAATATTTTTCGCTTGCTTTTATTTGATTTTTATATTTATTTTTGTTTTGGTTTTTTGTTTTTGTTTATTTTGGCGCGTTGGTATACAAAAAACGCGACCAAATTTTTGTGTTTTCTTTTAACTATAAATATTTTGTTTCATTTTGGGTTGCTATGCTTAATTTGATTAACCTTTTAATATTCGTTACTTTGTTTCACATGTGATTTCTTATGCAAACGACATTTGTATATCTGTGAATGTATTCGTGAGTATGTCTCTGAATGTGTGTATGGGTGTTTGTGTGTGTGTTGTGTCTATGCTTGATGCCACATTTGTTTTACATTTATATGTATGTATTATATATATATATATATAATTATTTTCTGTATATTTAAAACATAGCTTATGCTTACATTTTTTTTTTTATATTTTTTTTCATTCTGTTTCACTTGTATTTTTGCCTCGTATTCTGTTTAAATATTTTTCCTGTTTGCTTTTTGGTTTTGTGTTTTCTAGTCCTTGTCCTAAAACACACTCAAACATTCTTAAATTTCTACAAAATATTTGCAATACTGCAGTCGATATCTATACTTGTTTATATTATTTGCTATTTGCTTATCATATTTTATGTGTGTTTAAACATACATGCATACATCTGCATATGTATATAGTTTGCACATACATACATAAGTATATATATATATACATATATATATCTGTTTGTCTTTTCTTAATGTTCAATCGCTTTTTAGTCAATATCTATATATATATTTATATGTGTGTATATGTGTGTGTATTGTGAATTTGTGCACAGTTTATCCTGCGTCTTAGTATGATGCTTTTTCCAAAAACCTATTTATGTTTGGTATTTTGTATTAGTTTTATTAGCAGTTTTTGGTTGTTTGCTCATCATTTTGATTCTACATTTGCATTGCGCTCTGTTTACAATATTACTATGTTTTTAAATGCATAAAATGCTTATGCTCTCTGAATTATTGCAAAAAAATATTATGTATTCGTTTCCCAAGTGCCCTTTTGCGTCTGTTTAAAATGTTATTTACTTTTTTTTTGCCGGCGTTTGTTGTAGTATTATATGATATCTAGCTTTACTTACTTTGCTATTACATTTAGTTTGCTAGTTTAACGTTAAATATTATGGTTGGTTTATTTATATAACTTATTTATCTCATATGCATGTATGTATATCCTAAGCACACAACACAACATACTTCTTCATTGTGAATGTCTTGAGAATGATGAATTCTGGAGTGTTTTGTTTGTTCTATGACTCTGTAAATTGTCTGTTAGTCTGTTGTGTAATTAAACATTCAAAAAATCGCACACATATACATACATATTAATGTTCATTGTTATTTATGTTAAGTTTACATTGTTAGCTAACAAAAAACCGCTTGTCTCTGGTTTTGGTTGATTTTTGGTTGGGTTTTTCTTTTACTGCTCTATGTAAATATAAATATATGTATGTATGTATTTATTTATACTCGTATTGTATTGTTGCTTAAATAATACTTTTATTTGATTGATTTAAGGTTTATGTTTTGTTGTAATTTGATTTCAATTTCATTTCATTTAATTTACGCTACGTGCCTTAATTACGCGATCAACTTTCTTCTTTCGAGTTGTGTGTGTGTGTGTCATAAAATTTTGCTAATGGCTCAAGATGCAGCTTTTCAATAATTACACCCCAAATTGACTAATTTGTAATTGCAGTTTTTAATTATAAACTACAATTTTTTTTAATATATTTCTTTGCACCCCTTTCAACATTACCACGAAAAAAAAATTAATTTTCTGTTTCAAATTTAATGACAAACAAATTTAAATGAAATGAATATGTGACAGAAAATATGTATTTAGACGATGAGCTTTTCAAAACATATCAATTGAGCTATAAATGTATTTCCTTCTGACTGAAATCATAAATGAATAGTTGAGGTTTTATTGAGTAAACTGGAGTTTATAGTAATACAATTATTTCTCCTTTATATAATAAACACTTCGCCTGCAGAGTTTGCCATATTTTATTTTCTGTATAGACGCCTATAAATATGTTGATTTGTTTTTTTGTTTTTTTTTTTTGTTGTTTTTGTTGTTACTGTATATATATAAATATTTTGTATATGTATATGTATGTAGACGTATATAAATGTCTTAGCACATTCAATAGTTGCACAACATAAATACTTTTTTTTTTTTTTTGTTTTTTTTATATTTTTATATTGCATTTTTATAACTTTTACTATAACTATATATTTTAGGGTTTCTCTTTAATTAGATTTAGTTTCCAACTTTTGGTTAGCTTCTATATGGAAACTATTCTTGTAACTCTTTACTGATATGTTGCGCAAACATTAACAAACAAACCAATAATATTTGTATATAATTTTTCATTTTCTGTATATTTTTTATTTTGTTTTAAATATAAAGTTTGCTTTTATAAATGTGCTGCTTTTTGTTATAGCCAAAATTCATTAAATTTTTTTTTGTTTTTATTGGTTTGGTCAACAATGTATTTAAATTTTATCCGCCTAAGTTTTCGTTTACGTAACAAAAATCTTTTGTTTCATTTGTTTTGTTTTTTTTTTCTTTTACTTGTTCTTTTCAATAAACAAAATAACAACACAAAAATGCAATTATCGCATCAGCTTCAATCTCTCTAAATCGATTAATCGTTTATCGATCTCTGGTTAAAAATCACATCTACATCTAAGTCGTTTGCTATCATGTTTAAACATGCAATGCCTCTCATAGTCCAACTACTTGTAAGTTCTAGTGCTAAAAACATCTTAATGTACATTACAACTTTCTAGTTTCTTAGGCTATGTCTGTGTCATGGTTTGATTAGGTTTTAACTCTGTGATCCTTGATTCCGGATTCCCACAGAGCACGTATGTGAGCTTGGTTATCCATAGACATGCATACACAACATTGAATTATGTATTCGAACATACATACATATATTCCTCGCTCTCGCTCTCGTCCTCGTCCTTGTTCTCTGCCTATTGCATTTGCATTTCACATCCCGCCCATATACAAAATTCAACTACATTTTTATGTGTGCGTAAAAAATGTTGTTTACAACACCCACACATGGTATTAAACCAGATATATATATAAAAAATAATAATAAAATATTAGATAGATATAGAGATAAAGCGCGCCAAATGCAAATCAAGCCTCATTCTCCACATTCTGTCCCACACACAGACATGTTCAACAAAAATAATTTTTAGTTTAATTGCTCGATACGTACATACATATATAAATATATATATATACATATATATGTATATGTGACCTATTAAATGTAATTTGGTTTTTTATCATTTTAATTGGTTTTCATTTTGAATATTTTATTTGTTATTTATCATTCAAGACATGTGTATGCACATATATATATACAGATATATGTATATATAAATATATAATATATATTTATATGTAGCATACACACAATAATAAGTACTATTATTTACTATATGTCGCTTACTTGTCGCACCTATATATATATATATAGTATATATATATATATTTGTGTGTGTTTATGTATGTATGTATATTTATACTAAGTTATGTATTCACTATGCTATACGGTATGCATTTGTTTATATTAATGTACGTTAGATAAGCATGTTTTGTTTAATACTTACTACATAAACCATTATATCTCTAGTTCACTTTAAAGTGTCTGCATGTTTGTGTTGTTTTTTTAAACTAATTCATGTTTTTTTTTTGTTAATCATCAAACTACTCTATGCACTCAGATAGAAATACTTTGATTTCTATTTATCATGACTGGGACCAATATATAAGTTCTATATGTCTTTGTATGTATGTATCTGTATATATAATGCTCATATGACTATGTACGAATATTTTTGTGTCGCATTTGAAAATTAGTTGGGTATTGTTTGACATCGTGTGTTTTAAGTGTTTATGTTCCTATACTTCGAATTCTATTTATTGACTATTTCTCTCAGGGTTTTTGTGTGGTTTTGCGTTAATTGCTGTTGTCGGTTTTTTTTTGGGCATTGTTGAACATGCGTTAAATTAAAAACGATCTGCTGAATTTTATAGAATTTTTAGTTTTTTATGCGCATTTTTAATTGTTTTTTTTTTATCTATTTTATTATGGATATTCATTTATTATGGCTAAATTCAATTAATATCATTCGATGGCATACTTTGATTGTTTTCAATATATATGTACGGGAATACATGAATACATGCATGTACTTGTGTATCTTGGGCGATTTCTCTAGTGTTAGCTAATCTCTGTGCCATACGTTCCACAAATCTTTAACCCTTGGCAATTTGTTACACCCCCAAACAACATTAATATAGTTTTCATTTTTTTTTTATGGCAATAAATATTGTGTTTCCTAACAAAATGAAATTGCATACAAGTAGGCATATTTCAATCTACAGCCGGACATTGAAATTTGAGTTCGAGGTAGACGACTAAAAGTGAGCTTTTCAATTAAGTGGATACCCTACATTGGCTATAGCAAATTACAAGTTGAAAAGACTTATGGAACATATGTCATGTTTGTCTGTAGATTTTTTTGTTACATTATTCGTGTTAGATTTTGGTTTTGTTCTAAACGACAGAGAACTAACACAATAAATTTGCAGCTAACCATTCATCTTCTGGCAACTGAAATAAAAACATATTCGTTTTATACGTTTATATAAAAGTTCAAAAGGAAGTTTAAAATATTTTGTGTGTGGAAAATTTGGTAATGTTGCTTTGTACATGTCTGTTGAAAAATTTGTTCAAAATCGAGTGAACTTATGAAATCATTAAACATAACAAAATCATTGCAAACTGATAAAAATAAATGAAATGTTTATCTTGCTGCTATTAATTACAAAGCCTGTGAGACAGATAAAACTTAAGCTTGATGCCATTATATATCGAGTTTTCAGTTTTTAGCTTGTGGCTGGATTGCATTGGACTTTCATATTTTTTTTTGTTTTTTTTGCGTTTTTCAACATATAGATACATGTATGTATAATACGAGTATATTATAATTTTGTTTTTTTCAGATACTATTAACTGCGAGTGCTTGTGTATGTATGCTTGTGGATGTTCTTTTGTTATTTTTTTATATTGTTTTTTTTTTCTTTTGCTTGTGGCTGCTGTTTGTAGGAACATGTCTTTCAATTACTGAGCAATCACAAAATAAAGTACTTAGTAGTTGTATGAGCTTTGAATGCGTTAGTATGTTGCAATGGGCTAACAATTGTTTGTAACATTTAGTTGCATACTATAGGAAAATGATAGCAGGAAATGTAAAGTTCACCAATTTGTTTTCACTTTGCTTTGGCTTTGCTTGGCAGTTGTCTATCTGTGTTTTTTGTGTGCGGGTTCTCAGACGTGCTCAGACCCAATTTTGGTGGCGTTCTCATCTAGATCTACGATAGTAATAGGCACTAGTGCTATGTGTGTATTATCAATGTGACATTAAATAGTGTACTAAGTATGTATATATGTATGTATATACTGCTAAGCGACTGTCAATAGCTGCGCTCAAAAGTAGGCAATGTTAAATGATATTCTATACTATGCGATTATGATTATGTGTGTAAGTGTGTGTGTGTGTGTGTGTGTGTGTGGAAGGATGTGAAGGGTCTGTGGCCTGTGGACATCTGCGTCTGCTTTGGTCTGCAGGCTTGATACGCCACATGCAAACATACAAAATTTGTATAAACAAGTGTGTGTGTGTGCGCGTAATTAATTTTAACGCATTTTTAATTATGTTTATTTTAATTTAATTCCACGTTCGCATATATGCAGCTGTATGTGTGTGTGTGGTGTGTGTGTGTGTTTGGGTGCTACATGTATGAGTAAGTATGTTTCGAGGCTGATTTGCACAATACACACACAGAAAACATACTTAATTTATGGTTTTTCCTTTACCAAATTGCTTTTTTATTTATGTTCGCAGTTTTTCGCTTTGTAATTTTTCTTGATTTCCTTTTCAATTAATTATAATTCTATTTATATGCAGCATGCTTAACACATTTATATAAAGCATTAATTTATATGTACGCACGTATGTGGAATGTGATTGCGATCTGTCTGTGTGTCTGTTATAAGCAACTACGGTTCAAAATGTAATTATTTTTGTTTTTGGTTTTTTTTTTAAATTTTTTAATAATTTTTTTGTATTTTTTTAATTATTCTTATTGCATTTGGGGCCTTTCCAAGCCTGCTTACAACTGTTTATGAACTAATTAATCATAAACACTTGCAAAATATGTTTTGTGGGGTTTTTCTTTTTCTTTTATTTTTTTTTAAGCATATTGTTGTGGCTCTACTTTGGTTTTTGGTGCAGCACTCAATATTCGTCGAACGCCAACTTGCCGTCAATAGAATTTTTCTCGGCGCTTCGCATTTATTTACAGCTGACTTTGGTTTAGTTTCTGTTCAGAACTTCTGCTGTACTTAAAAATTTGGATTGTTTTCTTTTTGTTTTGGTTTTTGGTATATATATTTTATTTTTGGTTTACTGTGCCTGCAAAAGTAAAGGATAAACCTTAAAAAATAATATGGGTGTTAGTAAAAATTGGAAAAAAATAGTAGTCGGAATAAAATTATTTATAATGCAGAGAAAACTGTATGCAGCATTTGTTATTTTATATAATTTTTTTTTTTTTTTTGTTGCTATATATACTTTGTTTGCAGTATTTTAAAATAATAAGTAAATTATCAAATAATCTATGTGAGTGTATTTTACGAAGGCATGAGATTAATAAATAAACAATGTTTACAATATTTCTTGTGCATTTTTATATAGGAAGCATACGCTTTTAAGCAGGGTTTATGTAGAAAAGCAAAATCAAATGTAATTAAAGTGTGTATTATTATATTTCAGTGCAAAAAAGGATCAATTATTGTATAGAATTAATATTGTTATTTAAATGTATGTTAGACACAGGTACAATTGATTCTATTAAATAGATGATATATTATTATAAATTAAATATTTATAAATCGCTGAATTTATTAATTTATGGAATTTGATAATTCTATAAATATATTGTTAGTCAGTTTTGTCTAGTCTGCTTTGTAGTTCATTTTACATATTATATTTGTTGGATTAAAAAAATGCACGTAGCTTTATTCTCTTTGTTTTTCTGTTACTTCAATAATATTTTGACTATTAAAAAAATACTACAACATGCGCATTGAAAACTCACAGGCCAGGCAACAATAGGCAACAAAAAATATAAACAAATATGCATAAAATTATAGACAATTGTTCGTTGTTAAAAAATATATATAATGTATATGTATATGTATAAATTTATAAATTTATAATAGACACAAAAAATGTTTAAGCGATATAAAAAAACAACTCTAACGAATTGAATCGCATCGAATTTGAGAATGCATTCAAAACATTCAACGAACATACTAGAAATTTACGACATTTTTTATAATGTGTGTGTATTGTGTAGGTGTGTGTGCGTCGGTGTGTATGTGTGCGTGTGTGTGGCATTGTGGCCTGGCACATACCTGTGGGCTCACTTGGAACTGCTGAATCGGATAGGCAACCACGCCGGCGGCCTGTGGTATGGCGGTGCCGGCCACGCCCGTTGCCAATTGCTGTGCCGGCGAGATCTGGGCCTGAGTGACGCCTTGCCAGGTGGCGGGTATCTGCACACCCATGCTGCAATTGGAAATAAAACGGAACGTGTCCGGGGGCATAAGCAAAGAGTTTGGGGAAATGAGCACACACAATTCGAGATCTGCCTGCGAGCGTCCCTGGAGGATGTTGTTGCACGACAAACGAACGAACAGAGTCTTTGGAACTTCGGCAAGTCGGAACTCCGAGAAACGTAATATATATATGCGACACGAATGCGAGTAACACGCTATGATGACAGCGAAGCATGTGGAATTGTATAATATCATACGCCAGGTAAGCCACAGCGCTGGCAAATGAAAACTTTAGCAATTAGCAAATGAATTCGCTCATCCGTCATGCTGTCGTTATCCATCCCCGGTGTCGGTTCAATCATTTTGCAAAGGACGCGAATGGGGATGGGAATCGCAACGCAGGCACATCAGCTAATGAAACAATTATGCATAAATCGATGGTAATACCATCGAGGTTACCTACCCCATATAGCCCTGCTGGTAGCCTCCATAATGGCTGAACTGATAGCCCTGGATGCCCTGCAGGAACTGATTTTGCACAGCCGCTGCACTGGCCGCTGCTGCGGGTGTCACAGCTGCGGCGGTGGCCGAGGAGGCCGGATAAGTTGGAGTCGGTGAGTACCAGCACCCTGTGGCAGCCAACTGCTGTCCATATGCGGCAGCTGCGGCTGCAGCAGCGCTCACGCCATATGGAAAGCCGGCTGCGGCTGCAGCAGCGCTGTTCAAAGCCTGGCTGGCCATAGTCTGGGAATTGTTGGGATCACCGCTCTCCTTGCCCCAGGAGCACTTGACGGGCTGTGCATTGATTTCGGTATTATGCACACCGACGATGGCATGTGTGGCCGCCTCCTTGGTTGAGAAGCTGCAAACATTTGCTCCAATGAGCTGTTGATATTTGAGGCAAAGTGTCCTTTGAACTTACCGCACAAAGGCATAACCTTTGTCCTTGAAGACACGTATCTCCTGTATAGCGCCGTAGGGTGCAAAGGTTTTCTGTAGTATCTCCTCGCTGAGTGCGGTGAGGGCGCTATTAACGCCGCCCACATAAACGGTGCAATTGGAGGGACTGCTCTGGTTATAGACCTCATCGAAAGTCAACGGCTTGATGTTTTCTATAAGGTAATATATATGAGAACAGAAATTGGCAACGATTTTCATTAGTGGAAATTCATTTCAATATCGCAAACTGATGGCCTTAAGCCACAATTAATGACTGCAGTTTTTATGCCGCTTTCGTGCACAGTTCCTTTTATATATATGTGTATATCGGTGTATATATGTTATTTCTCTTTTCTTTTTTTTATAAACAACTGCATGATTAATATGCAAATTAATTAAGGGTTTTGCCCGCAGCAGGAACGTATACAATGGCGTTGCCTACGTTTTGGTAATTAAAATAACCGCATACACTTAGTCAAAATGTATGAAAGTGTGTGTGTGTGACTGTGTGTGTGTGATTGTGTGTTGCTGTGCGACACCATTTACCGTTGCTTCAATTGTTGTTGCTGCATTTTTAAAATTGTTGCTCTTGTTATTGCATTTTTTATTATACGTATTTTGTGTATATGCATTTTTCGAACTCGGAACTCATACTCAGGGCAACCCACATCGTTGGCCAGGTTGTGGTTATTTTTGTTATTTCAGTTAGTTCTGTTAGCTGGTGCTGATGTTTTTTGGCCCCCTTTACGAGCACGGCTATAGCAATAGCTATATAGCTATATACAACTTTTGTGCACGTATTTGTATGCAAAAGTTACACTAATTACTTCCTTTGAGGTTAAAACAAAATTTGCACTTTTAAAAATAATGTCAGCTTTGCGTGTTTATGTCTTTGTTTAGTTTTTGAACAATTTACAGGCATTGTATGCCCTTCACTCGCAATCCTGTGAGTTTGTTCGATTTGATAAAAATAAAGGTTAACTTAAGCAAGCTTAAATCATTTGATAATTAAATGTTTTAATCTGAATGCCTATAATTAGTACTTGAAATATCATAGCAACGAACTCTCTAGGTCTTTTTCTTTATCACTTGCAAAATATAATTAATCTTATCAAACGTAGCGCACTTATGCCAATCGCATTAGCCTAACAAGTCTGGGTCCTGTTATGCCACAATTTCCACCCCCCATTAAAATACCTTAGCATACCTTACACAAAAGCCTGCTCTCTCTTTCTGCCACCTTCTATCGATCTCTTTCACTCCTGTTGGCTTGCAACAAACATGCCAAATAAAACACAAAAAATATAGCTCAATAGCATGCAACAGGACAATACACAAACACACTACAATCAAAGGCCCAGTTGAGGGTGCAACGTATAACTTAACAAGCTACAAATATTTTTGAAAGCCTTTGCCACAAATCTATACCCCCTTTGCTTAGCTACATATTTACAAGTATACAAACATACGCATACACTGCACTATGGGGAATTTTATCACTTTTTTAGAAAAAAAATCATTTTTCAAGCTGTTAAATTTAACTTTTTAATGGTAATGCATAGAAAATACTTTAAAATTGAATTGCTAGGTTATCAGATATTAAAAAATATATATGAATAGTGTAGAGTCATTAAATGTAAAGTTTGAAATTGGTAACTTTAGTAACAACTATCTAAAATTCTACGCATAATTTTAATTCTACCACATGACTTCAATATATGCAATGATGACAACCGAAAATGAGGAAAATGTAAAAAAAAAATTTTAATAATTGTTTTTGGGAAAAATTATTTATTTTAAAAAAAAAATAGTCAAAAAAAATGTAAAAAAAATTATAATAATTGTTTTCCCAAAAACTCTTAAAAAACATATTTATGGCGTTGGAAAAAAATATTTATTTATTTAAAAAAAAAATAGTAGAATTACCCATAGTGCACTGTCACTCACACACACAAACAAACACACACACACACATGTAAACCAACTGAGAGGGGCATGCAACCGGCATGAGCGCAATGCTTCACTAATTTGCACTTTGCTTTGTGTTTGTGCCTTCGTTTCGTTTCTTTGCTGTTATTTTTTTTTAATGATTTTCTTTTTACGCTTTTAAATACGTGTAATTAAATTTGGTTATACACGTGTATATGTATGTAGGGTGAGAGTTGCACAAATGGGCGCAAAATAAATACACAAACAAACATATGTATTTGTACGTGCTTAGCCTTGAGGGGAACTGTAGTTGCTGTTTGTTGTACTCCTGGCCAACTTTGTAATGAGTGGGACAGTTCCTTTTTATACTTCAGTCCCAAAGGGGAAAATATATACTGGGTCTGTGCAATATGCGTCCGAATAAACGCAATAACGCCACAATGGTATAACTAGAGACAGCGTATATAATATAAGGATTCTGTTGATCTTATATACTAATATAATCAAATATTTTACCCGAAAATACGTCGACAGCTTTTAGTTTTTATTTAATTATTTAGATGTGATTTATTTGTTGTTGTGCTGTGAGTTTAAGTGTGGACATAAGTTATTAACACGTTAAGACTAAAGACAACGTTTCGCGGGTCAGCTAAATAATTAATAACGTCCGCTATCTGTTTGGATGGCATTTAACCTAGTTTTATTCCAATTGACTTGAAATTTCAATGGGCAATTAAAGGCATGTCAAACTAAATCATGATTAAATCACCCAATCATTAACATAAATAATTCAAACTTAGACGTACACCCAAAAACAACATTTAAACAAGGGGAAAGCGCCAGCTAAGTACTTAAGCACATTTTCAACTAATTAATATGCATGAGAGGGCGGTGCACAGGGGGCGTGGCAATGTAAGTTTTAACACAGTTTGTCAACCGAAAATTAAATTAAAATTTGTGTATTTGTAAATTAAGGCGTTATAGGTTTTTAATGAATTGTTTTTATAGACTAACAAATTGCCGCTTAACCACATTTAAGACTTCTAAAAGACAAGGTAACAAGACTTCCTGCCTGGCTGAAAAATATTATATAATATTTGGCGGGTCGCTGATTTTGCCTTTGAACATAATTTACCTTTGGCTGGAATTTCCTTTTCGCATACACACAAAAATAACTAGTATGCAGCACATTGTGGCATATTTGAACTTTTGCTTAATTGTGCGCAACTCTGCATAAAATGTTGATTTATTGCGACAAGTACAACTGCCAGGTAAGTAAGTAACCCACGCACACAAACAAGTAAATAAGTTCCTCCAAGTTTATATTATTAAAGACCAAACCACAAACTCTTGGCATTCAGCAGTTTCAGCTGCTTTCACAGTCCACAGTCAAAAGTCAAATAGTTTTGGCACAGAAATTTGTCATACTACGAACGATGTTCGTCGTCTTTGTGTTGCCGGGGCATATTGTTTCAGGTTAATTAAGTTATTACCATAATGAGCTTGTAAGTATTTTGGCCTTTATTTATGGCATGCATTGAAACACGGAGTTGAGCCTGAACCGGTTAACAATGGAAAAACTTTGGTAAAACTTTTGCAACGACCTGCTGTCGACAATAAAAAATGGCAAACGCATTTGCTATAAACCCTAAACTCTGGAAAAACCAACAAAAAAAAAAGGGATAAGGGTAGAAAAAAAAAACAAGCAGAAAATTGCAAAGCGACGCCAAAATTGTCACAACTGTAAAATGCGCAATTGCGTCGGCTCGTAAATCTTTGCTACAAAAGGAGGCAACACACTTTTACACATAGATCCACACACGCGAGAGTGGCTCACTAAATGCTACAACTGCGGACTGATTGCCACGGCTATAAAATGTGCAGCCTGCTTAAAACATAAAAATGCCAGAACAAGCCTGGCCAAAAGCATCCACAGCCCAAAGTGGCAGCGTAAAACATCAAGTAATGCCAAATTCCAAATGCGAATTGCGAAATTGTGAAATGTGAAATGCGAAATGAGTTGAGTGCTACAAATCGTAAAGGCTGCCAGCAGGCGCCCCTAACAACTAGACAGGCCGTAAAATCCTTAACCAGTTCTTACATATGTACATAGACATATCTATAGATATATACACATATATATAAATATATATATGTACTTGTATTTAAGCACACATGCACACGCATGCGAGAGCCCATAGAAGAGCCTTTTTGGTAAACGACAACTCGTAATTGTGTAAAATCCTTTTGGCAGCGTCTTCGATTTTGGCGCTGAGTCAGCTACTTAAGCTATTCAGCTTTTCAGCTGCTGAGACCCTGCCAGCCATCAAAAAATATCCAAATTATTTTGCTGCCAAATTACTAATAATAACTTGTATTACAACTACCCTAGCTTCCCAGCCCCAAAACAAGCTCCAAATTGGCTAGAAACGACCGACAACAGACAAAGCCGTGACAAAGGCAAATAAACAATGAGACCAATAAAAATCCGCTTAAGCTTTCATAGGCGTTTTTTATGACAACAATATAAATGCAAAAAGCAAAAAAAAAAAAATAAAAATAAAAAGAAAAAAAATTCATGCTCAGTAGTTTTTGGTGCCCAAAAATGAAACCCTTCAACATGTCAGACCTTCCATCGCACGATAAACTCCACCTTGAATCCTGTTCGAGTGTGCGAGTGTGTGTGTTTCCTAAAGAATTCCAAATGTTTGTTCCATAACCATGAAATTTACTATCCTGTCTTTGAGTGTGTATGTGTGTGCCTTTTATGATAATAGTTTCGTGTTGGTAAAATTTATTTATCTGATTTGCACCCACTCTCTCCTACAGAGTATATGTATGTGTGTGTGTGTGTGTGTGGGCCAACAAATAAAAATTATGTTAAAACATGCAAATATGCGTTAACTTTTGATTTATGAATGACAAACGATCCGCCCATCGCGCATGTTTGCCAACTGTTAATAATGATTACGCTAGTTACAGTTAGTTTTGTGGTTAACAATGTCCTAGCTGCTTCTTTATCAACTAGAACCGAGCCTAAGGGGTCTAAGGATATGCCAAAGCCGGGGCCTAAATGAAAATTGATTTGCTCTGCCAAATAGAATATGTCGCATTGTATTTTATTTTTGGGTCTTTGTCGTCGCCGTAGCCGTCGACTAATTGAAAAAGTTTAAACCGAATTTGGCCCGGGCCATTACGGAAATTAAGCGCGTGCGGTTTTTCATTGTACAACAAGGGCAGGAAAAATATTTAAAAAAAAAAAAGAAAAAAAATAATAATAAAAATGAGAGAACATAATCTGGTAGAAAATTTGCTGCGACACGTTTATAAATAGCAGGCAGTTTGCGGCTCCCTCGGTTGCTTCCTACTTTATTTTTGCCTTTACCTTTGGCCCGTGTCATGCCACAGCTACCTTTGGCATTCATTGCCATAATTTCCTGTAATAAGAACGACGCGTCGACTGCGGGCAACAACAAGAACAACAACAACAACAATGTCGAGAGCAACGGCACCCGGCTCGCTGAACTGGCTTCTTGGCGGGGTCACAATTGTACGGTTATGCGTACGCATTCTCGTCCTCGTACGCATGGCCGGAAGCCCGGGCCAGGCCAGGTGACAGTCATGATTTCCTTACCTTTACTCGCTGGTGGTTTCCTTGTGGCCCAATTCGTACGAATTGAGCGCGAGCCAAGCCACTGGCCATTCATGGCCGTAATGGCGCTCTCAGCTTCCTGTAGTGCGATACGGTAGCCCAAAACAGAGAAGGATGTAGAAGGAGAAAAAGAGCATCAGTACGTTAAGGATAATATTCATAAATAAAAGAATGTGCATTTAAATGCGGTTGCATTGCTTACCGATTTCTTGATGAAGGACACAAATCCATAGCCCTTCGATTTCAAGGTTTGTGGATCGCGCACCACACGGCAATCCCTGTGGATGATAGAATAGAAGGAAGAACGTAAGATTATTAATCTCAAAACACTCTACTTTAATCATTTTGATGAGGCTACTTTAAGGTTGTCATCAAGCACAAAATATTTCAACATTTATGTAAATTTGTTATAAGCAGCAATGCCAACAGCTGCTGAAAGATTGTTCAAAGATTTCCGTTCAGTTATATAGCTGAAAAGTATGAGTATTTGTTATATATTTTATGTGCCCAGACAAGTATACCCTGAGAGTGGGACTGACTCTTAAATTTCGGAAATTAGAAATCTGACCTCATGCCAAAAACTTTTTATTTATCTTGAGGCATAGCTAAGCATGACTCAACTTTCAAAAAAAAAAAAAAAAAAATAAATGTAATTGTTCAACTCTTGTGTGTTCGACTAGGATATACCCTAAGCTCAATTTGTAATACACCAAACATATCTTTGTACTCACATTGATGAAAATATGAATCAAGTTTTATTTTTAAATTTTAAATTATTATAAAAAAAGCGACTTGTATGCGATGGTTTCTCTAATTTTTACAGTATATATATCGATTGTAATTTTTAAATTTTTTTCTGAATATAAATCAAATAATAGTCCATTCATCTGTTACATAACTTTGCAAAACATTAATATACCCTTACTACAATCCAAATTGCGTATACTACATAAAAACATGCCGAGTTTTTAAAGAACTTGAAGTGAAGATAAGTCTTAATAATCCCAGGGCAACTGAGGAGCTGCTAAATATATATATATACAAATTGTATCTATTTCATTATTAATCGCGGTAGTATACTCAATTTATACTTTTCTATACTTGACATTTATAATTCTTACTAAAACGGTTTCAGCTCGTCACTTTTAGAGCAATTTAGTTGATTGCCAGGATTCCGGCTTTCAAATTGATTTCCCACAGCAATTTCAAGAGTCAAAAATTTTCGGGAGCTATGGGTCCGATACCAGGGCAACCACTAAGCTAAGCTGCCAGCAAACTTTGGCAATTACCCCCGGTCCGGCAGTTTACTTAACACAGTGACGGAGACTTTGGCAATGGTGGCCAGCAACTTTTTTATGATTATTATAAGTAAGCAGCCGGAGCAGCCAGAACTCACAGAGACGTCAGGCTGGCAGACGACTTATTAAATATTCACACGCGCCGCGCATTTAACAAAACGGAGCCGAATTGCGCCCGGGCACAAAACATAATGCCAAAGCCGAGCAACAACAACTGCTTTAAGTTGTATAACCTCAGACAGGCCAGGAAAAAAAAGGGCAAACAACGACGCACGCATAAAACTTTTGACAAAAAAGTCGTTGCCCCTCGTCTAAGGAAGCTAAGGAAGTAGCGGCTGATCCCAGTGCGTCGCACGACCGACTCCGTATCCGATACCAAAAATCTCTATCCAAGTTCGGCTCGCTTGTTGGCATTAAGCGTTTTGACATGTTGGCTAACAGAACTCACGACAAATACCAGCAAGGGATGGGGAGGGCGGGAAAGTTCAAGTCAAGTCCAGGACGCATTGCCAGCTGCCGCCAGACAATTCAGACCCAGACTCAAACTCAAGTCTCAGATAATCAGCACGCGACGTGGGCTTTGTCGTTTCCGGTTGCCTGGGCCGTTGGAGCATGTACTCGTACGAGGACTCGTATCAATGATAATGATGTCAGCGATATGTATCACAAAGGTGCCAATCGATTGCTCAATAAGGCGTCAAAGCATCGGCTCAAATAAGAAACCATCGATACGCCAGTTGATTGAGGTGCTTTGCTTTGAAACGTTTTCATTTTATCGCATATTTAAGATATGAGTAAACTCGATTTACCTGTGACTGAGTGGTAGTGACTGGCAAATATAACAATTTAATTTAATTTCGAGGGTAGCAGCTACGCAGTCACAGTCACGATATTAAGAGTCCCGATTAGATGTTTTAATTTTTTTTAATATTAATTTTAAAAATTACGTGCCAAGTTTTTAAAAAAGGAAAAGTATGAAAAAAAACAGCTACAGCTGTCCCTATCACTTTATAATAATAATATCGCACATATCTATATATTATATATAGTACTTTTATCGTGACATGACAACCGTTGGCAACGGCAATCAAAGAACATGCGCTGCTCATTAGCACATCTAAAAATGCGAATGGCTAAAAGCCTTACGGCCGAAATCAAAGCCATAATCATTTTAATGAGTTTTGAATTATTAACATTCTCAATGGCCCCAGATAATGAAAGCCAATGAGGGCAAACAGTGGGGGGGAGGGTGGAGGCACATTGACGTAATGACTGAAACAAACAAGCGAGTAATCCAAAAATCAAATACTTAGGCCAAATTTTTGATAAGCTGCCAGCGGCCAGGACATGCCACAGAGCCAGAGCTTCTGTTAGCCATTTGAGCCAAAAACTTTGCGCTTCAACAGCAGTTAATTAAGTCAAGTTTTCTGATGTTTTTACCGCTGCTGTTGTTGTTATTTTTGTTGTTGTAGCCAAGGATAATGGTCCGTTTATCCGCTGGGGTCTTTTCATGCCGAAAAACAGCAACTTAAATATATTTTAATGCCGCACCACGGCAACAACGACAAAATAACTGAAGCGACACTTTTTATTTACTTTAAGCGGCAGGACACAGTGGCAGCCAAAAGAGTTCGCTTAAGTGAAATTTACATAAATGTACTTTTCGCGCAGTTATGAATTTTTTATGTGAGCTACCAAGCGGCTTACAGTGGTGTCAGGAGTGGGGCAACCACATCACATGCGCCTGTCAATAATCAACGAGTCTCGAATGCGTGCCCCAAAAAACTGACTGAAAGCATTTCCAGAATGCCAACTTGGGCGGGGAGGAGCAGCGAGAAGTTAACAGTAAAATGAAAAATTTGCATTTTAATACTTACGAGATTTCGCCGAATGGTGTGAATGCTTCACGCAGTTGCTGAGTTTCAATTTCTGAACTTAAGTCACCAACAAAGATGTGAAATTGTTCTGCAAGTAGAAAAAGAAAAGAATTTTCGAATAAGTTTCAAGAATATGAACATATAACAGTGTAAAAGTGGGAAATGCTATTAAATATATTGAAACTGCAATCAATTATTATTGCACCCATAAAATATATACTCGAAATAAATTCACAGAAACTTTTACAATTTAGCATGATAGTTTATATACAAATTGAAAAAATTGCGAATACCTATTTATAATAAGGTTAATTTCATTCAAGAGCATAACTTTGCTGAGAACTGTCAGGTGCTGTTAGCGTCAAAATAGAAAGTTAATTATAAAGCTGGCAAAATCACTTTCAAATCGATTTTAATATAGTTTGCTATTTAAATATGTACATACTAATTCATGGATAGAAACTGTGTACTTAACACAGGCTAATTGCTTTCAAAAGTGTGCTATTATTATCACTAATTAATCTAATTTAAGTGCAAGTAAGCTAAGAATAACCAAACACCTCTCAAAGCGTGTTTTATTAGGCCAAATGTCAGTATTTACATAACTAGGTATATAAGTACATACTTATAGGTACATATATATATATATATACAGTAATACATATGTGTAGAAAATTCAGCGAGTGCACAAATTCAAAGGCTTTGGCTGTCATGCAGGCTGCACAAATACAAATGCTAAGAGAAGGATGCACAATGCACTAGCACACACACACACAAATACACACACAAACACACACATATATATATACATACTCATACACACACTCACATTCACTCAAAACGCAATCATTTATTATTATTTTTGTGTGCTTTGTCTCTTTGGCACAGAAAGAGTCGCAACGTTTCAGTCGCAGTCGCAGTCGCAGTCGCAGTCGCAGTAACAGTCACAGTCGAAGTCGACGTGAGGGCTGCTCCTGCTGCTGCTGTGGGGGGAACTGCAGGACGAGGTTGCCGTTGTCCTTCGTACGCTTTTGTGTCAGCTCAGCTCGAAGCTCTAAGGCTGAGTTGAACCAAAGCGGGAGCCAACAACAACAGCGACGTGGCGCGTGGGGTGGCAATGGGTTAAGGGCCAACACCGTGGGTTTTTGGGGGTCGTCAGACATACATATACACACATACACACAATCGCACACTCAGGCATTACATACACACACACACAGAGACAGAAGTCTTACCCTAAATAATTAGCACTATTCAACTGGGGCATGACGACGACGACAACGACGACGACGATGGCGACGTTGATGGGCGCGGCTTTGACTGCCAGCTCGACTAGTGCATGTCCTGCGTCCTGTGTCCTTGTCATCGTCATCGTCGTCGTTGTCGTTGTCGTCTGCTGCACGTGCAGAAATTAACATTTCCGGTAATTTTGCGAAAATGAAAAGCAAAGCGAAAAATTAACGGCAGCAGAAACGTAATGCGGAAAGCTTTTGTGTTAAATAAATATTAAAAGCAATTCGCCAGCCCAAGCCTCAGTCACATGGCGATGAGATCGAGAGACAGAGACAGGGACAGGGAGAGACAAAGAGAGAGATACATATAGAGTGAGTTGTAAAGACTGCGATGTTGGCTTTTAAAAACAAACCAAACGAGTAAACGAGTAAATGAGTATGTGCGCGCACACTTTTTATTTAATTGGAAATTGCGTATACGCCACCATTAATGAGCCCATTGTAAAGGCAGTCTGCGGCGCGGCTTAGTTGGTTGCCATTTTTCATGACTGAGATTGGATATTTGCTCGTCCAGGCAGAGACTCAAATAGTTATCCTTATTGTGAGTCAACTATGTGCAGCATTGTTAAATTTTGTTGTAGCGCCAGCGCCAAAGGTAAAACGACAATTGAAGCAGAATGACTTCACATAGGATGGCTGTGTCTGGTTGACTTGGCTTATTGGAGCCGCCGAATGTAATATTCATGAACCGGAACGAAACAAAAAGTTCTTATTGCTGTTGTGCAGACACAAAAGCAGATACACGGCGAGAAGAGTTGGTGAGCTCGCCAGACAAACGTAAACGCTAATTGCAGTCAAAGGCTGCTTTAAATTTACGAGCCCCAAGCAGGATGCGATCCTGTATTGGTAGCTCTCGTTTGGCATCCATTTGCCATTCATTTTGTTGCCTTGGGTGTCAGCGTATCAAGGGGGGGCTGGCTGCCAGCATTTCTTTCAGTTGGCTCGTCAACTCGTTGCCTGATTAAAACTGTGCGTATGTAATGAGTTAATTAAGTTTTTGGCATCGCTGCCGCAGTTCTTGCCACTCACTCTCACTCTCTTTCTCGTTCCATGTAGACCAGCACACGTGCACATAAATTAATCATAAATCCTTGCCAGGTTGCCTGGGTTCCTGGCTGGTTCCTGGTTGGCTGGTTTGCATGGCTGTAACAAGTGTTTTGTATATTTGCAGAGGACGCGCGTCTGCCCCGACTTGGAAACGTTAACAACCTCAGCTCCAGTGCACAGGAGCCAGGATATGGACTATGTACCGCCTAAGTGTGTCAGCAGTGTGTTCGCCTGCCACGCCTCCTCTTGTACCTTTTCATTAAAGACGGAAGCACTGACATGTATGTGTGTGTGTGTGTGTGTTTTACAGCTTTTAGTTGGCGTTACTAGAGTTGTTGTAAATTTTATGTTATCCGTTTTCATTGTTTGTATGCCTTTATTTATGTGTCGAGTCGTTGGCCGACCCAAGACTACGTGTGTGTGTGCTGATTTGCCATTGTTATTTATGCGTTTGTGCTAAACCTTATTTCCTGTTTGTCTTACATAAGCTGCAACGCTTAATTACACGCAATCGCTAAAGTCTGAATGTAGCAGCCAAACATCTAGGGGAAAGACAGTCCCTGAAGGTTGGCCTATCCACAATTTGTATTATAGCCAATGTTACTGTTAGATTTTTATCGATTGATAAATGTTTGCACACTTTCTATTTCTCATAAATTACTTATATATGCATATATTTGTTATCGATTTTTGCCATTATTATGTTGTATATTAAAATCATTTTCAAATTGCATCCGGCCATTGACCACATGGCGTATGTGTAATCGTAATGGCAATTATGTACTCTCGTTCTAAATGGCACTGCATTAAAGCTAAAAGCGTTTAGCGGCTAGTCGAAAAACCACCAGCTGACCGACTGCTGGGACTGCCCGCTGTCATATAAAAGCCTAAAATAAGCAAACAATTTGACGCCAACAACCGCAAAACGTGCAGGACATGGGCATGGCCCAGGACAAGCCCCAGCCGCCCACAGTTTAACCCAAAAAATTGATGAATATGTAAGCAAATACACAAGACTAACACGCAGTCGGGTGCCATACATACAAATTCATATATGTATACATATGTATATGAATGTATGTTTGTGTATAAAAAAGGATCAAAGTCCTGAGGCGCGTTAATTTTCCCCAAACGTCAGCAGAAAAGAAAATCGAAGCCCAGTTGGGTCCGATTGGGTTCTAGGGCCGGAGCCGGAGTCGGAGTCGGACCACAAAAAAAATATGAATGCCGCACAGCAGAGCCACAAATTATATTGAAATGTTAATAATCCAGTTGCTTAGACGTGCTGCTGTGTAGCGTTCGGGTTCGGCAAAAAGGACAGCTCAACTGCAAAAGGATATTTATATGGAGATTTGTATGCCGTCGCCGCTGACTTATGACTTTGATCAATGCCGGGGCACCCAATCAATTTAGTTCATTCCACATTTGCCGCATTTATGTGCCTTCGAGAGTCACTTATGCCCGCAATTTGGCACTGCGGTTATCTCAGGGAATAGGATATGGACAAGGACACGCTGTCAGTCTGTGCTATGTCGGTCTTACTCACACCCACTCTCCCTCTCTCTCTTTCGCTCTGTTGCTTTTTTGTGCCATTTTGCTTTGATATATGACACACAATTTGACTTAATTTTGGTAGCTTGAGGGCACTGATAAGCGACTTGGCTCAGCAAATCTTTAAATTAAATTTGCCTGGCTCAAATCAGCGCACATTATAAAGTATAATGTGCTTTTAATTTCATTCATTTGGATTCAGCATGACCAGCTGTAGGGGGGACTACTAAATGAAACTAAAAGATCTAATTAGCGTTTAGAAGGCGAACAGCGCTAGGCGTCAACTTAAAGCAAACTTTGCACTTTAATTTCAACTTAATTACGTACACAGCCAGCTAAATGCCTTTCTGCTGACTACTTGCTGCAAAATGCATCTGCGTTGCTGCAACTTGCTGCTTGTTGCTTGTTGCTGTCTTTGTGGCAGCAGTTTGCAAAACTGAAAGCCAATCAACTTCTATACCAACGCCCCAAGTGCCCTGCCCTGCTGCCAGTCTGCTGTTGTCTGTTTAATGAAACTTCAGTCACTTTAAGGACTCTCAACTCTCTGCTTAAGTCAGTTGTCGACATTGTCACCATTAGACGTCGTCCTCGTGATGATTATGTTCATATTAAATGCTTATTACTGTATGCTGTTAACTCACGAGTCGATTAAATGCGAACTTTGGCCCCATTTGAGCGGATTTCGATTTTTTTTTGATTAAAAATCTTGAATCGAAAATACAAATCGTGACATAATATTTAAAATTTTAATTTTAAATTCTTGGACATAATAATTAAATTTTAATTTTTATGTTAAAAGCTTTAAAAATATTATTTTGTTCAACTTTTATTATAAAAATCAATAATTAAAATTATTTGCCAACTTTTATTGAAAAGTTTAAAATAAAAGTTATTTTTTGATTTTTATATTGTAAAAAAACAACAATAAAAATCTATCTTGAATTATCGATCAAAAAGTAAAAGTTAAAATGTAATTTTTAATAAATTTTGGCAATATAAGTTAATCCAGTTTCCAGGATCCTACCTCCTGAATTTAAGATTTTCCTATCCATCCAACAAATTTTTTTAGGATTGATTTTTTTGAGTTGAAGGTTAATTTGTGTTTTAAAAAAGCATATTGTTTTTAATTTAGGATCTTTGCGAATAACCAGAAAACTTAAATTAAAATAATAATAATATAATATGCGTCAACAATAGTGATTTAAACTGAGTTTTAATTTTTTAAGTCATTTGTAATACATAAACTTGAGTTTTAATTTTTTTTAAAATATATTTCTAAATAGGAATATTAATTTATTTTTTTTATTTATCTTTTTATATTGTGAAAGCAAATTGGAAACCGATTAGCAACGAGGAATGTTTAAAAATAGCAACGCAGTTGATTATAATTTATTTGTGAACAAGAATATATTTGATATTTGAAGTCACGGCACGGTCCTTGAATTAAAGTTGGCAGTCAAGTGAGACTGTCACAGTTGCTGGTGGCAACAATTTCCTCAACAATTTGTGTGAAAATATCTTATCTGTTGCTGTTGTTGTTGTTGTTGTTCTATTTGATGGGGCAGGGCAACTCCAGGACACGCGTCCTCATCAAGTTGTCGCGTTGCGCAGATCAAATGAAAATTTCATTGTGTTGTGCGTCGCGTCGCTATGCTTTGAATGCCTTTTATGTACAAGTATTTATACACATATATATTGTTTGTTTCTTGGTGTGTGTATCTGTATCTCTAGCTATTACTGTTTGAGTCTGTAGTGTGTGTGTGAGTGTGTGCTGCTGTGGGGGTTGCTGACATCGAGGTTGCTACGTTTTCGTGACGTTGCCGCAGAAACTTTTTGGGTTATTGTGTGACTACGCTGCACTATTCTTAGCTAGTTGTGTTGCTGTTGTTGTTGTTGCTGTTGTTGTTGTTGCTGTTGTTGTTGTTGTTGCTGTTGCTGCCACCGGCGTCGTCGACGTCGTCATCGTCCTCGTCGCGACCGTCTAACGTGTAAAACAATGACTCATTAAGACTCATCTAAATTCTAATGAGATTCAGTAACTATTAAAAACAAAACATGGCAGAGGCAAAAGCAAAAGCAACAGCAACACCGGCAACTGTGGCAAAGGGTTGCTGCCCCTGAGGCAACGTCTCGTCTTCTACCCCCCAAGCCGCTTATCAGGGCGCCCTTTTGCCTACAGCTTGTGTCCATTTTTGTGCTGATTTTGCTGGCAACTTTAAGCTGTGGCCAAAAAATTTAAGTCATTTATATGCAAGTCGCCTGCGTTGCCTTTAAAGCAAATGTCAATAATTTGATTTAAATTTGGCATAGAAGCGAAGTAAGAGAGGCAAAAAAATGCGGTGTATTGTTGACTCTGCTTATAAAGTAATCAGACAAGGAAAAATCTAAAAAAGAGAGAGTGAGAAATAGAGAGATAGAGAGACAGAAAGAGAAAGCGTTTTAGGCCTGTTCTATTCTGGTTTGCTGCTCGCGTGCAAATTTCGCATTTAAATGCCAGTCATAGGCGCTTGTTTGCCTATTCACAAGGGGGGTACGACGGGGGTCTGCCATTTGCATTTGCTGTGTGTTGACAATTGTGTAAAAATCGTCGCAGGACAAGACAATGCAGCCCTATGGCAACAATACACACACACATTCTCTGGAAAATATACAGAGAAACAGCAAATTTGCGTATCAGAAATCGAAAAGAGGCAGGCCAAGAGGCCAGCAAAGGCTCAACGCTCGACGAATGCATTAAAGTGCTCCCAAGGCGAGTAAACGTACATGTTGGCTTATAAATTAGAAAGTACACACAAACACACACACACACACATACACACACACATACACACGCACTTGACTATGGAGTATATAGAAAACGAAATGGAAATTGCGTATGTTTGCTTTTTAAGGGCAACAACAACACGGAACAAGCGAAAGCGTTCGGTTAAACAAAAAAAAAAAAAAGGGCACAAAGATTCTATATGGCATAGTCCTGGCTATGTCCTCATGTGTTTGCATTGGATTTTGTGTAGTTATACCAAACGCATACCCAGCAGACAGACACAACAGCAACAACACCCAACACCCAACACCAACAACAACAATAGCAACAACAAGGAACATTAAACGCCGTTTGTTGTAGCATTTGTCGAGGGGGTGGCATATGCAAACACCCTTTGTGGAATGTTGCTATTGCTATTGTTGTTGTTGTTGTTGTTGTTGTTGCTAGTAGCACATGTTAAAAGTAAACGCGACGCAGGTGAACTAACTCCCAGTCCACGATTCATGCAATCTGCATATTTGTCGGGCGCCACGAAAGGTAAAAGCAAGTAAAAACCTGGGTCAAATTGCGGTTACCGCTTTAGTATTTCTATTTCTATTTCTATTTCCATGTTTTTTTTTATTCTCTTTTCGTTTTTTGCCTTTTCCTTTTTTTATATCCATTTGCCCTTTCCCTTTTTTCCGGTCGTGTCACTAGTTTTTAGTGTGTGTAAGCGTAGGTGTTGATGTAACCACACACACTCATACACCTACACACACATAACTAGTTTCAGTGCCATTCTGGCTCAGTCACACGTCAGACATTAGCCTAAAAGGCAGCTACGATCTTTTTTCGGGCTGTCGGGGTCATGACATGGCGGCTACATATGCGTTACTTTGTATATCCGGAATTTTGGGATTGGGCTGCAAATTGGGTCGCTGCGCATTGGATTCTTAATTGTAAAGAGTTTCCAGTTAGCTATGTATGAGTGTATGGGTGCGGTTAACGGTTTTTCTAACCCCAACCCTAAAAAGTCTGCACAGAAAGTGGCTTCATTTAGTTTCGCACATTTACAGTTAATTAATTCTGTTCCCAGGCGACAAAGGAAATACAGAAAGAAAGAAAAAAACGTGTTGTTGAGTTTGATCAAAAGCACAAATTAATTTGTGTTGAGTTAATTTGCGTAGGGTAATTTTCAGTGTAATGTAGGGAAGCCAAGGGATATGGGAGAAAAATAGCTTTAATTTCAGCAGAAATATTTAATAGAAATCTATTATAATAATGAAAGCAAAACCAAAAGAGAACATGCTTATGAGCAGAATAAAATTTGTTCATATTCAAGTGTTTAAAATTAAGTAAAAAATAAGATCCATCCGATCGATTTAGGAGTATATTTCATAACTCAAAATTTTTATGTTTTACATTAAATTAACTTATTTCCAATTTTATTTAAAAAAAAATAACAAAATATTAATAATATTTAAAATCGCAAATTTTTTAATAATGAACATCATTCTACACTATCATAATTTTTTTCACATTTTTATATTGACTAGGAACGCAGATAACCGAAATAGAAGCTTGTATGTAAAAATACTTTTGTCTACCATTTTATATATTAAAATAAATAAATTTAATAAAAAGCTGTAATGTATTCTCAACTGCACCTAAATATTAAACCTATTCATATTAAATGGAGGATTAAATTTAAATAAATGGAAACTGCTAAATATACCACAAAAAATCCACTTTAAATATGCTTACAATATTTAACTTTCAAAGGTATTTTTTCCCCCCGTTGCCTTTCTTCACTTAATAACTTTCACAGCAATAAAAACAATTGACAAAATTTGATAATTGTTTTAATTTGACAATATCGAATCGAGGAACAAAACTTTTGAAAATTTCCAAACAAAATCTAAAACAAACCCTAACCAAAGGATGCTTTATGTGTGTGTTTGATAGTTAGTGTTTGTGCACAATACGGACAACAAATGGCAATAATAACCTAAAGAGAAGGCAGGCACAACATAAAAAAATGGCAAAAAATCAAATTCAAAACTCGCTTTGTATATCCTGAATGAAATGTTGAAACTTCAGTGCAGCCATCGCGACGCGACGCGATGCGATGCGATGCGACGCCATCCGCATTTGTCAGACTCAGAGACCGCCTGCTGGTCACAGTTACCATGTCCACAGCCTCCCCTGTGTTCTATGATGCACACATCAGCGCCAGGACCTAGGGCTGCCCTTTATCCTGCGCTGTCCATTGCTCCCTTTGGGGGCTGCGCAGCTGCTGCACTTTATTTCAGTCGGTCGCAGCTTTCCATTTTGTTTTTCTTTTTGTTTTTTGAGAGTGGCTTGTTTTGCCATGTTCCATTTGTGTGTGTGTGTGTGTGAGTGTGTGTGAATCGCGCTTTTGTGTGCAAGTGCGGTCATTTAATTTCGATTTGTGTTTTAGATTGTTTTGCGTTGCATTTGTTGATTTTTGCCATTTAAATAGAAATTTTTATTTTCTACACGTTTCTGGACACGGCCAGGCCCAGACCCGGCCCGGCCGGCATGGTCCATGGTTTTGCTTGGTTTTGTAGTCGAGCAGCCGTCGCCCGTTTTTTGTATGCCATGCAGCAGAGCTTTTGCGTTTTTTTCTAGCCACATTTTTTTTTTTTTTTTTGTTGGAACGCATGTCCTCGGGGCATAGCCAACGCGCGCGCCTGGCAAATTGGATTTCTTTTTTCGGACATTTGAAACTGACGAACGCCGGTCCGGGGATCGGCTAGCTGGGGCCAAAACCTAACACCAAAATATATGCGATAGTCACCAATGCGAATATCGTTGCCACACCGCACCGTAGTCGGCGTTTCTATTAGCTACGTGCATTCATAAGAGCGGAAATTTAATCTGTGCCACGGCCACGCCCATTTTGCTGCCAATTTAAAGTTGCCGGCAAATATTATCAGCTCGAAAATACTCGTTAAATATTTAAATTGACGCAAAGCTAATGAAATAAAACCAATGTGAATGCGACGCAAGCCGCAACCCTCAGAGATTTGATTCGCGTTCATTTGTGCTCCTCGCTTGGTTGGTTCGTTGACTGGGCGACAGGCCAAGGACTCAATGGCTTCTCCTTTTTTTTTTACTGCTATTTTTTTTTCGCATTTTTAAAGCAATTTGGCGCAGCAATACTAAATCGTTACCCAACTGGCAGCCGCATCAGTCAAAGTCAATTCATAGCAATGGAACAGTGGATAATTCTGTGAATTATATTTTATTTTTAACTTTATGCATAACATGTTTAGCAGTGGGCAAAGACCTTTAAGTTTATTTATACACATACATTTTAGCTGCAATTTCATTGACTTGGGCCCACTGTATTTGATGCGTCTTGACATGCGGCACACGTAGCATCTTGCTTTAAATGTTTAAATAGAAGCGAATACGCCAAAAATCAACAATAACAACAAACAGGATAAAAGACAGCATACACACAAATCTACGCACACACTTACGGAGACACACACACACACACACACAAACACACAGACACATTCAAAATTGGCATAAATAAGTAAGAGCAACGGCGGCCTCAGAGTACGCCATATTGTCAGTATAGCTATTTGTATGTGCGGATGTGTGTGTGTGTGTGTGTGTGCGTGTGTTTATGGTATACATATATATTTACTCAACTGCTTGGCTATACCCAAAGCGCACTTGAGTGTGTATCATCATCAACATCAGCTGCTCTTCAGCCAGGACAAGTCAAAGTCCCAGTCCCTAGCAAACGCCGCCGCATGCCACATGCCACATGCCCCCTTACCTATTGCTCATTGCCCACTGCCGAGTGCTTGGGCGTTTGCCCTGCTCCTGGCCAAAGATACAAAGCTACAGATAGACGCAGTGTGGAGCTGTGTGAGTGTGCGCCCACTACAGTGACAGTATCTTTGCCCGCTTAACAGCATTACAAGCAGACTTATGAAAGAGAAAAGCTTGGGTTTGGGTACTCGTACTTGTCCCCATCCTTATCCTTGTCCTAGTCCTAGTCATAGTCCTCGTTCACATTCACTCCAAACCCGACCCCGACCGTTTGCAATTTGACTTGACTCTTACATATCGTCAAGTACTTTTCTGGTTTTGCCCACTCGGGGGACATTTGTCAGTCAAGAGACAAATTTAATTTTTCCAGGCAGACAGTGCAAGAATGAGAGGGGCATGGACTACGATTAGATATGAATGCCAATGAAAGTCATAGCCGGGTTGTGTGACGAGCGTCTGTCCAACAATTCCTACTGTCTGTTATTGTATTACGAACCAACTCGTTAGTGGGACCCCATTTCCATTCTCCATTCACAGGCAAACTCGTTTTTCATATGTATATGCAGCCGTTGGCAGTGGGTGCACATTGCGTATACGTAATTTTATTACAACTGCCCAATCCTGCCAATGGCCGCTATCTGATGCCTGCTGCCTGCTGACTGATACTGTTGCAGCCAAAATGAATGGGCCGCAACTATTTTGCAAGGCACCCTTAATGCCATGCCCCCGTTTGGGGCACCAGGCGATGCACAGAATTCATTTCGCATTGAAATGGCTGTTCAGAGAGCAATTAGCTGAAATTATTGTTGCTACGTGTGCGTCGTCACTTGACTGCTACCAGCACGAGCAGGAGACAACTGAAAGAGGTTGTGGCAAACGGGGGCGTATGCTTAATGCGTGCGAGTGCGGTCATTATTCAAGGCCCATTCCAGTAACACCAAAAAAAACAAAAAAAAAAAATGCTGATTTGCGGTTTGCCAATGCTAACCACACACAGACACAAATACATAGACACACACACAATAATTTAGCGTAGCATCCCACACAAAAATAAAATTTAGGGAACGAAGCAAAGTCAAGTCGAAGCAAAATTATGCCAAAACAAATCAAGCAAATGAAAATATCACAGCCTCAAAATCAAGGCAAAACACACGCAACACTGCACAGCACCAACATCTGTTCAGATGTATAGGCAAAAGGGGGGCGGTTGACTGACTGTGGGGGTAAGAGAATAGGCGGGTGCCACAAATGCTGTGCTTAATAGGCATCAGCTGGGTATTAAGTTGTTGTTTTTTGCCATCGACTTTGGCATCGTCGTTGTCCTCATCGTCTTGGTCGTCTTTGGCCCGTCTTGGCAGCATGACAACCTTTTTTTTGTGTATTCCAGCTGGGAGTGAGACAACCCAGCCAGAACCCGGACAGAACTCGGGCATTTTAACAAGCATTTACCCAACTCTAGACCGCCTTTCATTTGGCTTTCTTGCCTCACTTTTATTCAAGAAACAATTTGCGGAATGCCATTAGGTGACGCCTACTGCTAAAATTATCTGTGCCACCACAATTTTTGTATATTTTTTTTATTTTCTTATTTTTTTGGCGGGTGTACTAAATTCAATCACATCATCTTTTGTTGAACTCGTCTGCGCTTTCAATGGCAGCCACCACAACAAATAAAAGATAATAACAAACTTGTGGCAGCGCACAAAAACGTGGAAATGGCTAAATAAAATCGCTGAAAATTCTATCAAATGAAGTTGGGAATGGCTTTTAGGGCTTCTATTGAAAAGTATTGAGAACTGTTTTGGCTTGTTGAATTGAATTTAATATAAATAAGTAATGCAAACGTGCCATATTCTTAAATTGCTAAGAAATATTCAATACAAATATTAAATATCCACTTAACAAAAGGTCGAACTTGTGTGCCGCCCATCAGCAATCAGCAATTAAAGGTGTCTAATCCTCTTTTCATTTTATCAACTTTTTGCCACTTTGATAATGTGCATAAATGGTAACATTTTACGCCTTAACCACATCAACAGCAAACCTTTTAACGACCTGCCAAATTACATAACAAACTTTAAATTCTCAAAACTTGAACAGAAGCCGCAAAATGCTTCACACGACAGCAACAACAACAACAACAACAACAAAATAAAAAGAGAGAAACTTATATAAAAAAAATTAAAAATTAATTGTTGCAACTAGCGAGTGTCAATAGAAACCACAACAACAACTGCTTCTGCTTCTGCAGCTCCTGCTCCTGCTCCTGCTCCTGCTCCTGCTCCTGTAGCAAACAAAAACTAACCAACTAACAAAGTATACAACAAAAAAATAGAAACAAAAAAAAAAAACTATTGAGTGCCAGGCAGTTGCTGCCCCCCCTGTGCAGCTACCCACATCGCTGCCACTAACAAAAATTTCTAATTTAAAAGTTTTGCACCCAACCGACTAGCAACTGAGTTAAAAATAAAGAAAAAGTCAGCCGAAACAGCAAATAGAAAACAACAACAGCAGCAAGAACAAGCGGCAAATAAAAACGCAACAGCGACACACAAAGACTCACAAACACACACACGCGCACACGCACACATACACACAATTGTAGATAATGCAACCCCCACCCACTTGTGGCAACAACAGCAACAACGAAAAAAAACAAAAAAAAAACCCGACTGAAGGTGGAGAAAGTTACTTTGGACAACTGCAGCTGCAATTTTGTTGCTGCCATCGTAGGCGTTGCGTTGTTTTTGCCCACATCGTTAGCAAAGCGCATCGGCAACATTTCGTCAGCTTCCGCCTGGCCTGGCCTGGCCTGGTCTGGTCTGGTCTGGCCTAGCCTATATAGCCACCCAGTGGGACAGCCAGTGGGACTAGCAGTGGGCCAGCCAGCCAGTGTGGCAGACGTTCAGCCAGCCAGCCAGTAGTCGGTTCGAGCAGAGCCGCGTCATGCGCGTTGCTGCTGCCCTGCTTGAATTGCAATTGTAGTCGCAGGTTGCCACCTTCACACCCGCCCCCGCCGCCTATATTGCCACACGCTGCTCCTTCTGCTGCTGCTGCTATAGCTTTACCGTTACTGGGAGGCGGCACAGTGCTCGTCTTTAGTCGCTGTTCGTCGTCGTTCTCGGCAATCGTTGGCTGCAACTATTTTTATACGCTGCTCAGTTGCCATCTCTGTGCATGTGTGTGTGTGTGTGTGTGTGTATATGCCATTTGGGGTTGAGAAACGTTTGTCATTGTGCATTACATTTAGCATGCATCGTGCATGCTCGTTCGGTGTTGCAACAATGTTGCCCTGCCATATTGTTGTAATTTGCTTGTTGTTTTGTTTGCTTGGTTCGTTGGCTTTTGCCGCACTTGAGGAGGCAACCTAGCTGTAGTACGTAGCATTTTCAAGCATTTCAAAATGATTTTCATATTCAAATCGTGTGCATGTTGGCTTGGCTGGCAAATCGAATTATATTTGCTGCCTGCCACAAAGTAGACAATAGACAATGCCGCATTACAATACACAAGTGTTGTTGTTGCTGCTGCTGCTGCTGCCCTTTGGCTTTCACTGCACTTTGACCAACATTTTGGCCTTCTTTCTTTACAAGGACGATATTTCTGTGTCTTTGACTTAAAATTGGCTGCCAAAAAGTATTCAGCACGTTTTTATAGCCAGTTTACTTTCTTTTGTTGTATGTATGTATGTGTGTGTGTGTGTGTGTCAACTTCACTTAATGCCACGCTTCATATTTCATATTTCCTTTCTTTTTTTTCATATTTTCTTTAATATGTATTTTGTCATGCATAATGTTGACATTTTGACGCGCTAATAAACATAATTTGCTCATAAAATATCTTTATTGCCTTCGCCTTTATCAGGGTCGTATCTTGCCCATTTATGGCACAGGTATACTTAAGTATGTGTATATGTATATATATCTATATATATATATATATTTTATATATATTTTTGTTTGTGCAGCTACCTTAAGTTAAGGTGCGGCATTAAATTAATGTTTTGAAACTTGAGAGATGAGCAGAGTTAATTTCAGATAGCAAAGTGAAACATAAACTTGAAATTAAACTGATAAATTGGCGACGCATTGGAAAAATTCTTAAATTGCCTGATAATATTAAAAAGATGCATATTAAGCTAAAGTAAATTTAAAGAAGTATCTAGCGAAAGTTAGCGAATTATTAAACTTAAAATATTTCAGTAACCTTAAAATTTAAGTACTTCTAGAAGTTTTCTAATAAAAGTTTTATAAGCTGATTTTCTATTGTCAAGTTATGACCAGCTATATAAAGATTAAAACGTTACTTATATAAATAAATTTATATATAGTAAAATATATTTTTTTTTTTACAATTTTATGTATCACGTAAGTTATATCTTGGAAGATTTTTTTTTATTATTAATTAAGTTTCTACGCTCAATGAATTATAATATAATGTTTGATAGCTTGCTTTTGCAATATAATATTTATTAAAATAAATAATATAAAAATAAATAAAGAAAAATATGAAAACTGATGATTCTGAATAAATCATCAAATTTTAAGTTACCGTTTGATAAACAAAGAAGAAATTAATTTGGGTTGGATCGTGAAATAGTAAAAGCACTATATTATAATAAATAATGTTAAAAATTAAGATTTGTTTCGATATCAAAGTGAATAGTTGCTTCAAATTTTTAATTAAATAATTAAAAACAATTTTTAAATGTATTGACAAGTTTTCGATATATTTTAATATGTGCACTGAAATTAGTTGATAACGTAATCGATATATCGATATTTTAAGCAATTCAATAGCTTGGCGACATCTCTTATTTAATTACGCTATTAATGTTAATTAATCTTAACTGTTACGAATGGCGAATAGCTCGGGTTCATTAAACTGTCGACAGTGTGGAAATGCTAAACCCAGCTAGAATATACGAATGCATTAGGAACTTGTAATTTTGCAACGTTCTGTCTTCTATTACATAATTAATTGCCTGTTCACACTACGTTCAGTGAGTTTTGCCGTGACTAAGTAAAGCTCTCTGATTTCCCCATTTCAGAATGAGCTAAACAATGGCTACAAATCACATTTTCTCATTTTCCACACAAAGCGTCTGGTCTGGTACTTGATTTTCTTTTTTTTACGTGGTATGAGCAGCAGCAAAACATTTTTAAATATTTATTAGCAACAGCTTACAAGCTTTATGTTGTTTTTTTTTATTCTTTTTTTTTTTGGATGTTGCCTTTTGGTCTCGCCTTGTGCGATAAGTAATTTCGTTATTTGCCAAACATGCGACCAACGCCCCTTAAAAGAAGCACCCTATATAACATTCACAGCCCAGTACGCACCACACACCACACCATACCGCACCGCACACCACATCGCACCACACACCACACACCGCACAACGCCAAGACTACGCCTTTTTGGTGCCTCGCGCCATTTGTCTGCTCATCCTGCCAGCTGCTTGTTGATGCCATTATCTTATTCAGCATCCTTGTCATCTCATAAAGGATGCCTATTATAAATTAATTTTTACCATCTACGGTTGGTAGCTGCTGCTGGCTGTCTCGGCCCCAAAGTTGAGTCCTTTTCAGCCCTCTTTGCCCGCTTGGCTATCACTTGAGGACCCACACTCAAATAGCAAACATGTTGCTCCTGTTATGACTAGTCAGCCGGTATACAATCATGTGTGTATGTGTGTGTGTGTGTTTGTTTGTTTGTATGTGAAGGTTTGTTTGACTGCCTATATGACAATATAATTTTTTGATTTAAGGCTGCTGTCGCAATTTTTCAAAGAAGCAACAACAAAACACATACCCCTCATATTTTGCAGGTTTGCTCTCGTGTGTGTGCCACAAGCAAAAAACTTGCTGGTTGCCTCTTGCCACACATATACAGGGACCCACTTGTGACATTGATGCCCTACGTTGTGCGCTCTGTTTTATTGTTATCATTAAAGTGTAACACCTCCCACGTTGCCTGGTCGACATGTTGTCTTGTTTGCTTGTCTTGTTCCTGGGCCATTCGCTGGCTGTTTGGCTTTGATGCGGGTTCTCGAGGCGATGGCATCCTCAACAAGTTTGACATGACATTGGGACGGACTGATCCCAATATGATTAAAAATTGTTCGCTTGGCTTATCTTTTGTGGCCGACAATATAATGGCGTTCAGTCTTGTACAAGTATTTTGTTCGGTTTGTTCAATATTTGAAGTATCTCAACGTTTTGGGCCAAATTCAGCTGTTGGCCATGATTAATTGGGACGCACAAGCTGTTGCGAAGGGGCGACAAATCAAAAGCAAAGCCAAAAGCGGCGACGCTTCTTCTTGGGGTGTTAACTGCACTTCATTCATCAACGCTTTCTAACCGCAACGGGGCAGCAATAACAACAGCAGCTCGAAAGGATATGCTACTAGCTTTTTTGGGGTAAGTTGAGAGCGGGGATGCTGTTGCGCCAGCTGCATTGGAAATTCAAATAAAATTTACCACAGTTTCGTAACTTTGTCAACGATGCGCAACGAGCAGAGGAGCGGGAGGAGAAGGACGAGGAGTTGGCATCTTGCAGCGGTGTCTGCCAGCGACGAATTGCAATTTGCAATTTTATGGCAGCGCAGCTAGAATCAGAAGGAGCACAGGAGGAAGGATCTAAACGACCGGCAGTAGCAGTAGCATCAGTAGCAGCCACAGAAGCAGCCACAATACAAAACAAACCAATTTAAATTTTTAGCGGTGCTAGAAACAAGCGAGAACTGAAAGCTAGAAGCTAGAGAACTGGGAATCAGTAGATGCAAAACATAGTCAACAGCAGCAAAGAGCTGGCGAAAAGCGCAACCTAGCGTAGCTGACAAAATCAAGCCAAATAAAAAACACCAAAAAAATAAAAAACAAGAAAGAAACGGCTGTATTCGGCACGCCGAAGCTGTATACCCTTGCAATAGTCTTCTATGAAAATTTTTGAATAACTCATTTTTGACCTAATTGTTCCTATGGCAGCTATATGATATAGTGGTCCGATTTTTTTGATATCTTAAAAAACTAAAAAGGTATTTAGTCAAACACTGTTCATAAAAATGAAGTGTCTCCGATTGTTCCTATGGCAGATATATGATATAGTAGTCCGATCGGGCTGATTTTGCCATAGAAGCTACATACAACATCAAGCTTTATCTGTTCCAAGTTTTATCAAGATAGCTCAAAGATAAAGGCAAAAAGTAAGCATAGAAACAGGCGGAGGTCGGAGATTTCTTCTTCTATGCATTACACATTTCGAGACAAAATTATAATACCCTTTTGCAAGGGTATAAAAATAAAAATAGCAGAGAAATATTCACAATGACAATGTTGAATTGGAATAAGGAATGGAAAATTTTGGGGCGTAAGCCGAGGCAGGCACACTGGCCGAAACACTCAATCAATAAATTATGCTGCCACGAAATATACAAATCAGCGAACGGGAAAACGGTCAAAAAGAGAACTGAGAATTGTTGGCTCAGTGGTTTGGGGCATGTGCTGGTTCTGTATGTGTCTCTGGGTGCCGCTTGTTTGGCTGGTCACGCGGCAAACAAACGAACTGACGACGTCGAGGTTGACGGTGGTGGTGGTGGTGATGGTGGCGGCGGTGGTGGTGGCGTCTGTGGCAGCAACGAGAGTAACGGCAACGGTTGCTGCAGCTGCAAACAAAGGCCATGCCCGAGTTCCAAGCTGGGAGCACAGTCGGATGTGGCTTTGTGGGTTTTTGTGTGCGACCGCTGCCAGTTACCGCAGCTGCCGTTAGTCATTTTAAAAAGTGCTATACTATAGTCAAAGGGGGGGAGGGGGCAGCACTGACAATGTCATATGCGCTGCATTGTGCAAATGTGGCCAAAAGGAGACAGTTACCACTGGGCGGTGTTGGTGTTGGTGATGCTGGTGTCGGTTTGTTGCTATGTCAACGCCAAAGACAAAGGCGCACTGCGACCAAATGTCAAAATGGCTGCAAGGCTTCACTCGGCGGTGGTTGGCTGCTGCTGCTGCTCCTGTCCCTGCTGCTGCTGCTGCTGGTTGATATGACCCCAAGTTGACCTCGGGCGAAGCGGCTTTAATGCGGCCGCTAGACTGTGGCCGAGCATCGATTTTTTCTACAGACAGACGAATATTTGCATGTTGAATGTGTTCTGCTGGACATTTAAAATTTGTATATAAAATATTGATCACCATTGACGATTGCAAATTGATGGCAGCGGGGAGGTGGGTGGGTGGTTACAACACAATGACATCTGTATATATACATATGTGTGTCCTTGCCGCTGTCCTGTCTGTCTGTTTCATGACACCCCGCTTGTTGTGCAGCGCCAAACAAAAGTTTTTATCTCTGACCGCAATGCTTTTATTTTATTTTTTATTTTTTGCAATTTTAAGCCCTTTTATTCTCCTTAGTCGCATTGGGACTTGATGTTGTCCTGCAACTATACAGATTCGTTAAGAACTTAAATGCAACATTAAAGCCATTTTTTATTCTCGTTTCTAGGCCACCTTTATATTGCAACTTGATCGATTTTTGTAATCACACTTTACATTTGCACCTGCCACCTACAATGCACGCATCTAATGTCCTGTCAGTCTCGATTGTCCCTGCTGTGTACTACTACACGATGTCCGAGTGGACCAACTAAGCGGAAGCTGTTGGAATTTACCAACGTTTAAACTTTAATGCTGTGTACAAGAGTATTTTTTGTATACCCTTGCAAAAGGGTATTTTAATTTTGTCTCGAAATGTGTAATGCATAGAAGGACACGTCTCCGAATCAATAAAATATATATATTATTGATCAGGAGGACGAGCTTAGTCGATATAGCCATGTTCGTTTGTCAGTCTGTTTCTATGATTACTTTTTGACTTTATCTTTGAGCTATCTCGATAAAACTGGGCAGAGATTAAGTTTGATTTTGTGTGTAAATTGTGTGTCAAAATTAGCCCGATCGGACCTCTATATCATATAGCTGTCATAGGAACAATCGGAGACACTTAATTTTCATAAAAAGTGCTTGTACGAAAAACTTTTTTGTTTTTTAAGATATTAATATTAAACTCAGTAACTCGATGGATAATTATTATCTGCATAATCTGACAAAGTTTCATTCAGATCGGACCACTTTATCAATAGGAAAATTTTTTATATAATTGGTATAAAAACTGTTTCTATTTTTCAAGATATCTAACTTAATTTAGTAACTCGATGTTCGATAAATTGTTTTTATTAATTCTTAGTTAATTAACACCTGGTTGTAAGGGTATTTAATCTTCGGCGTGCCGAAAATAGCTTTCTTTTTGTTTTATTGTTGTTTTGCTTTATGTTCAGACTCCATCATTTGCTCTCTCTCTCTCTCTTCTATTCTTTATCTGCCTCTGTCTGGTGCTTTAGTGGGCTTTAGATTTTTTACTTCATGTCCTGCTTCGCTGCCCGCTCCAATTGAACCTAATCCGGCTGCTAAAGTGTTAGCTACGTAGTTGTATGCTCATCCCGGCTGTCCAAACTGCCTTATGCTGCTTTTGTTGTTCTGCTGGCATTTGAAAACAACAAAAAAAAACCAAAAGAAATGAGTCCTGGCAGCCATAGGAGAAACTGCGAAGCAACTATGCCAGCTGGAGTTCTGTATAAAAACTTTTACCTCTGTCTGGGGCTGGGTCTCTGTAGCCATAGCTGCCATTACCTCCTGTCCCCCACTTAATCACAAGGCGTCAGTCGTTGTATGTCACCCTGTCGGCTACAGAAAATGAACGGCCATCAGTTGGACCTGGCCTGGCCACGATGTGCATACTAATCTGTGTCTGCCACCTCAGCGTCATCGTCTCTCCTACAACCAGTAAATAAGGTGTCCAAGAGAACAGCGATCCATGTGTCGCTTATAGAACTTCTTCGATTTTGCATTTATAGTCTCTGTATAGCTAATACCTTATCAATATAGTCCGCTAAAGTAGACAGCAAACGGACAGCGCGACAGAGACATTGGTGACAGTCGATATCAATGAATGTCAAAGGTTGTTATTAAAAAATTAACTCAAGGCGACAGTTTCAACGATAGCGAGTGTCGTGTCAGGTGAGCCAGCTAAGGTTTACTTGCGCGTCAACATGGCGTATGATTGATTTTCTAGTCATAAACCATAAGAGGCAAAAAAATATAGAAAAGAAGCTGCAGATTGACGACAAACTGTAAGCTGAGCGTGCCCAGATAAATGCGGCAAATATTAAATGGAGAGTAAGCTTCAATAATAATAAAAGTTATAAATCTTAGCATTGCCAGTCCAGCATGTTGAGGACGCTGCTCAGGATGAGGAAAAAGGATGAGAATGAGGCGGAGGATGTGGACATTCAGCAGGGCAACGAAGACGACGACGACATGCTGCATCGTGGCGATAATAACAATTTATTGCACGCACACAAAGAGCCAAAGCATACACACACACACACACACACACAGAGAGACACATGTGCAAAGTTGCCAAGTGCCGGAAAATGCCGCGAGACACAACTGCAACAACAGCAACAACAAGCAACAAAAACAGCAACAACAGCAGACGAGCATAAAAACCACACAATAATAAAAATGAACAATGACAGGTTAATAGCAAATAAATGAAAGCCCATAAGAAAAGCGCAACAACAGCAAAATGTAAAAAGAAAAAAATAATAAAAAAATATAAAAAAATAGCAGGAGCAGCAGTAGCAGCCAGACAACAACAACAACAACGACAACATCAACAACTAAAAGCGACAATGGATGTCACAGTAGCAAACACCGTAGAGAGAATGCAACTCAGCCTGGCTACCCCCAGCAAAACTATCCGCTTAGTCTAGGCAATTGATATATGGTTTTCAATTTTCAAACCCATTGACCACTTGCAGCACAACCGCTGCTGCTGCCACGACAACAGCAACAATAAGAAGCAGCAGCCAGGCAAAGACTGAACTAAATGGCAGAAAAATGCTGTGGAAAATTGCCACGGGATGGCGTCGTTGATGCTGGCATATTTAAAGCATAACTACAGGCGTTAGAGGCTCGTTAGAGGCCAGGCAAAGGCGTGGGCAGAGCGTGCCAGGATAATGGCAGCAAACGTACTTAACGGCTTCAATAATGACCATAATGGCCAACGACTTGCCAGTCCCGGACTTCTTGCCGCTAGTCGGTGCTACATCTACAAACAGGTTGACAAAATGCATTCGACATGCAACGCAAAATGCGCTTCCTGCCAATAATAGTCCTCATCATTATAGTTCAGATGGTGTGTGTGTGTGGAAACCATTATTGACCCATCATATGAATTAAAATGGTGGGTTAAATAGAGGCACATGCAATATTCTGTTTATACAAATGCAGAGTAAGAGACATCAATTTAATTAATTGCAATAATTGAAAAATAATCGATGGCACTATCGAAAATATTAGTGATTTTTTAATATCAAATACAGCAATACATTTGGGATTTTTATAAATACTTTGTCAATATATTCGATTGAATTGATAGTATCAAGGTGGGATTAACTTCTGCCCTGCTCACACTAACATATGTTCAATCAATTTATATTATATTGTATTTTTAATAAAATAGTTGTTTAAAATTTAATATTAAATAAAACTACAAAGTATCGTCAATTTCGGTTTTAAATTTATATTTTTACTTTGTAAAGTGTGATTACTCTACTTAAAATTCAAATTAAACCTAAATTTGTATACAATTATTTGCGCTTAAATTAATTAAATATTTGCATATATATCATGAATTGTCAAAAACATAAAAATACATTTTTCAATAAGATATTTTATAAATTGAATAAATTGCATAAATTGCCTGCTGTTTGTTATTCAAATGCTGTACATTTTAATCGAAATAAATTAGTTTATTTAGGTGTCGCATTAAGCCCGCAAGCACATTAAATTTTACACAAAATATAAATTTAAAGCCAAAACTTAATATACAAAGGGAAAAATCGATCACCTGTTTAAAGTTCAGACGCCCACGAGACGGGCCAACAGAAGGAGCAACAATGGCGGCTACTTGGCAGCTGTGCCAAAGCTTGGCAAACGCATCAGTCAACGTCCTTAGAGTTTAACAAAGAAGGACAATACGAGTGTACATACATACATATACATAAGAAGAAGCAGACACCGGGCCACTTTATAAACCAAATTTAACGTTGTTATTGTTGCTGTTGTTGTTAATGTTGCTGCTGTTACTGTTGCTGTTGCTGTTACTGTTGTCGCTTGCAATGCGCCTTTGTCTGTTTGCTTTTGGAAGGACAAGCATGACGACAACTGCTGCTCTCAGTCCTGCTCCCCCTTTTATTTTTGGCAATTTGTTTCTGCATCTTACAACGAATTCAATTGAAAATTTTAGCAGACACTTCGCCTGTCGAGCGCCAAAGCGAGGAGCATCACAAATTTAAAAACAAATTTGCCGCAACGCAACAGCAGAAAACTTTTGCGAAAAGAAACTTCAATTCAATTCGATTGGATTCGTTTCGATTTTCAATTCTCGCTACTTTCAGTTGGCTTTCAGAGTCTGGTCAAGTGTGGACGTGCGTTTAAATGTTACGTATGCGCCACGTTGTCCGATGCACTTCAACTTGGCACAATTGGCAGCGTCTCGTCTAGTCTAGTCTCTAGTCCGGCCCAGTCCCAGCCCAGCCTCGTCTATGTTTCTGTCTTTGCCCTGTTGTCTTGGCCGGTATGTAGTCAGCTGTTTGTTTAGTGCAGTTTTCACTTTGGGGGCGTTACACAAAAAACAACGTGGCACACCTCGACCCACCTCGACCCCTCAGTGATTTTCTTCTGCTATTTACTTTTGCTGACTTCCACGGTGTCTGCCTCGATGTTAGTTTGTTTGTTTACTTCGTTGTGTATGTGTGTGTGTGTGTGTTTGCCATTCGTTTAGTCGCAACGGGTATGACAAAATAAAATCAAAATCAAATCGTTGAACCAATGCCAATGTGGAAATTGTCAATAATTTCAAATTGATTTCTGTTTGATTTAACACAACAACAAGAAGTAAACACCTAGCACTATAATTGTGCCATCACGGTTACTGATACCCTGTCTACCTGGCTAGTTTTCCACTTTTGGGGAGGCGTAAGTGAAAAGTAAACTTTGAGTAGCACGCGGCCCTCATTTCGAGGCCAAATAACATTAGACAGCCATTATAGGCTTGGCCGCCTTTTACGACGCATCATAAAAAGCATTTCTTGAACTGGGCCTGTCTCGTAAAACTCGTGAAATTCCTAAGGACCTGGGTGCTAAGAGGCAGGTCTGCAGGCCAATAAAAACAAATCGATAAGTGCGCTCAAAGTGTTGGAATAGCTCGTAAACTAATAGAAATGTTTATAATACGAGTATTATAAAATAGCATAACTTTAGCTAATGAAGTATATATATGTATATAAAACGTGGATGAGTAATGCTTTGATAGTAGTATAATAATTATTTTTGTAATAAATTATATTATAGGAAAATCTGTGGTTGGCATTTTATTATTTTATATGAAAAAAATATTGATGTTTATCAAAAAAAAATATTTATGTTTATCAGCTAGATCTGTGGTTAGTTTTATATGCCCCAATATACATAATTTAATAATATTATATAATAAAAAAAGTACTAAATATATATTAAAATATTTATACATTTTCGGACTTCATTTGTTGGCCATGGGAATTTTATAGTTGACTTCTTCGTCTTATTTTTATATTATTATTATTAGGCAATAAATTAATGACTGACAAGATAGTTTAATGTGATAATAGAATTGCTGACTGAGAAACTTTAATAAGCTATTTAATAAGGCTTAGAATGGGCCTTTAAATGTAGTTAGTGAGCTGAGGACGAAGTTAGTTAAGGAGTAGTAGCTCAATAGTTAAAGGTTTTCCATTGGCAGCTACTAATAATATATAAATAAATTAAGCAAATCAAAAATGACTGATGATGGAAGTTATCAAATGATGATGAAAAAATCAAATTTGACTAATTATGGAAATTATAAAAATTTTTTACATATTTCGTAAAATCAGCCCATAAAAATATATTTTATTTCTGGAATATCTGTAGTGGAAATTTTTCAAATTTTCAAAATCAATTTAATTATTTATAATAATAATTTTTTTAGAAAAGTATTTTAAATAAATATTAAAAAATAAAAAATTATAATATAATTATTTATTGTCCATTAAATGGCATTTTTATTTAGGAGCTATAGGAATTATAGAAAGCTTCCATTTAATTTTTATATTCATTTGGAATCTCTGCTTACCCTGCTTGGGCGAAACGCTGAGGACCTGCTGCGGCGACTGTTGCTGCGAGTGAATTTGATATTGTTGTTGCTGCTGCTGCTGTTGCACGGCAACGGCCTGCTGTTGGGCGGCACAGACGGCCGCGGCAACGGCGGCTTGCTGCTGCTGCTGCTGATGATGAGCGGCTGCTGCGGCAGCGGCTGCGGCAGCAGCAACAGCTTGCTGCTGCGACTGTTGCTGATGCGGCGACTGCGACTGGGGATGTTGCTGCTGCTGAGTTGTTATAATGGACATTTGCTGCGACGATTGCTGTGACTGCTTCACATTGGCCTGATGTTGCTGCTGCTGCTGCTGCTGGGCAGGTGCCTGTTGCTGCTGTTGCTGCATGTGGGTCTGATGGATGGCCAGCAATTTGGTCTCGTAGGGCTTGGCGCCCACCGACAACGGCTGACTGCTGAGCGTCATTTGTGCAGTTGCTGGCATCATTAGCGTGGGCATTGCCAACATTTTTTCAATGGCACTTTAATGTGCTGTTTGCTGCTGCTGTTGTTGATATTGCTGTTATTGTTGTTTTTCGGGTTGTTGCTGCTGCTGCTGTTGCACGTTTTGCGGTTAAACGCAATTCGCTTTGATGTTTAATGAAGTGCCGCCTCACAGTTGATGTATATCATCAAATTGTGTTATAATTTTACTAAACAATTTTCGGAGCTGCAATTTTTTTTTATTTTTTGTTTGTGTGAAACCGCACTTTTAATTGCTGTTGTTGTAGTTTATTTGTTTGCCTTTTAATGGATTTTATGTGCAAATCATTTGATGCGTTAAATGATTTCAACAATTTAACTAATTTCAAAGTTTTTCTTTGCGGTTTATATTTGCATTTGATTTACGTTTTGCCTTTTGAACTTTTTTTTTTTTTAAATTTTGCTTTACCTTTCACTTATCACAGACCAATAAGAATTTTTTTTTGAAAAGTTCATGTGGTTTTGTTAAAGTTGCTCGCTAGAACACAAATTATATTCAATTAAGCAATTTAAATTGTAAATGTATAAATAAATAGAAAAATGTTGCAAATACAACTAAATTGAAATTAAATAATAGATTAAACAAAATCCCTATATTTTAACTGATAAAAATCTGCTTTAATTCTATTTAAATTAATTTCTGTAATATTTGTCTAATGCTTCAAAATTGCAAATATACAAATAAATACAAAAATAATTCAAATACAACTAAACTGAAAAAAAATAAAATATTCATGAAAATCTTTACATTTTGACTGATAAAAATCAGCTTAAATTCTCTTAAGTATAAGGGGCTAAAATTAATTTCTGTTATATTTAGCTAATGCTTTAAAATTGCAAATAAATAATTCAAATACAAGCAAATTGAAATTAAATAAAATATTTATGAAATTCTGTACATATTAGCTGAGAAATCTGCTAAAATTCCCTCAAGTAAAATTTCTGCTATATTTTTTTTAATGCTTTAAAAATAATCATATCTCTTACAAAATCAAAAACTCCTTAGCTTAATATGAATTTGTATGCTTAATATTAACCCTTTCCCATTTATTTGCCGCTCTGCTGAATCCACAAACATCTCTGGGTAATTGCACATTTTATGCTTCGGTTTTATGATGTTCCTCAAGCACAAACATTACACTCTGGGCACAACCATAATCGTATATCAAGCCTAAGCCATTCACACATCATTTCAAAAATTAAATTTAATATTTTACGATTTGTGTGCGTTGTGTATTATATTCCTCGAGCATACAAAACAAAAAAAAAACCAAAAAATAATACCATGTACCAACAAAAATAAAAAATTATGCGAGAGACACGACGAAAGTGTCGAAAACAGAGAGAAAGAGAACCAACAAAAAATTATAACAATAATAATAATAAAAGCAGCCGAATATACAAGCGCTGCTTTTTATGTGAGAAAAGCTCGGGAGACAACAACAGAAATGAGAATGGGGGAAAACCAGAAAACAGAAACTCTGCAACTCTGAAACTCCAAAAATCGCACGTCCCAAGTGTTGGCAAGTGTCAGGATCAGGCTCTGCCACAATCGCAGTCGCAGTCGCAGCCAACGTCGACGTCTGTCTAACGCTTCCGGTTTTTATAGCGCAACGCGCACACTGACAGACAAACAGAGAGAGGGGGTTGGGACAGACGAACAGACGAACAAATGTTATGTATAAATATAAACTTATATTTTTATTTTTATTTTTGTTGAAAGCCAAAATACTCCCTTTCCATACAGCAGCAGTAAAAAGCAACGAGTGTGCAAAAAAAATGCTAACCAAAAAAAAAAAGAATATTGTACAACACACAGCATTCGCTGTCATCTAACTGATGTATATAGTATGTGTGTTTGTGTGTGTGTGTTGAGTGTGTATGATTCATACACACAAATGCACTGGCCTTTTTTTTATATGGCCGCGCTGTGTCGGCGTCAGTCGGCAAAGGCTGGCTGAAAGCATTTATTGGCTGCTCGTTGTCGGTTTATGTGCCACATAAGCCGAAGTGTGTGGACAGTGTATATGTGTGTGTGTTTTTTGTTACTGTACATAATGTGCCCAAAAAAAATATTTAAAAAAAAACACACTCGCAGCAATAAAATATATGCAGGCCAAAGTTTGTTTAAGTACAATTAAATCGTTTAAAATATTGAAAAATTTAATTTAAAAAAAAAGCCTTCAAGTAACCCCTAAAACATATTATTATTCAATTTAATTCAGTTACTTAAACACACTAAAAACTATCATGTTTTTTTATTAAATGTCACTTCACTTATTCAAAAAAGAATGCATTGCAAAAATGTTTACACACAACTTCACTTTTCAAATAACCAAAGTTTATGCTAACACTTGAACTCTTTAAATGAAAAATGTAAAACGCTTAAATTGAAATTAAAAGTAAATTTAACTTGCAACTTTTAAACAAACTTATAATTTCTTTATTACTAAATGAAAAAAATAACTTAATTATAAATTTTACTTTATTTACATTGACAAAACTTTAAGTTTTTGTTTATATTCTATTTTAACTTTATTTTTAAAGTTGTTTTTTTTTTACAGTTTATTTTTATACGCGTCGTTAACTGCTCCTTTGTCAGTTATTTTTTTTGATTTTTATATTTTGCTTTATATTTGAAATTCCGTCTTCAAGTTGTTGCGTGTGTAGATGGTATTTTTATTATTTTTTTTTTGGGTTGCTTTGGTTTGTTGGTTTGTTTGGAAATTATAATAACAACTTAACAACAATGTAACGAATATCCTTTCTTTACGAGGACACAATTCAAACTGAGTGCGAAGCGCGCTCGTCTGTCTCACAAATAGTCAAAGCACATCGTACGCTAAAGCTAACCGTTATTCTGCCAACGTCGCTGTCGCGCTGCCTACGCTCCGAGTCCTTGCAATCAAACGAGTTGCCTGCTCGTTATCCTGACACGCTTCGTTTCCAATTGCGCTCAGGCATGCGCCATTTGCCCAATTCGAAAAGGTTTGTGTTTCTGCTAAAGCTAAGGTATTTCACAATTTATGGTAAAAATCCCAATATTTTTGGGTATATTTTGGAAGTAGCAGCTGTTATACAGCTTTGTCTGTTATCTGTTCCAAGTACTTGTTATGACTTATGGCTAAGGACTATTATCCAGCTTCTTATCACTGTTATGCTCTGCAAGGCTGCTGCAGCCCTGTATCGCACTAAGGACTTGTGTTACATTTAGAAGCAGCTTGTAGCCTGCATTATGCCACACAAAGGGCAGAACCTAACAAAAGCAACTGCAGCAACAATATCAAATGGTAATAAACAAACAAACAACAGCTCAGAGTTGCTTACGCGCCCATATACAATTAAACACACACAGGACTCACACACACACTTATACACTCATACAGGCACACTCACATATAGCACATGCTATTGTTTATGCGCTCAAGAGCCAATAATCCACTTTTGTTTTGTTATCATTCGCGCGCCCCTTAACCAAACGCCTTCTACAACCACCCGCTCAACCGCTCAACCACTCACCCACCCACTCACCCGCTCACTCACCCATTGAGCAGACCAAGGAGCTAAGCGCCTTTGCCACTGCCTTCACCCGTCTCCACTTAATTTCTACTTGATTTGTCGCTTAAGAAAACTAATTGTCTGCCTTTTGTTGAGCGTGAAAACAATAGAAAACATTTTAGCAACTGTTACTTTAGCCAAAAGCGTATTAGAAACATGCGGTGGCAAGGGGGCACGGCGCAAATGTGTTCGACAAAACTCGCAGAAATGTTGTGGCAAAGGCTAGAAGTGGCTAAAGAACGGGCTGGCGGCTTTAATGGTTTTTCTGGGCTTTTTGGTCATGCGATGGAGATGATGGTTATGTTTCTTTTGGCTGTTGATTGGACAGCCCTCCTCAAGGTCATTTGCTAAAGGCGGAAATGCAAATGTAATTTAAGTTGTGAAATAGTTTGACAAAAGATAAAATACTCTTCACGCCAGTTTAGGTTTTATAATTTACCAACCATTCAAATATTACTAAATGTGAATTTGTGGTAAAACCTAAACTGTTACAACTGCATGTGCGCAATTTTATTTATATTCCATATTTATACACTTATAAAATTAACAATCAAGGCTGTACAAGTTTTAATTATGGCTAATTCAAGCGGAAGTGAACTGGAACTTTTAGAAAACAGCGCTTGAAACTAATACAACCGGTGTAAAAAACCACACTTTGTATTGTATTGAATAGGGAACAATTTTTAAAATTACTTTAAATTTATTTATAATATAGTTATGAAAAGTAATCGCAACTCTTATATTTTTTATGTTTAAAAATAATGAGTTATTAATTATTTGTAGATTTTTTTCATTTAAATTGGCAATAACTCTTTTTTTTACCCGCAAATAAAAATTGATATTAAACATTAATTACCAACTTTTATTTAAAAGTTGAATATAAACCTTATTTTTAATTTTTACAACAAAAGTTATTTTAATTTTTTACAACAAATAAGAGATGTCTTTTAGTTTTTAAAAATAATTTGAAAAATAACTTTTATTTTGCACTTTTCAATTAAAAATTGAAATTTAATTTTTATTTTCCAATTTTTTTTTTTATGAAAAATTACAAGTTAAAATCAAATTTTAATAAATATTTAAAATAAAACTTTAACCTGCTTCCAGGATCCTGCCTCTTGAATTAAAACTCATAATTCTTCTTTGTAATATCTGATTACAAAAATTTAATATATTTTAAAGAATATCTTCTTATAGTGCGAACGATCTGTTGAAGTATGATTGCAAATAATATCATTTAAATAAGGTATTAACTGTGGTAAGTATATATACTATTCATGTCCATACAGGAAAACTGAATAAACAACACTGAATACTAAAAAAAAAGATTAAATGATCTCACTACAACACTTTAAACAGAAACGATCCGATGAAAATTTTTAGAAAAAACAAGTTATATACATTGAACACTGTGATGGTCTTATTTTAGCATAATTAAAAATTTGTTTAAATTAATTTATCGATTTGTTTTGAATTTTTAAAACCGATATTTATCGACTTTATATTCGACTTTTTAAATTTTATCGTCAATTCACAGTATTGAAAAGCGTTAAAAAAATCGCCTAATGTGTCATTGTTTCTAGATCTTACTGATCACGGCAACTGGTCACACTTGTTGCAAAAGATAAGAAAATAGCCTACTTCATAAAAGCCAAAAAGGCTGTAAAGTTATTTAGTGAATAAATTAAAGTAGCAAATAAATTTAAAAACTTAATATCACATCGATCTAAATTTGTATGCCGACTGCCTGGCTTACTTTCATTTGCCAGATATTCACTTAGATAAAGCTGTTATCAAGTTGCACCAACTGGTGATAGGGTTCGGGGCATGTTTCCATTTGAACCATGTAATACCGGACTGCACCTGAACAGGCGCATTTACATAAATGCTAAAAAAGTCCTCGAAGTTTGTGCAGCAGCGTTGACGGCCACAACAATAACGATAGCAACATGGCGACACATTATCCGCTATGCGACTAAATACACGCAATACATATAGCAAATATACATATATATATATATGTGTTTATGTATATGTTAAATTACAACAGCAACAACTGCAGGAGACTCACACACACTGCTGCCGTGGCAAAGGACTCACGTGAGCGATTAAAATCTGAAGGAAAGTATTTCTGTTTTCCTTTTTTTTTCTTTTTTTTTTTTTAGCTGCCACTGTGTCGCTGCAACATGAAGGGTTGTTGCCGCTGCCAGCGTCGCCAGCGCCGCCAGCTGAGGTGTAAATGAGTAGAGTTGAGCGACGTTGCTGCCATGGAAGGGTTGTTTGGCAACAGCAGCAACAGCAGCAGCAGCAACAGCAACAGCGACAACGACGACGATGGCGGCGTGTAATTGGAGGCGAGTGTCGTGTAAAATGTAAAACTTGCGCCGTAAATAAATCAAAACTTTCTGACTGAACAAACATTCAGGTGAGCGAAAAAATGCAGCGTGCGACGGCAACAGCCGCCAGCGGCAGGCACAACCTACTAAATGCGGGCCTAAGGGGTAAACGGGCAGGCTGATGGGGGGACGGGGGGAGGCAGTGAGGTAGGCAGCTCACAGTTTCATATTGACAAGTGCGCCCAGGGCCAGCAGGCGGGTTGCAGGACTAAAGGGAGGATGCAGGACCTGACGCTGGCAGCAGAACGAGGCCGCTGGATTATTTATGCTAAAAATTGGAACAGCTGCTGCCGTTGGGCTTAAGAGTGCGGCCTCTTCATTCTCTGCTGGCAGCGCAGTTGACGTCGCAGTTAACTGCACTGAATATTGTGGCATCTATAAAACCTGAATGTTGGGCGCAAGTCGTCACAATAAAAAAAAAATCTAACAAAGTTCGTCAATCAGCTGCAATTACAAAGGCATTTTTATAGTCACATTATAATGATGAAATTTTCTTACTTTAACTACTTAATTCATAGAAAATGTAGGGCATTTATTGAATACTTAATATGGGACCTTATATTTTATTGATTTATTATATAATATGCTAAACAGTTTGACCCTCACTTGGGCGCTAGCCACAAAGTTTTTTGATTTATATATTCATTATTTTTGTTCGCCATATTCTTTCCGAGCACAAAGTGAAATGTAAATGGCGCATTAATACGGTTACAGGAGAACTATAAGTATATAAAGCATTAAAGTTGAGTGCAAAACTTTTTTTGCGCGGAAATCTTGGCAAAATGTGGCCACAGCACAGTCACATTTGTAGTGGTAGTAATAATAATAATATCATAAAAATATTATTATAAATAAACAGTGGAATAAAAGAGATCTTAAAACCATTTACCAGCTTCCTTTGGCTGTTCGCCTCGCCCTAAACTTTTTCATATCTTTGGAAACATTTACAAGACAGCAACAACAACAAAAAAATTGGTAAAACTCTGGAATAAGTTGACAGCTTTTTTTCATATACCTTGTGGATAAATACGAAAGGTATTTTCAACGGAAAATTTAAGATAAATATTAAGCTTTGCTTATCGGGGAGTTTTATAAAAACTTCCTTGTTGATCTTAAATAAATTTGAAACTACAACTGAAGATCATACTAACTGATATTATATTCGTATTTGCCTCGTAATATATTAACACAATCAAATCGTTAAGAGAGTATCTTTAAGTCGCATCTTTGAAATAAATAATATTTTTTTTATTTTTTTCTCTCTCTCCACCATAAATATATTAAGCCGGAAAACTTTGTCCATTCCTAGTAGCTGCTCAGCTGGTCTCAGTTGAGTATGCATTTCAGGCCGCTTAGAGGCAGCTAGAGCCAGAATTGATGACCAGAGTTTAACTTAATTGTATGTGGGAATCTGAGTGCCACTGTGGCATGCTGATTGTGTCAAGATTTCGTTTCAATTTGCGCCGCGATAAGGCAACGAGACATAAAAGTAAATTGAAATGCCTGTCGCTGGCATCAACATCAACTGGCCAGTTGACTATCAGAGTCTACCTGCACCTGCACCTGTAACTGAAACAGAAATGAAACCAGGACATCGTCGACCTCGTCACGCACGTGCGGATGGTAGAGCTTCAAAAATTTTTAATTGAATTTGCCACTGGACATTGGACATTGGACAGTGGGGCTATTGTCTGGTCAGTGGCTTGGGGGTATGGCTGCTGCTACTACTCACTGTGCAACGGTATCATGTACTCCATTTCCGAGTCGCTGGTATCAGCCTCCTCCTCCTCCTTCTGCTCCTTTTCCCCCATGGGTTGTACTGTTCTGGCAAAGGAGTTGGTGCTCAGCGCCATTTCCATGGCACGCAATGCGGGCAGGTTTCGGGGCAATCTGCCATTCTGTAAAGTAGTCAAGCGTTGGCATATTAAAATTAGACATAAATGGATAAAAACACGTCCAAAAGTCTGCTTAATTTGGAGACAGCAATTAATAATTGAGGGCGGGCAAGCTGAAAAGGCGACAAAGCAGCCAGCCAACAGAAGGTAGACAAATGTCCTTTGCAGTGGCGTACAAATCATGAAAAAGGATAACACGTAGTAAACTGAGCAATGGATATAAATGCGTTTGCCTGCTCACCTTTGTGGAGTTTCCGTTTTTTTTTCTATACCCTTGCAAAAGGGTATTATAGTTTTGTCTAGAAATATGTAATGCATAGAAGGAGAAGTCTCCGAACGCATAAAGTATATATATTCTTGGTCGGGATGACGAGCTGAGTTGAAATAGCCATGTCCGTCAGTCTGTTCGTCGGTCTGTTCTATGCTTAATATTTGGCTTTATCTTTGAGCTATCTTGATGAAACTTGGCACAAATTAAGTTTGTTATTGTATGTAGTTTGTCTGTCAAAATCAGTCCGATCGGACCACTATATCATATAGCTGCCATAGGAACAATCGGAACCACTTCATTTTAATTAAAGTGCTTGTAGGAATAACTTTTTTGTTTTTCAAGATAACAAAACTAAACTTGACATATCGATGTAAATTTGTGATTTGTACAATCAGACCAAGTTTGAATAAAATCGGATCACTATATCATATAGCTGCCATAGGAACAATTGGGTCAACAATGAGTAGGGTATATAACTTCGGAGTGTCGAAGATAGCCGTTTCATTCCTGTTTTTTTTTAATTTTTTTTTTTTGGTGCTGAAACTAAAAGCAACAACGTGACAACAACAGCAACTGAAAGTTGCCAGAAATCCAATTTCAGCAAGTAGCACGACATAAATTTGTTTGTGCCACACAAATACATACACATACATATATATATTTATACATTTATATATATATATATACATGTGCATTGTACCCGTTGCCTTTAGAGAGAATTGAGAACAGGAAGCCGGGTTCTGGGGGGCCTTCGGTGCTTCGCTTCAGCCATGTCCAGCAAATGAATTCTGTTAATGCAGACATTACTCGAGCATATTAAAAGTCCAAATGGTCATTTCGTACAGAATTTTATAGCAACTAGCCACAAACAGTCGCTCACACACACACACAAACAAACACACACATGGACAGACAATGGCATTGGGGCACAAATAGGCACATTTGTACTGCCCTCCCCATAGACAAACCCCTTGGATAACAACCCAGTCGTATACGCAGTTTTGTTTACCTTGCCACGACAATTGCGGTTGACAACAACCATAACAGTTCTTGTTGTAGTTAGGTATACAAATATATATATATATATACATATATACTCTATATATGCTATTTGTTCTTTTTTTTGCAAACAACCCTCCCCCTCACTGAGCAGCCGAGTGAAAGTTGTGCCCCCGCCCATCAGGACATTTAGTTTATTTGATGTTGCGAAATGAAAATTGTGACATAAAAGGGACTAACAACATAATTAAGTAGTGTCCAAATGTGCAAATCCAAAGGCATAAAAAGCGTTTGAAAAGAAGGACAAAAAAAACAGCAAAGAAACGAATGCGTTTATGTCCTGATGCTGTTCGCCGAATGGCACTTAAAGGATTTGAGACCAGAGCCCAGCTTCAAGTAGATTCCAAGTTATGGAGGCAACATGCATATTTACCAAATGGACACCGGGAAGACAACCTACTCACAAGGCGCACATTTGTGGTAATAATTTTTAGTTTTTGCCAGCCACGTGTCGGCCACAAAGGGTCATGATTAGTTTGCCCAATACAGGATATAGACAGGCATGGGTCCAAAACAAATAAACAAGAAAACAAAGCTGCAACTGAATTGAAAATGGGGACACACACATTCGCATAACTATTTCAAATTCTTAATCATAGATGGGCGTGGCACGTTGACACGTTACGGATTATATGGCGCTTAACCGCACAGAAGTTATTTGATATTTATTAAGACTTAGAATGCTCGTTCCCTGAAACTTTTAAAAAAGCTGGCAAAATGAAAAATCTTCTTTAATAAAGAAAATTGAATTTGTAAGTAAGGTATTTGTGGATCCCTCTCAACATAATAAAAACAGGCAAGATTTGTAGGAATATTGTTTATGCCTAACTTGAAATAGCAACGAAGCAGTCAACAAAATTACAAAATTGGCTTGCTATGACTTTGAAAATTTGTTGGCCTTGTACTTAACATATTTACTTACACTTGTACCTATATACATAAGTATATTTATATATATTATATATACTTTTTTATATACTTTTCAGGACCTCTGGCATATCATTCTGTGGCTTTATACGGCTCATTTTATTTGCTCATTTTTTGAGTATTTGATTTCATTTTCTTCTTCCACATATTTTTTGCATACGCTGTGTGTTAGTGTGTGTGTGTGTGTGTGTGTGTATGGTATATACAGTTTTTTAATAAAACAAATTCAGCGGACAGCCTGCGGCGAACATGGCAAGCAAAATTAAATTATTTTGTTGTTTTGTACCACGCTCCTTACGCTCAGATCTGGACGCGAACGCTTTATCATTTCTTGTTGCTGTTGACAGGAATATGTGCTTTGGCGGGGATAGTGAGGGGTAAGAGAGCTGGCATTTGACAGGCCTGTCAGCCAAGTGGGGCAGGACTGTGGGGGAGGCGGGTGAGTGGTGGCACACGCGTCCTACGAATCCGCTGACTTGTTTGTAATTTAATGACCAACAGAACAGACATATCAAATATACATGTCGGAGCTGCTGGAATGTAGATTTATCTTTGTGTTGATTTTCAAGAGATTTTTTAATTTTCAATGCCTTAAAGGCGACCCAATTTCAACTGTCCAAAAACCAAAAAATATCAACTACAAATTGCTTCAAATACATATTTTTATTTTGGAAACTTTTGCAGTTGAATATTCCGGCAAGCGCATTGTGTCCCCGAATTGCAGCCCATTATATATATAAATTGCTCATTATAATGTTAAGCTTTAATGAGGCAGTTCTACGTCGACCTTCACAGATTTCCCATGCATATAATGCAAATTGCCTGTCAATATTATGGAAATTGCAGAAATTGCAGCCATCAAAGGCTTAACAATTTAAAAAAACAAAAAACAAACGGTTATCATTGCACTGCCGAAATTAAATACCCTTTTACACATGTATATATATTTGAACTTTAACATAATGAGAACACACATTATAAGCTGTATTAGGCATAAAGTAATTACATTTCGAGAAATTTAATCCATTGGCAGCTATCTGATATTGCAGTCACATTATAATCAAATCAGTTCAGGTCGGAATTCTATTGATATTCAGTTTAATTAATCTCAGTTATCTAAAGGGAGCTAGCATAATCGAGTTGTCGACTTCTTGCTTCTATTGTACCTTAAAGATATGTTAAAGAATTCGAATTTAAAAACTTATATTGATACTTTCAAATACTTTACATACAATCGGCGCTGACAAATTAAAACCTTCCGTAATTAGTATTTCCAGAAATTAGAATAAGGGTTTGTAATACATTTTTTCAGTTTTCTACTGAATATAAAACGATTTTTTATTTTTAACTGGCAAAATATATTAATTGTTATTAGAGTGAATCTTTATGTTTTGTTTTGTTGCATCTATTTCTGATTTAATGTATATGTATATATTTTTAATAAAAGAACTTAAAATATGCTTTGTTGTTTTGATTTATAGATTTAACTAGAAAATGAGTTTTATTGCAGTTTTTTGGAGTAAATTTACACAATTTTTTTTTTATTTAGAAATTAGAATATTTCAGAAATAAAATAAACTTAAAGGCAAAGTGGTTCTAGTTTGTGAGCGTCAACTGTATTAAATATTTTCTGGTATAAGACAATAGCTATTTTTCAATGCGTTACACATGTTGTGACAGAATTATTTTACCCTCGCCAAAGAGTACAAAAATATGCGTACGTTGCAATTTTTAAGCCCATACACTCATATATGTGTATTCGCAGTTATTTTTTTATAAATGTTTGTTCAAGTTTGTCCAACTGTTGTCCAAGTGACGTGATTTTCAGGCTGCGTGTGTGCTGTTATTGCATATTGCGCCGCACTTCCGTTTCCTGGCGGCACTGCATTTCTTTTGCATAATAGACGTTGATTAATGACGCACCAAACGACAGGTAAAAGTGAATGCAATACATTATTTATGAGCAGGGGCTGCATAATTAGCGACGCGGCAAAATAGTCAGCAAAATAATTAACGGCCACAATGCATGGCCCTCAGGCGCAATCGACAATGCAATGCCATGAAATTTGTTGCTGTTGCTGTTGCTGTTGCAGCTCGGCTTGCTTTGACAGTTGCCATTTGCCAATTGGTATGCAGAGCGAACGCACAGTGGCCCAGCCCCATAAATTAGGCAAACTCCTGCCCAACCCCCCTCCAGAGGCAGAGCTGGAGCCCCTTACATCACTCAGTCAGCGGGAACTGAAAGACACGCCAATGGTATCAATCGGCAGAGTGTAGCATCGAGCAAAGGAGCACGAAACACGGAAGTGCCATAGCAGTCGGGCCGGAAAGACACGCAACATTGCATATTGGGAGCACAGAGCGTATGAGCAATACCAAATGTTCCCTACAAGAACGTACTGAGTGCAGTGCTCAGCCAGCCCGAGGCAACTGCTGGCAACTGCTGGCAACTGCCAACAATATCGCTCATAATTTCCATATTGCAGCTTGCAGGCGGCCAAACAAACAATCACAAATCCAGCTGCATTGTCTCTACTAAATTCTACATATCCTGCCATTGCGTGCCAGGCTTTGTATGTCCTGGCCTGTTTGCTTAGTTCCACATAAGTAGTATGTGTTGCATGCCACGAGCTACGCTTTTGTCTTTATATTGATCCGACTTCAACGATGTCCGACTGTTGTTTTATAGGCTCATAAAAGCTTCACATACCATTTTCGCATAACTGTTGAAAGATATTTATTGGTCACAGGTATTTCACAGAAATTCGTTTCACTTTAAAACAGTTTTGACTTTGCTTGAGTCAGTTATTTATTTGTGAAGCTCTTAGGCAAACGAAATAAATAAAAATGCAATTGACTATTAATTTCCCAAATATTTGACCAATTATCCCCAACGTTGTTTATGTACAAAAAATGTTTTCTTCAACATTAGCTCAAACGGAGCCAATGCAGAGCATTCATAGCTATTTTATCGTATCCAACTAATTGCCCCATAATTGACAGTTTGACGGTTTCGCTAATTTGTTTTTGCATGTTGCGCTGTCAAAAACTTTTGCTACACTTTTTTTTCTACTTTCCTGACTGAGCGAGCCCTCAATATGAAAGGATATGGATGATATCCCAGCGAGATGGCCGCTCAGAAACAGCAGCTAAACAAGCAGTCAACAAGCCATTTACTAAAATAGTCACAATAGCAAAAGTAACATCAACTGAATGATAAAAGTTATTAAATTGCAAGCAACTTGAAAGTTTTTTAATATATCACCTGTGAGTTGATATTTGCAAACTCTGTGCTTATTAAAAATGGGAATAATGCTATAAAGTTGTAAACAAAAATTAATAAAAAGCAAATGGTATTTTTTTTTTTTTTGATTTCACAAAGTTATATTTCTTAATAAGCATCAGAGATTACAAAAGTCAGAATAATTAATTATAATATAGATATCCTTGTAAGCTATATGCAAACCACAAAATCAGATTATTTTTACAAGTATGGTCTTATATTCATACTGCTTTTTTGTAAAATTAAACATATCTTTATAATTTTTCCCTCATTTTGCATTAATTTTAAAAACTTTTGTCAGTTTTAGAAACGCTAAATAACAAATTATGTAAATGAACTTAATAAAAAATTAATTTAAATTTGCAGCAACAAAAATTAATAACTTAAAAACCAAATAGTTAAAATCTGCTCAAAATTTGTCTCAAAATAAATAATAAATTTCATCGGTAATTTTTTTTTACAAAATAAAAAAAGATTTCTTATAATTGAAACTTAATTAAAAAATTTGTAAATATTTCTAGTTTAAATCCTAACATTTTGGTATTATATTTTTCTTCTTATTTTTGTCTTTACAGTTATAGATACGTTGAATAAAAAATTGTGCAAATGAACTTAATGAAAAATTCAATTAAATTTGAATCAAATATAAAGTAAAAATAGAAAAAGCAAATTATTAAATTCAGCTCATATTTTGTCTTAAAATTAATTAAAGCTTAAAAACACTTTAAATTTTATGACAAAATTTTAAATATTATTTTAATATTAAAAAAAAATTGTTGTTAAATATTTTAAATACTATTAACTTAATTTGTACTTATTTTTGTTTAAATCTAAATATTTTGTTATATTAATTAGTCGAAATATGTTACAAGCTTTGATCCCTCACCACTTCCAAGATCTTTATTATATACGAAAAACATTCGATGTAACCAAATATCAGCAGGCAACAGCTAATTTATGTAAAAGCCAAATAAATCAATTAATGTCAAACAACCTGTAGACATCACGGCGGACAAACAACAAAAAGATACAACCACTACGGTGAATAGGGGTGAGGGTGGCGTTGCAGGCGTTTCTGCTTCGTTAGCCTAATAATAATTAGAAGCCCACTGTCATTTTGAGTCGAAGGCAAATACAATTAATTACCACAAAATACAAGTAAACATAATACAAATTTATAAAGGCACACACACTGAACGTGAGTGGCAATGGCAGGGGCAGAGGGGGAAATGGTTCCAACAGAAATGGAGACACCCCTCTGCCAATCCCCTCCTCTCTACTATACCATAGCCAGGCGCCAAATCAATAGTCGAGTCGAAAGGAAACTTGGCCATTTTGTGTGGGGACGGCCACTAAACAACATTTTCAAATGTTGTTACAAACACATACAAAATAATGAGTTAGTGGTCAAGGAAAGAGAGCTAAATGAAATACTAAGGAACAGCCGCAAAGACCAACAATAATAACAACAACAACAAGAACAACAACAAATACGCCAATCAATTATACGCCCAATTAAATGCTGAAAAAGCAGCGAAAATGCCGAAAAATATAATGGAGTCGGAATCAACCCGAGTCGATTCGAGTCGTGTCGAGTAGCAGTTTTGAGAACTCTACGCTTTGAGCCTCCGCCGTGACCAGGCAAAAACAACAACAACAAGAACAGAACAACTCGTGGATTCAATTTACTTTACTTAGCAGTGAAAACATTTTTATTTGTTATTGAAAATAAAGACGTGCACGTTGCCAAAGATAAACAAAACTGTTTCAGAAACAGAAACTCTTGAAATTTCGAGCAGAAAGTCTAGGTTGCGGTTTTTTAATGAGTCTCTCCAGCCAAGTCTATGCACTGGCAAGGTGAATGTCAGCCAAAGTTACCAACATATTTATTTAAAAAACCACACAACATTGACCAGTCCGGCAAAGAGTACAATTCCTGTTTATCAATAAATAGAGTTTACAAACACCAAACTGAAAATGCAGCAGACAGGAAAAGTTAAATACGCTCTTGAATACCAAAAGGTTTTTCCTGAAAATAACCGGGATCGATGCGGAGATCCTTTGTAAATAAATTTAATAAGATTGCTTTAAACATTTAGAAACTTTGATTTCAGTATTAAATTTATGTTAAATAATATATAGAAAAATTAAATTACCTCTACAAGGGCATATTGAATTTAGATGTCCTTCAGCAAGCTTCTAATATTGAACGATAATTTTATGCTGTAATTTAGGCAAAATTTACTTTAATTTATGTTCGTCTTCAGTGACAGACAGTTAAAACAGCTGACTGCGAGTGCAAAGACGCTTTTGGCATCAATTCGATAAAGTTATGTAAGGAATTTTTCATTGAATAAATTTGAAAATAAGCCAAGAAAGAATTTCTACAAATATTTTCAGGCAGACAGCCGCCGCAGCAATAGCAACAACAACGAGAACAACAAACGTGAACAAAAGTTATTTTATGTGTATCAAATGCCATTAGATGTTGCTCAACTTAACTTCAAAACGAAATGTTTGCATTTCTCTTATGGCACTTGAAGCTCAATGTTATTTTAACACTTTTACAGTGTTGCAGAATTTGTTTGTTTATGAATGCATGCAACCATGTGGCATAAACAACAGCTACTGATATTGCAACAACAACTGGTAGGTAGACAGATTCTCATTAGTTGCAAAGTTGTTGGTTCTTATTAGTTTTTGGGGCATTGCAAGTAAATTACAACTGACCAAATGTTGAATTTTAGGTGTGTGTGTGGTCTAAGCTGTTAAGCTTTAATTTAAGCACTGCAATGGAATTTCAATTGCGTATACGAGACGTGGTGCAAGTACATGTTTTAACTAGAGTTTACTTGCTCAAGCGTGATGCATTCATTCATTATTGTCTGATATGTACAAACACCTTTGCAAAAGTATTAGGCCTATTTAATTAGCTTCCGTATATAGGCAGGAATCCTTGCACTATTAAGTCATCTGTGAGACGATTGTAATTAATTGAAATTATTTACAAAATGTGATTTCAAGCAGATAGTAAGCAATGTGCAATCAGCTGTATGAGTAACTAATAGAGATGCTGTGTAAACATGTGCATATTCCAAATACAATTGCTTTATTGATATGGTATTAATCATAGCTTTTCACACAACCAATCGACTACTTGTACGTTTGACTGGGAATTCCTTCTCTATATAATGGCAAATGGCAACAATGTTGCACGCGCTCTGTTTGGCCCTGTTAGTTGCCTGCTTGACTGCCTTGCCTCTAATTTGACAGCCGTGGCTTGGCATTGTCGTTTCGTTTACGTGTTGTCTATCTTTTGCCAGCGGAACGCCCCGTTGCTGCAACGCCCCGTCCCTGCACGAGCGATTTCTTGTTTCACATTAGGAAACATTTTCTTTGTCAGTTGAGGTTGCATTTTATTGTGTTACAACAGAGTTTTGGCTAAGCTGCCGCTGCCGCTGCCTCTGTTTCTGTTTTGTGTTTCTTACGCTTTTTTTTTTTTGTTTTGTCCCTACAAACTGTGTTTCCCTTGGCCCCTCTTGTTGAGCGGCAGTTTGGGATTTGGCCTGACAGCTCGCTTGAAATTGCGACTGTCAATTGCATTTAATTCGCGTTGTTGCTGCTGGTTTGACCTTAGACAAAACAAAAAAAGAAATGGCAAAATAAACCACAGAAAAACACAAAATCGACAGCTGTATAAAAGTTATCTGCAAATTGTATTAGAAGTGGCAGTTTTTATGCCCTATAAATAGAACTGTGACTCTGGGCTTACTACCGTACTAATACACATACATTCATATTACTTGAACCACATTTACATTATAACGCATACGTCCCGTTAGCCGTATTGAAAGTGAAGTTTACGGTTTCAAAGGTGGCGCTGGCTGCTTTTCGAGTGCCGTGCAAAATAAACCGTTAAAAACAAAAAGCTCTTTTGAAATTTGGCGCCATCGTGTACGCACAAATACACACAGACGTACACACACACACACAAATCGCAGACACAGCATCCGTGGGCGCATTGAAAGCGAACAGCTTCAACAAAGAAGCACTTGACAGTCTCACACACACATACACACACAAACACACACACACACACAGGGGCATTGTGGTAAAAGCTTTCAAGTGGCAGCAACAAATATAACGAAAGCGTCGCTGCCTCGGCTGCTGCGACGTTCACATCGTCCTTTTTATCTGGGCAGCGGCGGCATTTAAGAGACTTTTTGGTAACCCAATGCGTGCTATATATACACACACATCTATATACATACATATATACAGTTGTAGATGCGGTGAAATTCATGCTACTCAACACCATCGAATTTCACTAACGCCACCTCGCGGCCGCTGCACAGATTAAATTAACAGCGTGCTGTGAACTAAAGATGCCAGATGTCCATGGTGGGTGCAGGACGAAAAGGACGACAAGTGGCGAATCTGGCCCTTGAGAGCAATGAGGCATTCGCTGCGCGCTGCGATTGCCTTTGGTCAGGCAGCTCGAGCTCTGTGAAAGGCGAGAAAGTCACCACAGCAGCAGCAGGCAACTGTTAACTGTTAATGTAATCGCCTGTGAGCTGTCCTTATAAGTATGCTACGAGGACATTTGTATTTGCAGCTGTTCGAGCTGTTTTTGCGGCTTTTTTGCCTGAAGGCTGTAGGCGAGGTTTTGATTTGCGCTGTTGGCAACGTTTTTGTCGTTTTGTCCTGTTTGCCAGTCGCCTGTCCAATTTGCCATTTTAGCTGTCAACATTTCGCTTGGATTTCAGTTTGCTGTCGCTGGCCACAAAGCGCTCCTTTGATATTGCATCCTTTGGCGCAAATATCGGATTTCTTTTTGGCTAAAATATCAAGAGTACAGCTTGCATTACTGCTGCCTGCCTGAATCCTTGACAAGGACATGCCTTGCGCATCATTTCACTACACTTCTCCATTTCTGTGTGTCCAAAGTAATGACAACATCAGTTAACGATACTTTTTATGCTAGCTGGTTGTGCGTATGCTTCCTTTTTTTTATTGTAAGGTTTTCCCCTTACACACACGCACACACAATGTCAACTACAGTACGGCAAGGCATATGTTGTGCGTTGGCTTTTTGCTGGCATTTTAACGGTATATAAAATATGAATTCACTTACGAGTATGCATCACACATCAGCCTGAGGCCATTAAGCCAGCTCCACTCGCAGCCAAAGGATGCGTTTTGCCCTCTTGCCCCTCTGTTCCCTGTATTGCAATGGCCTCTGAGTTTTGTTGGCGCGACCTCAGCATTTTTTTATGTTCCAATTTCCCACCATTGTCTCTTATTTCTGTTGTTGTTATTGTGAATCTTTTTATTCTGCCATTTTTTTTTTTTTTGCTTTTTGGCATAGGCAACGATCGGCACAAAGAAAAAACTATATCGAATAAGTGAGTGTGAAGTGCTTGTTGCCCTTTTGCCATTTGCCTTTTGTGGAGTTAAATGGATTTTTGGTTGTCCACTGCCAAAAAAGCCAACCGATTTTTAAGTGTCTTTTTTTAAAGTGCAATTTCTTAGAATAGACATGAGCAGTTAGACTTAAAGTGACAGTGGCATAAAGCTTTAAGAACAATATGAAATTAACAATAAGACTAGGTAACAAAAATATAGCTTTTTTTTATGCCTTACCAAAACTACTTTTTTCGATACATATGCAGCACCAAATGACGAAAAACTACTTTAAAAAATTTTCTGTGGTGAACCTTTATTACTAAATAATTTTTTAAGCATTTTTTCAGAGGCAATCCTGCAGTTTTCATCATTACTTGGCAATCCCATAACCGATTTAAGATGGCTTTAAGTTTTCTGAGAGCTAATGAATATATCTATTAATCATTCATATACTTTCTTCAGTTTAAATTACTAGTTTTGCAACTATATAATTTTGAATTAAGAAAATCGCCTCTAAAAAAAAAGCTACAAAAAAATAATAGATTTTAAAAAAAATTTTAAAAAAAAGTCTCGCAATAGAAAAAATTTTAAAGTAGTTTTTTCTTATCTGGAGGGGCTACATATCCATCAAAAAAAAGCAATTTTGGTAGAGAATACAATTTGTATGTTACCTAGTGTAATCAGAAGTAGAAATACTGAAATTTTTATATTTTATAATTGAGATATATTGAATATAAACAAAAATATATATATTAAGCATAAAAAGTAGGTAATAATAATAATTTGAATATTTTAGTTATTTCAGTTATTTCTCATGTACGTACCTGCTATTCAAAAAAAAAAAAAAACAAAAACAATACCTAATGCTGTTAAAGTATGCAAATGCTGAAAGCAAAGGATGCATGCTACAATCATGAAAACAAATACGCACGAGCAACTCTAACACCAAAATCCGCTTTAAAAAGCTCGGTAATGGCATATGGAATATGAGAATATAACAATTATTATTTTTCAAGCAAGTGTTGTTTCAGCATAATGCTATGGGTGGGTCAATTGAGGGCGGTGCAAAATGTGATAGAAAAATAAAACCAGACGACTATGAAGCTTTATGTGATTTTAAATGCAGAACACAGAGAAACAACAACTAAACTTTCTAATACAGTTGCCTAGCATGGCTACAAATACTACTTATTTTTGTACAATTCACACACACACACATACACCTTTATGCGGATATAGAGAGTGTATTATAACAATGACCAAGTGCAAACATTAAAGCGAGTACATAAAATGCTTTCTTTGTGCACACGATATAGTCTGTACTGTTTTTTGAGGCAAACTTCTAAATGGGAAAAACGTTGAACAGGAAAAACATACGAATTAAGGCAGAGTGCCTGTAAGATGAAGGAAAGGCATTGTTAACTTGTAGCCAGACCGCAAATCGCACACACACACAAACTGTAAGTATATCTTATGCCGGACAGTTATGGATATGTTTTAAAAGTAACACACACACACATACGAATAGACACTCAGACAGACTGAAAGTTCAAAAAAAAAAAAAGAAGGAATTTCATGAGAGATTTAACATTCAAATGTGCAGAAAAAAAATAAATGCGAACCTTGTTTGGGGGAAAGCATTTGGAAATGCTGTTGCTTCTTAGGATCGTGTTTTTTGTAGCATATACATTTTGAGAGCTAAATAAAACTACTTAAACGACTGAATGAACACCATAAAGGGAAACCGGAACGATACAAGTTACGAAACGAGTAAAATGTTCATAATATGCATATTGCTTTTGATTATTTAAAATGTGAAATACATACATATATGTTAGTAAGCACAAAGAGATAGAATATCTGACAACCTGCAAGCTGTCAACAAAATGTTGCAAGCTTATGAATTTTTATACTTAAATATCACACTATTTATATGCACTATTCAGGCCTGCTGGGAAAGGGACAAAACTATGTTTTTCTTTCGCTTTTCTAATTTGTATATTTGCGTCTGTGCGTCCAGCTGTAGGTGTTGCTGATTCTTAATCAGAAACCAACTGATCTGATATGCACAAGCACTGAAGCAGCAGGAGCAATATAACACTGGACAGGGCAAACAAAAGGAATACGGATAGTAGACGCTATCTTTGCCATCGTGTCTGAGTCCTTGCCATTACCAGTAAAACCTGTAAACCTGGCAGCAACAACAACGTAATTTACAAGTCGCGTTTGCATGTCGCTGGACAGGACTCAACCGGAGAGCTCTTCAACCCGAGCCAAACCCAAATAGTTTGTTGCCATTTTTTTAGTTGCTTCTCTTGCTCGCTGCTTTACTCATATTAAATGCAAAAGTCATTGAGCGCAGGACAACAGCAACAGCAACAGCAGCAGCAGCAGGATGGCAGGGGTACAGCTGTGAAGGACATGCTGCAAAACAACAAGTTTATTTCCACATCCTTGGACATGAGTTTGCTGTAAAATTTCGTGTTGATGATCTTACTAGGTTATGCATTAGTTTTTCGTACATGCCGAGATTCCCCACAAGTCCCCCCTTCATCTATCTATCTCTCTTTCTCTGTTACCTATCCTCTCGCTTCCGCTTTCAGAGCTTGTATTTCCTGTCCATGTAACTTTGATTTTTTGTGTGCTGTCTCAGCGTTAAATCTTGCACCCGAATTCTGAAGCAAAACTCTCTCTAGTTAGCTGCAGTTGTTGCTGTTCGTCTTTTATGTTTATGCAAATTGAAGTTTTGTGCTTGTGTTGCTGCTGTTACTAACTAATAAATATTAAGTATACGCGTCCTGGTCCTTGTTTGTTGCCTGTACACAAATTGGTACATTTTGTAAGCCTGCCAGGATTTGTAGTCATTGAGCAAGGGTCTGGTGCTAAGCTGCCGCTCGGATTTATCTATGCATGGACTATCTGTTAGAATAGGGATAATGCCAGGAGCGCACTCACCTGCTGATATATTCTAATGGCCGCTGCAGCAGCCGCCTTGAGCGACATGACAATGCGAGTTGGCGTTGTTGCCGGCGCACGTAAAGACATCGTTGCGGGATTTGGTAACTGTGGCAGCGTTGATGCCACAGCAACTGGAGGAATTTGTTGGTATCGATACGGAAAGGCAAGGGGCAGCAACAGCGGTGGCGGCTGCGGTGGTGGCGGGGCTGGTGTTTGGCATAAAGGCGGCTTGGAATTTTTTAAAGCTGACGGTAGAGCAGACGTCTGTTGTTGCTGTTGGGATTGCTGACGGTATTGCTGATGTGGCAGGGGTACACTGAGGGGCACAAACAACATGGGAGTTGCGTTATTATTGCTGCTGTTGCTTGCTAAATTGTTGTAGTCATTGTTGTTGTTGCTTCGGGGACAACTGTAGGCATTGCTGTTGCTGTTGTGCTTGTTGCAATTGGCGTGGCAATGCGGCATTTCCAATTCTGGCATTGCCAAGCAGCTGCTAGATCCATATTGCTGCGCATGCGTGGCAGCTTCTAACTGACAGTGCAACGGTTGCAACTGTTGTGTTGTTGTTGTGTGCTGCAGTGTTGTAATGCAGCTAACTTGATTATGTTGCTGCCGATGTTGGTGCTGTTGCTGGGGCGGATGCTGATGTTGCAGCTGATGCTGCTGCTGATTTGCTGCTGTTGCCTCTGGTGGCTGCTGCAGTCGCGGCATGGGCAAGTGTTCATAGCTTTGCTTGAAACAGCGACACTCCTGACAACAACCAGTTGCTGGTGCGGGAATAGTGTGGCTATTGCCACAGCAACTATTGCTGTTAGGCAAGACATAGGGATTACTATTGGAGCGCGCTGTGCTCGAGTAGTTCATTGTGGGCGCCTTGCCACCACCTGTTGCCGTCGGCGAGGATGGCTGCCACTGCAGGGCACAAGGCAGGATGCCCATAAAGCGCAGTCCCAGGGCAGGACTGGCCGTTTGTCCACCTGATAGATTGGCTATTTTGACGGTGTCCTTACGATCAGCTTAACTGCAAGGTAAAAGAAGAGGAGGAAAAATTGAAAATATATATTTTCAGCTGCCATCATCAGCATCATTAATTTTAAATGGGGCAATGAATGTAACAATTTTTCGGCAACTGCTTTCCGACATCGTCCCTTGACTTCCTGTATTCCTGTAATTTATGAATAATTTTGTGTGCGCGAAAGCAAACCATCGGCACGCTTGATTACAACTTTGCCTTGTTAAAACAACTCTGTAAAAACAATGCGTATATTTTCTTTTTCTCAATTCTGTTTCTTTCAAATTTTGCTGCTACGTATAAAGAAAACAATTTTTGGATTTTGTATAAAACCTGTTATGTACAATGTCTGATATGCTGGTGGTTGTTGCTTACTTTACCTACATCTTCTCTGTCCCGCTTTGCCCTGCCCTTTACCCGTTGGTTTTGGTACTCGTTAGAGGCTTTCAGAAATCACTCAAAGTTTGTCAAGAACGAGAAAACCAATTTTTCAGCTGAGTGCATTTTAATTTCGTATACGCCCCAATGTGCGCCCATTCAGTACTGCAGTCCACGCCAGGACCAAGCCAGGAGTAGGAGTGTGAAAAACCAAAAATAGTATAGCTCTGCCTGACGTGTGCGTTGAAAAGGTTTGGTTTTCATTGCAACACGCCTGAAATGGCAACTTTGACAAATAGCAACAACAGCATGAATGAGAAAAATGTTACTTGCCTCTTCGCTTCCACTTCTTTTGCAAATGCTGCCCAAATTGGCACTGCCGCCTACCCCGCACCCCCGCTGGCAGTAGCCTTCATTTGCCACCCAATTTGCATGCCTCTTTCTGGTACTATTGTTGACTTCTCTTATGCTCTGCCTTCTAGTTCTACGCACTTGGCCAAACGTATCCTTGCAGCAGCAGTAACAGAAGCAATAGAATTTTAAATTCTAACAAACAAGTACCAATGACCAGTATGAGTAGCTCATCTACTTGCTACGGCTGTCCCTACTCCTCGTCCTGTATAAAATCCTAGTCCTAGGCAGCTTTCAAATATCTGGGCAATATTTTCCATCCTGCAGTTAGCTGATAGAATGTTGACTGAAGTGAATTGCCTTCAATGAATGGGTTGGAGCGTTCATTTTGGTTAATGCAACCAATGAGCAAATTATTACTAAAATTCATAGAAATGATTTAAATTTTTTTTAATGAATTATGTCTACAGCTAAATTGAATTTGAAGTAAAAATATTGCCAACACGATTTTCCATTTCTTGAATTTCAATATTACAAAAATAAATGTGTAAATAGAGAAAAATTTAACAAATAAATAAATATAAATTGAGGTAAAAATAAAAATATTAAAAAAATAATAATATAAAATAAAAAGGGTAAAAATAGAAATAGCGAATATAGTATTTAAAAAATAAAATAAGGTAAATATAAAAATTACAAATATATTAATATATATATAAAAACAAATATATTAATAAAAATAAAAAATATGAAGAATATAAGAGGCTTATTTTGAAAAGAGAAAAATTTAAATGAAAGTAAAGAGAAATCTCTGAACCAATGAATAAGGTTTTGTATTTCTAATTTAATATTTCTTAAATAAATAAGAAATTTTAAAAATAAAAAATTAAAATAAATGCTTTATTTTTTCCCAAATCCCACTATCTGAAAGACATGCAAAATATGTTCTAAATAAATTGTCATAATTCCATAAATACTTCAAAACGCACAATGAAAAATATTTGCATCAATAAGAAAAACTTACAAATTTAGATCAAAAGTTTTCAAGTGCTTGCAAACCCACGCACATATCAAATAGTTTAAGATACAAGAGGGCAATATAAACAACGGCAACAACAACAAGAACAACAACAAAAATAAATACAACAAATATATATATATAAAATAACTTTTGGAATGTATGGGCGATTAAGTTGGCAGCAGCGCAAACTTTTGTTGGTTTAACAATTTGCATCGTGTCTAATTTAAATTTTGTGAAAATATGTTAGCCGAAGAAAGTATCTAATAAGAAAATGTAAAAGTTTTTGAAGTGGCGTATCATAACCATATAGTATTTTGGTCAAAATATATAGTCAGTGCCATAAAGAAAACAGTTAAAAATTTTATTGCCAAATATGCGAATATGCAAGTTGCGGCTTTTGTTTATCTTTTTGCCGTGCAAAATATATACTCGCCAAAAAGCCAAAAATGCAAAAGTACAAAGAAACTTTGATAAAGAATTCGGTTACATCAAAGCAAAAATTTTTAATGAATTTCTTGGCCGATCCTGAAAGCCTCCAAAACGCACCACACGCAAATGCAAAAGGCAACAACAACACAACACAAAAAAAGGACAAAAGAAGGGCGCACAGATGCTGAAACGGGTGTAGGGGGGGTCAAAGGTCCAGCCAGCATGGCCGACCCCCCTCTCTCTTTGACCATGGCACGGAAATCGTGTTGCTCGTTGGTGGCCTTAATTAAATTTAAATATTTTATCACCGAAAAATTGCCAGGCGGCAGCAACTGCACAACGTCAACAGCAACAACAGCAACAAATGCGGCAGCAACATCTCTGGCATGAAAAGGGTGCGGAAATGTTCAATGTGTGTGTGTGTGTGTGTGTGTGCTGCTGTTTGTGTTTGACTTTATGTGTGTGTGTGTGTGCGATTGCAGACAGCCAAAAAATACTGATGTGGGTGTATTTTTCATTATTTGCCAAGCGTTGCAACTTTTTTGTTGTCTCTCATGCTATGCTAGGTCCGCTGCCTTTGCCACACTTCATATTCAATTGTGTTGAATAATTGCCATACGGTTTTTTGACCAACGGTTTTTGACACTTGCCTAAAAGGACACACACGCGCTCAAGTGCCGCAGTCCAGGCATCAGTCCCCCCCCACCCCCCACTTCTGCACCCCTGCTGCCTTCATGCCGCATTTGAAGTTGAACTTCCCTTTTGGGCTCTCGACCAAAAAATGAGCAAAACATTCGACAAAAATACTGAACGACTGCGAAACTGTGAACCTCTGGACACGGCGGCAACAGCAAAAACATGCCAAGAGCGTTTTTTGAAATATCTTTGTAAATATTTAAAATGTTCCGCACATGCGGGTACTTCAATCATGCGCCAAACTGAATCGCCAACGGGAAACGGGGCGAGGAGCAGGGTGAAAAATTGGTCTGTTTATTTCAGTTAGCTTATGGGGAAGTTAGGTATGTTAGGGCTTAACCCTCGTAGCAGGCGTAAGTTTTAAATAGTTTTTTTTGTTTCCCAATGTCAGCATACAATTTGGTATTCATAAATTAATCAGACATCCTGCACAAATCTCGTGTTGGGTCATAAAGTTTTTCCATAAATTATATACCAGTGAGACAAGTGAAAGTACGAGATTTAAATAGGGTATTTAAATATGTAATCTGAATTTGATTATTATACCAACTTTTGTAGTTTGGCTGCGATTAGTGCAAATGCTATTTCAATATGAATTTAATTTTTAATTAAAAATATATCAGATACATTTAAATATATTAAATATTCCTATTTTTTTTTTTTTAAATTCCTAATTGATTTTTTATTGTAAAAGATTGGAAGTGCATTATAATTGCCATCAATAAATATTTTTAATAATATTTAAGTAAAATATGCTATTATGTTGAATTTTATTGAATTACTTATAATCGTTTTAATTGAATATGTATTTTTCTAATGATAAAACTGGCTCATGGCTATCATATCATTTTAAGTTGCAATCTGGCTCACCTTAAACTTAAGTCTCAGAAAAGAAATCATGAAAAATGTAATATCAGAAATTAACTTTAAGCAGTTAACCTTCCTGCGTTGTGATTGCGCAATATTTTTATTTAGCTGAGCAAAATAAACATACAAAAAATACCGAAATCGTTGACTATCTATTTTATTACGATTTTGGATTTGGTCATTATATATAGCCTTTTTCTGAATATTTTATACGCAATTACAAACGATTTGATCAAAATTACAAGCTTATGCCTTTGCCCGGTATTTTTGTTTACATTTTTTGGTTAAACTTAAAAACAATATCTATCAAAATAATTAGTTGCAGTTACTTGATATTGAAACACAAGCTGAATTAAATTATTCTTTAAAATAATTCAGAAAATACAAAATACAAAAAAATCAGTGTGCAACATTTTATATTTAATTTCTTATGATAAAATTGATTATTCTTAAAAAAATCAAAAATCTGAGGCTTGTTATTTAGTAAGTATAAATTAAAGCAAATTTTTATGAAGCCAGATCGATTGTTCTTTATTTTGAAAATGCAATTTTTCTATCGTGTAATGATATCTACATAACTGCAATTAAAGCTCTGATTCTTTAAAAAATAAAAATAAATTAAAAAAAAAATAGAATCGTAAATTTTTGTCAAAAAATAGATTCTGATTGTAAATCGGCTTAACTTTATTTATAGATAAATATCTGATTTGCAATGACGGCTTTAACGAACCTAAACCATATGATCTGACGGCGTTTGAGTAGTCTTTACCTTTGAGAAATTCATTAAATTGCAAATCAGTTGATCCTTCACTAACAAGTATTTTGCTTTGTCCTACATAATATTGTTTAATTTCTTAAGCTAATTAGTCATTGAACTGATATGTGATCTTGTCAAAAAGAGATTAAAAATATTAATTTGCCACTGTCATCTATATGTGCTGTACCTTTGCTATAAAGCAGGCACAAATGTAAATTAATTGCTTATGAGCTACAGATAATATGTACTACAAAGGAAATTAATTTAACAGTTCTAAGACTACCAAAATTTCCTAATAATAAAGTAATGCATAACAGCGTTATGCATAGTCGATTTATTTATTGCAGATGGCTTAAACGAGTTTCTCCGTGCTACCAAAAAAAAAATAGAGCAGCACACTGAAACAAAAAATATGACTGATGAGTAGGATGTTACACATTCAAAATAATAAATTGACTAACAGAAATAATACAGGTGGTATAACTTTAAGTTGTTCACCTTTATTTTTATAAATTTAATTTAATTTAATTATCTGTCAAATTTCAAAAGCCAAAAAAAATGCTTAGTATTCAAGGGGTATATCCAGCTCTAAGTGTGTTTTGAATTTATTCAAAAGTGTTCCATAATTGTTATCATAGTGTAATATTAAATTTGTTGTGAGTTGCCAATTATTTTGTGTATTATTTTGTGACTATAACAAACTGGCAGCCAGGCGGAGCGGCGGCATATGAGTGAATGCAAAACACAGCACAATAAGACGAATCACGTGTTAAGCTCTTTACTCACACTTACTCGCAGGCGCAACACAGCTGCATGAGCCGAAGAGCCTCTCAGTTGCCTATACCAACACAAGGACACCGATACTATAAACACACACACACACACAGAGAGACACACACTCGGCTGAGAAGTGGCACAGTTTGTGTTGTATCGAACTTTTTCGTTCACTTTTTACGAAACACAACAAAATTCGCGGCGTTGTCTCAACAACAAACAACAACAATCGGCAGATGTACGTGCTGCGCAAGGATTTACGCACTCGAATCGTACGATTCACTTGCTCGGCTCAGGACAATTACTGTAGACGTTGACGTTGACTTTGAAGCGAAACGCAGCGTCTCGTGTCGACGAATTAACACTGAAGAGCCAAGTTGGCGGTCGGCATTAGGTAGTACATTTTGCGCCGTGGCAGAGCCGCAACTGCACTACCTCCAAGAAGATACACACACACACACACACACACACACACGCACACATAAGAGTGGCACGTTGGCCAACCCAGGCAGCCAACTACAAGCAACAAAAAAAATTCAACCGGGCAGCTACAAAAGTCGCACTGTGGTTGACATTATCGTGTGCAACTAAATCACACGCACACACACAAGTGCATGCCACTGCAAGTGTGTGTGTGTGTCTCTGCTTGAACAAAAAGAAACGCCACATCAATGCCTCGTCCTCATACCTCGCTTTTACTGTCGCACCGCCCCTTTCGTTCGCTCATTCGTTCGTACAATTCGGCGTATGAGTAACAATAACACACATACTATTGCATTTGTATAGTGCTCAGTGTCACGCCCCCCCCCCCCCCCCCCGCTCGCCGCTCGTTTCCTTCATTTATGGCATTTGATATGCTAATTTGCACGATTTCGCTGAAGAATCCGTGTGCCAGAGAGTCGCCATCAGAGCAAAGGCGAAGCCACCACCAGCTTCAGCTAAGCCGTCACTTTGCGTCTCGTCCTTCGTCCTTAGCAGCTGAAGTGCTGCACGAGAGTAGCTCGTTGACTGACTTATGTTCGCTCTGTTTTGATAGCTCTTTGGTTAGCTTGGGTGCCCTGGGCATAGCAAGTGGTCAACTACATGTTATCCTGTATGCGCTACAAATGAAATAATACGCGATTGCTTACAGTAAATATTTCAAATATTTACAGTATGCAGTCCCCAAAGAATTAACCATATTTTACAACAATCAACTTTTAGTTACACTAAACTTTTTTATTTAACATTTTTAAATTTTCAGGGATTGTAATGGCTTTAATTCTTCTTTGTTAGAAAGTGAATTGATCTACTGGATCGTTTAACATTTTTTAAGATCAAATAAGATCTGATGTAGATACGAAAAAATTAGTCGAAATACTGCCAAAAAAAACTTACTATTTGCGGTTTTCTCGAAAACACTTCCTTGAAAAAAAATTGGTTTGTATTTTCTTTCATCATTTTTAATATATTAGAGCCCAGCTCCTTTTTTGCTGTAAACTAATTTAATCAGTATAAGAATAACATATTTTATTAGCAAAAACCCCACTGTAGGGTATTCCTTCGATTCAACATATCCTTTCACACACACACACACTATCAACCACCGCAGCGCACGAAACCAGAGCATACTTTCATGCGCTCTCAGCTCTCAGCATGCTGCACTGAGACTCACCAATACAAATGCAATAACCAGTAAAACGACAGCAAGAGCCGCAACGAGAACTGCATACACAGCACAGAGGCGGAGTCTGAATGCTGACCATGTAAACGCAGCAGACGCTTATGTACTAAAGGGGAGGTGCCTTTACATTTAAATACATAGGACATAATAATTTGACTGAATGCTCAAAATGGCGGCAATCAGTATTTTGGCAAAATTGAACTATAAACAGTTAAGTTGTTAAACCCCGTGTGAAACGACGCCACTGTGTGTTGTTTACCACTTGTTTAGGGGTACAATACAACAACAGGCCGTAAACATAAACACGAAAAAATAAAAAACGAGGTGACACTCACCGAGAGCGAAAGTTGTTGCTGCCTTGTATCGCAATTTGCCGAGGACGATACAAAATACTCTCTCGGCTGTGAAAAATACGATACAATGCAACAACAAGCATAACAAAAGCCAAGTGGAACTGTGGCGTGCATAGCCGGCATGTCCTTTTGCATCCTGTTGAGCGCTGGCCAAAGCAGCTGACACCTGCTCGCCAGCCACCCAGTCAACCGGCGTCCAGTTTGACAGCATTTGGACACTATCACCAAGTCCTTGTCAGGCACATGTGACATTATCGGACAGCTCGCGGGCCAGGAAAATGGTTGCTACAAAACTTTTGCCAACCAAAAAGCCATGAATAATATTTGGAACTTATCTACGCAGACAGCCAGCCAATGCTGCTGCTTCCCCACTTTGACAAATTATGCAAATTTCAGATTTCCAATGTAAACATTTACTTTACTTTTCAGCGCAGACGCTGCCTGGTGCCCATTTGACATTCGTTAAAATTTCTTATCGCGAGCTTTCATTAACGAGCGTCTGGTCCTGGCCAAAGACCTTCTAATTGTCTTGCAAATTAGTCGCCAGCGTGTAAAAAAAATTGAAATGGGACCCAAAGCATCAAGAAATGAGAAAAATTATGCCACAGGCTGAAAGGGCCAGAGCCCAAGTTGCTTTATTTATTTACCAGCTGCCGCCGGCTGCTGCTGCTGCTGCTGCTGCTGATCTCCAGTTCCCGTTTCAGCAACATTGATATACAGGACAACGACCGTTTGGCAGCTGTTGAAGGAAATGAAAAACAAACAAAATCGCCGTGAAACCATCGCGGGCATATGAGTTGGCACCCTGTCTAACTGTAATTTTTAAGCGCTGTTTCCGCCAGGATAGAGAACGTGCCTGTCAAGGATTAGCCTCAGACACAGCGCAGACGTCTTCAGGACGTAAACCAGGCAGCTGTTGAGTGTCAACTGTGGCGCCGGAAACGCACAACAGCATGTCCTATGTATTTTTTTTATAGACTTTTTATTTAATCCTCAAGTGGCACGTAAAAAGAAACCAATCGATTAGCCCCCAGTGTTATGTTTAAAGTAAAAGTCTTTAAACTGGCCCAAATTTAAAAAACTGGATAAGACTATTGCTCAAATACAGATTTGTTAAATAAAAAAGACTTGAAGTATATTATGGAAAAGATGATATTTAGTCTAACTCGCCACATTAAACGTATTGACTCAAAAATGTTGATTTAATTATATCAACAATTGGATATTTTTTGAAATCCTTTTCGCAAAACCATTTTATTTGCAATTACTTAAACTTATCAAAGTTTTAGAAATTGCGTACATCAAAAAGTTGTTGAGCCCGTCGGATATACAGGATACAGTTATGGGGTACAGCAGTCAAATCAAACTGAGCTCAGGTAGTCCAAAACAAAGTGTTTTGAATAATTTTTATGATTCTACGCTTCACATTAACCTCAAGATCTAAAAAATGTAAAGAAGCTAATCGCCGGAAGTTTTCAAATTTTACAGACGTTTTAAAAACTCATAATATTATTGAGTCAAGGTTTTACAACCAAAAAAAATTAAAAGAATCAAAAAATTTGTTTTTTTATAACTTTAACATTTTCAACGCATTTTCATAAAACGACCCTAATTTTTTTTTATAATAAGTAGTAAGACTGCAGGTCTAAAGAGTAATAAAAAAAATAACTAGAAATTCAAATTTGGCGAAAAATTTGCTTTAAAAATAGTTCTTTTTTAAAAATTTGATTCAAAGCTTTCTATTTAATCCTAAATAAATTCTAAATTAATAAAAATAATTTTAAAATGTATAATAGCAAGTAAATATGATTTTTTAAAAAATATTTTTTTTTTTAATTCTTTGAATATTTAACCTTAAATATAATAGGGAGTTATTTTAAATTATCCACTTTGAGAAGCCTTAATTTTAAGCTAAATTGTTTAATCGTTTAGTTCAAAAAACCATCCATAAAGTATTTTCTTTATTTATTTTATGGAATTAACTATTCAAGTCAAGCCATTTAAATTTTTAAAGCATTAAATTCAAAACACTTATATTTTAGTAAAATTATATATATATCTATATTAAATACAACCTCTCACCCATAGGCTATCTTTTTGCTAGCTGGACGTTGTAACTGGGCTCTTAACTGCAATTTATCTGCTAAATTTTCATCATCTCAGTTAATGTAGCCCTTTCTCAGAGCATTTGAGTCATGTCTATGGTCATAATAAAGTCAATGTGCTGTCATTAACATAATTTACAAATACTTGCAGGCAACATCCTCCGTCTCTGGCATCTGGCATTAAATGTCTGTTAATTTAGAGCACAGTCAAGACTTCTTTTGGGCCATTGCAACATTTCATTTATTGCTGCCAGCAGAAGACAAAATGGTTGTTGGTCTAATTGAAAAATTATTGTGCCATAAAAAATGTAAAACGAATAAAAAATATGTTTGTTGCCGTCGAAGAAAATTTCGCAACGCAAGCGAATTAAACGTGACTTTAATTAACTTCAGAGTTGTAAGTACTTTTCAACATGCTCTCTTAAAATTTTATTCATATTTTAAATAGTTGTGTGAATATACTTCAGAAAATCACATAAAATATGAGACATTCAAAGGACATTCTGCACTTGGCACACCAAATCCGTGTAGATATTTGGGCATCTTTAAGAGATGTCTGCAATTTTGCTGGATATCCTTTGTCTCTTTGGATAAAAATAGGAAAACTTTTTGTATACTTATTTTATAATGAAATTCCCCAAAGTCTGCAGAGAAGAAACAAACCTAAGTAGCTATCCCACTGAAAGAGAGAGAGCTGGCAAGATAGAGGGAGGGCGAGGAGCAGCGGAAAAGCATTTTGCAAAATTACCCTTAAAACAAAAATGCATTATTGTCATCTAAAATGCAAGCATGCATTATCCTGTCACAGGTCCTTTGAGAGTTGGCTTTTTGTGTTGTCGTCGTATCTCCTCCTTGCAGCTGGCTTGAGTTGTTTTTTTTTTTTATATATTTTTTCTCTATAATATTTTTGTGCGAGAGTTGCAGCAACGTTTATTATCAGCCTTACCGCCTGATCCCTCGACTTACCCATACTGTGTCCAAGTCCACCAACAACAATGAATATAGTTGGTTCCGTGTCCTTCATAAGCCCGAGACCTGGGATCAATTTGCCTGCAGCAAGAAACCTTTTTACTTGCGCATGCAAATATGACAAACACACTGGAAACTACAAAACTCCACTTCACTTCAGTCCAATCCCCCTCCCTCCATATATTTTCTAAGCACTCAGATGTATATGGCTGGCCAACGGCCAACTGCGTCTCGTGTTAATGCTGCATTCTTGGGGGAAATTATCACAGATATAGAAGCTTGCTTCCATATCCACGAACTCATGCAATACTCGTGCAGTTGGCAAAACTAGAATTTGCCAAATTACATATTGAAATATTATTGCTGTGTGCCGAAAATTGTATTATGTGTGTCCCTGTCCCTGTCTCTGTCCCTATACCAAACTCAAAGTGCGAATTTGACAATTTTGCAATGGTGCAAACCAATGGCAGCCACTGACTGGGGACATTTGCTGCTAGAAATTGCTATCAAATTATTTTGTCAGCTGCGGCAATGTGGCGGCTTGGAGATTTGGTGATTCTGTGACTTAGTGACTTGGGGACACAGCCTGGCTCTAGTTTCCGTTCTCCGGGCCGTTACTTGCGTGCAATTTGCGGCCAAGGCGAATGGAAATTGAAAAGAAATTATTGGTTATTTTTGCATAAGTTGCGGCTTTTCCAACGGTCTCGCCGCATCTGAGATTACAGTCATAAAAGTTGGCCAAACCAAATTACATACCCGACTCTAATGAAAGCCTGTGCACAATAGCCTTCAGTTCACATAGGACTAGGTAAGCCATAACATATGGAATACCAACAACTAAACTGCAAAAAAAATACATTTTTGCTGCATTGCTTGACTGTGTTTATATCCTGTTCGAGTAGATTCAAATTAAAGCAGTTTTTTAAGTCTAATACCAATTCAAAAATGCTATCATCTAGAAGGCAATATTAATAAAATGGAATCAGCCAACTGTGTCTTGTTTTCATGTATCTATTCACAAATATTTAATACATTTCTTGGCTCATCTTTAACCAGATTTTAATTGGCGACGCTAGTTAAAACTTTGCCTAATATTTTATTCATTCAATTCAGTAGTCCACATATTTCTATACCTGTGCAAACAGAGTATAAATATCACTTATTAATATACTCTTTTGTATTCCATAGACAATGCCTAGACTAAAATATATAAAGAGTGAGAGCGAAGGAGCAGACGGAGTGAGAGATATACACAAACCATAGCCACAAATTGAAAGACAATAAATGTGTGCAGTCATATGGAAAATTGTGATATTCACACAATTTAATTAACATGAATAAATATTGTTACAAGCGGGCGGACCAGACTAGCATAACAACAACAATAACAAGCAAACCGGCTAACGAGGGGACAACGTGGCGTATGAGCGACAACGAACGTTTGATTGTCTGTATGCAAAAGGCAACAACAATAAACAATGCGCAAACAAATCGGGAAATACGCCGAGTTTAGAGAGGATGACAATACACGTACAACAGGCCTGACACACAGACAGAAAGCATCATTTCCCCCCCTACGATTTGGGGCATATTCCACACTGGCAGCGACATCATAAATCCCTAAAATCTCGTTTGTTATTGTTTGAAACTCAACCTCATCAGCAGAGACAGCGCCATCTCATGGCTCAATGAGACCCACTTCAATTTGAACCCAGAACTCTGGCTAATCAGAGCATTTTCCAGGAGTTAAGCGCGAATGTCGCTACTTTGCCCCTGTCACAGCCACGTTTATAGCACGGGCTCTTCATTTGTCGTTTGCTACTGAGATTTAGCCATGAGTTGGGGGCCGTGTCAGAATGTGGGCAAGTCTGTGTTTTGGTGGCTTGTTACACGGCATTATTAGAGTTTCGGTATCGTTTCCGTAAAGGTTGTTTTTATACAAAGTGCCTGCACGTGCTTTAGAAACAATTTGTTGGTTTTATTATAGTCCTATACAAGGGAATTCTAATTATTTCATTAAATGTGAATCGCAGCAAAATAGATTCATTTTTGACTTGAATATATTGATCTGCATCAGATTTCAATATAAAATACAAATTTGATTATTGAAGCGTAGGATTTAAAGAAACATTTTGATTTTCAAATATTGTTGAGCGCATGAAATATTTGCCTGAAGTTTGTAGACGTTCACCAGAAAGATAGAATAGGAATGTTATTTGAATACATTTAACATTGAAGCCAGCAGTACCTAAACTACTGAAATTTGATGTAGTTTAGCATAAATATAAAATAGGAAACTATATTTAATACATTTACCATTCAGATTCATTTTTATCCCGCGGGGACACAATTTTGTAAACTGGCAATTTACTGAATGATTTCTTGTGAAGAGCTGAATGAAGCCACATATAATTAGTGTCCATAAAACCAAAATTAAATTATTTTTCAGTTAAAGGTGAACATTTCTTTTTTAATTAATAAATCAAATATTAAGTATCAAGTAGTTAGAAAATCGCCATCACGCTCTCAAGGCTTAAGTTGTGCAATATTAATATTCAGTAAGTCAATAATTAAATGCTCTAATATTTATAAATGTCGTTTAAATAAACTCACATTCTTGAATTAATTGTGCTATCAGAATATAATATTTAAGCTTCGAATAAACACTCGAGTACTTAACAAATAATGTATTTACAAAAGAATTTTCCATTTACAATTTGTTGAATATTTTTTTTCATTTGAAGCCAGCAGTACCCAAACCCAAAACCAAAATAAACAAATGAAAAATTAATTCTAATTTTCTCAACAATTTCATTAGCAAATTTTCAATTAGTTGCACGATTGAATCGACAAGATACTCGTATTTACAACTTTTTGCCAACACTCCCAGAATTTTTGGTACGCTACCCCAACACGCGCTGTATTAAAATCAATTGTAAAATCAGTAGAAATAAACTCGAAGAGCAGCGTAAACTTTCACGATTCACGATTGAAATCTTTTACAGCCAAATTATGAGCATTTTCAATTTTGCTTTCGTCCTGCCTTCCCTTTAGGACAAGGACATCGCCAGTTGAAAGCAACAGAGCGTGACACAAAAGTAAAGCAAACTTTGCGCTTACAGTTTCTTGAGCAGGCAACAATCGCTTCTCTCTGGTGTTGAAGACGTCGATTTGCTACAACAGCAGCAACAACAACAACAACAGCAGCAGCAACACCAGTAACAACAACAGCAACAGCAGCAACAATGCCCATAACAATAACAATAACTTGACTGCAAACATTTCAATACCAAGAAACGCAGCCACGTTTCAATTGTACTTAGATAGATGTATAGATGGAACAGCAACCGGTTGACTTTGGCCGCAAGTCAAGTGTCCCTGACTCGGGGCGTGGGCGTAGGACAGTAACAGCAACAGGGACTACAACAACAAAAACACAAGGATCAGGAATACACAAAAAAAAACAAAAAAAGTCAATTGTTCAACTTAAAGTGAAACTTTTTGAAGAACTTTTGCCAGACGTTTGGATTGCCCCAACGATTTGCTTTCTTTTCGTGCCTTTATCGCTGCCTTCAACCAACAACAAGGACTTTGTGTATTCAGCTGCAGGACGCTTCAATAGCTGCCCCTCGCGCGCGCCGCCAAATTGCCATTGACACGTTAAGTTTGCAATTGTAGACCTGCTCTATTTCCCAGTCTCTTTTAATATTCTTCTGTTCCTTTTTTTTTTTTTGCATGTCTGCCCGCTAAACGTAGTTTTTCCGCACACTTTGCCCCATCCTGGCCAGCTGCGTGTCCTGTGTAGACAGCGTCTGTCGCTGCGTGCCTTATCTACAAACTCGTGCGTCTTAAAACTTTGGCCAAATTATTCTCGGCGACTTTAAAGCTAAAGCACACTTAAAAATACTCAACTCTAGCTCTAACTCTTACTCTTTTTTTTGTATTTTCACTATCTCACCTCATGAAATAAATGGCATATTCATATTTCAAATGTAAAGTTCATGTTTATATTTTGGCTAATGTTTTTTCTAGATGCATCAAAATAATAAATAAAAAAAATACCCCAAAAAAGCAAACCACTTTTGAGTTTGACACCAGCTGGTGCCGCCTGCGGTCATTTCGGGTTACATCCCCCTCTGCCTGCTCTGCCTGAAGTGGCCGTAAAAGCTTTCAGCATTAATAGCTTGAGTGAGTTTCAATACATATTGACAATATGGCCATTGGCCAAACGACATACACACACACACATACAAATAGAGAGGGACAGAGAGAGGGTGGGAGGGGAGACGCACATTCGCCAAATTGATGACAGTTTGCCAGTTGCAAAGCCGCAGCAGCATTCATAGGTCCATGGGGTCTTTGGCTATGCATATGTGTACCGACCATGGATAAATACATTGAAATAGCTTTGGCTATTTGTTTTTGGTATTGTTTAGGCCAGGGGTAAGTGGTATCAGCGGCCAGGCGGGGAACGGCCGGCAGAAATCGTCGCTGTTATGGCTTGTGCCATTTTGGCACTTTGTAATTGCCTTGTTTGCCCCGATGTTTTTTGTCTTTTTTTTTGTTGTTGGCCTATTGTTGCTGTAGAGCTTTATGTTGTTATTGCAATGTTGGCAACGCATTTGGCTTCGTTTTCTATTTTTTTGTAGGTTTTTAGTAGTTTTGGTTGGTTTGGGTTTTGTTGCTAAATCTGCGCCGATGAGCCCAATGTTTTATATTTCAATATTTGCGCGTTTGGTTCAGCAAATAAAGGAATTATAGAAACACGCTGTTGAAATAGCCAGGCCATTGAAAATGTTGGATTATGAAACAGATTGAGAAGATTCTAATATTATTAAATGATAGGTCATAAAAGTCTCAGCAGAATAAATATTTGTTGAATATATAAAAAATGAACAAATTTCTTATGTAAAGTGGGAATTTCAGCTGACAAATAATTGGTTTATTAAGACTTTGATATATATATAATAATGAACAAAATACCCTTAAGTTTTGTATTGCAGACGCACAAAATTTATTTAAACACATTTTCATGCACGATTTTGATAAAGGAACGCAATATTATCTCAGAGAAGAATTGTTTTTTTTTAAAGCAGTGACACTTACAATTATAGTTAAAAAATAAAAATGTTTAAAATAAAAACATTAAAAATAAAATTAAATTTTTATTTTAAAAATTAAAAATAAAAATTCAATATAAATTTTTTTGGAACCAGCTGCTGTATTACCATTGATTAAAATGTTCATGATGTGTGGATCAATATCTTTTATATGATTCATAACATGTTCTTAAAGGAAAGTATGAAAAATAATTTTAATTTGGAAATTTGATTTCTATAAAAGTAAAAATTAATACTTTTTTTATATGTATTTATTTATTGTCCATTTCAGTCAGCATTTATGTCTAAAACAGGACAGGTAACTTAATTAAATTTACAAGGCACGCTAATCTATAAATATACTAGATTAACCTAAATCAAATTAATTTTTATAATAAAAATTTAAAATAAAAGCTTATCCTGAATCTAAGAATTAACCATTCATTTAGATAATTTTGTTCAGCTGTGATTTTTTTTAAACTCATAACTCTTCTTTCTAATCCCTGTAAAAAAAACGTTACCGAAGGCTTTTTAATCCTATTCCGAACGCATCGCAATTTTATATCGAATAAATATACACATAATATTCCGTAAAGAAATAATTTAAATTAAAAATCTGCAAGAAGTTTTTAATTTTCAACTTGCAAAAAAATGCCATCTTTTTTTAAGGAATTATTTATTTATTTGCTTATTATTTAATTTGTAAGCCACAAGATTAATGCCATTTGTTTTGATTTTATTTATATGGCAAGCGAAATTTTTAATAACAGCTCTATTGATTTATTTTAGGCAAGCCGCAAATTATTTTATTTGAATTCCACAAGAAACATTCCGCAATTGTTCCACGACAACATTTTTAGCAATTGAAATCCCACAAAGCTTCATTCATGGCCAACGGGGCTATATGCCAAATGCGATATAGTACTATGTGCATATGTGTATGTAAAACCCCAAGGAAGTGTGGTCTCCTGTCGGGATCGAGGGTAAGGGGAAAGGCTACAGCAACGGCAACAGCAACAGCAACTCGGCAAATGCATTTAGAATTTATGTGGCACTTGTCGTCGAAAAGCGCCACGAATTTATTTCTTGCATGCGGTGACCGCTGACCACTGGCCATGGCCACCGGGCCAATGGTTGTCCGGTTAGAGTTGTTGCCGGTCTGCTGATGTTGCTGTTGTTGTTTGGTATTATTGCTGTTGCCGTTGTTGTTGTTGATGGTATCCTTTGGTCAGTCGAAAGGGGCTTAAGAATATTTTGTGCGGCGTGCGCGCGTCGTTTGTTTTATTGTTATTGTGCAGTCATGACTTAAAAATTTGTCGCGCGCTTTTCACAGGCCCAGCACAGTGTAACAACAGGAGCTACAACAACAATAAACAATAAACAACAACCTACATACTATTACTACAACAAAAGTAAGCAATTTCCGCTGGTGAAGCGACGCTTTTATTTGGCTATTTGTTTGGCTTGCGTTGACTTCTCTCCTGCCAGCGTTTATATGTCAGCATTTCTGTCCTCAACGGGGCTCAAGCTGCCGCTTGATGCATACGGATTTGTCTATGGCAGTGTTCGAGCCGGAACTGGAGCTGAATGGCCATGTGGAAGTAGAGCTGCACTCTTCACATGCAGTGCAAATTTATCGTTTTTAATTTGCCGCAAAAAAGAGAATATACACAAGCTAAAAAAAACAACAAGCCCGTAAAAAAAAAAAAATAAACAGTGCCGCCACTGCGGCTCGAGAAAAATGGCAGCCGTGTAAAGCCTTTAATGGGTTTTGCGTGCCTCGACTCCAAGCTCAATCTACGCGACTTTGCCAGCAGTTTTGCGCCAACTTATTGAAAGCGATAAATAAAGATTCCGCTTGATAAGTTGCAAAACGCGACTGACGCAACATATGAGCCAAGGGCGCATACGCGGCGTATAAGCAATTCCCCAGCGTCTGTCGCCGACTGCGATTACGTTTGTTGCAGGTGGCGCAATGATTATGTGGTTAACATAAATTTATTTGCACAATTTGATTAACTGATGTTGCCACAGAGCTAATAGGTCACGCTCTTCCACCCGACCATCCCCATAACTAGTGGCAAATGGCCTCTTAAAGTTTTTTCGCGAAAATCTATGACGCAGTCGCAACAATCAAGTGCCCCTGAATGACTGCAGTTGCTGTTGCACTTTAGTTTAATTACAGCCGCTGTGGATGATGCCAGGTAAATACGATTTATAAACAGCAGCAGCAACGACCCAAATATATTGCCCAGGAAATTTGTGGTGGCAAATGTAGAAACGACAGTTGAAAATATGTGAGAGTGCAAGAAAAAGAAAGTCAGAGCTTAGGTAAAAATTATATTATTATTATACAAATTTTAAGCAATATATTATATTAAAAGACTTGATAGAATATAAACTGCAAGAGCTTTATTCAATGGCAAAGCTAAAAAACTTTTTAACACTACTACTTAAACTTTTTAATATACTATAAACTATAGCATTGCAAGTTGACGTACTTTATTTGGCATTTGTGTATATTCGTTTATAGCCAAAGTTCATGTATAAAGCAGCATGCCCCAAAGTTGCCAAAGTGTATAACATAGAATCACAATACGTCCGTGGCAGCCGTGCACTACAATTTAAATTTATGTTATAGCCAAAAGTTTTGCTGAAACTCAATTAATTAACTTTTGTAGAAAAACAACAACAGCAACAAATAGTGCAAAAATAAAGCGCGCACTGAAACAACAGAAGCCAAAACAACTGCAACAAGAACAATAACAATAAGTAATATAAATATTTTTTTTGCAACAAATACGAGAAAACAAAACAAGTTAAACATGAGAAACACACACACACACATTGAAAAACATTTACAGCTGACAGAGCGGTTTGAGGGGGGAAGAGCGAGCGGGGTTTTTAGTTTGCCTCAGTCAACTAAAAACAATTCCCAAAACTAAACTATTTCAGCAGAAATGACCGCAGGAAATCAGCGCAAAATATTTTTATATACTATATTTATTTCTGTTTTTTTTTTCTCAATTCCAATTGCGCATACGCCCCGTGGACGAGCGTTAATGCCCAGCCATTGCTCATACGCCCCATGCGCCGGCCACCGTTCATCATTTGTTTTGACCCTTTGGCGCATTTAAGCGCATGTTTGTTGTATCATTTGCAATTGTTTTTATTTATTTTTTTTTTATTATTTTTTGCTAGTAGTTGCATGTTATTTTTAAATTATTGCTCTTGCTGTTACATTTTAGCCCGCTTTTGTTGTTCAGTTGCCGGCTTGCTAACCGCTGGCTGCTGGCTACTCGTTGCTAGTTGGTTATTGCATGTAATTGCAGTGTATTAAAACATCAAAAGTTAACAACATAACAGAAACAACAATAACAAATCTAGCTAAAAAAAATAAAATTTAAATGTGTTTCATGTGTTTGGCTTGCAAAAATAATTAAAAAGTTTTGATTGCCCGTCCATGCGAATAGAGAAGTTTAAGATTAATGAAACTCTACTATAAACTGTTTATATTTTTTGGTTAAAAATTGGATAACCAGAAAAAAACGCTTAACAATAATATGTTTTTTTTGTGGAATATATAAATTTTTTAAATTGGTAGGTTTGACGGAATTATGTATAGAACAAAGATGCAGTTGATATTACTGCAATCGATCGCTCCTAAAAAATACATAATATAATAATAAACAAATTGTTGGAGCGCGTCAGCTAAAGCTAAAAAAAGCATCTGTAATTATTTCGATCAAGATAAGTTTCCAAAATGCTGATCGTTCGGCAGATCTGTAATATTTGTATACATTTTTTTTTATAAAAATTATATTTTAGATACAGTTTAATTTATCGTACCTATATGTCTAGGGAAAAATTTATGTTAACCCCAGTTTTAATAATTTTTAAGTTTATATTTGATTTTGTATCTTAATTTTAATTTTTTTATTTATAAAATATATAATCCAAATGTTCCTTTTCAAAAAATAAACCTAAATGTTGCAAACTATACACAATTTGCATTTTAATAAAAATGGGAAACCTGTACCTATTATTCTGCTCAGGTGTGTATTTTATGTAAGATTAATCTTGTCACCGATTTATAATCACTTCAGTAAGGGTAATTAATTATAAAATAATATATAAATTTATCTCTGCATTATTATATATAATACTAGCTCTTCCGGCGTAAGTTTAGCCTACTCTTCACCGGGTTTACTTCAGTTGGAATTTTTATACAATTTTCAAAGGTATTTTCTAAGCTTTTTCTGATATACTTCAGCTATGCTCATGAGTCGCCAATCACCAAGACAGCCAGTCAGCTTGAACACTTTCATATATATTGATATTAATTTGAATAACTTTATCCTTTATCTTCGGTTTCCAATTAATTATAAGAAAATCAAAAATTTTCAATTGTGTTTTTTTTTAAGGCAAAACAGTTCAATGAGTTTCAAGCCCATTTAACGAAAAGTTGCAATCTTTCAACCTTTCAGTGGTTTGGTTACGGCTCAAAGGTGAGTGTGATGCTCAACAAAAGTGCCCGGCAAGTTTAGCACGCACACATACGCAAATGTTTGTGTTTGCCTTGTGTGTGTGTGTGTGTGTGTGTGTGGGATCGTTAATTTTCACAATATGTTGTATCCTGCAGCCAAAAGTTAATTAAAAACCAACAAAACTCGACACTGCACTCACACACACACACATACACACGCACACGGCCAGAAGTTCAGGAGCAGCCTGGGCATCCACTTGGCAAAAATTGTCGGCAACAACAACGTCAGTCATTTTTCTACCCCAGTAGCCCCAGTGCGCGTTTCTTGAAACCAAAAATTTTTAGCCAATATTGTGTAGGGTCCTGAATGCCATCACAATTGCCCCTTTTGCATTTGTTTTAGCCAGCGAGCAATTTTTAGTAAGAAATGTAAAGAGCCCCACTGCACGTTCTAGCCCAATTTTCAACCCCATTTTTCCTTATTTTTTTGCATGCTGGTACGCAATTTTCACGGTTTTGATCAGCAGTACTATAACCAATTTTTGCAGCTCGATATTTGATTTTTGAAAGCAAGCTGGGCCAAGTGGGCAGTACGGCACGTAGCCTGGTTATTTCATTCCAATGATGCTCCAGGATATGCAATGAGCGGCCAATTGGCGTACATTTTTGACGCATATGGTGCAAACAAATACGCAGTCGAATATGCTTTTGTAAGAAAATGGAATTTTTAATCCAATTTAATTGGCAAACACAACAAACAACAATGGCACAACACAAAAAAAACAAAAAAAAAATAAATATAAATGCAAACTCAAAACGAGCTGCTTCATTGTGGCGCCAAAGAGCAAACATGCAAAAAAAAATTAATAAATAAATTGGCCAACAGCAACAGAGATATACAAAATATGCTTATAAGTAAGATCTACCCATACTACGTGCTCCACTAAACTTGCATTTAAAGCAAAGCACGCGGGCGACACATATTTTAAGGTTGCTGGCGACAACAACAACAACAACAAACATTGCAACAGCAACAGCAACAATAACAACAACAACAACAACCAGGGGCTAACAAAATTGAAGAGCTCACAAAAAGCGTTGCACTTTGTTGATTAAATTTCATGCTCAAGGAGTGCAGAGGGGGAAAAGTGAAGGTTAGAAACCGACAAAGACAAAATTGCCATTAAATCTAAATTTTAATTCCTGTGCTAACGCTGACAGCAGACAGTCCACCAAGGATTTTTGCCAATGCTGCTTTTGACTTGTGCTTATTTATTATATCATTATTTGTTAAAACTATTAAATAGCAGACAAGACATATATCTGAGGAAAAGCTACAGCTTGCATATAAAATAAAAATCTATTTATTTTTTAAATTTTATTCAATTTTAGTTGAGACTGCTCTGAGGAATCTCTTGCGACTAACATATAAAATAAAAATCTTTTTATTTTTTAAATTTTATCCAATCTTAGTTGCCATTCCTCTGAGCAATCTCTTGCCACTAACATATAAAATCAAAATCTATTTATTTTTTAAATTTTATCCAATTTTCACCTTTTCAAGTTCATTGAACGATCTGCTCGTAGGAATCCCTTACGATTACCATATGCAAAAGCGAATCTCGTAAATCAGTGCAAATATATCCCAGCTCGAGCTTATTGCGGCAGCTTATCTGCTTATGACAGCTTTCCGCCTGGTAAAAAAAAGCCAAAAAAAAAATATATATAAAAGTGGTTAGAAGAGCCAAGTGCTAACCAAAATGAAGCAGCTCATAGACAGACAGCATAAAACAAGCGTTCGCGACAAAACCAAAAGGACAAAACCAAAAGAACCGCAAACACACACACATACACACAAAAGGAGCAGCCACAAAAAATATAAAAATTTCTGAAACGTTGTGTGTGCGCGTTAGGTTAAAAAAGTAAAAAAAAAAAAAAAAAACTTTGAACATCCTTTCAGCAGCCTTCATCACATTAAACAACAGCCAGGACAACAAGTGCCATGCGAAAAGATTTCATTGTCAGCTTGCCCGTCCCTGACCCTCGTCCCTCTCCCCCTCCCTCTCTCCCTTCCGAAACTTGTCCTGGCTGTTGCCTTTCAACCACGTGCATGGGTTAACTGTCAACGACATCTTATTATGAATTAGTGTTAAATGCCGCGCTGATAGCGTTGATGGCACTTTACAGCAATTTCGCATTAAAGTCCTGCGCCCGGTGAACTTCATAAATATTTGACTTCAATTCCTTGGGCCTTGGTGCCTTCAAAATATTTTCCGCTGGCTAGTGGATTTATTTTTATGAGGCAGTCAGACAGACAGACATCAGAAATCAGAGCCAGTGCACAAACTTGTTAATAATGTGAAACGGCTGTGGAAATTGGTGAACTGGCCAGGGGGCGGCTTGCTGCTCGCGTGCCGCATTTTCGACACTTTCCAAAACAGTCACGTAACCACGTTAGTAATAATCACTAAAGTTTCTGTCACCTACAAGCCAGCCAATTCCCCTGTCCTGTTATATCCTGCCGGCACCCCAAACTCCTTAAAGTGTTGTGTCTGCTGCTGCTGCTGCTGCTATGCTCATAAATATTTGAGCAGCGCCAAGGTGTGTGGAACTGAGCCTGGACTTGTTACTCAGAATCTGACTCTAATACTGAAGCTGGGGCTGCAGTTTCTCTAAATTATTGAGCGCTCCTCATCATCATCATCAACTGTTGTGTGATCATCCTGCTGGTTTCTGTTTTTTTGGCTTATTTACATTTCGTGCGCATCGCGCCCTGTGATTTACTTTTGCGGCTTAATTTCATCTCCAGACATTATTTGTGCCCCGTGCGCCGTTTATCTTGGCCGTTAAGCACTCGACGCCCCCCGCCAGATCTGACTTTCTAGCTTTTTTTTTCTGAATTTTGTTGATAAACTTATGCAACTGCACGTGCCTTCTCTAACCGGGTCGTGAGGTGGCTCTTTATGGCCCTCACTTGTTTCAGCCCTGAGCTCTGTTGGCAGTAAATTAACATGAATTTATAGTTAATGTGTCTGCGAGCGTCTCGTCTCATGGTTATGGCTAGGACCAAGGGTCGTGGCAAAGTGTTGTGTCACCGTGGCCACCATAAACCCCGGCACTTGCTAATTGATTATGGAATCGCTTGGTGCTCCATTGAAGCGTCATCAACTGGCGCATAAATCAAGCAAACGTCAGTCTATGCCTTTTTTTTTTTGTATATTTGTTCCTTGCTCTCTTGGCCGCCACGTAAAGCTATGTATAAATTTACATTTTTAAACAACAAAAGCAGCAAATGTAATAAAAGCAAAAAAGAATAGTATCAAAATATACTTAGAGGAAAAAAAGGAAAAGGCACGAGCTGAATCGGTCTGCTTTTATGATTGCTGCATAGCAATAAAATTGATTAAATGCGACAGCTATCCGAGTATTTTTTAATGCATAAATTTAAAGCACATTGTAAGCAGAATTTATAGTATGATCTTCGACTCTTTAAACCTGTCAAAATACCAATTCATTAATGACAAGTGTATTGTGGCTGACCACTTGAGAGTTTCATCCCTGTCACGACAGTTTCAAATGCCAGCCAACCGTCAGAGTTCAAAAACCAAACTTTTATCAAAGCGACAACATAAACAACAAAAAAAAAAATATATATACAATTGCTGCTGCTACAGGAAGACCAAGATGAAAAGAAATATCTCACCCATGCCCGTTGGCCAACTGTGCTTAATTGTAACACTGATGGACACAGAGCTGCACTTCCAGTTCAGAAAACAAAGACCGACCAGGCGGTTCACATGGAAAAAAGCTCTGAAATGCTCTTATTGTCAGTGCTGAGTGCGACCGGTCGGCGACTTTAGCCCCAACTATAGCTTCACATGTCCATTATGAGCTACTGATTCTGCTGATGCCTTGGCCAACAGACACACACATAGCAGGAGGAGAAGGAAATACTCGGATGCCAATGTGCAAAAGTTTTTGAAAAATCTGAAAGGCCGTCAACGGCACAAAACAAGAAAAGCTGCAACTGCAGCAGCAAAAACCAAAAAAAAATAAAAAAAAAAATTTAAAAAAAAAACAAAACGGATATGCGCGCAGTTGTTGCAGAAAACAAAGATTCGCGGCGTTAAGCAGTCGTGCGTGAAGTGCGTGAGTAATCCTGTGTATGTGTGTGCTGATGTGTGCTTTTGTGTATGAGTATGCCGGAAGCCATTAGACAAAAACGTGCAGCTGCAACGGCAATGGCAGCGAGCACAGGATATGCGCATTGTTGCCACTGCCCAAAAGTGGACACAATGTGGGCTGCCACGATTTTGTATTTTGATTGCAATTCACTGTCTTGCAACCGAATATACTAGCTATAAACACGTTCAGACTATCTAATATGTACGTGCAAGGTCAATGTCTTTTTTGAAAAGTGTTTTGAAACACATGAAACATTTATAAACAGTTACAAATCATAGTGAAATAAAGGTTTTTCAAAGGTATTAGTGAGTCCCAACTTCTTAACCGAACTTGTTATTTTTATTGTTCATATTCATATATGGCTTAAACAGGTCTAAAGTAATCAACAGGCTGTACAGAATACTAAAACTAAATTATAAAATTATTTAAACAAGATTTTTTTGAATTTAAATGAAGAAAAAGTTTATAATTTGTTAAGGGATGAAACTTAAAAATTTGACTTCATTTTATGCTAAAGATCCGGTAGAATGTATTGGCATTTTTATTATTAATACAAAATTAACTTAAACAATCAAATACAATAGATGGACATATTTTATAGCAATGTCATATATATATTTGAATAAATTTCCTTAATATTTTTGTTGTTTGATTTAAATTGATTTTATTAAATTTTAATTGAATCCTTAAAATATAAACGTAAGCCCCAGGATTGTGTTGTAAGCTTTCTAGTATTTCAATTATAATTTAAACAAATTTCTCCATAATTTATAAGTGTAATATTAATAAAAATCAAGAAAAGTGTATTTCAACTTCGTTATTTATTTATTGTGCTACAGCCACATGGTTTTTTTTATCCAACAAAAAATACTTTAGCAGTTGAATTTTTGTGCTTCCGCCAGCGACTGCAGCTGTTGATGTCAGTTTTCTGTTAAATTCGTGTCAGTTTCGGGATGTTGCAGCCGATGCACCTGCCACAGGATCAACTGAATCAGAGGCCAAATTGCTGCAATAAGATAAACTGTACATTGTAGTATATTCAGTACGTTATTCAATGCGTAAAAGAGCGTTAATGAGTAGGCAAATGGCCGCTATTAAGGACCTCGCCTTTAGCATGTTTTCCTGCCAAAGGACCAGCAGCGTAATTAATGGATTTTACTGAAGATATCAAATTTATATGCGTTCTTTAATTTTATAGCCTCATTGGCATCGCTCTTTAATTAAAAATGAGCATTTTGGCAATTAAAACATTTAGTTTTTTTTTAATTTTTATTTTCTTGCTTATTTACTGCATTTTTAATCAAAACCTAATGAGCTAATCAATGTACCGAAAAATGTAATATCCGCCAATATCAAGCGACAACAAAAACAAAACAATTTTAATTAAAAATGTTGTATACATTCTGAAAATTGAACAACAAATGTTTCATTAATAATCTAATTGCCCATAATGCACACAAAATTATCACTAAATTAGACATGGCCAGTAGTGTGTATTGTTGTTATGCCTGGTCAAAAATTAAATTTGCAAATAACAAACCCGCAATCCAACCACCAAGCCACCGAGCCACTGAGCCACCAAGCCACCAAACCACCTTGATGGTGCACCACCCACCGACCTATCGCCCTATCGCCTCCTGCCAAGCACTGTACATAATTTAGCAAAGTTAAATTAACCAAAATACATGTTCAACAACAAGCTAGGCCAGGGCAGGCCAACCGGAAACGCACACAACAGCAGCAACAATAGCAACAATTGCAACAGTAACAACAACTAAATGCAATTACATGCACTGCATGCTTTTGGAGCTGGCGTAGTTAGTAGTTGGCAGCAAGTTGCTCGGCAGCCACAAAAAGCTCAAAGGTTTATTAGATTTGCGCTTTTATTAAGCGTTAAATTATTTCGTAAATTGTTTTGCAGCTACAACAGCAACCAAAAACGCAAAGCAAATAAACACAACAGCAGCAGCAGCATCAGCAACAGCAACAACAGCAGCAGCAGCAACAGTAAGAGTAATAATGGCAGCATCAGAAGCAAAACTACCTTAGCTCCTTTGCCGCTCGTCCTGATCGTCCCCGTCCCTTTGCTGCCTCTGGTTGTAAAATTACTTTATTTTTGTTATCATTTGCATAGCCAGACAAGCAGGCGGCACCCTGCGGCGTTTTAATTAATCATTTGAGTGGCTCCTGCTTTCTGGTCCTGTTTGTTCCTTTTTTTGCCTCATTGTAAAACTACTTACGAGCAGGCAAAAGCCCCCAAAAAACAAAAGTCAAGGCAAATGGCAAACGCACAACAAAAAGCCGATTAGCTGAAATGGCTAGCCACGCCTCCTGCAACAACAACAACAACGTCGTTTTTGTAGTCCTTTGGTCCTGCGTTTATGTTGAGTGCCTTTTGTTTTGAAGCAACTTTGTGCCAGGCAACACAAATGAATACCTAAATATCTAAATGAATATAATGAACACACACAACACACACACACACATGGACAATACAAAGTAGTTGCCTTTGACACCACTTGCTGCTCCTGTTGCTGTTGCTGTTGCTGTTGCTGCTGCTCCGCTTTTGTCGCTGTTGTCCTTGCGCTGTGCACTTTGTTGCGTCCATTTGCATAGAAAACAAAGCGACAAAGTTGGCACAAAATGCTGAAGGACTCAAACACAAATGAAACGAACAGAAAACAGCAGTTGGTCATACTTTTTAGTTGTCGAGCTGTTGTTGTCCTGTCCTATCCTATCATGTCCTATCCCGCCCCCTTGCCTGGCATATGTACATTGACAACAATATTACCTTAAGGCACTCATAAATTTGAAATTTTTCCATTGAAAGTGGAGCTACTTAGCCAAACATTAATAGCAAATAGTGGCCTCAATCTAGGAGTTCACTAGTAAAAAATGATTTCCTGTCGAAATAGAAATCATTGGGGAGCGAAAAACAACTACATCATGAACCGGATGTTCATCCATCGCTGTGCGCTGCGTCTCTATTTTATAAGCTTTGCCAAATCTTTTCGAGTTGATTAAAAACAATAAAAACAGCATGTTTCTTATGGCCAAAATCTGAGCCATAAATAAGCAATTTATTGTGCGCTTCCGCCGTGTGCTCCCATTGTGAGCTGGCCCAGCATCACAACTATGTTAGTGAGAGTCAGGAGTCAGGAGTCAGGATCCACTCGGGCCCAGCATGCGGGCTATTCCACGGACAACGTTGCGCACCGCTGGGTCACAACTGGACGCTGGCCAGGCGCTGACTCTGTCCAGTTTGGCATTCGGACGGCTTTCGATGTTTATTGCAGCATTTGGAGTGAAAGGCACGAAGCAATTTCCGCTACCGTGAGAGCTTAGCAATATTAGCGCGGACACAACATACACATATCCATTCACACACACCCAGACACACACTCAAAGAAAGACTCACACCCACACCCGTAGGTCACACATATTTGTGGCATTTGGCTGCTTCCTTTACGATAAGCCTGAGCCATTAGTTATTTAAAAGGTGTATGAGTATGAGGCATGTTTGTGTTGTTGGCATGTTCTAAGCATGATTTAGAGTATTTTTGAAAGGATTTTATATAATGCTAAATCGGGAAAGTCTACATAATTCAATCGACAATAACTTTAAAATTATAAATCGTTTTTATATATACAAGATTTGCGTATATTATACAGGAACCCACATACTAAATTTTGTGCCAGACAGACGACAGAAGCAAATTGATTTAGCTATTAATACTCATCACAAATATATATACTTTATATGGTCGGTGATGCCTCCATATGCCTGTAATATATATTTTCACAGTTACATCTAGCTTTTTCGGTTTGCATTGTTGCTCCGGAAGCAGTTCCTTTATATTTCCTAATATTTGCAACTTTTCTATGATTATTTATAATTAGGGAATAATTATTTCTTGGGCATGTAACCTTTAATTTCACGCAGCAAACTCTATAAATTGTTAACCAATATTTTATAGAATGTAATATATTTATTGCCTGTATGTAAATATAAACGTAAATACATAAATGTAAACATTTTTTTATATATTATACACTAATTCAACCGACATTTAATTTTGCATAAAATATACGCTTTATTATACATATTATGGGTGTATAAAATCTCTCCGGATTACTTCGATAATAATGAGCAATCTGAAAATACCTAAGAAATGTTTCAAAAATTTTAATTACCGATTTTGGCTCTAGCCCAAACCATGACAAAAAGGCCATTCCGAACCAAAATCGGATATTTTTTCATAAAGTTATGGATGTATGAAGTCTCTCAGGGTAACTTCTATAAAATTCACTGGTCAGAAAATACTTATGAAAGAAATAATAAATTTCAATTTATGTTTGTAAAAATTCAGTCCCAACTCCACTCAAAAAAATAAAGCTGACTGGGCGAGAATACAACTACTTTCTTCACTTTTCCCAATAACCAATAAATACATTTTTAAATATCCAGGAAATCAGGCAGCTAATCCGACAGCAACCAGCAAAGGACCAAGCTCCGAAAGCTATTCCAAAAACAGCTTTTTACTAAATCCCCAGCTTTGTAACTATAAAATTGTAAATTCAGCAACGTTGTTCGCCGAGCGCTACTTATGATTACTTTTCGCTAATCGCTGAGCATTATTTCCTTTCAATTTGTGGTCTTTCATTTACGTGCATTTGAGCGAAATGCTGACCACATATACAGTTACACATCACATTACAAATCACGTATGGAGCACACACAGATTCGAATGTAACTGCCAGATATCCCGGCATATGGGCACGTATCAAAATTGTTTGGGCGTTTTGGGGTGGTCGCATGGGGATGGAAAATCTTTGGAAGCGCACCCTACGCACGTGACAACACAAATAGTTGCTCAATAGTTTTTGACCAGTTTTAGAGGTTGGCATAACGGAAACTTTTATATATGCCATTGCATTTTTGACATTTTCCTCGGGCCACTAAATCCATTAAAATTATACTATATTTTCGGCGTATGCTTTTGATGCGATTCTCTAATTTCATTTTAGATTTGTGTATATAGTTAGTTTTATTGTATTTTTATTTTTATATAGTTGCTGTCAAAATAAATTGAAGTTATTTTTCATTTTCGTGCGCAAATTGGATATGTGGCCAGGCGCAGGCACTTGGCTCGTACTCCACCAATACATATCCTGAATACGTGCATATCCTGCCCACCCCACCACACCCCATCCCAGTCCCTGGCCTGACCTCGCCACAACAATTTTCTAATTAAATTCGATTTTCGCCATGCATGCGACATAAATTGTTTTGTCATTTTACGTTCATTTTGTACTATAGTACGATATGCACAATTCGTATAATATAATACCACCCGATCCGTGCACCCTAACAATGGCATTGGCAGCTTTTGGTTTTGCCTCGCCCCGGGCAAAGAACTTGTATACTCGTTTGAGATTAGCAGAAATTGAAAATCTTTTGCCTCAGGTAATCAAATTTGCGACAAGCTCTGCTTGTCTGTGTGTATGTGTGTGTGTATGTGTGTGTGTGAGTGTGTGTGTGTCTGTGTTTATGTACATGTTCATGATATATAACGAGCCGTATAATTGGTGTTCATGCCCAACATACTCCCCAAAAAGCACGTCTTTTGCGATGCTTAGAACACCTACAATCTGGTCTCACTCCATTCTATATGTTTACATCTTTATGTGCGTATGTGTATGCTTTAATACCCTGTAAATATTGAAATGTCTCAAAGGGGGCTTAACACAATTCCGGTTATATATTTGTGACTATCTCTTGTCAATTTTTGCTTTATATATTCATGATTAACATTTAATCATTTTTGCGTATATATTATTTCACGTTTTTTGTCTGAGTCTCTTTGCTTTGACATATATTGTAGAAACAGAAAATTTAGTAAATATTCTTGTATCCCATACGCAGATTAATTTAAAAATTTTAGTAAGCGGAATATAAATATTTTTGTATTTAATGGATTTTTCATTAGGAGCACTCGAACTTTGAAATTAAATAAAACAACCTTTTTAAATAATATTGTCAACATTTTTAAATAGTTTTTTTTTAATTTTTATTTTCTGCTCATATTCATATATTGTCTTAAATTAAGAATCTGTTCTTTAAGAGATAATTATTAAAATAATTAAGCAAAACTTATACAAGTTAACTTAGTTATTTTAGAGAAAATCCTTCTTTGGCTAATTTTTTGTAATAATTTTGAATTATCTACCTTATTTATAAATAATATTACTAATAAATAACACATGTAAAATATATAATATAAATATATATAATATATAAATAAATATAATATAAATTCTTCAAAAAATTTGTATATTAAGGAAATAAGCAATGAATAAATAAATAAACAGAATTATCTAAAGACAAATGGTAAATATAATACTTGAAAAACAAATTTGTAGCAGACTCTATACCCTATATAATTATAAATATTCGTTAAACCACTTCAAAGGGTATTTCTTAGTTGAACACTGATGACTATTAAATTTCTAACTTATATTTTTTTTAGGTTCTTTGTGGTTTTTGGTATGAGCATTCAACTTTATTCAAGTAATTTATTTCATGTTTTAAGTCACATGTCATTGCCATGTTTTATTTATAAGCAGAGTATTTACCAAGGTATACAACGGCACCATCATAGCCAGGTTGGTAGTCGAACTTGACCAGTTTCAATTACCCATTCAATTTGGCCATAGAATTTGTTATGCGCTTGTTTATTATTTTTTTGTATTTGGCCTCTTCTTGGTAGTTCTTTTATGTAACCAAGTACTTATATAAATGATTTAATTATACTTTTATTATCAGTGTATGGCAAAACTGAATTTATTAATTTATTAGAAGACACGACGAAACATGTTTATTCGAGTATACTGGCAACATTTTGCTGGCTTTTAAATCTCAATTCTGATTTTATCAGAGCTGATTTTGTTGCTGCTGCTGCTATGCTGAAGTTTAGTCAGGGTAAGCTGCATTCAATTTCATATCTTTTATACTACAAACACAAAATCCCTCACTGCAACGAACAGTGCCACCTGCTGCGCTGTGCAGCAACGTTGCACATTGACAAAATTAAATTGAATATTGTAAAAATATGTTGGCCATAATGATGTTGCCCAGCCATAGAGAACATTTTACACAGAGCAGAGAGCATCTACACTGCATCCAGGCAACCTTTACGAGTGCTATTAAATATTTGTCCTTGCGACAACGATGCGTTGTCCTTGCTGCCATCGTCTTCTAAATTTCCGTCTCATCGACGCGACAGAAACAACGGCAAACAGCGACAACATTTCACTCAATTCAATTACCTTAAGAGTGTCACCGTCAAGTGTCTGCCAGGCAGCTTGGAGCAGCATTGACGACGACAACGATAAGGACACGATGGAAACGCGAGCTGCAGGACATCCAATAGTTGTTGCTGTTGTTGTTGTTGTTGTCGGGTCTTTGGCATTTAAAATCCCACATTTGATGTGCTTAGGGAGCTGCTCCTTGTTGTACCATGCCACAGTCTGGCCAAATGTCTGTTCCAGCCGACTGACAATTTTCGTTGGGTTTACCTGTAAACTCGACCTGATTTATTGCCTTAACTTGCCACAGTATTGGTGGCATGGTAAGGCATCGCATGGCATCGCATGGCATATCGTGGCATGGCATGGCCCGTAGCCGACATGGCGTGTAATAAAATTTTAATCGATGTCGTACATTTGCATGCCAATTGCTACCAGTTACCAGTTACCAGTTGCCATCTACTAGAGCTGCATAGCTCCAGCCATGCCACCAGCCAATTACGCCCCAAGGCAAGCAAATGCGTCACATGTAATAAAACGCATGAGAGGCAAGAAAGCCTTTTGGAGCTCCCTTAAGTTGACTGCCGGCTCTAATTTGATGCGCATTTGCATAAACAACGGAACAACGAACAACAAACGAAATGCAAGTAAATGCTAGAAAATGCAACTCAGTTAACTATGAAACATAATAATTATTATATGTACTATAACCAACATCTATGGAACTTTTGAAAACACAACAAATTCCAGTAAAAAGAAGTCGCCAACTTTTCGCATTCACCGTGGAGTAACAAAAATGCGAATGATTATAAATTTGTGTTATTCTGAAATTAACAACGGAAATGGAAAAAGAAAATTGAAAATTGTTTTGCCTCTGCTCCGTGGCTGGCTTAAAAGCTCGGTGACTTACCCAAATGCCAAGCAAAATCCTTAGGCTGGGTCTTCCTCACCGCCAATGAAAATTCTCTGCGGTTTGCTGCACGTAATGAAAAAACTTAAATGGAATATAAATATGCTGCAATTGCGCGGTAAGAGAAAATACTTTACATATTCATTATATGCAAGTAAGTTGGAAACAACAAACTACTACAAATATGCAATTGTATTTTCAGTATGAGCGGCAGCCGTATTAATCCCATGCAGACTGATACAATGATGCAATGAGATCCTTTTTAAGCTCTACGCTAATTACACATTACAAAGGCTTGCTGGAGTAGTGGTAGGGGTGTAGGGTAGGGGCTAAATAAGCCATTAATTTCATACTTACTGACCATTAAGTCCATTTATGCCACACACACTTTCACGCTCCGCTGTCACAGCAATTACGCCTAAGCTCCGTCAAGTGTCAAACATAATACGGCGATTGCCAAACGTTCAACTAACAACAACAACAACTGTTGTTGTAGGGCCATTACGACGCTGCCAAATTGCTGACTGTCGAAAGGGACAAATCTTTTTAATAACTTGCAGGCTCGTGTTTAGGTAACATGTGTTTGGAATAGTTGACACGAGTCAGAGCCAGTTGATAAAGACATAATGGCATAGATTTATTTTTTATGTGGCAACATTTGCGGTTGATATTATTATCGTTGCTGCTGCCTCATATTATATATATATATATAGTAGTATACTACACCAATCCACATGAGGTCCTTGGCCATTTATGCCATAATTTGCCAAACAAAGGCGCTTGTCGATGGTGGCATGGGGGAACAGCAGGTTATTTGGCAAATCACCTGCGCTTCCTTAGCAGCTTCCTGCTTAGGCAAACTTAATACTTCCCTGACAGAGCATAAGACAAGGGAACATGTTTTCTTCAAGACGTAAATATATGTAAACAAAATAAAGTACACACACACACACACACACACCAATCCATATAATTCCCAAGCAATTTAGAACAAGGCCCCATCCTGTTGCTTTGCCAAACAGGCCACTGGCTTTTCATTTGATAAACAGCCGAGGCACAACCAGTATACCTGGCTGGTTAGCTGTCTGTCTCTCTGTCTGTCTGTCTGACTGGCTGACTGACTAACAGGCTTCTCGGTCGACCAGCTTGCTCATATTGTGCTTAATGTTTTGGCTTCGCCAAATATGCCGCTACTGTTGCTGTCGGCACTGAAGTGCCTTTTTCAATTTCCCCAGAGGCGCTTCCGATCAAACAGGAAGTGCTTAAGTTCAAACTGGAGTGGAGTGCGCACCGAACCGCCCTCTTATTCTAAAATATTATCGGTAGAGAAGCAACAGTCAGCCTGTTATTCCATTGCAGGCTATATGAACTCAATAATACGCTTAGACGACTAAGATCAGGATTTAAATACATATGTTAAAATTTATTTACATGTCAACTAACTCAAATAGCACACAACTTATTACTTGTAGTCTTATTTATTTACCTTGCCCAGTTTAATTCAAACTGACTGTCTGAATTAATATGCCCGCTCATCAGATTTGCACTACACGTACGCGATACCATTATCTTACAGGAAACAACTCCATTCTACATATTCACTCCCTGCACACCTGTAACTTCATTACAGTCTGCCGCGCCATAAGGTATGCAATATAAATATAAAGTCAAAAAATATGCCGCATGGCAAAAAGGCGTTGTAAGCCGCCTATTGGGGGTGCACAACGTGCCCAGACAGCGAGCATCATATTTCATATGGCTAATAAACCAGGCGCAGAGGCAGCTACATGAATTTATTAATGAGTGCAAAATGAAGTTTTCCAGCGCTGTGTGTCGTGGTCTTCCTGTAGCCAACGCTGTAGCATCCACAGTGGCAGCTTAATCCAGACCACAGCGCTGACAACAAAGCTGCCATAAACGCACACACACACACATAGGGGGAAGTCAAAAACAAAGGGCATCAAAAAACAGCAAAGGACAAAAAAAATAAAAGAAAGGGAAACCAACCCGACAAGAAACAATAATCTAAGGAATTTTTAACATAACTTCCCACACACGCACAGTTAAAAAGTTCGACAACTCACGGTTAGGCTGATTCAAGTATATTTTGCACACAATTTTGTCCCAAACAACAAGGATTCCACAAGCAAGGATCAAGCTTTCAGTCATGAATGCAAATTGAAGGCACAAACTGCAATTTTTGGTTAAGAAAAAAATATATAGAAAAAAAAACATAACAGCCAGCCGGAAATGAATGGAGGCTGAGGGTAAAGGAAATAAGAATGGGAATGGTGGTTGGAAGCCGGGACTGGAGCCGGAGCAGCAGCAGGAGCAGCAGAGTTGTCGCTGCTACGGGCTTTCGAAAAGTTAACAAACTTCTGTGATTGATAAATATTTAAAGCGCAGCAACAAAGCGAAATAATTGAAATAAGTGAACCAACGAAGTCGAGGGTTGCTTTTTGCCATTGCCCCTTGCCTCTTGCCTCTTGCCCCAATGCCAACACGGGTTGCTTTACTTGGCTTGACTTGGCTTGTCGGAGTGGGGGCGGGGGCGTAGCTGCGTAGACAATTGTGACAACAACAAGCCAAAATGCTTGTTAGTCTTCATGCCGGGCACCCAGTGCTCTGGCTCTGCACCTTCATTCAATCTAATTTCGCTGCTTATCACTGAAGCTGAAGCTTAGCTGCTTTAAAATGCGAATGACATGCCAAAGTACTCCAGATTCAAAAGATTGGGACAAGAGCAGCGACATTCATAGCGTCATCACAACCAGTATTCCTATATTCCCTTCATCTCTACCTCTCTCACTCTGATACTATAACTTCTACTCACTCTATTTCTCTCTCTCTCTCTCTCTCTCTCTGTCTCAATCCGTACGCTTCAGTGCAGGCTTTGTTTGCCGGATGAGCAGCAGCGCACAGTGTCATTCTGCCTTAATTTCCTCAACTTGCTTGTTGATGTCACCTTTTTCTTATTGTAATACTCTTTCGCGCAGGATTAGGTAAATTGTATATTAAATAAGCACAGTGTTGTTTCTAAAGTCTTAATTATTATTTGGCTACAATTAGGGATCATTTTATGAACGAAATACATAATAATACCTTCTGAATGTAGTGTTTTTTTTTTTTAATTTTATAATCGCCATCATGCAAACTATATTATGCAAAAAGTGTAATACTTGATATTAATATATCTTAAAATGTTAGGCATGTATATTACTTACTTACAATTTCAATGAAATATCAATCGTTCTATATTTACTATTGAATTTTTATTCTCAAATTCAAATCTTTTGATATCCATATCTATAAAACTGTTCAACCATGAGGAGGCCAAAGGGTCGAAGCTAGAAACCTGAAATTTGTGGCAATAGCTTCCTAATATATCGAAGGCTGTTACTGCGAAAAAAATTGTATAAAAAAAATTTCAGGAATTTGGTGGAAAATGCATTTAAAAATTACATATGAAAATCTCAGCTGGAGCATGTCAGGTTGCGCTTTGTAGAACATAATTAGTTTTTTTTTTTTTTTCTTAATTTTTTAGGAAAGGGAAAAAGAAATCGGGATGATCTAGTAGTAAAAATTCAAAATTTAAAGCACTTTCCTTTAAATTTATATATTTTAAAAAGTGTATTACAAAATTTATTATAGACAAATATATTTTTGGGATTTCCTTAAAACCTTTCCCTGACTTTCATTTGAGTTCTATGCTGTTTTTCTTATTTTTGCTTTACTGTCGGCTTCGGTGTCTGGGCCCACATAATGTCGTCATGTTGCCATTTCGACAGACAGTGTTTGATTTGAATTCATTGTCGCGTAATTTGCGCTGCACGCCTTTCGGTTAATGCACCGCCTTTGCCTTGCCGCGCCTCGATTCGCCCACATCTCAGGTGCTCGCCCATTTCGTGTCGCTAATTACACAGTAATTAAAATTTCTGTATTTACACACTCACACACGGCCAATGAGTGCGTGCAAAAATGTTAAAAAAATGTACAAATGGAAAAAAAAAACACAAAAACAGGAACAATGTACATATTGTGCATACATATATTTCGCATTTGTGCTCTTATGTTCCGGTACATTGCGCATACGCCACGTACGCTGCACGCTTTGCATGCGCTCGGCAAATTAACCAAACGGTAAAAAAAATATATAATCAAAAAAACAAGCAATTGACAGTGGAAGCTACAGACAGCGTAATACTCTGCTACAAGGCTTATAAAGGTATATAAGAGATGATTTTTAATTAATTTAAGGGGTAAAAGTCAGGCTGCTGAAGACTTTATCAATCGAGCAAGCCTTTTATACCCATTCACCCGTCGCAAACAGAGTATACCGACTCCTAAAACAGGCGGCAAATGTAATGACGTTTGCTATAGCATACTAGCATTGTGTAGCTAACTGGTTTATATATGTATGTATTTATTTTTTTAATTTTTCTTCTTTTTTTTTTTGTTGGGCGTGGCCGACATTTAACACATTTCGCTCGTCGAAAACAAGCTGTAAATGTTGTGCACCTTTTTAGGAGGGCGCGGAGGGGTGTAGATTTTGGAAAGGTATGCAGTCAGTGCTTTTAACTTATTTCATATGGCCTGCGCCATTTGAGGCTGTCATGCAGGCGGCAGCGCCTAAAAATAGGCTGCACTCGGCCACCTAAGAGTGCTTTTGCGTGTTTCTATTTTCAACTTAATTAATAGCAAACATACGGCCAACAAATGCTAAGGAAACAAATAGCAACAGCAGCAACAACGAAAAATAGTAGCAGGCAAACAAATGGAAATATTTATAAGTTTTTGGTTCGCCTCACACTTGATTTATATGGCGCACATATTTTATGCATAATGTTGCTCGTAATTAGTGCTGCATACGATTAAGACTACAAATACTATAGTTCTGTAGATGCTAAGCTGCCTGATTTAGCCATTACCTTGCCATCTAATATTTATTATCAGTAAATTACAATTGTCTTTTACATGCAGGCCAAAGCAATTCCAATCCTACTCCTGGTCATAAATATTTATTTACAACTCTACCAAAAAGCTGTCACTGCCAAAAGCAAATGTTTGCTTAACTTTTGCCTTTGTTTCTCTGCCTTAGCATTTTATTCTCCAATTTACTGAAGGCCATAGATTTTGGCTTAGTGCAATGTTGACCACTCGCATGCCAAGCATTTTTCAATGACAATTGCAGCTTTAATTAAACAAAAAATAATCATTTTTATATATTTACATGCCAAGCTGTGCCTGTCTTGGCAAATAAATTCTCAATCTTTCAGTGACATCAGTTAAATATTGCGGCTTAAATAAATATTAAATAAATATTTTTGAAAATTCATCAGAACTTTTAAGTTAATCCTGCTGGTTGTTTAAACTAAAGAAATCTTAGCTAAAAGTATTTAAGGTTTATGGGAAATATAAAATAAAACTAAAAGCGTTTTGAGTGCGAATTTTAGCTTATAAATCAAGCAATTTTATATTATTTACTTTTAACTCTTGTGTTTAAAGAGAGAATATTCCTTGAAAAAAACAAGCTATTGCCAAAAACAAAAATTTAGAAATATTTAATAAGAGTAAAATTAATTGTAAAAATTTTATTGATTAGTCTAATTGTCTTCTTTATATATTTTGAGGTTCAAACTTAGCAAATAAATAGATCAATGATTTAATGAATAATTTAATGGTCTTCTTTATATTTTTTTATTCATGCTATGCAAAAATATAGATCTAGAAAATATCCCCAGTTCCAATTCGATTTTTATAACGAATTATCGATTTATCATTATAAATCAAAGCATTATTGCTGGAATCTCCAATTAAAACTACTAATGATGGCACCAAAAAATATTGGGACAAAAATAATCAGTTATATAAATGCCAACAAATATAGGATGCAATTGCAATGCACATGCTGCTGGCTTAGGGCTATATATTTATTCAACATATAATTGCACATAAAAACTTAATTAATTTTATGCTATCTGCAAAAGCTCAAGAAGCTGCATTCAGCGGGATCAAGGGAGCATTAAATAAAGAACCAGCAGAAAAAACAAATTAACTTTATCGCTTTTTGGCAGTCAACAGCTGCTTTATTTTATGTGTGTGTGTGTGTTGCACTAATGAAGCCAAAAATTATCTGCTTAGCAATGACGCAAACTGTTGCCTCTTAATGCAGCAAACTGGCAAAAGCAACTGGAAACTTGCAACTTGCAGCCCGCCACCAAACCAAGTGGCAGGTGTGTGCGCAGCGATAATGTTTGTAATTAATTTAATTCCGTTATATGTTCATCTAGACGACGGTGAGGTGCCGTTACGATACACCGCAATGCGCTAAATGCTTCCTGGTATTATTATTTGTGTGTGTGTGTGTGTGGGGGGAGTCCTGCCGCTCCTGGCTTCTTCTCCATTTTTTATGCCGCCTCATTACATTTCGTGTTGTTATTGCCGGCCACAGCAAAATGGTATTTTTCGGCATGCCGCTTCATTTGCAGTTAATGTAACTGGTCTTCTGTGAAATCAGTTAACTCCTTTTGCTAATTACTAAAGTTTTATTTCAGTGCTCTCTCCTTACTCATTGCCCCAAGCAGCAAAACATTTTACGGCCACAGTTTACAGTTTACGCTACGAGCTACGAGCAGCAATCTTGATGTTCGTGTCAGGGCCACACACGTTATAACAGTATGCCATATAAGTATGCATACACATATACATATACAATATGTGTGTATATAAACGTAGACAAAGGGTTAATTAAAAGCCGTAAAAACTTGGCATTGGTATTGGTATAGCCTACCTGCAGGCGCGTTCATTTTACATTACTTTGACAGCTGTAGTTCAAATGTCAAGTGCACACACATACACACACACACACACAGTCTCTGAGCTGGGTTTGGCAGATAGAGAAGCCCTATACGCCCACATAATATGGACTTTGTAATTGACGAAAACAATAACAAGTTGTGAAGTGAAACATGTAAGCGAAACTTCAACTGAAGAGTGCAGCCCTGGATGCAAAGGTACCTTACCTATCCTTTCCCATCCAGTCTGCACTTGAAACTTGCTGCTATTGCCTGATGAGGTCCTGGACAAAGTGCTGTCAGTGAAAGTGCATCAAGCTCAAGTTCTCAAAAGGTAAATATTTTTGCCTAAGTTATGAAAATATCCAGTTAAAGTGCACTTGGCTTCCCCAGCCGGAATGCCTCTGGTTCCTTTTGCAATATCAGAATCAATCAAGTGCTCAAATTTTAATCAGTTGTTCGACAACCAGTTTTATGGACTCCACCTACAAGTTTGATGCCAAAACCGCAGCCACAAGCTGCCACACCATGGCCATTTACAGAGCTGCCACTATCAGTGGCCGCAGTCAGACCACAAATTACACGTTACTTGTGCCAAGGATGCAATACCCTTTAATAGTCGCCTTCAGTGTTCTAAGAGCTGCCTCCGATCCTTGAGTTCAAGTAAAAGGTGAATTTTGATGTTTTTGGCGGATTGATGAACATACTTAGCTTGCACAAGGACCCCAACAAGGACAAGCCACAGCCACAGGCACAGGCACCCAATGGCCCCAACGTTGTTGCTATTGTTGTTGGTTTATTTGTGCCTCTGTGGAAAACAAATAACAATAATTATCTTGACAACAATTTCCGGTATTTGTGCTTCAGTCGAGCGCAACAAAAAGCAAAATGAAACTCAACTCAACTTCAGAGACGTGCCAAAGGAGCCACAAGCAACAAGGACGAACCGTTGATAACTTGGGGCAACTTCAGGTACAGGGGTGCCACACAGGTTTGAATATTTTGTTGCTGCCTCTGTTGTGTGGTTTGAGCGGCTTGTAATCATTCTTTGTGGGGTAATTTCTTGTTCTCATTGTTGCCTGTGGTTTCCAGACACTCCAGCCACCAAGCCCATCGCAAATATCATGTCAGACGTTGTTAAACTTTTGTCTTATGATTTTGTAAATTTGATAACGAACCCACCGATGTGGGATTGACTATAAAATGACTACCCACACATTTATTACAGAAATCAGCACAAATGTAAACAAAAACCCAATTCAATCTCTTGCAGTTTGCCTGCTGTATTGTAGCTTCGAATTATTAAATGTTAATTTAAGCATGAAATTAAAACAATAATTTATACAGTTGCCATTGGATTTTCTGACATATTTGAGCAAGATCCAATGACAGCTTTTCAAATGAATGATGTATGAGAGTTAATTTTAAAATACACAGCTGTAGTTTTAAATGTTCTACATAAAATCTTTAACATTCGCCCATACACACCTGAAACTTTTGTTGAACACACTTTATAAGGCTTAATTGTGTCTGGGCCTTTCGGAATTTAGCCCATCCTTACAAATATGTAAAAGCGTTTCCAAGCAATTAAACCCAAAACAATTTTGACTAGAAATTTGCTTATACTACGCATTCACACTCACACACATGAGCCCAAATATTTTAATTTGTATTTATTTTAATGCTCGAACGCCTTCTATACGAGTAGTATAGTATGCCAGGCGTAAAACCCACATTGCAAGGCGGCGAGCCCGTGTCCTTTATTTGCCGTATTTTCCACCTACCCAATAGGCAAACAAAAGACAGCCTCTGGCCGCAAACTGCATGAAATTCCTTTGAGCACATGGTCAAATGATTTTCAGCTATTCTTTTAATGTTTTGACCCCGCCGCCAAGGGCGCTGCGCCTTAAGTTATGCACCAACTTTTTGGTGGTTTGCCCGGCACAAACACAGCAGCAACACCAAACAAATAGCCATGGGGCGGATTTTTGGACCTTTAGCTCAACTGCAGCACACTTAGAAATATACTAAACTTTAATGGGCATGTTCATAATAATAAAATTTCATTAAACTACACAGGCCGCCGCAGCAAAACAGCAATGGATAGACGGCAAACAAGAGCTGTCAAATGAGGCATAGGCAAATATTCGCTTAAAATAAAATTAAGACAAGTAAGCTCTCTGTTTCACAGGATTTTTAAAAATAGAACGAATCATTTTTGATTTGATGTTACCGGGTTCAGCTTCAAAATCCGATTGCAGCTACCAAATTTGCATATAATGTGGAAATATAAAAAGGTTAGAACTATTTGGTGTTTATTATTCATAGAACTTTTGCGAAAATTGCCGAAAATAATAATAATAAATATTAATAAATATTAATAAATATTTACAATTTAGATCAACGAAGTCTTCAATGTCTTTCTAATAAATCAAATATTCGCTAAAAAATTATTTTTTTTTAATGACTGATTTTTCAAAAATGGCCACAGCTAGCAAATTCGCTTTCGCATAATTTAATCGGATTCGGAAATAAGAACTCGGCTGTATGTGTTTGCTTTGACCAACGGACTTTATTTGATGCATGCATGTGTTGTCCGGCAGGAAAGTCCGAAACAATTCAATTACGCTGTAAAATGTGTTGCCTATTTGCGCGTGAGTGTGTGTGTGTGTGTGTGTGTCGCTTTATGTGCATGTGAGAGACATGTAATAAAGTTTCATTTTATAGACCTGCCAGCACTTCTGGGCAGCCATTGGAGACGCCATAGTCGCAGCCTCAATAGCATAACTCGTGCTCATCAGGGTAACCTCAGCAGTCTGTTGTTATATCTCCTTGTTGTTGTTGTTGTTGTTGTGGATAGTAGTAGTACTGCATTTTGCAGTCATTTTCACAAGCTTGGTAGAAAATTGAAAGCATTGCTGCGGTCAGTGTCTTTGTCGTTTTTGTGGTCCAGGAAATTCTTCAGAATTACTTTTACAGTTCGTGCTCTTGTTGTTTCTATTGCAGCTGTCCAAAAAGGCGCACTAAACACTAAATAAAATTTTAGTTTTCAACTTCGTACGCAAACACATACATACGCACAGGAGAATGTCGCATGTCCTTGGGCATATGTGCAGCCTGCTTTGTTGCCCCCAAACCACAACTCCTTCGGAGGCCCACTGTGTGACTCTGCCATATTGAACGAAGATTTATTGCAGTGCCAGTGTGTCCAAGTGGAAATAAATCAAATAATTTTCCATGTGGAAAAATTTCAAGCACAGTACAAAAAAAAAAATAAACTGAAAATTAAAAACAAAAAAATTGCCAAATGAAAATGCAAAAAAAAAACACATAAAACAAAACAATAGTCAAGTGAGCCACAAGTTCTGGCCAAAAACGAGCGCATCCAGCTGCCTAGCAAGGCTCATTGTGTAATTTACTCATTATGCAAGCAAAAGTCCTGTAGCTGGCTATAAGTGTGTGTGTGTGTGTGTGTTTCAGTGAGTGTCTCTGTGTGTCTGCGCTTGAAAGTGCGCTGTGAGAAGTGCAAACTCGCCTCCCTGACATCCTGGCTGTTCAGCCTTTGCTCATTTTACACACTTAAAAAACAAAGGCAAGAACAACAACAACAATAACAACACAAGTCATTTGGCTCGCCCTGACGCTGCATATGCATAAGGAGTCCTTTGGTCCTGTCCGTCGGTTGCTCCACTCTGAACTCTGCACTGCGCCGCTGTATTTTTATATTAGCGCACAGTGCGCATACCCCGTGCCCTCACCACATTACCTAACTGTCATTGTCCAGAAATTAACGAAAATATATGTATGTATGGGTATATATATAGTATAGTATAGAATGTATACAAACACCCAGACACTCTGTGAAAAATAACGCCGCTGCACACTTTCCACTTTGGCCGAGAAATGAGAAATACAAAAAAATAGAAAACTTTTGCATTTCCTCGTGCTAATGTATGTTAATTACAGGGGGATTTGCCATGCAGAGGATTTGCATTTTAATTTATGCGCCAAAAAATTTGCGTTTTCCCAACAACAACAACAAAAAACAACAAAAAAAAAACACGGCAGCAGGCCAAAGTAGTTGTGAAAAAACAAAGCAAAAATTACCAAAAAAAAAAAAAAAAGTAAATAATGCCACAAATGAAAAGTTACAGCGACGCAATCATCTATGTCTGTGTGTGTGTGTACGAGTATCTGTGTAAGTGTTATTTTGATGTGTGTATCGGGCCACTTCATTAAACTTGGCAAGTGGACACGCCTCGCCGCTACAAAGGATATTGCCTGATGGGCTTGTAACTAGGCTGACAAAAGGTTAAAGCGCCTCACTCAAAAAATAAATCATTCGAAAAAATCGCACAAAATTGGACTAAATTCGCTTTAACGAACTTTTATTTTAGCAACGTGCGAGTGTTTTTTAAATATATTCGTTTTAATGGATTTTAATATATAAATGTAAAATCAAGCCCAAAATGGCATTCCGGGTAGTATAGAATTAATCAGAGATCGCAAATAAGAGTTAAGTTCAAAAAAATCAAGCCTTAAAAATTTTTTATAGATGTATGGAAAAATCCTAGATATATTTATTCAGGATGCAGAATCATGAATCAGAACAAAATAAACATTCACTTTCAATATTTAACTTGTATTTTTTGATCGATAAAATAAAATTGGAAAATTATAATTAAATATAAATTTAAAAAATGCTAAAAATTAAAATTGAATTTGAATTTCATCTGAAACAAGCTGTGTAGTTAAAAAATTGATATATAAAGGATCTTCATCTATATACCTTTCTAATGGTATAACAGCTTATAAAATACACAGTCTGGTTCAGAATTAATTAAAAATAAGTGTTTATGATTAAACATTTAAAATAAAAAAATAACTTTAATATTTAACTTTCAGATAAAAGTTGTCAAAAAATTTTAATTTTTATTTTATCCGGTAAAAAAAAAACTATAGACAATTTTAATTGAATGAAGCCATAAATAATTCTAACTCATAATTTGTATGCATAAAAATTATTAGAATTGCGTTCCCTGGAAATTATACATAATTATATTATGTATTGTTGTTCAATTGTTCACAAAACAAGCTCAATTCAAAGCAAAACATATTTTCATGTCTGCCCCAAAGCATATGTATATATATTCAACCATCTACAATTGAACAAACCAATGTTAATACCACTTCTCCTGAAATACCCAGGCAGGAAGTAGCGTTACCAAGAAACAGAATACAGCAAAGACATAGAGAGAGCGGTTTCTCTGTTGTTCAATTAAATTAATACAAAGCCCAAGTACACGCACTAATGCTAAGTAGGTATACAAAACACATTCAGTTCAGATGTGGAAATGGAGGAGTAGCAATCTCGGCAAAGCTCATGAAGTGTAAGTAACTTAAGCAATGGAATTTCCACGCTCAAACAGGCAAATGCAATAGCGGGACACCTCTTAAGTAGGAGGATTCTAGGAGTGTTGGTTAAGCGTCTTACTCAAGTATTTATATATTTACATTGTGAATATTTAATGGAGAAATGCGACGGATTACAACAACTTGTAGGTGGCTGGCGTGTGTGCGCGTGTGTGTAGAAAAATGGGACACCTTGTGATAACTAAAAGAGAATATTTAATATTTAAGCAATCAACAGCAACTAACAACAACTGGAAGCGCTTTATTTTACTTTAATGAATATTGTATAACCAAAGCACTTGCTGCAATGCATCCTTCGAGAGAGAGAGAGCACAAGAGCTAGGCAAATGGCAAAACATAATGTTCCTCTAGCTGGCTAAATTGCCTAAGGCTTAAATCATTCAAGCGTTCAGTTTTATGGCTGGCACCAGACACACTGAATGGCCCTCGTTTTGCGTTTGCCAACTATTTAAAAAAGCAATTTTTTAGTTAATTAAACGACAAAGAATTGCAAAGGACGAACAATTTCCTCCTCACTGGCACTGAAGCTAGCAGTGCCTTGAGCTTTTGCTGCAACTCAAAAAAACAACAGCCAGAGTTAAAGTCAATTGCCAGTTTTAGATGCATACGAATCAAGCAAAATTTATGGACACTTGTAATCCAATTATTTTTCTTTTACATACAAATTACAAAATACAAATTATTTTCGATTTTTATTATAGAATTAAAAAAATAAGAATTGAAAGTAAATATCTTTGGAAGCAGTTGAAGTTTTACTAATATTTAAAAACATTTACGATGTGTGGCTCAATTTGTTATTCAATTTAAATTATAAAAATTAAAAATAATCTTTTTTTCATTTTTAATGGCAACAATTCAAAATAACTTTTTTTTCGATTTCTATCATAAAAATTAGAAGTAAGAATTATTTCCGATTTTTATAATAAAAGTGAAATATTAATTTTTATTTTTAATTTATTTTTTAATCAAATGTAAAAGTAATTTTTCAATTTTTTTTATAAAAATGAACAAATATTTTTTTTATTTTGTAATATTTTTTTTTAATCATAATGATATTTTTGTACCTAGTTATTAAATAATGGCAGTCAAAAAACTGTCGCATAGTTTAGAAATTTGGCTAAATCTCTACAACATTTAAAATTACTAAAAACTATTAAAATTTCATGTACCAAACTTATTTAATATCAAAGTAAATAATTAATTTATATTTATATTAAAAATGAGCCTTTTTAAGCATGCTTCTAAAAATCTATAATTTACAGTCTTAAAACGATAATCCTGCTGCGATTTTTGCTTGCAATAAAGTCCTTTTTTTAGTGCATAAGCTGCAGGCCTTGCAATAAATGTTAATGAATTTTAATGACTGTAATCAAACACCCTGGGTTTATCTGTTTGGTCACACTTAAAGCTAATGAGGCCAAACAACTATGAGAAATGCAAATATAAAGCACAAATTGCTGACCCAGGACAACATTGTTGTTCATTTTAACTATTTTGGCCCATTTGTCGCATTTCGTTTATCCCTTTATTTATTTGCACTAATTTACAGTGTACTCGTAAGCATTTATTTTTTTTTTTGGCTTTTTGCTCATTTCTTTTGCCATGTTTGTTATTAACAACGGCGTAATCATCTCAGCCATCTCGGGCTGTGGGATTTTGTTTTTCTTTTTTTTTTTGTGTTGTTGTTAGCCCCAAACGGTTTTCATGCTCTAATTAAGTGCATTTACTCTAATGAGCAAAAATGGCAGCAGCAGCTGCAGCAAGTAAAAAAAAAAAAAAAAACTGTCACAGTTACAGTCGCAGTAGCAGTCACAGCTCCGTGAAAGACGCGACCGTGCGTGAAAACTTCCTTGGACGAAGGATTAGGATAGGATTGTGGGGTTTGACCTCATTGAAGTATTATATTTTTCAGCTTGGACTATCATAATTGTATAGAGTGTCATCATGTCCTTTCGGACAGCCCCTAATAAATCTTACCCTCTCTAACCCCTTCTGCCGACAACCATATCCATATCTGCACTGTTTGGCCATCCATTTGTCTATGCAAAATTTGTGCCGCTCATTAGTGCAATTTGCATGCATGACGGCAAATTGGGGCCCCAGCCTCAAGCCATCGTTTCGTGTGTCTATCTATCTGTTCTATCCACAATAAATGCATACTCAGATACAGATACAGATAGAGAGCTACAACTACAGATATATATATATATAAACAATTGCAGCATGCTATTGCATTTAGCTGCTACGTTCATCAAATGCAGAACCAGAAACTGGACACTGATACAAGGACAAGGCAACTCGTTCATTGTCGAATTCAAATATGTGTATTTTTATTTGACTATGCGCATACCAAACGCACACTAAGCGGCAATTGTTGTTTTGCCCATCTACACTGTCCAGCCATACTCGGGCTCAACTGATCCCATACCATTCTGACCAGATTCGGCGACACTAAGTAAACAACAGCGCAGCTGTGGTGCAGCATAACACACGAAGCCCATGGCCTGTCTATGCTGCAGGCTTTGCAAATATGCAAATGTATCTACAGACCCCTCCCTACCCCCCTCCGCTCTCCCCTCCTGCCTGTAGCTAGGGCAACCATCCGATAACATTTCGTTTGGTTTAGAGCTTGGCGTCACATGCAGATAAAACACAAAACATTCCGAATTAGTAGTCAAAAAAAAAAGGAGAACGCAGCAACCCCAGCTATAGCAACAAGAACAACAATTTTTCCCAAAAACCAAATTCATTTTCAATTAAGGACATTTCAGCATATCGACAGAGTGTTCCAACTGTGTGCCTTCTGGTACCCTATATTGCAATGCGTTTTTGTCCAGAGTGTGTTGCTGGGCAGTTAAAATATTTGAAATGCTAAATAAATTACGTATACGTATAGATACGTATGTATGTGTAAAATATACATGTATAATCTGCATATACATATGTATAGATATAGTTTTTGGCAATTTACAGTCGCCGCTGTTGACACTCTCTGGCCATATTGCCAGAGTGTCAGAATGTGGTCAAAATGCCAATTGCAAAACAATTGCATTTTGGTTACTTTGCTGTTAAATCCGGAATTTCGATGGCAGCCAACTAACCAACAATGCAACGGCTTCCGCTGACACTCGAGCGGGGGTGTAGCTGCTTTGGGTGTACAACATATACAAAGATACAATAAAACGCTTGAAGCCCGAGCTTAAAAGCAAAATATTGTAGCTACACACACAGACTTACGAGTGTGTATAAATCTCTTCTTGCATTGCGTGAATTTCATTTCGTACTCGATATTCCTTTATCGTTTATTTTTTTTTGTTTTTACTATTTTTACACTTGTGCTGTTGTTGCTGATACAATGCAATTCCAATTCTCAAATTTTTAGACGACAAGCATTTTGACATATATCGCCAATGCAAAACTCCAACAGCTACAAAACGAAAAATTCAAAAACCAATTAAATTGCATACTTTCAAATTCAACAAACAAGAAACTAAGAGACGTATAGGGAAAAAAATAACATAAAGCTACAATATTATAATGTATGCAAAGCTTAAAAATAAAACATATACAATATATAAAAAAAACATATCACATCCATATGCAAATATGCATTGCTAGGAAATATTGCATATGACATGCAAATACGCCTAATTTCAAAAACTAAACCAATAAAAGCTACTGTCACACTCATCCAGTTTTTAGCTATTTTTTTTATAAAGTAATTTTATAAAAAGCAATTGAAATTAAATTTTGACAATTTCAAACGACACTACAAATACGAATTTTTTTTTTTTTTAAATTGCAATTAAAACCATTAAAAATTATAAATGTAATTCTTATTTTCACTAAAAAATATTGTATGTTCGTTGTAGTTTCACAAATAATTGCAAATGGATTGATTCCCATATATAGAAGTAACAAAGGTAACAAATTTAAAATATAAATATTAAATTAAATTCAAAATTGAAAATAATTTTAGAATTTGTTCATAAAATGTTTGCTTCAGTCTCAGTTTTTATTTATTAGTTTAATTTTTATTATATTCAAAATAATTGAATATGGAATCAAGTATTTTAACTAATTTTTTGATATATATGAAGGTATGAAATTTAAGTGCTTGCAAGTTTATTTCGTAGAATTATATCAGCAGTAATATTCAATTACATTATGATGTAGAAAAAGCAGTTATGAAAATATTTTCAACTAAATTCTTTACACTTAGGTTTGGTTTTTACCATATCGATTGCTTACTTGGAATTCTAGTCTTGGATATTTCACTAACATAAGTGAATCAAAGAGGAATAATAAATGTTAAATATATGATTTTTTTTTGTATATACAAAACCTAACTGAATGTGAACTCATTTAAGGAATAAAAAGTGCCTGAAAGACTATTTTACTAAATTACATAAGCCAATTAAATGACTCCTTAACATTATTAATTAATTTATAAATAAGTAAAAAGTAGAGTAATTAAAATAAAAATAATAATTTGGGGATGTTGTATGTTTATTTATTTATGTTATTTGACATTTTTAAGTGGCTGTGCTGTTATGTTAAATTCGTTAAAATGTTGTTAATATAGTTTAAACCCTAACTATAAGTATTTCTTCTGAAGAAGTATATAAACGTTTCTTGGTAAAAAATTCAACTTAAAAGCTTTGTAGGATTGGTAGATTTTAAGCTTCAAACAGAAGAAGCATATCGTGCGCTAATCGGTTAAATATTTAAAAATTAAAAAATGCCGGCGCACTTAATACTCACCTTTGTAATATACATATAGATATGTATATAGAGGCTAGTTCATGCCCATATCCAGCAATTGATGCAGCTGCAATTGACAACAATGAGTTGGCAGATCGATTCTGTAGAAAGGCATATACCCGGCATAGAAAACTAGCTCAGCATGATGTAGAAAATTACAACGAAATGATGCGCAAAATATTTCAATACAAAATGATAAATATGTGAAGGAAAAGCTGATCTGTAAATAACACAACATTTTCGTGCGTTCAATAAGGACGTGCTTCGCTCACAACTGTCCCGGCGGGTATTATATGAGCATATTCATTCTTACACACTCACACACACACAACACACACACACACACATGCAAGACAGTTAAAAGCGGCAACAAAAGAAATCGCACATCTCAACGTTTTTGAATTTGTAAAAGGATATTTTTCACATTATAATAAGAAATGAGACTGAGGACGCGCGGCGCATGTTATGACCGCGCCCCCCACCGCCTGCCGCCAGCCATGACTATGCGGTTTCTATACCTCTCTCTATCTCTATCATTCTCCTTCCCATTCCCATGCTCCATCTCGATCTTACTCCTTTGTGGCAATGGCAGCCACTTTAAAATGCAGAACAGCTGAAAAATCATATAAACACAAATAATAAAATCGACAATTTGGCAATGGGCGCACGCACATCTACATATATGTATATGTATATGTATATAATATCCTTGTATCCATTTGAGTGTATATGTGTGTGTGTGTGTTTGAGCCTGTGTGTGCGCAATGAGCACATAACTGCAAATGTACTGGCAACAAAACGTGCGGCGATTTTCTAAAAAGTCCAATGAAATTTTCTCAAAGGAGAAAGGGGTTAAAATTATACCCCCCTCCCAAATTCGGCAAGAGATATATAACTAGAGATATACATTTTGGAAACTTGCCGACTTAATGTCGCCGTTCAAATGACCTCAACTTCACGTACATTTTTACATACTGATTTCAGCTAATGGAATGGTATATCGAATAATATTAAATTTTTAAAGCGCAACAAATCAATTTTTTTGGAAAAGAAATGCCAGAAAATCAAGTTTTTTATTAGCGTAACAGTTTCAAAAAGAATTCAGCACTGAAATGTTTTATTTAACTTTAATTTTATTGCATTTAATTCAACTGATATTTGCAAATAATACGCTGCCGGATCAAGATCTTGTTAAACCCCGGGTCTATGGCGGCAAGGAAACGTCTATCAAGGAGCTGGGCGGCTATGCTGTTCAAATTTATATATCCAATAAGATGATATGTACTGGCAGCCTGTTAACTGAACGACATATCCTGACATCGGCGCATTGCTTTGAGGGAGCAGACTATAATAAAATACACGTAGTCTCGGGTGAGACAAAACCCAAAGAATATTTTCATTCGGAAGATATAAAAAACAAGATGTCAGATCTAATAATACATCCAGAATTTGATAAGTTGAAATTCATAGCCGATATTGCCATAATGAGAGTGCGCAAACCTATTAAAGGACGCAATATAGGCTACTTGCCGATCTGCACCGTAAAGCTGTTTCCCCGTGATATGGTCACCGTAGCTGGTTGGGGTAGTAGCGAGCTTATACAACAAAATAATCCTCTACGCACTATACGGGTACCTCTGATTTCTAAGCCCGAATGCGCTGAAAAACTCGGCCGTAAGATGCCCGTCAATGTGGTCTGTGCCGCCGGCTATAATAAGCGTACAATTTGCAACGGCGACTCCGGCGGACCCATGATTTTTGAGGGTCAAGTATGCGGTGTTAACACTTGGACTTATAAGTGCGGCAACGACAATAAACCCGATATTTTTATGAGTGTTTATTATTATCGTATATTTATCGAACAGGCAGTCAAACAATTAGGTCATTAACTGAAAAAAATTACTAAAAATTAATATATTTATATATATATAAATTTTGATAATATATTGACAAACTACCACATTTTTTTATTATTAAAGATATCGCCATTAAAAGATATCTTCGTTAGTGTGATCATTATTAATTATATTAATTATATTAATTATCAAAAGTGTCATCAAAATTACAAAATTTATTCGAAAATACTAATTTTATTTGCTTTTTCAAAATGTATTATAATTTATCAGGAAATTTTTAACATATTCGATCCAAAAAAAAAAGCATTAAGCTTTAGTACATATAAATATTCATGATCAGCTTTTTAACTATAAAACCACCTGGATTTAGTTTTTTTTTTCTCTCCGTCTCTGCTTTTTTTTTTGCTGCATTACTTATGACGTAACCGGCTAGATCGGACGATTGTCTCATGTAGCTTCTAATTGAATGATCGGTCGAGAATATAGTTGCATGATAAACATTTAATTTTTACAATCTCAATCAACTGAACGCAATGTATTTAATTATAAATTAAAAGATAAATATGTACTTATTTCAACACTAACATAATTCAAAAGTAAATACATTGTAATTAATCCAAAGTGAATGATTTTCTAATCAGAATTAAGTACATAAAAACATTTCCCATTAACTTACTTGAAACTTCAATCACATAAAAAAATCTGAACTCACCACGCACTTGCATGCTACAGAGAAATCGTGGAATAAACACTCTCTTTCTCGATCTTCACTCTCTTTTTCACTTGCTCTCTTTCGCACTCCCTCTCTCTCTCTCTCTCTCACGCTTGCCATGTATCTGTATCTTCCAACTTCCAGTGCGCTGCCAAGCATAAAGAGCGTGAGAGCGGTGCTGCTGCGAATGATAGAAAAAAGCAGACAACGAAAACAAGTAACAACAAAACCGCATGAGCAATGAAAATTTATCAGCCTGCCGGCCCCGCGCTACAATTTCAATCTGGTTTATAAATGAACAAACGTACATACATACATACATGCATACATATAAGTATGTATGAACGTACATATAAGTATGAATGTACGTATATAAGAATGTATGTATGCGTGTTATTGTTTTCACCGTTTGTCACACATTTTTCTGTCGTCTGCCTGAATGTTTTATCAGTTGCCGCTACATTTTCAACTATTGTCTCTCTCTCTCTCCACGTCTTAAAAATACTAGGTTACGCTATGCGCATGATCGGTATGCTGTGATATTCGTCAACTTGTGCTTGTGATGTCACTTTTTATTAAATACTGCACATATGACTCAAGATCAATGGAAATTCTGGTGTTTTTGAATGAAATTGGCTGCTGTTACTGATTGAGTACCCTTATTTAAAAGAGAAATGCCAAACGCATCGAATGACAAATCTTTAACCCCTATATTTAACATTAATAATTCGCAATAACATTCGCAATATACATTGAGTTGTTTTTTCGCACTATGGTGTAATTTGCGGTTAGAAAGCTAAATCTGATTTATGTTCCAAAAAACTCTGTTAAGCTTAAGAAATTAAATAAAATAATAAAATTATCAAATATTGCATGTTTGTATTGTTAATTAGCACTTTTTCAAGTTTTCAGTCCTCAAATATTAAAAAAAAAAACTGTAGCACAATGAATATACTTTTAAAATTTACATATTTTCCATACAAAGTCACAAATTTGGCAGCATTTTCTGAGTTCGTCAACCTATTGCAATATAACTATGGCACGTGTAGGGATGAAATATATCTTATACGATGTGCTAGACATTTCTCTTTAATATAAGAGTAGAACTCTTCAAATCAGATCACCAAAACCTCATTAATAACCATACATACCGAGACTTGCGCGACGTGTTTAGTAAAATGTGACGTATGTACATGCGCAGTGAACGTCAAAAGATGCAATTGTATTGTCATAAAATAAGGTTCTCCCAATCGTGATTTCTCTTTCTCACTCTCTCCCTCTCTTTTCTGATTCTCTCAAGTTGCGTCTCCACCGCGTGAAATGCCAAGGCGCAACTAATGCTGTTTGTCTTCCCCTGGCACCACCCCACCATGGTGTGTCATGCAGTCTGTGGGTCGCTCAATAGCTGTAGCTGTGGCTAGTTTCAGTGCACGTTGAATTCTCGAAGTGAACCGACAACGCTGATCGCGCATCAAGATCCCCATTTACCTCGCATTGCGTCTGCCGTCTAGTTTAGTTTCTGTGTTTTAGTGTGTGCGTGCGTGAGTAAGCAGTCAGTTGACCATAAATCAACTTTACATATAACTTACCTGACCTTTGTCAAGCTTTTGCCTACCGCCAATCGATATGAGGGAAATTGTGCACTTGCAGGCCGGCCAATGTGGCAATCAAATCGGTTCAAAGGTGCGTATAATTAATACACAATTAGTGTGTCACTATGACGCCCCTAGACAATCTATTTTGCTTTTTTCAATATATTCCTAACCTCACATGTTTAATTATAAAACAGAACGAAATAAATGCGCTCTTTGCCTTTGCTCTCCTTCGCTCTTTCTCTGCGTCTCTGTTTCTGCCTCTCTCATTTTTGTTTCTGCTTGTTCCGAAAGGGGGGTTGGGGCCGGCATGTAAACAACTAAACAGGCTATTCTCTCTTACATGCCTCATGCGCATGTCCGTTATGGTCCGTTATTTGGCGAGTCGAACTCGTGACGTCACATGCTAAAAGATTTTGCGCGCGCTTCGCCAAATATTTGAAAACGCTTGAATTTTTTTTTTTTTAATGTTCTATTGTTGCCGGTAGAATAAAATAAAATATATATTCTACAATAGTTTGGCGATCTCAGCCGATTTATTAAAATTTAATTAATTATGTTTGGAAAAACATCAAAATGATGTTTATGAAACTAAGTTCGGATGCTTTTCAGTGCTTTATGTGCTACTTATATAGAAATAATCCAGAACAGATAATTTTATCATAAAGCTGTCATAGGAATGATCGGTTTCTAATTCTGTTGTTGTATGGAAAATCTCATCAGGTGCAAGTAAAATTATGCACTCTACCCACTGACTAATTTTCATCAAAATTCGCATTACTATATCCCACAGTTGTCAGCAGCAATGGGCGGAAAAAACCTGTTGTACGCCTGTGTTCCCATGGCAGCTGTAAAATAATGAGTTGCAATTTTGAACAAAATTATTCAGCTGGTATTATAGCTCATAAACTTGTCTAATTTTTATAATTTTGGTTGCGATATATAGAAAACCATAAAAATTTTTCAAGCAACAACTGAATTTTGAACATATTGTTTGTATGGAAGCTATATGATATAGTGACCTGATCCGATACATTTTGGCATATGTATGCAGTGTCTTTCGATACAGAAATCATTCGAGCCAAATTTCAAAACCAGAAAATGTAGATTGATTTAAATTGAGGTTTTTTCAATACAGAAACAACAATTTAGCAACATTTTCCTATCGCAAAATAAATATTGAATATATCGGGTTCGATTCGCTCAGCTACAAACAGCTGATTATCCAAAAAATAATACCCTAAAAAGTCAGTACATACATTTTTCTGAATATGTGACGCACATGCGCGCGCAGTGAGAGGCAAAGTTGCACAGTAACCTGTGGCTCTCATACTCGTGTACATACACACACAGTTCGGGAAACTATAAAACTGTAAACAGCAACAACATAAACTGACGCAACTACGTTCGTGGAAGTTTAAATTGTTTCTGGGTTTTATCTTATCATAGAAATGATATCAGCACTTAGGTTTTTTTTTTTGCAATTTTGACAGAGCATTTGTTAAAACATAACGTAATCCTAATGTCCCCTTAAATTTTTAAATAAATTTTAAAAATATTTATAATTAATTGCTTTTCACTTGTAAACCCCATTTGTAAAAAAAAAAATACTCAAATACTAAATAATAGATGTAAAAATAAGGAATTTATTAAAATTCTCTATTAATTTATTTTATTTCATAATATGCAACTATATTAATTATAAGTATGAAGAACTAGAACTAACCTTAGTTAAAAGCAAAAACTTTGTTAATCTTGAACTTGTTCACTCAAGCTACTTTTAATTGTAATAGATATAGCTATGTACAAGGTCTTGAAACGGTGTTTTAATGTAGTTTAAAACTTTCATGAAGGTTTTCTTCTTATGTATGTATATACATATATGAGACATTTAAATTCTCATAGCAGCAGTTTATGTTTATAATGCCATCGTAAGCTACTTTTGAGCTTATTTCTTATTTGCCCTCTACACTTGACTAAATTTACTGCAATCAAATTTTCTACTTTTCACTCAAAATGCTGTCTTATAATTTTATGCCATTTCTAGCAAAATATAAGTATGTAGAAAAACCAACAACAGAAACGAGTTTCTCAGAAAAAATAAAACTCCACATAAAATTAAGAAATGTAACAGATACATACATAATAAAACCGGCATGTATTTTTCTATTTTAAAGCTATTAAATCTGTAACTTTGATTACACTCTATGTCGTTTGACAAGCCCATAAACTATGACACATTGTTTGTCTCTGCTTGGCTACAAACTTCTTATCAGTATCAGTAGTTAGCCAAGAGTTTTGCTTTGACAACTCGGCTCCCTGGGCGCCTATTTACAACTATACGTGGTACATAGGTATGTGGCTATCTGTAATCAGTGTGGCTTGTTCAAAAAAAAAAAATACTTTAAACATGCCGTACATACATAAGTACATGTCATAAATAGTTGACTTTGCCTATCGCTAAATGAAACCTACTTATATATTGAATCCACAAATATGTACACTGAGAAAAATAAGCATTTTAAAAGTACAAAAATGATGACTGTTTCTTGATCATAATGTGATATGTATGGATTTTCTTAATAACTAGAATGTTGATCAATTTTTTATTAACGAATTTATTAAGATCACACATAGGTGCGAATTAAGAATGTTTTAGTCATTTGTCTTCATTTTAAAATTTTTAATATGAAATTCGGACTGAACGATTTAATCTTAAACCAAAACTATCGTATAAAAACGTTTTATTAATATTTAATTAAAATACAATTTTTTTAAGTGAGATAACAATATTTAACTAAAATATTATTTGTACTTACTTGATTTTAAAACACAAAATTAATACATTTTTATATAAAAAACCGATTAAAATAATAAAAAAAAAAATTTTAAGAGAACCCTTTAGGTCTTATATACTGTCTGCTAAGGCCGCTTGAGAATTTCAGACGCGCAACGTTGAAAATTATAGCTCCTATAAGTATGCAACACTTTCATATTTGCATATGCTTTTAGTGGGATAATTTAATAATAATTTTTTTGGTAATATATTTTTTTGTAGATTTATTTATTAATGACCTAACATAAAACATTGTAAAATGGAAACTTGTGTTCATATTTTCGGAGTATAAATCGAAAACCATCGTTATTTTTTTTTAATTTAAAAGATATTAAAAGAGAATTGATTTTTCTTAATTTTTCTCACTGTATTACATAGAATATTTAGCTATTTTGTGTACCATTTGGTTGATTCTACTCAGAAGAATGACCCACTTCATCAGAATTTTTTCCAGTTTGCCACTGAGTGGCGCATGCTTGCAGCCAATTAAAGGCATAGAAATAAAAACATTACATTGGGCCCAGCCCAAAACGCAGCTGAGTGCCCATTCTAAGCTAATTTAGCGCATTAATGTTAGCTCGCACAATTTACCCCACCAGGAAAATTCAAGCAACAGCAACAATAACAAACACAATAACATTAACGTAGTCGTTGACATTTGACACAGTTTTTTTTTTTTGTTTTTGTATATTTATTTTATGTACTTACATATATTTTCTTTTTGCGTTTTCTTCGTTTCCCAGCGCACAGTTTTCTCCACACATTACCCCATCTGCATATTTGTTTCAATTTTTTTTTCTGGCTTTTTACACGTTTTTCCACTTCAATTTTATGTAAACATATTTTAAAGCTCTTTTTTGCGTGTTACCAACTTAATTAGGGCGCACTTTACAATGACAAAGCCATGGCCTATCCCATCAGGTTTTATGTTCCCATTTTACGTACATTCTATTTGTGCTTGGGCCCATTGTTGCGGCCCTTTGTTTTCGCCAGCATAATTTGAAGTTTATTTAAATAAATATATAATTTATGCAATCTGACAACTATCGATAAAAAAACAAATTGATTTTTTTTCGTATTAAATTTTAGTATAATAAAAGCGAGCATATTTTAGTGCAGCCGCATTATTTACATACTAACTTGTTCAATTTTCATTCGATATTATTTTGTAATTTAATTGAATGTCCATTTCTGATTAATTGGCTGTCAGTATGAATTATTGTTTGTCCGCTAAAATAAATAAATAATAAATATGCAGAATTGCATGCGTTGCATAAAATAAAAATATAAGCTCACTAAATAGAACAATTTATGCAAAACAGCAAAAGTGCAATTTTGTTTTTAAATTTTTGGAAAAAAAATTCAATTGGTTTTTGTGAGAAAAGAGCAATAATCTTTAAATGCCAAATATTCAATACCCTTGAAGTTAGATATTTTTGTTTGTTTGTGATTACATTTAAAAAGGTTGTAAAGGACATAATGAATCTGTAAATTTATAAATTTAATCGTAACATCTATAAATTCGAAAACTTTTTACAACTGATTTTTGATTTTGAATTGAAATGGTCAAAAGATTTTAATACAAAAATAACAAAGTGTTTTTAAATGAATGATAAAGAAAGAATAAAGATAAAATCGTTTATAATTGACAAAAAAAAAATTATAAAAACATTTCTGATAACAGAACGGTGGTCTTAATAAATCCGTTTATGATATACATAAAAATATTTGGTATCAAGAATATGGTCATAAATTTTGTACTTTGAGAGTGATTATTTTTCTTAAAATCATCTCTGCATAGTTTTCGCAAAAAAGCAGATACAGATGGTTACATCCTTCGTGATACTTTTAAAATACCTCAACTACACTATCGTACATACTATCCACAAAAAACGTTTCGTGCTCTTGCTTTTTAAATTATTAAATATTTTGCATATGTTTTTTTAAATCAAATATATTTAATAAAATAGATTACGTACCAAAAAAAAATAATTAAAAAATTTATGAACTGGGAATAAGTAAAATTAGGGTTTTTTTTATGATTACAAAATTTATATGCCATAATAGATTTTTCAGCAACTGATTTTTACAGCTAATCCTAAAAGCCTGTCAACAGTATTAAATGCGGGTTTCAGTTTAAACAAAAATTGGATATTTGATTATTTAATTTTTTGTTTTGTTAGTACGCTCAAAGCTCTTTTACTTACTTTTGTTCCGAAATCGAATTAAATCAATAATTGTAATATTTTTTTTCCGAAATTAAACATTCTCATCATTTTTGCATTCGTCATGCCCTTTATAAATATCAACCCCACAGAAGCCGTACATTTTCAAGCGCATTTTGAGCTTTAATTTTGCAATATGGCCCTCGGTCTTCCGGCTGTAATTCAGCTGCTGAAATTGAAATACACACACGAACATACATATATTAAGATATTGAGCAGACGGGTCATGCATGCCAGGATATTTGTTATGGCCTGCAGCGAACGCTTTTTTCATTATTTACATAAACCTAATTTTCCCTAAATCATTTTGCGAACAATAACAGGGAAAATCTATTTACGGCTTGCCATCTTCGCCCTTAATTCAAGCCCCAAAAAAAAATAAAAGAAAATAAAGAAACGACGACAGCTACACAGCAAAGAACCAAAGAAATGGCTATGGAAATTGTGAAAAGTGTGGAGAAAATTTATAGACGAGTGCAACGTTGTCGTGTTTCAAACAACAACAACAATAACAACAACAACACTAAGAACAACAATAAATGCCAAAACGCAAGCAACAGACAATAAAATTAAAGAGTTTGCAAAGCCAACGAAAGCCAAGGATCCAAAGGAAACGTTGCTTATACTGCATGCAAATAGCTGAATTTCATGTGTATCCTGCCTAAGGATACATTTATTTAGCTTATAATGGCAGGGCATCATCGCAACGCCAAAATAATGCACAAAAATTGAATTATCGATAACGTTGCCAACTATCGCAGCTATAATTTCTTTATGGTTACACAACGCCCATGGGCGAGACCGGGGAGGGGAGAAGTGGACAGGATTGAACTACCTGGTGGTATGTGGTTCATATATCTAACTGGCTGGTGTTTTTAGTATCCTTTGCTAATGCACCAGCCAGTATGCAAATGCAATTTTCATGTGGTCCTGGCCCACGGCTTTCATCCATGCGTTTGATGTTGGGAATAACAACAAGCGATTGATAACTTAGTTGGCATATTCACTTTAGTTAAACGAAATGCATATAGATCGTTTATAATCCTCAATTAATCTTAACCCATTGCCTGAAAAAATAACTTTCAAATTAGATTTAACATTTTTATAGGTCTATAGCCTTGGATAAAGTAGTGCGTGCATTGGAAATTCGTAAAAAATATAAAATATAAATGTTTATTAAACAGTTTAATTGAAAATTACTCAAAGAATTTTCCGACACCAAAATAGAACCCCTACCTATCCGATTCCAGCAAGAAATATAAGAAATAGACAATATTTTTTATATTACCATTTAATCAATTTTTTTTGAATTTTAAATATATTTCAGGTAAAATAGATTGTAGATCTTTAAAATACATAGTAAAGTACTTATTTCATGAACGTTATATATCTCTAAACGTATGTAACATCTTTTACATTATTATAGCCGATTTTATGCATATTCAGAACCTCAGAACAATTACCGTAGAAATCCTTAAAAAAAAAAATACAAATATATAAACTAAAAGTAAAGCGAAAAATTCAAAGTACACAATTTTTTTTTGTCCAAAATATGTATGTATTTTTCAATTTACATAAAAATGCGTTTATGCATACCAAATGAAGTTTACACAAAAGCAACCCATACACACAAACACACACACACACAGAGGAACGCCCTTGCGCCTAACGCTATGCATTGCAAAAAGGGCGCCCCAAATGGAGGCAACACCGCATCGTTGCACAAACTGATTATGAATAAACAAACGGAAATTTTTATAAATATTTTGCACATTTTGCTTGTTGCTGTTGCAAGCATTTTATAAAAATTACTTATTTATGTTTTTCTTTGAGCTTTGTTAAACTATTGCCCATGCAAATTGCCAACCCAAGAGCGTATAGATATTAGAAATACATTAGAGAGCAAACAAATAAATAAGGAATAAAATATGACAATATGTCGGAGCTAGAGTTGCTAAATATATCTTAACACAATCAAATAGTGTCAAAAGACAGAAATACTCTTTACTCTTTCAGAAACAGAGCATAAACAGTGTTGCAATATGCTGAGCTGTTGCTGCCACCCATAAGTGCAGCACTTGTGGCCATACATAAGCCGCTTGGAGCACCTGTATACCATGCTTTTGGCCATTCGACCAGTTGACCAGTTGTCGACCAGATGCAGCAGGCCAATGTAGACGTCGACAAATGGTTGTGAGGCTTTTTGTTATTTATTTAACACTTTTAAAAAGCATTCCACTCTTTTGCTCATTAATATCTCATGCTGGCTCTTAATGCATGCGGCTGTTGCACACTTTGGGGCACTTTGACATTCGAGCCGAGGCGTGGCATATGTTTCATTATCCTTGTTATATGCCAGCATTGGTTGTTGGTTTTAATTGTCTGTTTGTGTTTTTTTTGGTTTTATTGTTATTTTATTTTATTTTCATTTTTCCTTTTTTTTTTTGTTTTTTTTTTTGTGCATTTTCAATTACTTTGGTAATTTTATATTATTGAAATTGCATGCCACAAATTGTAATTATGGCGCTTTGCCATTCCACTTGCCACGTTAACAAATAACCAACAGATGAACCCCACCTGAAATATGTTGCGCTTTTGTAATCTGGTTTTTACGTAATAAATAAAACAATAATAAAACAGTTGGATATACAAAAAAAAATAACAAAAATGATAAGCTATGTTTGGGTATATTCAAAAAATTGTTTCCTTTGTAACTAGATAAAACAGAAAAGTTTTAAATAACTTAATTCTCTGGCAGCACAATTAAATTAAATTTTTTAATTCAAAGCAAATACTTTCTGAAGTCGGATATAATTAAAAACACTCTAGAAACTTAGAAAGGCTATATATGCCAGATAGAGGCTGCTGTCTCCTTTTAATGAGTTACACATTGCGTAACACAATTATAATACCTTTTGCAAAGAGTATTATAATGTGAAAAAAACTGAAAATGCATTTACAGCTTTCAGGTTTAATTCGAACTGTATAAATGTACACGTTTGTATTGCCTGAAGCTGTGCGAGTGTAAATTATGCATGCAATTGTATTGGCAATTACACATTTTAGTCTTATGCGGCTGGGCGCCGATAAGCAGGCAACAGAAAATAACTTTGAGCCAGAGCGCAGCGGCAAGATAATGGTGACATATATTAACCACATATTATCAGTTAATTTATTGCATGGCAAAACATAATTAACAAAAACAAATCATGGTAAATGCAGAAAAAAAAAAATAATTATCAAGATTTGTTTCCGTTTTCTCATTTGGGCTTGGTTTGGTTTTGTTTTATTTGCGTAAATGCATTGACAAATTGTACAACCAAAAATGGCAAATGTAATTTGAAAATAAACAAGCAGAGCATAAAATAGCATTGAGAACGCGCTAAACCTCATTAAAAACCAAATGCGGTCAAAATATTTATCATTTATATATTCACACTTATGTGTGTGTATGCAGGTGTGCGTGTGTGTGGTTGTGGCATAACCATATGCAACCGTATGCCATTGGTTCTGTGCATATGCCGAATATCCTTGAAACATGACCGTTCGCTTTTATAATTTATAGCAGATAAGCGCACATTTGGCCTAAAGAAATTGAATACCAACAGCCTAAACCACAAAAATGGCCAAAACGAAATAATTCATCAGGCAAAATATTAACAATTGTTTAGAGCACACTATTATAATTGACATAGCTATCGAATATTTGGCAATGCAATAAAATATGTTTATTAAATTATAATTTATTAATATGACCTAACCTATAGCCAGAAAACTGTCCAAAGTATTATTAAATATATCACACATGAAAAACTACTATAAAACGCATATAAATTTACCTAACAAATGTGTAAAAACAATTGAATATAATTCATTCATATTATCAAAGATAATTAATTACTAATTGCAATCTGGAAAGCAAATAATTTTCATAAAATTACCAAACATAAAAAGACGAAAATAAATTAAATTTTGCCAAAAAACGCATCTTACTATAAACTATTATTAAAATTTTTTTATTTTATTTAAAGCATAATACAAAATTAAATTAAAATGAAATTTTAGCATATCATAAACACTCAAAAATTTGTACGCAAAACATCATAGAATGTAAAATAAAAAAATTACTAAATTAAAACAGTAAAACAGTAAAATGTTTAATTTATGCAATAATATTTTGAATTGAACACCATCAAACATTTACACATTTTTACATGATAGATTTTGCACTTTTATTATTTACATCATATCGTAATCCAATGCGAATTTGTACAGCAAAGAGCATTAATTGGATTTTTCACGTACATATATTATTTACCATTTGATCTTTTTCTGGCAAAGAGTATTCAATTTCAATAAAAACAAATCAAGTGCATATTTTTGGGCTGACGAAGTTGGAATACCCTGCAGACATACCATTTAAAATGCTCTAGATAACGTGGTAATACGTAAAAATTATTAAAATTTGTAAGATTGTTGGTAAAGGTCACCTAAATCTTATAGTATTTCGATGCTTTCGCTTCTGACTTATATATTGTCTTAAACAATTTTTACGTTTTTACGTGTTTCATCAACATACAAAAAACAAATTTCAGAACTGAGAGTGTAGTTTTGCAAACAAACAAACTGCCAATAAACTGGCAAACAAATGAAACAAACCATTCTGGGCAAAAGTTTAAACATGGCAATAAAAATATTATTTTAAATGGGTATGAATAAAAATTTGTTATATGAAATTGCAACGATAAATCAAAGTGTTATCAGCAAATGCAGTGGAAGCTATTGAAAAATTGACTTTAAATAATGTGCCTGATATTTGATATTTCGTCCTTTATCTGTTCTACTTGCTGTTGACTTAATGACATTTTCAGTCATTTAATTGCTGAAATATAAATTTTTATTAAAAATGGCACATAACTTTGTAAGCATATTTGCGCTAATAGCCTGCAGTTGTTTAATCTCACTCCATAAGCAAATACATAAAATACAAAAAAATGTATACTCAAATGCCAATAAATGACACCAAAAAAAAAACTGTCACAGGCCACAACAACATATTTACATGGCATATACAAAACCGCGCTGATATCATGACAATAGCATTAGGAACATTTAAAAAAAAATATACAATAATATGTGATTGTGCACAAAAGTATTAAAGCATAAGCTGTTGTTTTTTTTAAATATGTAAGTATAATTAATAGTTATGCTGTGAAATCATGCGCTTTAAACATTTAATCAAGTGAACAAATAATATTGCTAAATTTCTAGGCTATGTCAGCATAAATGTAGCTATATTTAAATGTTTAAATAAATTCTTTAATGATTTTATGGTGAATTTGAAGGGAATATGAAGGAAATATACTTTTATACTATGGTTAGCATATTTTGTATATCTAGCTTTCTTCGAGATTTATGGGTTTATATAGACAGATACGTTATGATAGACTTGGCATTTATACTAAATACCACATAAGTACACAGGATTCTTCAGATTTATTTGCAATTTTTATTATTTTTAAAAAATTGTGACGGTGAACTTTAAAATTTAAAAATTAGGTTGCCTAAGAAAATAAGAATATTTTGAATTAATAAATACTATAAGAAAATATAAAAGCAAATAAAATAGTGTAATAAAATTGACGAGATATTGACAATCTTTATATTTATTTGTCAGTTTTGTTAATGAAATCATGCAGAAAAACTTAAAGAGTTGAAGATTTAAAAGTCTGTGAAAAATAGTCAATGATATTTATTGTTCAATGAGTTCAGTGACATTAACACGTTATATTAACCTGAACTTTTAGCACTTTTAGTCACAACAAAAATAACTTCAGATTAGCTATATTTGAGGCTTGAATCTTACATGGTTTGGTGGCTCATATGCGTCAGTTAACCATAAAGAGGTTGGGGCTAACACTTGGCATTTAAGGCCACATGAGCCATAACACACATCATTCATATATGTATGTGTGTATATATATATATAAGTATATATATGTTTGTGTGTGTGCACACTTCCTCTCTTGACAGTGTTTATTTATTTAGCTATTGCCAAAATGTACTTCAATGCATGAACTTCTTCATATCGCTTGCCACATAAATATTATTATTATTACTCTCACCGCCGCCTCGAGCTTCTTGTAAATACTATATATATTTTTTATTTGTGTGCATATATGTATATATATATATATATACGTAGCAAATGATAAAGTGCAAGTAGAGTCATTTCTATGCATACATGTGGCGGCATGCAAAATGATAGCAGCAAATGATTCAAGACTTTTGGCCATTAGCAAATATTATTGTGGCCCCCAGACAGCAGAGGCAAAGGTTATAAACTGAGACAAGAGCAATAAAGTTAAAGTTATTAAAAGAATTGAAAACCCAATGTATAATAACAAATTCAAGCAAATAACATGTCACAAACATTACTTATTATAATCACAGAGTGGAAGAGCAGTGTGGATAGGTAATAGTCAGGCCAATAGGCTGTTTTAGCCGCAATATTAATATTTACCTCGGTTTGGACCAGGCAACAGCAATAGAAATGTGGCAGCCACACACGTTGCCACACATTCATAGACGCACACGCTACACATTAGTTAAATCAATAGCAGTTCGACGGTTCAAAAATACCACAACAAATATTTACATATCCAAATCGACAATTATCAAAATTTCAATTGAAATTGTTTGTCAATCGTGTATATATACCTGTTTATCTGTATGTATCTGTAGCATTGTTATAAAAACCAATGCACAAAAGCAAATTTTTCCTATTGTTATTATTTTATTTAAGTGGTTGTTTTAATGTTTAACATTTTAAATGAAAACATGAAATTGTTGTTGCTTCATTAACTAGAAATATACCAGTGAACATTTTATGTATTTTTGCTGTCAAATATGCTGAGATGAATATAGAAAAGATTTGTTTATTTTAGTCGACTTTATTATCATAATTATGTCATTTGTCAGTCTTCAGTCTGTTAGTTAAATAGGGCAAGTATTCAAATTGCAATAGTTTTTGAATTAAGAAATTATGAAATATTTTTTTTAGCTTAAATTTTTTTTTTAAATCTTATTTTATCGAGCTTTTAGCTATCACGCAACTATGACGCAACTTTATATATAATAATGATGTAGCCATTATTAAATTATAAGAAAGTGCATTTGCTTATATATATTTCAAAAAGCCGATTGTCAGTTGCATAAAAATCGTTGCGCATTTAAATGAATTTCAATTTCACAAAAAAGAAAAAATAAATAAAATAATAATAATAATAACATAAACAGCAGCAACAGCAATAAAAGCAAAAACAATGCTCTGATAATGACAATTAGTGGCCACATTTAAATTGATGCACTTGATGAGAAATGCAATTGCGAATGCAGCTGCCACACACACACACACACAAACACACACACAAACACACACATTCACAAACACACAATAATGCTTATAAAGGGTAATTTACGGGACATGTGATGGTTAAAAATTGCATTTTCTGTTGAGCCGAGGTCGCTTTGAAATTCACACGTGCCATTAAAATGTGTGTGTGTGTGTGTGTGTGTGTGTGTGTGTTGCCATATAAAGTTATAAATTGCAGTAGTATTGCCAATTGCTTCATTGCGACAAGCGACAAGCGCATAATTATGACTTGGGCGTGGATCTGGCCCAAAAAAGTATGCTATGACATTTTATTGCACTAAACGTCGGCCGACTGCTACATTCCTACACACACAAACTGGCCAAATCCTTTTAGTGTTATTACAAAATATACTTACACGTTTTGGGCGTGACACGCGCCCTGTTTTGTTGGCAGTTAGTATAGTTTGGGGCACAATTCGTTATTTGCGACGAGCGCGCATATAAATTGCATTTTTGAGCAGTTGCAGATGGCCAGGTTGGTATCTTCCTTATAAAAGGGGCTTTTGGCTTCTTTTTTTTGTCGCATCAAAATGGTTTATGGCCAACGGCTGCAAAATGTCATCCATCGATGGGCGGCCGTTAAGCTTTGAGTGTGTTTGGCCATTTTTATTTTATTGCGGCTTATGATTGGGCTGGGGCCAGAGTATGGGTCTATGGGCCTGTGCCCAGGAGCAAAGCTCATTAGCCTAATGGATGCCACACATGCACACACACACACACACATACACGCATGCAAGAGCCTTTTGCCATATATTCAAATATATTTTCAATGCTGGCCGCTCAAATTAAAATAAATTGACTTAATTCACATAGCGCGCTTTGCATTTTAAACGGCCACGCAAATCGCGCGGCTTTTCTGGGAATTTGTAAATTAGCAAATGGTCGCAAAGCGTTTCAATCCTGTTTATTATTTTATAATTAGTTTAATGTTAGCTCTCCAAAATTCAATTAGAATTCAATGTGTAACTCGTTTCACTTTTGTAAAAAAAATATTTAATATATATAACTACAAAATATTCAAAGGAAAATAATATTTTTTATTAATTTATAAATTTGTGGGGATGACTACATTATATACTTAGCTGCCATAAAAATGAACTTTCGATAATTGAGAAATTGGTATGAAATACTTGAAGTTTTTTTATGTAAGGATATTAATCAATTTCTGGTTTCGAATATGATTTAATTTGTGTATTTTTTATTTTAAAAATAATAAATAAATAAATGCTTAATTCAAGGTTAATTTTGTAACATTGTAACTTTATTTCAAATTTTTAAAAGTGCAATTATAGTCAAATTTATTTAGTTATTATGTAGGCAATACAAATAAATCCTTGTTACGCATATTATTTTATTTTATTTATGTACATACAAGTAATTCAGTAATTGCAAATCCATAGATGGTTTTTACTATTAATTATGTTTGCGCTTAATGCTACGCAGAGCACATAGTATGTTAATTAGAAATGCATTTTTTTTTTTAATTTACTTGCATGTATTTGTTCTGGTAGGGTTTTTTTTTTTTAAATTTCACATGGATAAATACCACATATTTATTTAATTATTTATTTTAATTGAATTTTAATAAATTCACACATACCGTGCACAGCTATGCGTATATGGCATATATTACGAAACCTTTTGTTTTTTTTTTTTAATAATACCCTTTAAGACTAGCCTTGAATGTTAATGTTATATTATCTAAATGCTTAAACTTGGGCAGTATTGTTTCAATTTAAAAATATAAAATATATATTGTAATATTTTCAAGAATCTTGGCTATGATTTATTATTGTTGCATTTGTTTATTTATGCATTGTGCGCGCCGCGAGCTAAAACGTCAAATTCAATATTCAAAGTCAGTTTCGCAGCAATTTGGCCGACTCCAAGCTTAACCCCCAACCCTTGTTATATATCCCATGGCGCTTTCAGGCACATCCGGTGCGACATGCACTTCCGTTGCTTTGCGTAGCTCGCATCCTTTGCATCCTCAGCTAACACAAACTAAAATGTCCTTTTGTCTCAGCAACAAAGTAGATAGTATAGCGCACATTTCTTTGCTGGCCGCAATTAATTTATGCTCGTTTTTTTTTGTTTTTTGTGACCGTCTTTGGCGAATTTGCCACTTGACTTTTGCTTGGCTGCACTTCGCCGTATTTCGGTTTTTTGTTTGAACGCTTTGAGAATTTTAATTTTGAATTTCTTTTTAGTCTGAGGCATTGGTGCTTCCATAAAAAGAAGACGCCACAAAATGGCTGGCAAAATGGCGCCGCTTTGGTCAACGCACGTTGCCTTTTGTTTACTTTTAATTTGATCATTTTCCTTCTTTTTTTTTTTAAACAAAGTTCTCTAGTTTTTAACTTGTGCGCAATTTTGTAATTAAGCAATTTGACCGCAGATAGCAAAAGTTTTACGCAAATGAAGGCAGCATAATTGTTTCTTTTTTTCTCATTTTTGCCTGTTACCAATTTAAAGGGAGTATTGCTGAGGCCACTTTAACATTACCCAGCTCAAATTGCTGACGCCTTGTCAGAAGCATGATTCGATATACAAAAATGTTAAACGGCCAGTTGGACAGCTCTTTAAGGTTTTTCAAAAACAGAGCAATGCCAAAAGTTTTTATAACAATTGTATGAGTAAATGTCGGGGGGGAAAAAAAATGAAATCTATTTTTGACATAAAGAATATAAGACACTCTTTTGAAATAAAAAAATAGACTGGGTATGAAATGGTAATTATATTTTAATTAAATTGGAATTAAGGAAAAACTTAATAGTGTCAGTTTTTGCTGTATTATGTTCATAATTACAGAAAGACACAATTCCAATATACATTTTCTCCCTTTGGAAAAGCACCTAAATTAACTACAAAACAGCGAAAGAAAATTTAAAAAAAAAAATAGAAAGCGTAGTTATTTGAAGTTGATCATAACATTTTACAGAATATTAGTATCCAACGAAAGGGTATAAAATAAAACCCTATCATCCAGCTCAGCACTCAATGCCAAGAGCAAACAAACAGCCCGAAAGTAGTCAAAAGAAAAACGCTTATCTGCAATTGGCTTCGTAAAATATACGAAACATATTTAAATTTCCCCAAAGGCAACAAGTGCCAGGATTTCAGTGCCAGGGCCAGGACAAATGCCAGTCAAGTCCTTGCTTCCTATATGCGGGTGGCCAGGAATACACGAATCCCAAACACAACAACAGCAACAACAACCAAACAAATAAAATACAAGTTGAAGCGTATGCAAATCAAAGTTATTGTCAGGCCAAAAGTGTCTACCGATGCGTACAATTGAGTGTCATATTTTCAGTTTGTTATGCATGCAAAAGCAAAGGCAAATGGAAATGGCAAACAGGACACTTCCCCATATGAGGGCCAACTTTTTGAAAGGACAAACTTAACTCACAACTTTTCGGGCAACGATTTTTCTTATTTTACTCTTTTTTAGTTTTTTTTTTTTGTAGTGCTCGTTTTTTGGCCATGCAACTTGTTATCATTGTTGCGTGTCTAAAAGCCAATGGAGAAATAAAACTTTGTGCCAGCAAACACCAACAATGCAAACATTTACATATACTGCGCCAAGATTAACATAGCAACAGCAACAACAACGAATGAATCCTGCAACATACCGAGGCAAACAAAATGGCACTCATATCAATATATGTATGTGCAAATGTGTGTGTGTGTGTATGTATTTGCAATCAATGGTTATCAAATTTTAAGCGCCATGTGAAAAGTGTTCAAACTTTTACCTTTGTGCTATTTGAACACAGCGCTATTGATGCTTCTCTTATATATTTTTTCTCGATTATGAACTGATGACACGGGCTGAAAATGCCATATAAAATTTTTACTATCTTTGATGATATATAAATGGCTGCTATTTAAATATAATAAAATAGTTGCAATTTGTTTAGAAATCTGACAAACTGCTTAGATGGAAAAAAAAAAAGAAACATTTGGAATGGAAAATAAATGTTTCACAAAGTTTTGAATTTATTCCCATAAAGTTTTTATACACAAAGAGGTGACTTAAACAGATTTAGTAAAGTTGTAAAAAAATAAAAAAGGAAAAGACACGCAATCGACCATTCAGATACAATATGAGGTTTATTTTACTATAGACACACCAAATCTTCAATATACAAAATAAAATGTTCAAGCTCCACATTCAGCATATATCATTGTGCTAATATTCTGCAACTATAGTTAACATTTCATACATCAACATATTTGAAACTTTAAGTATTTATGAAAAGGGTATGGCATTTGGCAGCTTATTTACAGAGCTTGTTGGCTGAGAAATATAAATAAATATATGTGCGTTGAAGTGGACGTTGGCAGGTAATACATATTGATACATATAAATAATTTAATGATATTTATGCACTCGACAGGCACTTAAAAAGGTCCTGTTGCTGCTGCCATAACACAAAAGCCACGCGACAATCAAGTAATGACAGAAGTTTCAGGCTCTTAAGGACTCGCAGCCACGCATCAAATTTGTTAAGTGTTGGAAATGTGTAAAGCATTTTGTGGTTATGCATACGGAATGATATCCATGTTGATCAAAGAGTTCAAGAGTGTCACTGACGAATTTTAAAGGAAAACCAATATTTATGCAAGCTTTTTAGTTGTTTTAAATCAATAATTTAAGAACGCTTGTAAGTAACTTCAATGAGTTGTTGTTTGTTTGGCAATATAAACAATTTGCTGTCTTGTCGAGCTGAAAGCATAAATTAAAACTTATGCTTTGCCCTTCACAAAAAGCCAATCTCGGACCGAATGCCGATACAAAATATTATTAAATAGCAAGGAAAATAAATTAATTCATGTCCGTTGGCGCTTAAGTTCATTAAAAATCATTTCGATCAACGTGAGTGGCGGCGGGCAGCGCACATTGCGATTTTCTCACAATTAGCATTTTGGCATCCATTTCAACCCCACACTAGCTTCCGGCCCATACACAGCACACACACACACACAGACACACACATACACCTGGAAAGGAAGAGTGTGGAAAACGATTGAAACATTTTTAAAAATTTGAAATTCATATGCGCAACAAACGTGAAATGTTTTACGAAGCGTATTGGGCAATAAAACCAAACCAAAAAAGGAAACAGGCAAGAAAAATATACGAGCAAATAAATATGAGAGTGGTCTGTGAATTGGAAGGATTGGGGCATGCAGAAGAAAATAGCAGAGTACTGACAGATGTAGGAGTGTGCGATGGTGAAACAGCAAAATCGCTGAAACACACTCGACCCATAGAAAGCGGCAAAAATAAATAAATATATGAAAACACCTAAAAGGATTCAATTATTCCCCCTCGTTACACAACAAAAAATAACAGAAAAAAGTGCGCGCGCCCATAAAAGTATGCAACAGAAATTGCTCACGGCATATAAAGTGCTCCCGCACTATGGAGTAGGGGGGCATATCGAGGTAGGGTTGAAGCGGAATGGTGGCTGGGGTGTTGGGGAGTGGGTGATGGCGGTATAGCATATGCACGCGCATAAATCGCAGCCAGATAGGAACCGGGAACGATGACGACGTCGCTGGCATTTGCGTTGTCGTTGCCATTGGCCATAAAGCAAGCGGCATGTAAAAAGGACACTCATATTTATATGCACTGATTGCCAAAGCAGTGCAATACAAATACACACACACACACGCACACACACACTCACATGCGCATAAAGCTGCTGACACAAACGTACCGATACATATATTGATTGAAAAATAATATTTTAGTGCCGTGTGTGGTAAACTATAAAAACAGCAGCGTAACACTGTGATCCCTTGCACCGATTTTTTATCAAACGTTTGCTATTTATCCATAATAATTGAAAATGCATAACATTTGTCCAACAATTTATTTTATTTGCAGTTCTGGGAAATTATCTCAGATGAGCATGGCATCGATCCCAATGGCTACTATCATGGTGAATCGAATTTGCAGCTCGAACGCATCGATGTCTACTACAATGAGGCAAGCAGCGGCAAGTATGTGCCCCGCGCTGTACTTATTGATTTGGAGCCGGGCACCATGGACTCAGTGCGTCAATCACCAATGGGTCAACTCTTTAGGCCCGATAATTTTGTATTTGGACAGTCTGGCGCGGGTAAGTGAATTTTGATTTTTTTTTTAATTATGTGTACTTTGAAATTATTATTATGTATTATTGTGGCATTATGTGCTTTTGTCATTAGCGTTGGTGTTAAGTTTGACCCGCGGCAGTTTTAATGTTCTCTCTTCATCTTAAACATATTTCAATTCATTTTGCTAATGCATTTCAGTTGCTTTTGCATGCAATCATGTCGTAGCATGTTACAATCATTTTCCTGTATGGTATGTACTATGGGGAGAATAAATACTTTTATTTAGTTAATTAATTCTTATTCTAGTGAGCAGGCCAAACGGTAGAAGCTAGGAAAAATTTGGGGAAATAGCTTTCTATTATATGGTAGATTAGCACTCTGAAAATTTTAAACAAAATATATCGGCAAGTGTGTAAAAAATACATTTTATAATTACACATGAAAATCTCAGCTAGCGCATTTGGCTACAATAATAATGAGATTGTATAACATAATTAGTTTGTTTTTTCCCATTTCATTTTTATGGGAACGGAAAATTGCAACTCATGCCGGGATTATCTATTTACTTATAATTTTCTTCCGTTTATTTTTGTTATTATATTTCTTATTTATTTTTACTTTTATCAGTAAAGTGGTGCCAAAAGTGGAAAAAAATTACATTTTAAAATAAAGAACAATCGGTCTTCTATTATAATATTTGCTTCTCAAATATTATGAAATATTATCAAGCTAAATTATATTGTCAAGAAATAGTCATGATTTCGGTAATTTTATTATCAATATTTTTCTTAGTGTATTAAAGAAGAAATACCTTCTTTAAATCTGATTAAAATCCTTATTATTCCTTACTTGTAAAGGTCATTAATTTAAAATAATTTAAAATTCATTTTTTTATCTAACTACTACAGTTGAGTTTCAATAAAACAGTGTAGGAGGTGCGATAAATTTCCTCTTTATTTTACATTTACCACATAAAGTGTCGATTTTTCCCATAGTACACTATTCAGCCAATCTATCCAATCTAATAATACGTCGTTTGTGCATCATGCAATCCGTCTGCCCTCCACTTCTTGTGCTTTTGTTTTTCCTCACAAAATGCGCCGGCAGCTGATCGGCATATTGCATTTTCGGTCGCTGTATGACAGCGTGTACTTTGCAACAGTTGTTGCAGCTGCAGCTGTAGCAGCAACAGCAACAGCAGCAGCAGCATCATATCATGGGCTGTTGTCATTGCTTTGATAAGTACAAACAAGATGACGTTGATGACATTGCGGCCACAAGCATTTCTGATAAGCTACAACATTGGACTATGGTTGCTGTTGTGGGTGGTTTGTTGTTGCTGTGGCTTCTGTGTGTGTGTGTTTTGCCCACCGTTTTAATGTTTGATATTCACAGTGCCTTTTGCTATTGTTGTTGTTGCTGTTGTTGCTGTGTTAATTTCCGTTGAAGCAACTGCTAACATCAGCTGTTCGCGACATGATTGTTGTTGATAATTGCAATTATAAAATGGCCTGCGGATGACTATGAAAATTAATTTAATACATGTCAGTCATCACACAGGTTTGTGTGTATGATTAGTTAAATATATTATATCGCATTTATATCTTACTACATATATCTAATATTTCTGGTCTTTGCAGGCAACAACTGGGCCAAGGGCCACTACACAGAGGGCGCCGAACTTATTGATTCTGTGCTGGAAGTGATGCGCAGGGAATCTGAGGGCTGTGACTGTCTACAGGGCTTCCAGCTGGCTCACTCACTGGGCGGCGGCACCGGCTCTGGCCTGGGCACATTGCTCATTTCTAAGATACGCGAAGAGTATCCGGATCGCATTATGACCTCCTTCTCGGTGGTGCCCTCCCCAAAGGTAAGCTATCATCATATTAGTCGCCTAGCCTAGATCATCAATATAAGAGAATAAACAGCCCAACGCTCATGATCCTGGCCAGGGAATCCGCTTAGGCAAATCAGCTTAGGCTTGCACATTTGACGCAAGCGGCTGTAAACCGACCCGTAACCCCAAAGCTCTTTACACCTGCACGCGTTTTGGCCAAATTAGTAACATGAGCCGCAGTTTGGCAATAAATGTGGCAAGCGCAAAGCCTAAACATGCACTACGCCCATTAGTATGCTTAAATTGTTGCTATATACACTAACAAAAGGTTTTAATCAATTACAATGCAAGTTGCCACACAATTATATATATATTTTTTTACCTAGTCTAAATATCACTGAAGAATTAATTTCACACAAATAGGGATGCATTAAAGATTAAAGATTAAAATTTAATTGTATTGAATAGAAATTCATTCTTTCTATTGTGCTCCAAAGGCGTCATTATTAGAACAATTAAAATCTCCGAATATAAAAGATATTGACTCATTTTTTTATTTTTAAATATAAATCAAAAATAATTATTTTAAATATTATTATAAAATAAAAGATACAAATAATTATTGTTTGATTTTTTGTAATAAATATAAATCAATAATAGTTAATTTAAATATTATAGGAAAATAAAATTGAGAGTAATTATTATGATTGATTTTTTGTAACAATTATAAATCGAAAATAATTATTTTAAATATTATTGTAAAATATAAATAATAAATAGATATTTTATATATTTTGTAAAATAAAAATTAAAAACAATTATCATGTTTGATTTTTGTAATAATTACAAAATCAAAACATAATTATTAATAATAATAATTGCAATACAGTCCCTGCTAAATATCTTGTACTTTAGGTAAAAAAAATATAATTTGCCATATCATGAATATTTTTCTTTAATATATATTTATTCAAAATTGATATTGATATTCCCAAAAACTATATTTTCAAATAGTGTAAACAGATATCAGTGCTCCTGTAATTGTTTGTATTTCTTGTTTTAGTTATGCAGATTGTATGCCAATTTCAATTAACGCCATTTATTGGCAACTCCACGCAGATCTGCGCAAATAATTCTAATTAATTTACAGGCGAATTTAGAGCCACCAATGACCTGCGGCTAATTGACAATGAAATAATTTGAATGCAATTTGGTGGTCATATTATAAGGAAGAGTTTTTGTGCAGTTGCCATATTTGTTGACGGGTATTTCGATGGCCGCCCAGAACGGACACGCTTCAATTATTGCTTAATTAACCTAGTTGCATATTTTACACGTACGCAGTGTACTGGCGGCACGTGAGGCTTCCCCTTCATTTGCATTATAAGCATCATGAGCATTTAATTACATTTGGACGTTTAATTAAATTAATTTAGTGCTAAATTGATTGTCAATAACAGGCGGCGCATAATGTCAATCAGCCAGGTGCCAAGAGGGAATTGATTCTCTTTTCGCATTAAAAATACATAATTTATTGACCATTTTAAATAATTTTATAAAAAATTAAAAAATTAAAATAATCGCCATTTGCATTTTATTATATTAAATTTGAATGAAAAGCAGCATTAAATTATTTTTTATTTAAGCACAAAATTCATTGTCTACTTGAATTTCGATCAGAATTTATATAATTTGCCAATTTGTTAACTAATCACAATGTAAACTGCAGAATGTACCTAGGGAATAGTCAATGTATATACATATTTGTACATACATCAAGTACATTTTGCCAAACAACTGTAAATATGCCTCTAAAGGGTTAGAGCTTGGCACTCAATTTAAAAGAGCAAACCGAAGAACAACAAAAAAGTTTATTGATGCGTGAAATTAGCATTTGACAAACTGCTTATGCCAATATATATATAAGACACACTCTGTACACCCACACCCAATACTGTGTGTGTGCACAGCATTTTTAGTTTAACACTCACAAGGATTAGCTTACACACACAACCACACACACTCACAGACCATATGCAGATAGAATGAAACTTAAGTTTTGCTATGTTCAATTTATTACCGATACGCTTCAGCAACAATGACCAAACCATTTGTACATACATACATACATACATACATAAATACATATATACATCGTACTTGTATTGGGGTCAGTTAAATCCTTTGGCCAGAGGTCCTAAGCCCATTCCTTCAGTCCATTGACCACTCCTATGCCTGCCTGCTTGGGTTATTTATGTGCTCGGTCTGGCAGAGTTACCGCAATGTTTTGGCATTGGCGGCCATTTTGTTGCGGCCAGGACATGACACATGCCTGTCACATAATAAACATTTGAAATGAATGCGCTTACTCGTTTATTTGTTTTTTGTTTTTTTTTATAATAGTTTTTTAGAAACTTAATGTATTAAGCAGCTTAATAAATTGTATGTTTTACGTTATTAAACTATTTGATTGCATGCATTAATTAATGAAAGTTCCCATCACAGGCCGGCCACAAACCTTGCAAACAGATAAATCCCTTTGATTTGCTTTTACAGTAGTATATGTAGTATATAGCAAATATTTTGTCGTAGCTCTGTTTTGTAAATACACGTACAAGTGTAAGTTATGCCCAGGCATAACTCATTATAATTAGCTTCATGTACCTGTGTTTCTCTCAGTTGTCCGTTCGTTATCCCTTTTACTGTACAGTGTACACCATTAAATAATTTCAAGGATTTATGTGCAAACATTTTGGCAAAACTGAAGCCTGAACTGAAACTGAATTTTGTACTTGTTGTCGTTGTTGTTGTTGTTACTTGCTCGTCCAGGCAATGCATCTTGCCTGTGCAAATAGAGGTCTAACCAAAGTATTACACATAATTTTCAGAGTCTATATATACAAACAAAACAAAACTCACACACGCACAAAGCCAACAGCCAAATACGATATGTGTGTGTGTGTTTTGTGCATTATACTACAAATGCATTTATGCAAAAACAGTTGGTACGAGTGCCACTTGGGGTTTGCCCCACACCCTTCCAAAAAAACAGCAGGTGGATGACCAATGGGTAACCACACTTTCCATTTGTTTATAAAGTAGTAGATCTGTACTCCTATGCATTTGTAGTGGCAATGCAGTTTTCATGTACAAAATGCAATTTAAAAATCGAAAATGAAGTGGCTCTGGCTTCTATGTTGGAAGATGCTTTATATGTAGCTAGCCAACACAACTGTATATTGTTATTTTTTGGTTTTGATTTTAAACTAGAGTGCGCTCTAATTAAAATACAAAATGTGTATGCGTTTGGGACTTTTAAAAAAAAAGTACGCTCAATGTATACACACAATCCAATCACAATACAAGCTGCTTTCAATTTTCAGTAATACTTAAAAGTAAAACAAGTTTCATTCTAAATTGTTTTCAATGTGATTGGTAAATTCGTGCTAAAAAAGTATTTAATTCAACTAAAAACAGAAAACCAATTTTGGCATACAAAATGTAGTTTGTTTTATCGAAAAAATTTTACATGAATTTTAGTCCACTTTAATGTAAAACCTGTTTGCGTTAGTTGACAATTTAAATTTAATGAAATTAAAAAAGGAAATATTGATGCGCTCACATGATACATTAGGTCATGTGTGTATTTTGATTTATTTTAGTTTTTAGTAATAGTATATAAAAACCATTAGTTTTCGCAATTAACAAAATGTATTTGCTTTTTTTTCTTGCATGCACTCGCCAACGCCCCCACCAATCAATAGGTATCTGATACCGTCGTGGAGCCGTACAATGCAACGCTCTCCATACACCAGCTGGTGGAGAATACTGATATGACCTTCTGTATTGACAACGAGGCGCTTTATGACATTTGCTTCCGCACGCTGAAGCTCTCGTCTCCCACTTATGGCGATTTGAATCATCTGGTTTCCGTAAGTGAATTTTAATCAACAATTTAACTAATGTGTGTTCCGGTTTTGTGTGTGCTCCCGTTCCCTTATACCACATCCACAACAACCACGTTCCCGTTCCCGTCCTTGCCGTTGTCGTCCAGGTGTCGGAGGTGGTCGTCGAGCCATACAATGCCACGTTGTCGGTGCATCAGCTGTGTGTGAATACAGACGAGACGTTCTGCATTGACAATGAGGCCTTGTATGACATTTGCTATCAACGTTTGCGTCTCTGCTCGCCCACCTACGAGGATATCAATCACTTGGTGTCTGTAAGTAAAGTTAAGGCAAAGGATGCACAGCTAATCCACAATCCCCGACAAAGATGAAAAACAACAATACTTGATATCCTTTCTTAACTCCAGGAACAACAGTCTAAATCTAACCTCTGTCCAATGCTTTGTATCCTTACTAAAACGTTTTCTCTTTTCTTTAGATCACAATGTCTGGAGTAACCACTTGTCTGCGTTTCCCAGGTCAGCTTAATGCTGATCTGCGCAAGCTGGCTGTGAACATGGTGCCCTTCCCGCGCCTGCACTTCTTTATGCCTGGCTTTGCACCGTTGACTGCGAAGGGATCACAGCAATATCGTGCCCTCACCGTCTCCGAGCTGACCCAGCAAATGTTCGATGCCAAGAATATGATGACAGCATGTGATCCAAGGCATGGACGCTACCTGACATGTGCCTGCATCTTCAGAGGTAAGTGTAGTGAGACCTCTCCCTGATAAATGGCTGTCCATTGTGGAACGCCATTAGGGTTTGACTTTTAAGTGGCGTTGACATGACTCAACAAACCGTAGCAGGACTCACGTGTCCTTTGACTTGGCGCGCTGCGGGCTCACATGAAAGGTTGCGGTTGTCGTTGCCGTTGCCGTGCCCACATTCACATTCCAGCTGGGCAAAAGAAAAATAGTTTTTTAACAACAAGCCCTAAACACCTTCACACGTAGACAAATAAACAAATAAACAAAAGTAGGAAATAAAATAGAAACGCGGATATAGCCATGCTGCCATCTGTCTGCTTAATCTTAGGTTCAGCTAACCTGGCTTAGACCGGAAAAACTTTGTCATGGCCGGCAATGGCACACCTGTCCCATTCGCACCTACGTCTCTACGTCTAACCTGCCTTCCTTTCATTGGCTTAGCCACAGGCACGTACAACGCCGCTGCGACAGCGACAATTTTATTAGCAAACGCAAAGCCTACTTATGGGCGCCACTAAAAATGATTAATGCACGTTGACTGGCGGCTAAAAAGGCTGCAATCCGTCAGCGCGCACGTAGCGCAAATTTGTTTGTGCCCTGCCTTTGGCCCTGTTGTGTTGCCTTTTCCGAAGAGGGGGTCGCATTTTTTTGCGCTAATTTTTAAATTAATAAACTGCTGCGCTGCGGCGCCCAAAAGTATGCCGCATAATATTTCATTTGTTATTCCTTGTGTGCCTACCGCTTGAACGCTCGACCGCCCGCCGTACCGCCATCCCGCTCGCATTGCCTTTGACTGATGACTCGCAAAACGCGCGTAATTAGAAATTTACTTTCAAGATCCATTGGGGAATTACGAGTGCCAGCCCCAGTCCCAGTCCCGCGACCGCTGCCTGACACGGCTTTTGGGCCTTAACTAATCATGCTGAACGTGACTTAAGGCTGCAGTGCCGGTGCCTCGCGTCCGTTCGTACGCGCTTCCAAAATAATTAATCACAAAAATGAGCGCCATCGCGCCAAAAAAAAAAACAAAAAATTTAGAAAAAACAAGAAAAAACAAGCAACAAGAATTTAAACAGCTTTTTTAGTTGCCTCCTGGGACTGTTTCTGTTTTCCGTGTCCACCCCTCAAGCGGCATCGAGACAGACACAGCCCAGGTGGCCAAGTACGCTACCAGGACTTAGATGCCGTTTAGTATTTCATATTCAGGGATTTGGGGATTCACTTGACGCATCAAAGTCAACTTGGCTTTTGATGTAAATGCGTCAAGTAGCGAGAAAAAAAAAGTGGAAAAACTGATGCCCTTTTGGCACTTGATTTCAAGTATTTTTATCTGCATTCTTAATAATTAACAGGACGCATGTCCATGAAGGAGGTGGACACCCAAATGCTCAACATTCAGAGCAAGAACAGCAGCTACTTTGTCGAATGGATTCCCAACAATGTGAAGGTGGCCGTCTGTGACATTCCGCCACGCGGCCTCAAAATGTCGGCCACATTCATTGGCAACTCCACGGCCATACAGGAGATATTTAAGCGTGTCTCCGAACAGTTTACGGCCATGTTCCGACGTAAAGCTTTCCTGCATTGGTATACAGGTGAGGGCATGGACGAGATGGAATTCACTGAGGCGGAAAGCAACATGAACGATCTGATATCCGAATATCAACAGTATCAAGTGCGTAAAATAATGCAGCAACTTTACATTTTTTACATTTATAATATATTATGTTTTGCTATTTACAGGAAGCAACCGCCGACGACGAAGTCGAATTCGACGAGGAACAGAACGAGGAAGAGGCTTACGATACGCTGCAAAACGGCGACGCTTAGTCAACCAATCGATACTATCGCGTTTTACTTGTAATCAATATATCTATCTATCAAAAAAGATTACATAAATGTAATTACATAAATGAGCAAGTAATAGCTGTTAATAAATAGTAAACATAGTATTTCATCATTTGTTCACGCCTATTATTAATCTGTATGCTAAAAATTCCTCCATAATGTGTGGCCACTACACAGCTTTTTATTGTATCGTTTACATGAATAAAACTACAGAGGATAGTTAAGCAGAACATCCTGTCGCGCCAGCTCCAACAACATAGGATCGTCAAAGAACTTATTTATAGACACATCCTCTGAGAGACCCTTGCGCCGTCGCGTCTTGATCATAAACTCACGAGCCAAGTGCGATGCTTGCTGTGGCTCAAGAGGTCGTATAACAATACTCTTATCCAATGGATCGCCAGGAACAATTTGCCAGTGATGGAACACGGATAAACAAAACGCCTGACCTTGGGTGTGCGTACGCAAATCTGTCTCAAAGCCAAACGAATCAATGGCGGGTATAAAGGCTTTGATTGTATAAATGGGTGAGCCCGAAACAGGCGCATCCTGCGTAACGTGACCTCTGCAAATAAAAATACACATGAGAACATGTCACTTTATATTTACTGTAAAGATTAACTAACCTGCGACGCGCCAGCACTGTGTACACCGCTGAGACACAATCGGCAGGTGCCTGGACTTCGACAAACAAATAGGGCTCCATAAGACGCGGTGTGGCCATAAGGAAGGCCGAGTAGGCCACACGACGGGCTGTGGGAATGATTTGGCCGCCACCACGATGCAGTGCCTCATTGGCTATGACCGCATCAAGAATTTTAAATTTGACATTGCGTATAGGCTCCTCGCATAGTGGACCCTCGCGTGTTCCCCACTGAAAGCCTTGCACGATTGAGTCCTTAACGGCAGTGAGCAAATTTTTGTCCACCTCCGAGGGCAGAGTATCATCTACCAGAATATTGGGACCTGTGGTGTCCGGCCCAAAGGCCCAGATGGAACGTGCCGCCAGTAAATCCCAGTCATAGTTAACCTGAAAGAATTCGCCAATGCGTTTTTTGTTCCAATTAATGCAGACCGTCTCGTTCTCAATATCCTCGGCCAGACCCTTCTCCAGCGGCTCGGATATCATGGTAATCTTATTCTTTTTATTTGGTGTCTCGGCAAAGCACTTCAAGGAGCTGGTTTCGACGACTGTCTCACAGAATGCTACCACCGGATCGGCCACCTTGATATCAATCTCTGAGTACATCTTGCGCAGATCATGCATGACACAGTCTAGGTAGAGCTCGCCCGTACCCAGTATAACGTGTTCGCCGGACTCTTCGACACGGGTGGAGAGTAGTGGATATGATTTGTTGACTTTACGCAAGCCGTCCAACATTTTTGGTAGTTCGGAGGGATTTACTGGCTCCACAGCAATCTTGATAATGCTTTGCGTGTTAAACTTGAGTGGTCGGAATATGTAGAGATCTTCGGGCACATTGATATCCACAATGCTCGAAGTTTTCACAATGCATTGATCAATGCCCTCGATGAGCACCCAATTTCCGGCGGGTACACGATTCAGTTCCACCTTATAACGCGCCTCGTAAACCCAGAGCCTGCCAACTTGCAGAATGCGTGAATCTTCCTCGTCCTGTAGCGTATAGTTCTCGCCCAACACTCGCACTTCTTGTCCAGCGTGTAAAGTGCCAGAGACAACGCGTGCCAGCACCTGAAAGAAAGTGCAGTCGTCGTTTGGATACATCTTGGAGCTGTGCACCATCAGCGTGCCGTATTGGTTGCACGTGATCATATCACGATAGATGTCGCCCTCTTTTGGACCCGTATAAATATGATCCACTTTGCGCTTGGCATTCTCAAGCGGCGATTTTATATGTTCCACGCACATATCCACAAAACCGCTGCAATCGCCCATAAATCGATTGCATACTACACGAAGCAGTGGCCGTATGTTGGATTTCATCTCATCCTTTGATACACGCACATGAAGCTCGGACAATGTGTCAGACAGGGTAGTGTCCACATCACCCACCACCTGAGCAATCAGCTTATACATGGGCTCCAATATGAACTCTACAAAGCTGCGCTGTGCTGAGCTATGCGGTGGCTTCTTCGTAAACTTGCGCCTGTTTTATGAGAATAATTCATTAAGGAACATTTTAAATTATTTATAATGATCACTTACGATTTACTATGGAAGTACATGTCACCCCAGAGCCTTTTGGCAAACTCATTGTAATTGACGCCTTCGTACGTGTCCGCATAAAGTTTGGCAAAGGATTTCAGCGTAAAACAAAAGCCGTATAGGGAACTTGCAAAGCAAACATTACCCAGTACGGGCGATACCATTAAATTATCATCCGCGCTGCCATAAGTGCTAAAATCAGAGCGTAAAAATATTTTAATAACGAAAATCGTATAAAGATATTGTTTGCCATTTTAGCATATAAAATCAATTTTGAATTAACACAAAATATGTGAGTTTCATTGATAATAAACGTAGATTTTTAAATTTATGCAACACACTCACCTTAATAAGCTATTGACCTCCTCTACAATATGCTTTAGCTTAAAGTAAGCATCCTGTGGTGGCAGTTTAAGCTCTAGAATAAGACGATCGATCTTATTGATGCATACAGTAATGGCCAGTCGCTCCTGCACAGCATGTTTCAACAGGCGTTCCGTGTTAAGCATGACACCTTCGGAGGCATCGATAAAGAGCACAACGCCGTCACTCATGCGCATGGCAGCTGTTGCCTCATCGGAAAAATTTACATGACCGGGAGTGTCGAAAATATTCAGCAAGTAGCTCTTCTGCTTGACATCCTGCAGGACGAGAGTGACCGGTGTAGCCTTGATGCTGCAACCGCGCTCTTGTTCCGTGAAGAGCGTATCCGTGTAACGCAGTGAACGTTCTTCCATGTTCTCAAATTGCGGATGCGTTTGGCGTACCAAGCAATCCACAAAGGTAGTCTTGCCGTGATGCAAATGGCCGACAAGGGCCACGTTCCGAATCAACGGTGGCGTGTCCATAAGATCAGCCATGAATTCCATATCATAAGTCGTTTCGGGCAGGTCTTGCTCCTTAATTTGAAATTTAAGCTTCTTTACGGGCTCAATGAGCGGCTTATCCAACGGCTGTGCATCCTCCTCCTGCACAATCGTCTCCACATCTGGCCCATACACCTCGACAGCGGATGGATAGTATCGTTTATCCTCGTGCAACACAACGGCCGTCACCTCTTTATCCTCGTCATCTTGCGGTTCTACCTCATCCTCATCCATGGCATCGTCCTGTATAAAGATTTACAATATAAATACATTGCAAAACTTCACAAGGTAAATTACTTACATCTTGATCATCTTGTATATCGGGTTGGCCGTATATGCTCTGGTCATCATCCTCATCGCTGTCCAAATCAGGCCCTATATAGTTGCCAAACTCATCGTATAAATCTGAGTCCATTCTGCAGTTTTTCTGAAATAGATTATTAACATTACTTTATTTGCTCGTACATTTATAATTTTCCAACAAGTTATCTATTTGACGGTTGCCCATATAAGATTTTACCGGGGAACCTAGTTCCCTCTAATGTATACAATTATTTTCAACGCATTGGTTAACATTTAAAAGTTATTCATGATTAATTAACTCGAAACTTATTTTTCAGAAGACCACAATTAGTTTTATTCACCAAAAGAGTTCCACCCTAATGTACATATGTATATATGAATATTTGTATGTAGCAAATTGTAAACGTTTGCCTGTTTGCGCCGGCACAGCAACAATTTATCTGCTAGGCACATAATTTAACCGAGAACAACTTACCTTGACTTTAAATCAGTTATAAAAAATGTTTATTTACTTTTTTATATATATATAACTATTTTATTTATTTATTTGACGAGAAAACGCGGTACTCAATGCACGCCACTCTTCTTCTTCCCAAGCACACAGCTGGCCGGCAACAGTGTGACCAGTGTATACGTCTGCGCGGCCAATTGTTGCCAGCTACCCGAAACTGCGCATGCAGCCCTGGCGGGATTTTCAATTTTCACTCTCCCTCTCTTTAGGCAACATTATCGAATTTATACGTGTTTTTGAAGCCATCTGCTTTGCCATTATCCTAGGCACCCCACAGAGCTCATTAAATCAGGTAGAAGTGTTGCAGGGTAATCAGGTAGGTCTCAAAAAATCATTTAAATTGCGTGATATTTTGTAAAGCCGTTGTCATTACCCAAACGCATCGACATGAACGTGTGGCTAAATTTATTGTTAATTCTGTATAGTGTTAAAACTATATACAGTAAGCTGTTAATATTGGATAATTCAAATCCATTGCCAAACCAAATTTACAGTCGAGAAGATTGGATTCACTTGGCTAAATATTATGTTAGTAATCACAAACCGCATATAGTAAAGAAATACCAGCCGTATAGTCCATTCAACAAGACAACTACGCTGATCCTTCCGTCAACATGGCCAGCGACCACAGCCAAGATCACGACCAGCCATTTGGAAATTACAACTTCAAGCCAAGGATTAAAATTGGATAGTACCACAATATTGAATGACATACCCGAATCGTCCAGTGATACGCCGATTATTGATTCCACAACTGAAACATTTACAAGCACTACAGAATTGCCTGAAACATCCACTTTGTTGCTATCAATAATTGGAAAATTTCCGGGCGTGGAAACTACTACATCATATTATGACAATGCCGTTGAAAGTACCAAACAGAATCAATTTGGTTCTACGACCGAAGCCGAGGACAAAGACTCTGATGCAAGGATCACAACAACAGCATCGTCACTTCTGGACCAGATTCCCTATACTAGCGAAGCTTCAGCATCTTCTATAGATATAACCACTGAAATCATCAATGCTGCTCTTTCAACGCATTCATCTCAGCCAGAAACTACAACCGAAGTGGTTGATTCGACCACCCTGCCGTATATCAATAAAATAGAAGATTTTAATGAGGACGATTTATACTTTGCGACTCCAACGACACCTACCAAGCTGGAAACTACTACCGAAATAAGAGATTCGTCAACAGAACTTCCTCTGTTTATTAATGTAGTACAAATTCCTGATACGGATGTGATTAATTCATCAACCTCAACTGAGCCGGAAACTACAACTCAAATGACAGATACGTCAACCCAACTTCCTCTATCTACCACACAAATACCACACACCACAACAGAAATATCACCTTTAGAAAATGACACAACATCAACGGAAATAATATTTACCGAGACCAGCACGACTTCTAATAATACAGAAAATACCAGCGAAGATGATGAATACACAGATATAACCACAACTGAGGGAATTAAAACAACTACTGGTAGAAATGCCATACTTGTAGCAGATATAATACAACCAAAACCCAGAAAGTTCACATATTCTTCAGATGTAATGCCAGAGACTGATTGGTATTAAAATGCCAAACTGTAAAAAAATAAGTATTATCAAATGAGAACAAATCCTAAATATATTGTATGACTTTAAATTTTAATAATAATATTAGAAATAAATGATTAACAATTACAGAAAAGAAAACAGATAACTTTACTTATGTCAAGAAACAATATTGCCTGGCTTTTCGCGTTTCGCGGGTGTATTTAAATATGTTGCTAAGGTTTTGCTGTTAAATTATGAAAAAATATGTTACTGCTGAAGGTCACCTTATGTTAAGCAAGAAAGCGTTGCCAGACATTGCGCTTCAATAGCTTGAAAGAACGTGCCGGAGATGCCATACGTAACACATTAGGACTATCGGTTGCATCCCACCTCTACGTAACAACTTGTACTGCAATTATTAAACATGTTTAAGTTAACAAGGCTAATTGCTAGAAATGGTGAGTGAAATACGGATAATTCAAATAAAATCTTACTAAGAACATACTCCATTAGCCACTGTCACCAATTTAACGGGCAGCCGGCAGTTGAGTCCTCGTTTCTATTCCAATGCCGCTGCCGTAAATGTGGAAGAAAACACAGCAACAAATGCCGATGAGCCAATCGACATAGCGAATCCCTTTGAGAAGGATCCCCAAGAGTGCATATTGTGCAAGCACAACATTACACCATACTACAAGAATATAAAGCTGCTGTCACAGTTCCAATCACCATACACGGGTCGTATTTACGGCCGCCACATTACTGGGTTATGCAAGCAGAAGCAGGAGGATGTTGAGCAGGCCATTCTACGCGCCCAACACTGTCTACTAATGCCGGGATACCACAAGGATTTGGAATTCCTGCACGATCCCAAGCTGTTCGACCCAGAGAAACCCGTTCGGCCACATAAATATTAGACATGGTTCTTGCTTTTCATTTTGTTTTGTTTGCCGTTTGTACTTGAACGTATTAAAAAACATTTTTCTGCTAATTATATCTACATTTATGTATCAGTCTTCATCCAAATACTGGAGCATTTCAAGTGGTATGCTCAGTTGAGTCAGCAGCATTTTTTTTGGAATTCGCGGTTCCACCAACGCCTGCAAATCGTCGATGACCGCTATGAAACCATTTCTCCAAGTATCAATGTCTGCCTCAAGCTCAAGTATTTTACGCTGCCTCCATTCGCTTCCTTGTGCAGTTTTAGTATCCTTGGACGTGCGTTGGTCGTTTTGACTTGGCAGGTCTTCAATATTGTCACTAGCTGTGACGAATTCCAGTCGCTTTTTGGTCAGATCATTGCGTCTTCGTGACAAACCAAGACGTCGGCAATTTGTCGTGTTTGCTTTAAGTCTTATCGTATGTGTGCGCGGAGTTTCAATAGCTTCAGTTGCCGTTTCCTTTTTGCTGTCTTCCGTCAACGGCGTTGCCGGCTGTACTACCTGTCGACGTACGCCAGGTGTAGTGTTAACTCCTTTACGCAATCCCAATCCCAAACGACGCCTCGGCTGTGGCGTTGCAATCGCCTTCTCAGACATCTAGGCGCAATATTTTTTAGCTTGTTTGACACAGAGTTGCTAATAATGACAAAACTTGCTAGCTTTCGGGCGTTGCCAGACATATAAATTACTTCATTTTATGAAACAGGTATGCATGCATCTACATATGTATATATTGATATGATCATGTCAAGATTCAAATAGTCTTCTGAGAACTTTTATTCTCTCAAAGCTTTTTGAAAACTGAAATGAACGATTTAATTGCAGATTGTTTTTATGGACATATTTTCCAAATAGATTAAACTGGCTTTAAATATTATTAAAAATGAGTAAATAAAAGTTTACTTGTACATACATAGTTGTTTATACATTCGATATATCTTTGGAGTTTTTAACCCATTCAGTGTACATGGAAACTTGATTATTCAAATCAAATCTCACAAACTTCTAAAATTTTGCAATAATACAACGTAAATTATTTTCTTTTAAACTTTATTAAGTTATGAATATATAAACTTCGCGCTTGATACTATCGTCCTTTCAATGAGGGTTGTATAAAGTCTACAAAAATTATGCGCTCTTTATCTGCTCTATGATTATACATGTGTATATTTATATAAGTTTAATCGCAATGCCGACTAAGTGTGACCTGATACTGATAATTGGGGAATGAGAATTCATCCACCATTCCAAGTGTATTTTGGCTTCGAATAAAACTCTCAGCACTTTCTAAAATCGACGCTGATATGATTAGAAATTATTCTATAAATTATGTGTACGAACTTACGAACTTAATAATCAAAAAATTAGACGACATAAAGTACAAAAATTGCACACCAAATTCGACTGAAGATTGGCAACAAAAATTCTTATAAACGAACCTAAATATATTGAAGCACTAGAATACGAGACTATATGGTATGGGCAGGCACGACTACGGCAGCTTGTGATAACGCTCCACGTCGACGCCACGAAAGTTTACTTTGCACACGCACTGCTGTGCATTCGACAGCATGACGAGGCACTCGCGACAGACCAGATGCCGACAGGTGCGTATCTCGTAGGCAAACTGTCCGCTGCGGCAGTTAATGCAACTGGGTGGCGGCTGCAGGGGCGTGCTATTCACTTGGGTGAAGCGGGTAATCTTCTGAAGAGCCTGCTGTATGGCCTGGTCTATGGAAACCGTTGTGCCCGCTGCTGTCACTGACGATAAAGGCGTTTGGTTGACACTGCTGGCGGTGACGGTAGAGCTAACTGCATACGCCGAGTGGCTGTGTCGTGCACGTTTAGCAGCCGGCGGCGAGGTCGGCGAGAGTGAACCTGAGAATGCCGATGTCGCCGTGGCGGTAACAGTTGACTTGTTTTTGCGATGCTGCTGCTTGTATACGCTGCTTAATGAGGAATAGGTGCCGGCGGCCAAGCTGCCCAGTCCTGGCTGGCACATGTGACTGGCGAACTGAGAAGCGTGACGGCGACGCATCCGCGAGTTGCCCAATGAACGCGGCACTGATTTGAAGTGCTCCGAGTGCTCCATTAGAAACTTTTCGATGCGCGCCTTCAGAGCCAGGTTTAGTATTGCTTTACGTTGTGAGGTATATTCGAGTCCCGTGAATGGATCGGATGGCAGACGACCCCATTTGGCCTCCTCCTCCGAGTGCTTATCTATAGTGGACTGGTCGACCACCTTGCCGGATGGCAACACCGTGGGAAATATCTATCATAAAAAATGCAATTTGCAAGTTTAAAAGTGAAAATACTAAGGAAAAAATTAAATACTACGCACCATTAACTCCCAGGTAATGGAGTCCAGAAACTCTTCTGGTATTTCTAGTGTAGACCGTTCGCGCAGCTCCGGAATGTGACGCGAGGGCGAGCGCTGACCCGCCTGCTGCTGAGCTTGGTCCCTATGGCCATATGGATCGCTTATTTCGCTCCATATGGTTTTCATTAGCTCGCGATCAGCTTTATCAAGGTTACGGGCGGGTAGCCCCCACATTTGTATCTTGCGCAAAACCGGTGGACAGCGTTCCGTAGCACGGATTACGATCTTTACGCTGTTTGTTGTGGCCAATATCTTGTGGGCTGTCTTGAAGAAGAATACCTTCTCGCTCTGCTGTTGTGCGGCTGCAGCGCTGCTGCGTGAGTTGTAATCGCTTTGATAGCAAAATGTTACCGAGTCCATGCCCTTGGGCAGGTCACGAACATAGGCCACACGCTCCCAAATGCCATCATATTTTCCGTGCACCTCAAAGCCAGTGGAGCGGAGAGCACCAGAGCTGTGCCACAACTTGATCACCTTCAAATCTATGGCCTTGGGAAAATCAAAGACAATTTCAACGGGTGGCTTGCAAACCGCAAAGCACATAAAACCTCGCTCCAGCTGCTCCGCATCATCCGCTATAAGGTTCGCAGCTGTATAGCCATCCTCGCAGACGGCGTCGCATTCCACAGAGGGTTTGAGTTTCGGATTAAGAAAGTTGATTAGGCTGCTCATTGAATGAGTATCTGCTGCTCGCTCTCTTCTTAGCTCTGCTGTTCGTCACGCGGCGTTGCCGTCTGCTTTGCCCCACCTGCTCTGATTTTTTTTTCTGCTAATTCGCACAGAAAATGGCGTCACTGGCTCCTGTGTTTGCTATCGTCGTTTGCGATTACTCACACCTCTCATGCACGCGCACAGATACAAGCACATACGCAACGGAATGCTATACAAAAAATATTGAATTTTCCAATACTTTGATTAAGTTCAGAAATTTTCTTGTAATTTTCCAATGATCCTTGGACTTTAATGTATTACTTGAGATTTTTCTCTCGTGTTTTTCTGGCTATTAACTCAGCTGTTTGGAATTATGAAGCCAGCTGCCTAAACTAGGGTTGTCACAGACAGTCTGCGTATAGTGGTAGTCTGCTTGGCTGAATACGGTATTTTAAACTTCAAGCGATATGCGATACTTTTCTTGGTATTTTTTTTAATAAGTAAATTAAGGCATATTTTTCAAATTTACCAGGCATCCTATTTGAATGTAAAAAATTTATTTAAAGGCTTCAAAGCTTTAAGAAATCAAATGTATCTTGTTAATGTTTTAGTTAAAATTTAAAAATAAATTGCGGAGTGTACTTATGCACGTATAAATATTTTGGGATAATATTTTTAATTAAGAGATTTTTTTAATACATTAAACTATTTTTTTTTTTAAATATCGATACTACAGCATTTGTTGCCTATGGTCACACATGCGGCAATCAATCGATAGGCTTAAAGAGAACAATCGTACTTAAGCGCAATTTTTGTGTTCATAAATTAAAATTTTAGATTTCTAAAATATTAAAACCTTAATAAAACAAAAATTTTACTTTTTTATAATTAATACTATTTTAATATAATAATATATATTACGTGGGATAATTATTGCCTGACCATTCATTGACTGCCACAATTTATTTATTTACCTACAGTAACTGTTTATTAAGTAAAGCAAAAATAATGTAAACCAATGATAACAAATCTAGTCATAACAATTAACTAAGCTATTTTTATTGGATCCAAGCACATTGATTATAACTTTTAGATGCTAAATGGGGACTTTAGTTACTAAAAGTTTTTGTATTGTGATTATAAGTTGATCTATCCTTATCAAATACTTCAGAATACTAACCGTTCAGTGAATGGGCAGTTCCAGTTGACGATAAGATGCAATATACGGTCATGCAAAACCTATAAATTGGACTCCATGTGGGGTAGCTGGTTCAGTAGTAGCTCAGCAAATACCATGAAGTGTTTGCTTGTACTGTTATCCGGCATTATTGCCGCAACTGCGGTAAACCTACCAGGAGTGCCAGTCGATTTTAACCTGGACGACAAGGTACTATCTGCCATTGCTGACGATGTGGCTGGGCGTCTAGAGCAGGAGTACTACACATACATTAAAACTGGAGTCGAAACTCCGGCCTTTACGAAGCTAACGTCGCAGCTGGCCAAGGCGCATAGCAAAAAGGACATATTTACCAAAGATCTGCCAGATTTGGAGCCCCGTGATGGATTTCTTGTATGTACCCTGTGTCGTTCCATTATGAACGTTTTCACACGCACCATACGTGAGGAAGATGGCGAGTTAAATGGCGAAAACAGCGAAAAGATAATGAAAGGTGTGGCATTGGATGTGTGTCGTCGCCTGAATTTGCAGACCGATGAGGTGTGCAAAGGTCTGATCGACTCCAACTTTCCAACTGTGGACTACATATTGCGCAACTCGGAAATGGATTCGCATAATTTTTGCTCGCTCTTCATGGAGTTCAATTTCTGCAATACGGGCACCAATCCAGCCTACAACTGGACGCTAACTATTGACAACAAAGGTGAAGCCATCACTGGCCCCAAAGCAGACACACCGCGTCACAGCGAAAGCGATTTCAAAATATGCCAATTTTCTGATATACACCACGATCCACTATACGAGACCGGCAGCCTTGCCGAATGCGATGAGCCAATGTGTTGCCAGCGTGAAAAGGACTCCACGGTGGGCACAAGCAAGGCTGCAGGACACTGGGGAGACTATCGCGACTGTGACTTGCCGTGGAGGTCATTCGAATCGGCACTGAATCATGCTGCTAAAACGGAAAAGTGTACTTATATCTATCAAACTGGCGACGTTGTTGATCACATGGTCTGGGCCACATCCGTGGAGAAGAATACTGAAGTACTAACCAAGGTTGCCAATCAGTTCACCAAGGCATTTCCCGATGTGCCTGTCTATCCATGCATTGGCAATCATGAACCCCATCCACTCAATCTGTAAGTGACCTTTAAGCCCAATTTATTTCTCGTATTAACCCACTCGATGTTCCTGCAGTTTTAGTCCCGAAGGAGTGCCTGATGAAGTAAGTACCAAGTGGCTGTATGAGCACTTGTACAAAGACTGGTCAAAGTGGCTGCCAGCTGAGACCAAGGAGACCATTCTGAAGGGTGGCTACTACACTGTCTCGCCAAGAAAGGGTTTCCGTGTCATTGCACTGAACGGCAATGACTGTTATTCTGATAACTTTTGGCTGTTCCACAGTGGCACCGATAAGATTCCACAACTCCAGTGGTTCCACGACACGCTGCTGGCTGCTGAAAAGGCCAAAGAGCAAGTGCATGTCCTGAATCACATACCCTCAGGTGATGGCACCTGTTGGTCCGTGTGGGCTAGGGAATATAACCGCTGCATTACACGCTTCCATAAAACTATTAGCGGCATTTTTAATGGTCATTCGCACAAGGATGAGATGTCGGTGCACTATTCAGATGAGGGTTATGCCACGGCCATTGCATGGAATGGTGGTGCCGTGACCACTTTCAGTTATAAGAACCCCAACTATAGAGTATACGATGTGGATGAGAACACATTCCACGTTACCAACCATCGCACCTACTTCTTTAATCTAAACGAAGCCAACAAACAACCCGAACAGGAGCCCAAATGGTTCCTGGAGTATGAGTTCATCAAGGAATTCACCGAGGACACCAGTCCAGCAGGTATCGACAAATTATTGGACGAATTTGCAGACAATCCAGCTCTGATGCGTAAAGTAAGTGACACATGTAATGTCAGAACAAGGACTACATCTTAATATTATATTATTGAAACTTTACTAGTACTGGGGCTTCAAGGTCACTTCAGCTGAGCCACAGTTGGAGAGAGGCTGTGATCGCCATTGCCTGGCAGGATCGCTCTGTAAAACTGCAGTCACCGTAAATAATCAACGTGATCGTTGTAATGAGCTCACAGAGCGACTCTTTAAAGCCGTAAGTTCATGTCTTTTTATAATAGCTCAAACTTAATCCTATGATCTCTACAGCTGGATGAGGAGGACAAAAACAAGCCAGAAGACGAAGATGATGGAGCTGCTGCGCTAAGTGTTTTGAGCTTCAGTTCACTGTTGGCATTGGTGGTATCCGTGAGGGCTGGCTTCTAAAGACTTTTATCTGTATATACTAATTATAAGTTATATAATCGCAAATTCCGCATTCAATATCTCGATTAAGTGCAAAATCCAAAAGAAATACAAACACATGATTGTGCCAATCAATTTTGTTAATCTGCTATTTTTGAAAACTTATCGCTTCCCATAGACTTTGAAAGTATTTCTTGTGGGGCCCGTTTTCAGACCCTGGTTCTTGAGTACCGCCAAACTATTGGTTATCAGATTAAGGCAAGCATCAATTTAGCCCAAATTAAACAATAAAATCATAAAACTCATTTAATGTCATATATTTGTGAAAAACATTTGCGTACATACGTACATATTGTGAATGGGTTGTTTATAGCTTCTACGGGTTTATGATTAAAATTTTGATCGTATCGTGTTACACGTGAATAAAAGGCGATAATCTATAGAATCGAAATTTAATAGTTAATCTATATTTACCTTCGTTTTCTTGGAATCAACTTTTGTTAGTCAACATAAATGTTGAACGAAAAAATTTAAATTGGATTTGTTTCTATTAATCACGTAAAATATTAACTACGCTTTATATCCTCCAATTTATGTACATTGTAGCAGTGGCAATTACATTTGTTATCTTTATATCTATAATCATAAAAATCTCTTGTTCTATTGTATTAATTATGCTATTTCGATAGCCACTTGATTGATAAGCGTTTTTTACCAATTAAATGCTATAAATGTTTTTACCAATTAAATGCTATAAATGTGAATTGTTGGGAAGTAAAATATTTAGTTCCAGTCGGATCGCTGTAGTGCAATGAAGTGGAGTATTGTGCTGCTGGGCTTGGCAGGTTTGCTAGCCTGCTCTCAGGCACATAGTTTGCCTGGAGTACCGAGCAGTTTTACCACTGAGGAGCGTCTCACCGCTGCCATTTCAGGTGGGAACACTTTTACTTTCGGCAGCCGCTTATCGGTCCGGAAAGCAATTGACACGTTCAAGTGCATCTGCTGAAATTGAAAATCAAGATATTTAGCCATTGGGTTTTCTCAACAGCAAGCGTAGCGCAAGAGATTAGCCATGAGTTTGTGAAGTACGTGAAAACGGGCGTGGAGTCACCAAGATTGCGGGAGTTGGGCGCTGAGCTTCGTCTGGCCCATGGTCACAAGGATATTTTCACTCAGTCTCTGGCAGAACTGAACTCTGCCGATCAATATTTCACCTGTACCCTCTGCCGTGCCACAATCAACGTGCTCGCACGCACCTTTACTGGACCCAATGGCGAACTTACTGGACCCAATCGTGATGAGAATGCCAAGAAGACAATGCTCAGCCTTTGCGATTACTTTAACATCCAAACGCAGGAAGTATGTTCCGGCCTATTTGACATTAATTGGCCTATATTGGACTACATCTTGAACGAGACTATTGCTGAGTCGCGCAGTATTTGTGGAATGCTGCCCATTAAGATCTGTCAGTTGGATCAAGAGGAGTACAAACTTAACTTGACCATCGTTGGTGATCTGCCCACAGAGTCGAATACTGAACTGGCCGAACGAAGTGACAAGGATCTGAGCATTCTTCATGTTACGGACATCCATTATGATCCCGAATATGTAACCGGCAGCCTGGCTGAATGTGAGGAGCCCGTTTGCTGTAGAGATCCATTGCCCACAGGTGACAAATCTACGGGCGCTGGCTACTGGAGCGACTATCGCTACTGTGACACACCCAAGCATCTAATTGTTAATGCTTTTGAGCACATGGCTAAGACACACAAACCAAACTGGATATATCATACGGGAGATGTGCCGCCACACAATGTTTGGTCCACCACCAAACAGGGAAACATTGATATGCTCACCGAGATCGATGAGCTGCTCACTGAGCACTTTCCCAAAATTCCAGTCTATTCGTGTCTGGGCAATCACGAGCCGCATCCCGCAAATGTGTAAGTAATGCCCAAGACTTTTCTCTCTTCCCCAGTTCTCATTTCCATTAATTTCTTAGTTTTGGCAACGATAAGGTGCCTGAGGCTCTTAAAGTTGATTGGCTGTATGCGCATGTCTGGAGCCTGTGGTCCAAGTGGCTTCCCGCTGAGGCTGAGGTCACCATTCGTCACGGTGGCTATTATACAGTCTCGCCTAGCAAAGGTCATCGAATTATTGCGCTTAACAGCATGGATTGCTATCTGTACAATTGGTGGCTCTTCTACGATGGCTCAATTGTTCTGGAACAGTTGAAGTGGTTCCACGACACTTTGCTAGCCGCTGAAAAGGCCGGAGAATATGTACATATCCTGTCACACATTCCCTCGGGTAGTGCCGATTGCTGGACGGAGTGGGCAAGGGAATTCAATCGCATTCTTGCTCGCTTTAGCAAAACTATTACAGGCATCTTCAATGGCCATACGCACAAGGATGAGATGAATCTGCACTATACCGACGCAGGTGCCGCTGTTGCGATTTCCTGGAACGGTGGTAGTCTGACCAGTTTTACGGACAAGAATCCCAACTATCGTTTGTACGATGTGAATCCCGAAACGTGGCAAGTGCTGGAGCATCACACCTGGATCTTTAATCTAACAGAGGCCAATCTGAGCCCAGAGTCGCAACCAAATTGGTTTAAGGAGTATGAGTTTACAAAGGATTTCACCAGCAACACTAGCCCCGCTGGCATTGACAAACTACTCCAGGACATGGCCGAAAAGCCAGATATACTACGCAAGTACTGGCGTTTCAAAGTGACCTATGCGGATCCGAAATTAGATTCCGGCTGCGATGAAAAATGCTTGAGCAGCGCACTCTGTCATATTGCTGTCAGTAACTATCAAGATAAGACACGGTGTCGTGAGCTGCAGGCTATCCTGCGAGAGAGTGTAAGTATATAGTAGCTCGAATCCTTTGTCATAAATTTTACTAAACTCCCACATCCTTTATTGTAGCTGGACAAGGAAGAGCCACCAGAGGACAAAGATGACGGTGCAGCCGCATTGGTCGCTTACAGCTTTACCACATTGATGGGTTTGCTTTGTCTGATGCGTTATTTGTTTTAATTGAAATTTCTATGGACGCTTACTAATCCTTGCACAATGTTATGACTTATCTTTGTTGGTTGCCATACTATGATTACAGTTGTTTATTTATAGCATGTCGTTATTAATTAGTTCGATTAGTAGCACGTCCATAAACTGTGTCATAAAATGTCAATAACTTGCGAACATAAATTCCCCCTAAAGAAAACAATTTGCAGTTTTAACATTCAGAATTTTTGATATACACATTTAATTACACATACAAGTTCATTTTCGGGTTTATGCTATTTAAGTAGTTTGGCATGTGAATACTTTTTTTTGCTTTAATTGGATTAAACTCTACAATATAATCCAAATGAAATTATCGGGCTTTACCTATCCCTTGCTTTTGTACATACCACATACATATCTAACCACATACATATTTATTTACAAACATGAAATTGTAATCATTGTGCCGGCCTCGTCCCTTTTATCGTTAGTGTGGTCAGCCGCTTAAAGCGCGCACATGAGCGTGGCAATATCCATATCCTGTTCATCGGCCTTTCGTATGATGACGGCGGCCTGGTTCTGATAGCGGCCAGTGGAAACCAAGCGGATGCTGGTTACACCACAGAAAATGGCCTGCTCGGGTCCCAGTTCAGTGGTGGCTCCGCACACTGCAGTAGCCAGCTCCATGGCATTGGTATCTAGGCCAGCGGAACCGCCTATCTCCAAGCGGTCCTCGAATAGATGACACTAAGACATGCCCTAGTTAAAAGCAATCTGTGAACTATCTGTGTTCAATACTCACATCATAGTTAACCTTCTCCTGAGCACGCACACTCTTGCCGCCTATGCGCAGATTACCCAGGGAGACGGCGGCCGGAAACAGTGCAGAGAGCGTGCAGTTGCGAGCGTATCCAAAATTGGACATCTTATAAACGGCAGCGGTGTCCTGGACAAGTACATTGCAAGCTGGCAGTATGATGAAAAATTAATTAGAACTCAAAAAGTGCATTAGGAATTATTTTCTAATCAGCCAAGTTGACCCTTACGCTGTGTAATCTTATGGAAGCGCACGTTGGCCACAAAGGACCCACGGGTCGGAATGCGGTATTGTAACAGGGCGGCATTTTGGCTGGAGCGGAAGAATTTCTTATTGCTAAATCGGGGCCTGCAAGGAGTTTGGAACGCAATTTTGTTGTGTTTAGTCAAATGAAAGCAATACTACCTACCACTGCTTGTTGTTATTGCAAAACTCATGGACGCGATCCTTTAGCTGACGATGATGATCCTGCTCGGCCGGAAAGTACTCTCCATTTAGCTCCCAGCCATCCACAAACTGCAGGAGTGGCAATAAGTATATGTATTTAATTTGCAGACTAGTTGGATTAAGTACTTACCGCCATCAGACCGCCCGACTCGCAATTGACGTCATAGTGCTTCATGGTTATTTCAACAATTGTGTCTGGTTCGCCAATCACATACAGACCGCAGACGATTTCGGTGGCAACTGCTGCAGCGGCAGCAGCTGCAGCTGCCGCCAACTCATCTCCGCCAAGTGCCTCGAGCTCCAGCAGTGCCGCCTCCCTGTTGAAATTGAGAGCGGCCAGCGGCTCCGGTGTCGGCGAATGGGCTGACTTCTTGAAGATGTAATCACCTGGCTCGGAGGCCACATGCATGCAATCTGCAATAGCGTAGAAATTCGATTATAACTATAACTTCAATGCCCGTTGGCCATAGGTTACCAATTTCGCCAACTGTGCAAATTGCAATTAATTGCAGAAATATGTAGCAATGGCTCAAATATTCGGCTAACTTGCTGTTCTGCTCGACCCTTTGTTTGTGTGTTGGGAAGTCATAATTGAAAATCACTTGACTAACAAAGTGCACATGCAAATTGTAGCCACGTTTTGACCTCAGTCCCCTCAGCTGGTATATCCAGCAATTAATTTATCATATTCGTACACAGCCCTGCAGGCTGTCCATGCTTTGCCTCTTAATGCCTGGCTAAGGCTACTGTTGTCTGATTTATGGCGTGCATTATTAGCTAGATTTTGGTCAAACCCCCGAGCACCTCCTCTCCCTTGACTGGTGTACAATACAATGCCAAAAACAATCGTACATTTAGTCAGCTCTGTTGTGGCATTTTATGACCGTTATCCATGGCCAAAAACAATTAAACTACAGTCTGACTTTGACTTTTGGCATGCCTGTCACATATGAAACTGTTGATATGTGTGTGCGTGGGTGTAATGTTTATTTGTGTGGGTGTGTAGCTGTGAGTATATGCCCATAAAAACGCTAGCTGCCCACACACAGGACTTTGTATTTTAATGCCCTAGCAAAAGACATTACAATTTTGACACAAACTGTAAAAGCTGCTTAAATATCAAATATACCTAGATATTTATTATTTGTTAATAATGATTGATTAAGCAAAAATCATATTCAAGAATTACAATTTTATTAATAAAGATACATGTCCAGCGATAGATTAATCACACGATATATTTATCGATATTTTGATGTATTTTTCTAAATACATCTAACATGGTCACACATTAAGTGTTAAGTCTTCTTCGTTTGATCTTCGCCAATATATGGAAATATATTTTTGTTTTTAATAAAAGTATAAATCGCATTTTCTTAATTAAATCTGAAATAAACTTATGGTGGTAAACAACTACCCCATATAAACATTATTATAATTAATTTAACTTGCCTTAAAAGCAAAATTAAAGAAAAATTTGTAGGGTATTTAATTGCCGGCTTGCCAAATATTTCACTTCACTTTTGGCCTAAGTATTTGCCAAAATCCTGTGGTGTACAAGTGTGGCTTTTTAATATGAGAGCGTGTGTGATTTTGAACAGTTGGCGCCTAATTGTTTATTATAGCGCTTAATTGTATTATATTGTCACATTTGGAGGCTTTTAATATTTATATTTAATGCGCTTAACAATTAAATGAACATTATAAATAATTGATAAGAAAAGATTCCAGTAAAAATTGATATGGTATCAAGTTGGCACTTATTCAATTATGCCATAATTTATAATTAATACGAATTATAACAAATTAATTAGAAATTAAGAATTTTTAATGATGTGCGAGAAACTTTATGAAAGTATTAAAGCATCCTCTTGACTTAAATCTTTAAAATTATGTCATACTGTGCCATTGAATAAATTACCACTCTATCACAATTAACTTGCCTGTTGCCTAGTACTAGTATATATAAAAGCAATTATAAATAATATCGCAACCCTTTGCTACGTTTTGATTACATCAGGAAAATTTCAAGAGAAGCCTGTGGTTACCTTGCCAATTACTGACCAGCGACCAACTTAGTTTTTATTATATTTATAGATGCTCTTAAATCTAATTATATTTAGTTTTGTCAATTTTATTAACTTACATCTCATTGGAATTTCAATATACCTTAAATGGCTTTAAAGTGCTTACAGATTTGTTATAACTGCCAACTCAAGTGAACTTACCCGATTATTCTTACTCGAGTTCAATTGTGTGTGATTTGTTTGAATGCATTGAAGGGTCAATAAATATTGATTCTACCATAAATAAATTGCTCATATGAGTGGGTTATGAGTAAATAATAAAAATGTTGAAAACTTGTTGGTAAAAGTAATTTAAAGAACAACTTTAGTTGAGCTGCCAACATTTTTTAAGCTTTATAAACTTGTCAGGGCCACCAAAGTGCATCTACGCTAAAGGCACTTGGCTCAAACTTTTAACCGAGCAAATTTGTTAGCGTATTTTCTCCATCAACATGTGTACACACACACACACAGGTGTATTTGTTTGTTGGTTGAATTATCATCTTACCTGAGATTCTGTGCTCGTTGTAGGGCATCGCTGCGGCTGGATATAGTTCAAAAGAACGCTTCACTGTGGGCCAGGCCTGTAAATTGATTTTTATTAGAAATTTTTTTAAATTCTTATATTGTTTATTAGTTATCAGCACTTGTTTTTATATTAGGTTTTATGCTATTTTTGATACAAAAAGGAGCATGGCAAAACATGACTTAAAGTGTAAAACAAAAATAGCAAATGGTGGGGTCCTTTGAGTGGCTGTTTTGACGGCTGCTGTCATTCAGGCGATACAAAAGATATGCAATGAAAAACAACCACAAATGTTGTTCACAAAAGCCAAAGCCAAATGCGATAAAATCAGCAGGTTGCCAAGCTAATAACAGCTTTTCAGTATTCAACAACAAAAAAAACTAAGTTGCGCTTTGTAGTTGAGTCATAGCAAACAGCAGGCTGCCTCTTATTGACTATGTGGCAAGTTAAATGGACCATGGTCAGCGTCTTCAAATAGTAGGGTATTTACACAATCGCACTTTAAGCTCAATGCAGCTGCCAAACAATTGCTCCTTTAATTAAACTTTCTGCCAATATGTGGCCAATTCAATAACCACACACGACACAAACAATTTGCAGCTGTTGAGTGCTTATGCTTCTTGAATTTTAAACATTTTCCAATTTGTGCTTAAAAGACAAACTTTATAAATAGCCACAAGCAGCAGCTCTGTCTAAAAATCTTCTGCTTAATTTGGGTCAAAACTCAAATCATCTATTCCGCTGGGAAAAACTTTGGCAGCATTTGAAAAAACAAATTTTTTTCTTTTTTTATACTCTTGTGAGGGTATTATAAATTTATCGTGGATTGTGTAACGTATTAAAATTATTATAAAAAGCTCCATAAAGTATAGTTTATTAAAGGATCTATAGCTAAGTTGTTGTGCCCATGTTTGTCTGTCTCTCTCTTAGGATTTAATCTGTAAAAAATAAATTATTTATTACTTTTATAGAGAACTTTTTACAGATTTCCAGATTTGCAGACACCTATTTTACTTTACAAGTGTATTTAATCCTTGGTTATAGAGAGCTGTAAACTGTTTTCTTTTTTGATTGATTAGAGGTTAATATTTAGCGCTAGGCGTTAATTGAAATTGTTTAGCCTGCCCGCAGCCATTAAAATATTCGGTCTAAAGCAAAATAATTGTATTTGCGGCTAAACTTGGATAATTGTTTGCGCAACACTTCAAAAGGCCAACACGATTTTGTCCTTTAACAAGCTAGGCCAGCAAAGGACGACAAAGCGCCTTATGCTTATGAAACTGTCAATTAGTGACGGATTTGCAGGACGAACTTTAAGCTGCGACATAGACCAAACGAGTGACGTCATCAATCCTTGACGCACATAGTATTAGGCATTGAAAAGTCAATCGTCAGGCAGTTGAACAATTTACAGAATTCGTCAGTTCTGATGACAGCTAGTAAATAAGTTAAAAACATGATCCCTTTGAACACACTTGACGCAAGTTCATTTGCATAATATTATTGTCACTGGCTGGGATTCGGTATACTCCCACAATAAAAAACTACAGTTACAGGACTACAGCTGCCAGGATGCTATTGTGATTGTTGAAGGCTTTTTAAAAGTTCTTTGCGTTGGCAGCAGCTGGTCAGAGTTATTATTGGTTGTCAACGTCACAAATATCTACATACTAGTTATGTATGTACATACATGTGTACATTTGTACATCTGCCACGAGAGCACAATAAAAGTTATTCCCTTTATTGCCGTTCGCTTTAAAAATGATTTTTGATTTATTCGCAGAGTTGTTGAAGCTTCGCAATCCACATGCATATATTAATGACTTTGTCATGCATATGAAATCCATTTAGAATAATTCATTGGCACTTTAAAAGCATTTCTGTCTTGTCATAAATTCCCGAACTCTTGAAAATCAGCGCCTGCTTTTTGGCCTAACTTTCTGATTTGTATTCGCGTATTTTAATTGGGCAAAAATATGCATGTCATGTAGTCAAATTCAGGTCTCGAAGGGCTGCTGCCGCATCAGAAGGCCCTTAGTATCATGAATTAATTAAAATGTCTTTAAAATAGCAGCAAAAGCAACAGCATTAAATAGTTAACACCTACTCGAACTGGAAACCAAGCGGAAATTCATTGAAGGTATTCCGCAAATATTTACTTTTACACCGGAACAACGAAGGATTTTCGCGATTTTCCCGCTTTTGTGTGAGTTTTTCCAAATATTTACTTTACTTCCTAATACGTGGTACTTATTGTAGTCGAAGTAATATATCATAAGTTAATCATGAGACAGCTGCTCGAGTTTCCAAAAATATTTAAATATTGAATATAAGCTGCTGCCCAGCAGCAACAGGCGGATGTCCTTATTGCTATAAAGCAATTTTTATTTTATTTTTGGCATTTTAAGGCTCATCAAATATTAAGAGAAAATGTTGTTTACTTTTGCAGGGCGGGGTAACAAGAGTGATGCATTGCCAATATGCAAATTAATACGCTGCTGTTGTCTATAAAGGATTGTTTTAAACAAAAGCTTCGGCATAAATATGCGCATAATATGGGTGATATTACTTTGCTCTTTTACTACCTATATAACTTTAATATTGTTTAAAATTCAATAATAAATATCATATATGTTACTCGTAAATTAAAATAATATTACTCATTTAATTAAGCTTAAAATTAATTATTTAATTCAAGTTAATTACACCGAAAAGTCATTATTACAATATTAAACTGTAACTCTCATTTCTGTCTGCGATTGTCAGCTTTCATTGAAATTGAAAAGTTTGCTTAAAAGCGCATTAAATTTTAATTTGATTACGCATTCGCCTCATTGGCCAAATGTGCTATTGGCTTAGGGTGCTATTGCTGGCGGGTATAGCATAAAATATATGTATAATTATATTACGGGAAAAGCAAACTGCAGTTCGGTTGCGCCACAAAGTGGCCAACAACTCTTCAAACGCAATCAAATGCAACTGAAGCCCAAATGCAAAGTTGTTATGCAGGATATATGTTAAAGGAACTAATTAGCTAAAAGGGCACTTGTAAAAATACTCATTTTGAAATTGTCACCACACAAGCAGCTTCATTTACTTTTATGTCATGTCACTGCGATGACACGCAGTCAAATGACTTGTCGTGTGGCCCATCATAACTTTCAGAGTACTTCCCGTAGTGTTTTTAGTGGCAAAATCTATTACTTTGCCGGAAATTAGTTGCACATATAAGCAAGCCACAGGCCCTATTTCTTGACGCAATTTATTACACATATTGCAGCGGCGGGTTTTATGCAAAATACGTCATATTTCATAGGGTCTTCGGGTTTTTGGCATAAATTTTGCGTCGGGAAAATGTAACCGGCTGCTCCAACATAAGACTAAGATATTGAATATATTGGATCTTAGGACAGCCTCTTATTGGACTCGGTCGCAGCTGACAAATTTGTGCGATTAAAAGTTTGAGCCCGGACAAAAAATTGTGAAATACTTTAATAAACTTTGCCATGAAGCGCATGATATATAAGCGGTAATTAACAAACTTTCTGTGCATTAAAACAAATGACAATCACAAAATCGCCTTATGCGGGTCAATCCAGGTGTATAAATGTTGCTACAAATGTTGTTTACCAATTAGAGCTGTAGCTGTACATCAAGTTGGAACAGTTTATGAATTGCAACATTTTATTTTAATTGGATAACTTCAGATATGTGCTTAAGAGTGAAATACGATGCTGCAACAGACAGAGTCAGAATCAGTTGGGAATAGCATTAAAAAAGGCCAAGACCCTTTTGTGGCTTAAATGGTCGTCAAGTGCCAAAGTGTTGCCAATGCTGTTAACATGCGGCATTAAGCGCGCATCAAGTGCATTTAGTCCTGGCAGCAGTTCAGGACAATCTCCAGCTGGCTGGCCAAGTGAGTGACCAGCTTGACTATGTTACAATAGCAAGGATCAAGGACAATTGCATTGCTTTGGGGTGGCCAGTGCCGCAATGAATAGATGTCGTTTGCAGTGCTTCCAAGCGAACCTCTCCCGGCTTTTTCCTGTTGCCAGTTTGATGGTTTTTCACACTTTTTCTCACACGTTCAATAGCCCCATTGGCATGTTCCACTTGCTTTTACACTATTAAATTGCAGCTACGAAAATTTACATTTTTCTTGTCTGTTGATACAAACGGCAGATGTTTACTCGAAGACGAGTGGGTTTCTATTCGTATCAATGAATATATTGTTATTTTAGTAGCAGGCAATAGGAGAATGTCGCAGCTAAGCAAATATATCATAGAAGTTGATATTATTGATAGAATAACTGTCAGAGGTGTAGCCAATTTTCAATGCGTTGAATGAACTCCCACTGAATATACCTTCTGGTCGTCTCAATGAGATGCTTCATTCATTCTTAATAATAATTTAAACTAACAGTGCTTCGTTTGCTTGTACTACAATAGATAGCAATATGATTTCGTGACTCATTAAAATTCAATGTTTATTGTACTCTATTACAGTAATTGCTTCAAAATTAGAATTTCTTGGTTCTGTAAGCAATTCTGAATTTTGGATAACCTATATTAAAATAAATCAATTCTTATTTACATCAGAATGTTTCCCAATATATTAGAACTTAATACTATAGTGTCAAAAAGTCTGTTATTTTTCGGTTTCCTTTTTTCTATAATATCTATGTGTATATTTGTTTTTATGTGACATTTAACAATTTATTTGCAGTAATTGGTTAAATAATCATTTAAAAATTTGTCGGTTGAATATATAAAAATTTCATCAATATTTCAAGCAGTTTTCAATACTACATTTTTATCAGCTATAAAGAAACGAACTTTTTTTGCAATATTTAAACAAAACCAATTTGTTTATTTTAAAATTTATAATTGAATATACACAACATTAGGCATTTAAAATAAAATGTCAGAAGTTAACGAAATATTTTTTTAATAAAGAAAAAATCTATATAAAAACTTAGTTTTAATATCAAATCGTTCTCTGATTTTTAAATTCTGGTTGTAATAACTGAAATATTCAATATCATGAAAGTCCTACTGAAATCAATCAGCAATTTCCAGCTGTAATCGACCAATTAATATTAATTTTAATTTATAAAAGGTAGTTTATATTAGAATATGTTTGTTTGACAAATATAAGGCTTATTAAAACATTAATTCAATTAATCAATCAATCTGCGTCCTTAAAAATGAGCTTAAAATCTTGAATAATAAACAAGTTACTTATAATCGCAAATTAATATTCATTAAGCTTCTTTCAAAGGTCAAATAAATATCTTAATTTATATGAATAACATAACGGACAGAAATTAATAAATTGCAGCTGCTGCCTTGCCAAAAATAGCCACATTAACGATGACAACGCTATTGTAATAAAACATAAAATTGATTTCCAAACAAATGATACTGATATTCGAGTCGGAGTACTCTAATTTCGCACACGCTTAACTTGTTCTTATAATTTGAGCCTAATGAAAGCAATCTGTTCTCATAGGAAATCCAAGAAAAGCCAAAAAAAAGTCAAAGGTTTCAGAAACTTTGCTCATAAAAACCACAGCGCCTAGGCTCATCAATCGTCCTGGAACAAATCCCTGACAGAGTCACAACGTCACAAATTAATTCAAGCCAAGAAACAAAAGTTAACCCAACTTGTTGATCGAAATCGAATTACAAACGCGTTAGCTGTACGCCTCCTGCTACCAAATTCAATATTCCCGCTTCCGTCGCACTCACCTGAACGCCCAGCACAATCATGGATAAGGAGAGATAAACCACGAGCTTCATTCCGGCGGTGTTTGCGTCTGCTTCTGCACTAAACTTGGGCGTGAAATTGCCAATTGACGCGGTTTCACTCTGAGCTCTAATCTGGCTGCTGGTTTTTCAATTAACCGACGGTCCCAAAATATAATTTGGTTTATGTGGGCGCCCCAAAAATTTAAAACGTAGAGCTTGAGCTGTGTCCGGTTTTATATTAGATTTGATGGCACGCCTGCCTGACCACGTAACTAATCTGATTAAAAGGATTAGCGGCGGAAAAAAACGCAACCAATAATTTTTTATCAGAGTTTAGAATAAACGATAAATGGACGAGTGTACACGTAAGTCGCACTTAGACTAAAACTGAACGCGTTTTGAATGGCACAAAAACCGTTACTCGCAAGGATACTCAGCGAATTGCAATGCGCGATTTCCGTTTGTTGGCCACGAGACGTCGACGCTGCCGCACGACGACAGAATGTTAGTCCTTATCAGCGGCGCATTTCCTTTTATAGTCCTGCTTCGTATCGCATACACACCCCCACCCAACTTCGCCGGCTTCGTCCTTCTACTACTCCCGTTGTCGGCTTCGTTGTCGTTTCTATTTCATGCAGTGTGCAAAATATTTATGTTTGGCATTGGAAAGTCTTAAACTTGTGTAAGTTTTTATCAATTTTATTTTATGTTTAAAAATTTCGGTTCAGTTTTTTTCTTCTAATATATTTATTTTTATAAATATTTTATAATTTATTTGCCGTCTTGCACTTTGTAGGTTTTCATTTGAAAAGTTTGCCGCTAAAGCGAAACTCACCACACCAAAAGCTTGAGTTAAAGTTGCGCTGAGCTTTAAACGGAACTGACCACTTGTTATACCAAAGCTACAGAGCGCCATTTTGAATGAATAAAAGCTAAATTTAAATCTATTTTATTCAAAAACTAAAAAACAAAAATTAATTAAAAAAACTTTAATCTTTATTTGTTAAAACATTTTCGCAGCCCAAATGGTCATATTTCTAGCTTTTTGATTGTCTATATAAGACTAGAGGTGGGCGGAAAATTTAAAATACATAGTTGCCCTTATCTCAACTAGTCCGGAATTACGGAAACTCAATCTCTATTTAAGACTTATGTCGAGAGAAGGTGCAACTGCCACAGGAATTGGCACATTGCGTGGCTGACTCAAGTCGCCACGATCATAGTAGCCGCCCAAATGCTCGCCAGGCACATGGTACAGTCCATAGTGTAGTCCATTATTGGCCACCTGTCAGAAAACAAAATACTCTAAGCTCATTAAAAAGAATTTTTAAAACGAAAATCCTACAAAAACTAACCCGCTTCAATCCGTTTATTGAGGCCAAAAGTAACGCCATTTTGGCCAACAACAATGCCTTGCCGCTGACTATGGATAACATTTGGAAGCCCATTGGTACAAGGACAGCGCCCAGAGCCGTAACGCCAAACATCATTGTAATAATCATGTTGAAACGATGTCGACGCAGTCGAGCACTGCCCGGCGAGTTCGTCTGACCTTTTGGCGCATCTTAAATGTGGTGTATGAATTTTAAAATTTGGAGAGAATTGCAATAAATTTATTGGGGTATAACTTACCATTGTTCAGATAGCGATCAGTTAACTTAGCCAGATTTATTTGCAACGTGTGCGTGGTAAGTCCTTTGGCCAAGCTCATGGCCAGCTGATCAAACCAAGTCAAATGCTTAAGATCCTTACGATCATCAGCAGTTTGCCGCGCTTGACCGTTTGTCTCATTTGGAGCAGCCATTAGACGTATTCCCTCATATAGTGGTATCACTTTAGCCGCCATGATATTCTCAAAGATTTGCAGGCTGCGCGAACGCAAACAGGACCATAGACCCGTATCCGAACGGAAGCAGTCCCGCAACTGATAACGTAGTTGCCTCAATTGTGTTAACCAGGAGATGCGCGTATCCGTTTGAAATGACGATTCATTGGCGGTAACCGAAGCCAGGCTGCCTGCCACAACTGACAGCAGTAGACACATTACAAAGGGGTAAACACATTTCTCAAATCTCACTTGCATTTTGTATTATTCACGTCAATGTCTAAAATGAAACTGCGGCTGCTTGGGCGATGGACTGCAGCTTTTTATGCATCCACAGTTGGCCGCTGAATGGAAACGCATTTTGTTCATTCAACCAGGAATTTAGAGTAAACTCCATTTGCTGAACTAAATTGCTATTTTTCCACTTTGTCTTTTGATTGTCATGGTCAGTCTGCTGTGGGTGTAACTTGGCCTTTGTAGCCTAGTAAACCACTTTGTGATAAAACTGTTGAATTCGAAATTGAATTTATCGACTTGAGTGACCTGGAAACCTCTTGGGTAGATATGACATTAAGTACTCATCGCAATGTGTATTCTAATCGAATGTGTCATTTGACTGTTGACAGTTGCTGTTGGGCATGTTTAAAGCGCTTCATTGGGCTGGCAATGGGACAGTTTAACTTTCCAATCCGAAATTGCAAGAAAAGTTGTGGAAAACCTAGTTGTTTACTTTCCACACACTGCTTTGAAAGTGTATACTCTTTATATAAGATAATACTTATTAAATCAGTAACCAAAAGCAACTTTTAATTTTGTACATAAGTATATTTAATTTTATTCATTTGATTTTATTAGCTAAGAGGTAATTCATTGCATTTTCCTTTATAACTGTTGAACAATTTCTTACTAATATTAAAAAGATTTTACGCTTAAATAGTTCATTGAGTGCAAAAGTTGACGTTCAGTGATTTCTTTGTTTTGTTTTGATATAAACTTTAGACTATGAATGTAGTTAAAAATGTTCACAAAAAATAAAAAGAACAATTACAGTTTCTGTTCTCATTCTATATGTTCGTTTCTTGTGTAGGTTAAAACAGTTGCCTTCAATTGTATGCCATAAATTTCTCTATTAAACTCGCCTATATTAATATGTAAATATTTCAAAATTTTAATTTTCATTTGTTAAGTTTATTACAATGCTTGATGGTAAGGAAAGTTCTATTATTCTAAGATAGACCAGATACATAAAACAGTGTTCAGCTGTGTGTGTTTGTGTATAAATGCGTCATAGCAAAAAATATACATATGACCTGATCTACAACGACATTAACTTTCTGCCTGTATATCTATGGCTACAAACTGTACAACTTTAGAACTAACTGGCGTAGTGCAGGCGATGGCGCCAGTACAATCATGAGCCGGATGTCGTGCTAGTTGCCACAGGTGCAGTGGCACCACGGCCAAAGCGAGGCAGGTACAGGCCAAACTTGGATTCGATGCCAGCAAGCAACGGCACAGCCGTGTTGTAGCCGCCAATGTGATCGGCGTTGGGTTGCGCACTGGTCAGCGATCGGTCTAATGGAATTGATGTTTTGGTACCTTGGGATCCCTTGGGCTGATTGCCACCAAAGTCTACGTAGAACAGACGCTGCAGAAGCTCGTAGGTGACCAGGGTAACACCAAACTGCGGTGATGAACGGCAGACGCGAGCTGAACAAGAGAAAGAGACAAACAAAAATTTAGAAGGAGCGTGGTAAAGGATGACATTCGTACTCACCGGCTGTGCCCTTCCAGAAGGCACGTGGGCCCTCTTCGGCCATTATCTTTTTGGTGGCATCCCAAACGCCCGTGTACGTAGTTTGTCCTGTCCGCGCGGCAACTTGCAGACGTGTCTTGATCACATCTGCAGGCGTAACCAGCGAGGCGGCGGGTACACCGGCTATTGCACCGGCGGCCAACAATGATATTGGACTGTTGTAGCCATCCTTGTCGGCCAACGCCGCCTTGGTGTGCGCATAGGTTGGGAAGTAGATGGCCGAGAAGTTCACATCGCGCAACAGACAAGCCTTGGCGCCCTTATACAGTCCCAGGAAGCCCAACTCGCGAACCACAGATAAGGCACTTATCTTGGAGCCACCGGCGATCTCGCCAGCTACTTGCAGACGGATCTTGACAATTTCCAGAGGATTGGTGAAGATAACCTGCGCAGCACCACCGCAGGCGCCGGCGATTACCTCGCCCCAGACGGGTAAATTACCACGATTGTCGGAAAATTTGTCGCGAACAAAATCGTTGACCGTCAGTTTGATAGCCTTTTCTGGTGCGACACCCATCAGTTGAGGCAAAAGACCTCGGTAAAGGCCCAAAACACCCTCATGACGAACGACCTGAAGAATTTCAATAGACAATGAATTATTTTTGATCATGCTATAAAAACAATCGATTTATTATACCTTTTTGAAGCAATCCCAAGAGTTTCTATATGCGATTTCACCAATCATAGAGCCAGTGCGTTGATTTTGCATACGAGTCTTTACAAGATCAATAGGATATACCACCGTTGCGCCCGTAGCTAAAAAATCATTAAAAATAATTCAAAGATAATAAAATTAAGATCTTAAACTACTTACCGCCCGCAAAAGAAGCTAGGGTAAAGCGATAAGTGGCCTCCAGGACTTGAGTTAGGGCGGATCGATCGCTAGGACTGTCGACCGCTTTGATCTCGGCCAGACGGTGAGTGATATGTTTTGTATAATGCTCGGGTGCAATGTTGCTCAGGTCACTGTAGTCGATGCGTCTATTGGGATAAAAGGATTTTGGATGGTTAGTTAAAATAAAATAGAAAATGTTAACACATGTAACTAACTAAAACAAACACACACCGAAGGGGTGATGCATGGTGAAAGGGTGTTAATTTTTTAAGGGAATAGGAATACCATGCCCAAATAATATATACATATGTACTTTCAGGGACAACTACACTTGCCTACTTGAAGAAATCTTTTTGCGTTTCCACCAGCTATTAATTATTATAAATATACTTTTTTTTAACAAATTTGAATTGCATTTTTAATTATATGAGTGCGATATAGAGAGGGAGAGAGAAAGAAAAGATACAAATTGCAACAGTTAATACACACGGAGAGACATTAACCAAAAATGTGAATTTTAATTACTGAGAATGTTGCTGACCAAGTGAATATCCTACAAATGAAATCGTTGTGTGTTGTTGCTGTTGCTTTTTGATGCTGAATACCGCCAAGATCAATGTGCAGTTGAATGCTAGGGAATTATGGGTTTATGGACTCACCCCGGCTGGTTAACAACGCCCGTCAACTGGAACAGAATGTCAATTTCCAACGGAGTAATCTGACTCATAGTCTGTGCCGCATAGAGCAACTGATCCTTGGTAACCATCTCGGTGCGACTGCCCTTGGTGGCATGCAGATACACCTGCTTGATCAGCTCCATGTTGTTGAGCAGCGAGGTAAATGCAATAAAGTACGGAAAGCTCACTTTGTGACCCTCGGTGACCTGTTGAAAATAATGGAATTTAATAAATATAGAATATATAGCTAATTGTATGTGCACTTACCGCCACCAAATTGTCCTTGACGTCGGTGGTGAGTAAATGCCGCTTAACCTTAACAATTATATCCTGAAAATCTAAGGGGGATATGTATCCAGTGCCAGCTGGATCTTTGCTACGGAATGCTTCCATTGCGTGCTCCTCGTGAAAATCGTGCAACAGTTGCGTAAATTCAGCATAGTTGATAAGGCGTTGCTTCTTCTACAAATATACAAATGATTTAATAATAAGGAAGTTTTAAAGGTTTATATTTACTTACCTCTCCAAAGTAGCGTTTTATAAATCTACCATCTAAGCTAAAAGGTATCTTTGAGTGCAGTTCAGTTTTTTGTACAACATCAGCGAAATCAGCTATATATTATAGAAAGAATTCGGATTATTAAGATGAGTAATTTAAACTTATAATTTATTTTATTGTGGGATTACCATATGACACGGTGCCATTGCCCTGGCGATCAAACAGCTGAAAGGCAGTTCTATATAGAGCATCTGGGGCACAGAGTAAACCCTCAAATGCCTGAAACTCCGAGAATGATATGAGGCCATCCTTGCTCGTGTCCGCAATGCCGGCCAACAAACGCACCGATTCCTGGAAAAAGTTCAATGTTTAACCGGACATTCGACCATAAGCTAATTGATTAAGTTATATATATAAAAAGACTTTATCATTAATCCAAAGTAAACTAAGTGCAAATCGCAGACTTCGGCCTTGGCACACCTGGAAATCAGTACCAGTTTCGCTTAGCCAAACAATTGATAAGAAAGCAATTTAAATTTTGTGACGTTGAAGACGTGCAGCACGAGGTAGCCAAGTGATTACGATTCACCCGAATGATTCTATCGGATAAACGTACAGCAACAGACAATTAAAGGCACTTTCGATACTATCGCTTAGTCACGAGCAAGTTTATTTTAACTATTGATACTATCGTAAATTAATTTAAATTATTGATTTATCTAATTTATCTTACTTTTGGTAGTAATTTTTTCGTTTATAAAAATAAACATTTGTTTTTTTGTGTTATATATTGCGATAGTATCGATATTTAAAACTATTGAATGTCATTCTTACATAGATTTGATTTTTTATGCTGCAGCTGATCAGGTAAACGCTATCTGTTCAATGCTGATAACAACCAACTAAACTAACCCTATACATAACTGTAGTATTCATACTGCTGCTTGTTGTTTTTGTTGTTGTTGTTTATTGTTGTTATTATCAGAATACGTCTGACTGTGACTGCGAATAACCTTGCAATGACCCAACGATGCGCTCCGTTTTCTATGTCACCGGATTGTTTTTCTGTCTGTTCATCTTGTGGATTACTTACATCATTGAAAGCTGTCTCTGCGAACAGGCCAAGGAACTTGCGCACAAAATCCTCACTGGTCATGTAATGATCCCCATCCTTTTGTATTGAGGCATACCTCAGGAAGACTTCACGCAGTTTATCGGTGCTGGCGCGCTTCAATAATGACTGGGACTGCAAAATACAGAGAGAGAGAGAGAGAGAACAAGAGATCGGGTTATTTACATAAATATTCATACACAAACACACACACAGATAGACTCTCTTGAAAACAAAAGCAACACGTGTCATATATAATCACAGCATATGCTCTCTCGCCCAAGCAAAAGATTTTATCTGATTTTGATTCTGATTCATTCAACTCACAGTCGCGTTAATTGGCATTTTGTTGAGTTTATTAATTCAACTAGTTTTTGCTTTGGAGCCCAGGTATATACACTGGCATTAATTAGCTCATCAACTTGAACCGAATCAAACAGAACCGAACTGAAGCGCATAGTCCAATCAACTGACTTGCTAAAAATTTGCCCTCGCAGTTCTGTTCTGAGTACTGAAAATTTCAGTTCTCTCATCAAATAAGAGAGCGGTTTGTTTTATCTTTATTTATTTTTTGTGGGGTAAATTTCAGAGTTGATCTCGCGCTTTAAATTTGCGCTCTTTTGTCTGCTTTGCTCTTATTCGCTCAGTTGTTAAGCAATTTTTATGGTTTGTTTGCAAACAATTTTCAATGCGATTGAGAGAGCGAAAAAATATACAAGGGCAGACTATATAAATGCGAAAATACCCTCGAATAGATAGAGTCTAGCTGCTAGACTATTTGTTTATACACAGAGGGAAATATTTCGTTTTTAAATGAAGAATAAACTATTTTATTTTATTATATTGTTGTTAATTAAAATAATAACGAAGGTTTTTTAATTTCTAAAAATTTAATTTACCATAATAAAAAAATAGAATACTCCATTGTTATTTGTTTGTTAAACATATGTACGCATTTAATTCTTAAACGATTTTAGAAGTTAGAAAATAAGGTATTGAAGTTTCTCTAAATAAATTTTTTTTTAAATCCCTTTACAAGAGCATAATTTTGTTTTCAAGAATTAAGAGCATATAAAATTTTATAGATAAACAATATTATCATATTATAAAATGGCCACATAATTTTAATGAAAATATTAAGGACATTTTTGTAATAAGACAAAATATATTAAAATTAAGTGATATTAATCTTTCATAATTTCATAATAAATATTCATATATTCTTTTTTAAACAAATAAATTGTGATGACCAAAATGTTCATAATAATAAAATATGGCGATTCTTCTTGGTATCAAGAAAAGGCGTTCCAAGCCGACCTTTGTCAATGGTCATTATTTATATGAATTATTATTATTATTTATATTAAATTTTATTATTATTAATTAATATTTTTCTCAGTGTATGCACACTCTGACAGAGCTTTGGGTCATTTGCAATTCCGTCAACAAGTTCAATTTCGTTGACAACAGTCGAACACATTTATTAATTAATCCATTGACGTAAGGAGATTATCACGCAATGCAATTGTTATTTTCTCATTATATTATGTTTTTTGAAGAGTGCGAGAGTAGATTGGTTTTGTAAAGACATAAACTTCTCGACACTATAAATTTATTATCAGTAGTAAAAATATGCATTCGCTAATCATTTATCTCGCCCAGCTTATAAATGCATTTTACTAAATTTTTACTTGAAAGCGAACAGAGAACAGGGTATTTTGCAGTCGGGTACATTCTACTGCTTCAATTTTGCCTGGTTTCCAATCGCGTTGCTGGGGGCCTGCAGACAGCTTCACTTGCAATTGCACATATACACAAATACAAGCATTCACCTATTACTTACATGCTTTTCATGCAGGTTTTATTGCAAAAAATAATATAGTACTTGTAAAAATATGAATTCAAAAACAAAACAGAAATACATTTAATTGAGTTCCATATTGATTCCAAAGCTTATCAGCTTGTTTATTGTTTGTGCTGGACGACGGTTGTTGTAATGAGTTGAGCTACGAGTTAAAATTAAATCTGGATAATGATTAAATCAGACTACTTAAAATGATGAATTTATATTATGTAAGATTGCATTCAATTTGTAATTTATTGTATAATAATACAGGTTTATGTATTTATCTACTTATGTGTGCCGACCACTTATTTTAGCCTAAATTGCGGTTGAAAATCAATTTTGAATTAAGAAAATGGAGAATAAAATATGGAGAAAATAAAATAAAAAAAAAATTTGAGAGAATAATTAAAAAATTCAAGAAATAAAATTAAAATGCTTTATAATTTCTTCTTTTATATTATTAAAAAATTCAAGAAATAAAATTAAAGTGCTTTATATTTTCTTCTTTTATACAGCTTGCAATTGTCTAAATTGTAAAAATTAAAGAAAATTATGAACATAATCAAAAAGAAGAGTTCAGTACTTGAATAATCAAGGAGAACCAGTTTACATTTGTTATGCCAAGCATAAACTCAACCTGTAACTGCACATTGAACTTGAAATCTAACAAATATTCCCAGATGCATGGTTTCTGGTTTTCATTCAGGGCCAAAAGGCGGAAAATATTACTCATACGCCGTGTAGGACTGCAGGTAACATCATTTGTATTACAAACAATAAAAGTTTTGTTAAAACTTATAATGAGGTCGTTTGTCTGCTAGGTTCTGTCTGTTGCTTTGCCCAGTCAAAGGTCGCTGTCAGCCATGGGTAGAGGCTGTACGGTACGGGTCTCCGGGTCAGGTCAACTGCAGCAAACGTCACGTGCTGCTGTCTTTGTTCATATTTGTGTGTCTATGCAAATATCGTGCACCTGACAACCAACAAACACTGCAAAGTTTCGAAATGTCTGCCAAGGTCAGAATTGCTGTTCATTATCGCCATTGCCATTGCGCATTTGTGACAAGCGGGAAGCTCGTGCCACAGCAAACTGAAGTCATGCAACAGTAGCTGGGGCAGAAATAACAAATATAGCAAATATTTATTTCACTTGAATTGAACCATATTGAATAAATTATCTTGACAAACTTTAAGTCAAAATTAATGTGAACTTTGACGTGATTTTTGCTAGCTTACATTCAATTTATTAATTATAGTTACACATTTGTAATTACAGACACATTTTCTAATGTAATAACGAGCCTATTTCAGGCAGCTAAGTATATATTATAGCTCAAGTGGAAAAGCGCCAAGATGAGTACAAATTGCGGATTACGTATACGCAGGGGCGTTCAGTCGGCTAATTGACGTTAGCGCAAGTATAAATAAAAACAACTGAGAACGAAAGAGTGCGAAATAGAGAGGCTGTTAAGGAGAGAAAAGTTAACTGAGAGCTGCATCTTGTTAAACATACTTAAGTCTATGATATTCAGTTTACAGATGTTAAAGATCCGTTGTTTAAATGAATGAAATTGCATTTTGCGGCTATTGTGGCATGAGAGAAAAAAACAACAAATTACAGTTTCCAGTGAAAACAGAGATATATATGTTTGAGATAATGTAGCTTTTGTATGAAGGTGATTTTGTTGTTGTTTGACATTAGAATGGAAACTGAGGGACGACCGTCAAAAACATATGATGCGTTGTCGAGCTTTTTATATAGATCGTAGACGAGTGTTATTTTTTTTTCTATTCTTAATTTGTTGTCTCTTTTTTATATATACACATAATACTTATGTGTATAAGTTTAAACAATGACAAGTTGTCGCTTTTGTTTATTTAAGCTTTTCATTTAAAAACATAATTATTATTATTTTCAAATATTAAGTGTTGATATTTAAGATGTGGTTAAAATATTTGAAACTTTTAATTACTGAATATGGTTCAAAGGCTACGAGCATTCTAATGCTATTCTAAATTAATCTAATCATTTCAGTTTTTATTTAGATTTCAAATTTCTTAACAACAACAACAAAAATGCAAATTAATTTAGCTTTTAATTGATTAGAACTATATATTAGTTAACTTCCTTTATGTGTTGTTGTTCTCGTTTAAAATTTATCTATTAAAGTTTGATAAAACAAATATATAAAAATATATCTATTGGTATAAAGAATTTATTTTTTTAAAAACTTTGACTTTAGATTGTCTTATTAGATTTCAACCAGACTAAATTAATTTCCAGAAATGGAAAAAATGTATGAAAGTAATCGCAAACAAATCTTTTATTTTGTAGTAAAATATACACTTTATGAAATAATATATAAAAATATTTCAGAGTTGATAACGATTTATATTTACTGTCAGATGTTTAGCACATGTAACTTAAGAAAAACATTGTATTAACTGTGATATTATACAATATCAAAAGTATTGCTATTACGTATTATATTACCTCTTCCATTTTACAATTTAATGAACACAAACAGTAAAGTCTATAAACTTGATACACTTGAGATTATGCGAAAATTCGAATATTATTGTTCGTTATAGTTTTACATTTGTTTTTGGAATTTCTTGGATAACGTTTAGTTAAGCTTATTTTGCAAACTGTTTTTGTTTATGCCGCCCGCTCAACTGACCAACTGTTGCCGCGATTGCAAAGCTAATGCTGATATTGGCAATGGGATTCCAGGCCCAACGATTTATATTAATTGTCCGCCTTCGCACAGCGTTCGTTGACGACTACTCTCGTATATATATAAATATATATATATATATTTGTATAATATATATTTCAATGGGTTATATGAAAATTTATTTGAATATTATCTATGCGAATGCGCGAATCGCGATTCTTTTTTGCTACTGAGTCGTGCGTTTGCGACGCGTCACTTTTCTGTTCTGAATCAAAATCTGAGGCGCTGGCAAAAAGCTTTTCCCAGTAATATTCTGCCCCAGCAGCAACTGCGACTGCGACGCAGACAGCGGCAGAGACGTTGGCAGCAGCAGCTGACTGCGATTACATTTTTAATATGCATTTGTGTTGTTTTTTTATTTTTATTGTTTTTGTTTTTATTTTTTGGGGTGTTCTGTGCGTCATCTTAAAAAATGCAAATGCTATTTGAATTTAACTTTGTTTGTGTAATTGAGTGCATTTTATGAGCTACAACAACAGTTAGTGTGTGGGTGAAAACTTAACATTTTGTTTACTTAAAGAGTTTACAATTTTACAAAGCAAACAACTGTGTTGTGTTTGTGTGTGTGTCATAGAACAACAACCACTTGTGGAGCATATGCAAAAAAAAAAAAAAAGAAACACATGCATAAAGTGTAAACAGGAAGTGCAGTTTGTTGCAAAATTCTAAAGCTTTCCTGGGTGCAATATTACAAGCAAATTTAAAGCTCCACAAAACTGAATAATTTCTAGATTTGGAAAAATTACATTTATTCAGAAGAAACATTGACAAATTGACAAGAATTTTACTTTGCAGTCAGAAATATGTTTTATATCTATAAATATGCAGAAATTCAGACATTATTGTGTGTTCAATTTTAAAGGACAAGGCTACGCAATATTGAAAAGTGCTAGTGAAATAAATATGCGTCACAACAAAGAAAAGATAGAAAGCAAAAGTATTGCAGAATAAACTATAAATAATTATATACAGTGCACGCCCGAAATGGCGAATATCTGGTGTTATTAAATGGAAAGAATTTCTGCACTATTCAATTGAAAAACGGAATTTCTTGGAATGTCAATTATGTAAACTAAATATTTAAAAATAAATGAAACTGTTAATTGTTAAAAGCTTTTAAAATAAATAAATCAAATTGAACAACGGTATTATTTGTTAAAAATGCATAAATATATCAAATTTACAATTGGATTTTCAAATAAATTTTTAAAATTAACTACATCGTTTATGTGAAAGATAATAATACCCTCGAGAAATTTCACATATTTAAATTTAATAAAAATAAACATTTTACTTGATTAATTAACCGTTTTCCACAGGTATACAAATATTAAATTCTACAATTCTTTCGGAGTCGTATGCCATATGCATATAAAGATATTTTTATATAAAAATTATTTTATAAAGTTTTTGGTCAATATTTGTTCAATCTTAAGATTTCACTCTTTGGAGCGTGCACTGTAGTTTACTGTAAATACTAACATATATAGTTCATAGCTAAAGTTTACAGCACGTGCAAAAAACTTTGAGCAAGAAATGAGCTAATGACAACGTTGAGTATACGCCGTATCGGCCGGCCGGGCTCACGCACGTGAATGGCGCATGGTTGTTATAAAAATAGCAGCAAATATGGATGAGAAAAGAGCAACGCAGAGAATGGAATATAATATAATAAGTAAATATGTACGTATGTACATATATCTACACATATCGCAGAGTAGAAACAGCGCCAGAGGGTTGGCAATTTTGGGGCGTGCTAACAAGGAGTAAAATTGTGTCTTGGGAGGGGTAAACTAAATGCAATTTAATAAATTAAATGAAAAGCAATTACGTTTGAGGTGCACGGAACAGAACTGTAATATCAAGGGCCAACAGACATTGCTATCAAGGTTGGCAAAATGTCAAATTGCCAACGTGGAACTGCAAACAGCTGATTGTGTCAGCTGTCTGTCGACTTTATCGTGTCCTTTACATGGCCAGACATTTCAGTTAGACATTCGTCCTGTAAGCGCACTCAACGAAGAATTTCCGTTTCCTTGATGGCTATAAAAAGCCTAGAATGTTAATACGTTTGGTTTTATGGATTACAGGTGAATTTTGTTGGTGTTAAGAGTTGTGGCTTCAACTCAAGAGTTAAATCTAAGCAAAGTGTTGCTGATAAGCACTATTTATGAAATAAACCATTTTGGCTGATTAAAGTGCGTTTATCAGTTTTTATCTGATAATGTGGATGGGTAATTAACACACATATGTCTTCTCCCATCCTATAGTCTCTATACGCCTTACAAATGTGTGATAGATGTAGGGTATAAAGCGGAAGGTATATTCTACAAATAAAAAATATTTTTTTCAAAATTTTTTGAGATAATCCTTTAACACTTGTAAAAAAAAGTTAAATCTACAATAATATAAAAATAACTTATAAAAAATGTTCTATAAGCTGAGTAAAGATTTTTATAAATAAGTTAATATTTTCACAAGATTAAGAAATTTTTACAAAACATATCTATGGTCTTATAAGTAATTTAAAATTAGGTTTTCTTCTATATAAAGTAGTAGGCATTGTATCTACAATTATATAAAAAAAAAACTTTGACAAAATCATATCTTGTCAAGTCGTCTATAAACACAAAACAAATTCTAAAATCGACTGTCTGCAGTTCATAAAGACAAATCGAAAAATTTCACATCGAATCTGACTAGAAAGCAGGGTATGTTCTAATCACAATAATTGTGCAGCATTTGAGCCACTTTAGGGACTCATGGCTCTAAGCTTTTAATCAGCTTTGGCCTCCTGTCTATACATGTGTGTGATAATTAAAATCATAAATTTTAACACATATCTCATGACTTACTTCTTGACATCGAACGCTTCTCAGTGCTTTTATCCGATTAATTGGATTCAGGTCGAGAATTGGCATTATATCAAAAACTGGAGTTGAATTTAGGGTGGCGATGCCAAGCAGCAGGGCCGGTGACCGAGAGCAAAACAAATTTAACAAAAACAACTGATACTTATTATATTTTTATAATACTTTGAATATATTTTATTTTTTGCGGCACTTTCGCTTTTGAAATTTAAATCAAGGGCTATGGCCACACGGCAGCAGCAATTCGTCGAGGGGGCCACCCTTTCCCTTAGCTGGTGTTATTTGGGTGGTTAGGTTAAATTGTTGGATTTGCTGCGTGCCGTTTTCTTTTTATCGATTATTTATCACACCACAAATATAACAAGTATTTATTGTGGCATTTAATTAAAATATATATTCTGCGTTTTGTGCGGTTGTGCTTTGCGTGTCCTTTATGCACCGAGAAGACCGTACGAGTCGAGAACACATGCCAAACTGTGGGCTGTGGGCGGGAAATGTAATCGAAGGGCACAAATGTAAATAGGAAAATTTTAACAGAGATATAACAGAACAGGAAGCGTAACAGCGTATTAACATACAATTTGAATTGACCCGCGAAAGGTCAGGCAATATTTTGGGCACTGCATGTGTATTGTCGTTTCGCGATTTTCTAAAAATATATTTATAAAACAGTTAAAATCATTAAAATTAATTACATTTTTATTCAATTTAGCAATAAAGTAAGCATACATAACGCGATTACCATTAACTGGCATAGTTTTAACAATAGTTGTAGATAAATATCAGTATAGTTTTCAAAGGTTTTGCTTTAGCTGTGTAAGTTACGGTGTACTATAGTTCATTGCCAGACATAATAAATACAATCATACATATAAATAGTTTTTAACACAAATGTAAGCCACCGTTGTAAATCACATGAATCTATTTAATAATGCGAACCACATAAAAGACGAATAAACGCATTTTTAACTAAAAGCTTAATAAATGTCACTGTGCAGCCTTCTCTAATAGATTTTAAATCCCTTCGATGTTTTGCTTGCAAAAATACAACTATCTATTCGTACTTGTTCTCTTTAGGTATCGCTACAATCAATTTTGAGGTTCCATGTATTCTATCTGTGCTTCTTGAATTTCTAAAATCGTAAATGCTTGCGCCATCTAAACAAAATATTTATAGCTTCACAAAAAATTTTAACTGCAAGCGTTTGAACTATTGCTATTGTTGCTGTTCCATTGAGTTAGTTTTGTATATACTAGCATTTGATAAATTCACTGCTTTTGCATCCAGAGGGCTCACTAACTATGTGTTTTTAATGCTGCTGTTAGTTGGTAAGTTTTGGCTGCAGCTTTAAACTAAAATTTCAACATACTATCTGCGTAGATCAATGACTTTAATCCCGGCTTGGGCATCCATTTTGATGTGCTGCGCATCCATGAACAGCGGCGGATCATTGGGATGCGGATGAAATCCGGTTTGTCGGCACTGGGCAATGTAGTCCAGACCATAATGAGGCGTAAGTATAAAGAAACCAGTTCTAAAAATAAATTATATAGACTGCTTGTAATCTTGATCATTAGTGTAACCCACAAATAACTCACGTATTGTACTTTGGCGCACACACGATGGCGATTGCCTCGGGCATCATCATCTGATAGGAGCAGTGCGTATGCAAGTCAACGGAGGACAGGAAAGCAGTTTGAGTAGGATGTGTCTGTAGCGTGGCAAATAAATGAAGATTAAGTAGTTAGCGGCATTACTTAACAGCTTAATACCACTTACATGTATCCAGCCAAGTGTAATGAGCTGCATCTGATCCTGCACGTCAAAAATTTGCTCCTCGTGCATTGTGTTGCAACTATCTGGCGTGCCCTGTTGCTGCGGCGTAATAATATGCGTGATGTACAGCTGATTGTGAGCTAAATGGCCAGCCAGCACGCCGCAAGTCTCAATATTTTTGGAGGTGTTGGCGTGCGCCAACTTTAGAAACACTTCCATGGTGTCGCCAGGCACGTTGACGGTGCGCAACGAGCCCGCCAGCAGCGAATCTGTGCGGCTATATTGCGGCTTCTGATTGCGATCAAAGGATGGCTTCGAGGACGCGCTAACAGGAGAATATATAAGCGAAAGCTGCATAAATAAATATATAAACATATACTTACTTGGATGACCTATCAGCGGCAGCATCGGCTACAGGTAGCAGCAGACCAGAATTGGGCAGATTGGTGCGATTGGTGCTTGTAGGGAAATCATTTGGATATACCACTTGATCGAGCAGACCCAGATCTGGCGCCGATGGCTGTTTACCAGGATCCATTTGAACATGCAAATTGGCGGGAATAAGCGAGGGCAGACCGCCTGCACCCTCCGCCTTTCTCTTGGCTTTTTCTCTCTGCTGTTGACGCTCGGCTTCCTGTTCTCGCATTCGTTCCGCCTCCTTATTGGCCAGAAATTGTTCATACTCACGTTTATATTGTGCTAGCAGCTTGCCACGTAGCTTTTCTGCCGTGGGCATGATCTCGTCTTTGATGCTTTTATTTATAGCTTTTACCTCGGCCTTGACACTGGAGTAATTTGGATGCTGGCGTATCTTCTCAATGAACAGTGTCATGTAGCGCATGTACAGTATGAAGGCATTTTCATGGTTACCCTCGTTAAGATACACGTTGGCCATGCGCAGCATCTCGGTGCCGGAGCGATAGTAGCTGAAAGAGCGAATAATTTATTTGCCATAAATAAGCTAGGCACACAAAGTCGCTGTTGTTGGCCTCCAGCAGCCAAAGGACCCACAAAAAGCCACCCATACACATAGACATCGTGTATATAATGCCAATAAGAATATCCTTCAAAGGCAAATACGCGTGCAAGGTCTTTTCTTGGCAAGTGGGCGGTGACATTGAAGTGGGCGTTCCACTTGTCGCCACAGCTTTGCAGCTATATATTTGAACTTACCGTGTTACTGGCATATTCTTGTCCACCTCGATGAGATTGCCATAGTGCGACAGGTGCTTCATACGCTCCTGCGGCTCCACAATGCCCATATTCATGTTGTTCACGGCCTTCGACATTTTCGCCACCTGCTGCTGTTCCCTTCCGCTTTCTTTGGTGTTAGTGTTCGCTTTTCACTGTTTGTCCCGACTTTTCTTTTCATCTGCAGACTTGCCTTGACCAAGGATTAGGATGGTCGCTGTCTTGGTTATTTTGTAACAATTGTAAACGAATTACTCATTACGCCAGGTGTTGGTGGTGGCGTCTTCTGAAAACTGAAAGCAGCTGTTCTTTGGAATTCAGCAGCTGTTAACTGTTATAATATCGATAGCTAAATACTATCGATAAGATTCCCACATCGAAACTGTTAACGCAAATTTGAGTCAATTGTTAGAATTTCAAATGCAATTTCAATTTAAAACTGTGACAAGAGCAATATTTGTGTTTTTTTGTTTGTTTGATTTATGAACTTATTTATTTCTATAGTTCTTTTTTAATGTTAAGTGTGAGTGCAAAGTCTGTACACATGTTAGTTGTATGAGTGTATGTTATTAATCCTTATCGCGGCAAAAAGTTGGCTAATCTTCATTGAACACAGTTAATAGTTATCAGGTTTTATTTTTAAAGACCCCACTTGAACAAACTTTGACTACTGCTTCTATTCTGCACTATTCCCATTCAGTTTTAGCGCCTGAATGCGACTTGAAGTGTGAAAAGCTGAAAGCACGAGTTTGGGCAATATCAGAGGTAAGGAAGAATTTAAAAAGACGCAAGGAATATATTTTAAATTAAACTAGAATTAGAAGGATTAAATCAAAGGGAAGACTTGGTTTTGTTAGTAAATAAAATTAAAATTATAAAACTCAATTGTGCATGTGTATTTATAGCTTTAAATGTTTTTTATAAAAAGAATTTGCACTTTAGATTAAAAGATTTCATTCACATTGTTTTCCAAGTGCTAATATATAAGCTAGTTTAATCTGCTGCCTCTGATCTGCAACAACTATCAGAGCGATATGATAAGCTATCAATGGGTTATTTTAAAGCAAGAAAATATGATGGCAAATAATGTTAGCAATAATATTAGGGACAAAGTCAAACAATAAATCTCGCAAGGCCTTCGATTATACCAAAAAGAGAGACAAAGGGCCAGAGCTCAGCAACTGATCAACTGTTGCTGAAACTGAAACCAAACAAAAGCCCCACACGCTCAAATAAATGCCCGCATAATGGACACAATGGACAACAGACGGACTGAGGTTCATACTGTAGATCCATTGAGCTATAGAGCGCTGTGATAATGCACAGCAATTGAACAAATGACTGCATGACAAGTTGAGCGCTTGAACAGTTGCCGAATGACTAAGTGAGCGCTGGATGGCGATCGGTGCAAAGAAAATAAAAATCAAAAAAAAAAATACAATTTAAAAAACAAACAAAGTCAGGCCAGTACAAACAGCGTCCAGAGCTTGTGAGAGGCACTGTGAGAGCCCGTTTCCATCTTGGTCACTGACGGTCTGCGGTCTGCGGTCTGGTGGCCCATTCGTAGAGCAGTCGAGTGCCAACTTGGGCGCGTAGCGGGCGTCATTTACAAAATCTCCAGCGCGACGACAAGCTCGACCCAAAAACTGAGTTTCGGTTTCGTTTTATTTTTTTACATACATACATATTTTACTTTGGGTTTTCTTGGCATTATTTGTTGCCATTTGTATGGGCATAGCAGACGGGACAAAGTTACATTTTTATATACAACAAGATGTATATCTATTGATGCGACATGTTTTAAATTTGGTTTTGGCATTTGAAACGCAAGTTTACAATAGCATTATAAAAATCTGCGAGTGAATCAATTAAATAGAATTAATTAATAGTGTTTTTACGTGTTTTTTTTTGCCGCTAATCGCGATAATTTTCTGCTATAATTTTGAAAAATAATTGAGTCTTGCGTGTGAGTTTTAAGCTACACAATGAACATCATTTGGAATTTGGAGTGATCTGAGTTTCAATTTTTAAATAAATCAAGTGAGTTTAGTGTCACGCGTCTGTTTATTGCACTAAGAACTAAGTGCGCAAAAAATTTATTTAAATAAACTTATAAATAGCAGTACAATCTAATCATATATTATCGAAAGTGCCAAAGCAAAGGAGTTTATTGCATAAGCCTGAATAAGTGACGCGTTTAACCTCGAAAATTCAACGCGAACGATCTGCGAAAAGATCTGGAAGAAAAGAAAATAAAAGTAAAACAGTATAAAAAATAAAAAAAAAAATAAAAAATTATATGAAAAGGCTCATCAGCGCCCATATGAACCGAAATCTTCTGTAATTTGCTCAATTGGTTGGCAGCGGCAAAAGGCATTGTCACAGCGTGTGTGTATCCAAGAGATACATTTGAATCTTTTTGTAAGTGTACACACAATGGCACAATAAAATACATAAACTAAAATTGGCCGCCTTAGACGTTGGCGTATTAAAATCAGATAAAACCCAATTACAATTTGGATTAAAGGCGGAATTGAATTGAAATGACATAAACAAAAAAATACCATCATATGAAAATTTTTATTGCAAAATACGAGAAAAAAAAAATAACTGGTTTGTGCAATATCATAGATATGCTATAACATATGTGTTTATGCAAAAATATTAGCTAAATTTGAATTTTTATAAATTATTAGCTTAAATTTGAATTTGTATTTGTGTATCTTCAGCTGCTGCAATAGATTGCAGCTGTTATCGTTTGTTGTTTATTTTGTTACTTTGGCTTTTTTTTTTTTTTTTTTTGTTGGTTTGCTGTTCAAACCCCGCATATCACGGGTATCTATTTATTTAATTTTCGTTTTCAATGTCAGGCTGTCCACTGAATAACGAGTATGCAAAGCGAGTGACAGTCTAGATTTGGTAAGCTGGGAGCGGGGTGATGGTAGAAGCGTATCGCATTACATGGAAAAAATACAAAAATACAAAAATACAAAACAATTACTCACTCGATTTCCTATTTAACGTCTCCTAAATTAAAGTTCTTTGTACAAAAACGTGAAACGCATAAATATATAAATTGTCTGTGCACAAATTAACAATAATTCAATACAACTCAGTAATACTGTGTGGCGAGGCGTATAAAAGAAACTAAACTTTTGATTTCAGTCAGACAGTTACACAGCAGTTAGTAACTCTTGGCCAGTCTCCAGAGCTTAACAACCTGAAGAGGCGGCTACAGAAGAAGGCTGTGGGTAATTTCGCAAGCTGATAAAAACCGGTTTTAATAACAAGCTTGTAGCTGATAATACGCTTTTTTGTTGCTGTCCTTAGTTCAATGTATTCATTTAATACGCACTTCTCTTTATTCATTGATGCAACAGCTGGAGGTCAAAGCGATTACAGACACCTCAATAAATTTACATTTGTTATTGTATCTATGTCCATAAAGACATCCATATATGTACATATACTCGTCTGTATATATCTATTGATGAGCCCATTTGGCTTGTTGGCTTGGCTGTCAATCAGCATTTGATTTAATTATTTAACGATTTGCAATAATTTAATAATGTCAATACATATTTGCAAAATACTTAAGTGCTATTAATTGATTGGCATAAAGTTGCCTAATACATATCGGATCAGCTTTTGTTGCCTTTATGATAAGGTTAAATAATAATAACAATCTAATCTGGCAAGTGTGAATTAATATAGATCTTTACGGTTTTAATCTGCTTACTTTATTTATCGCTTTATTCATAAATTCTGTCACTAAAGTTGTATATTATTATGTTGTTGATTTTAGTTTTATATTAAATGCACTGCGAGCAGTTTAGCTGAAATCTTATCTGTAATTTTTTAAAAAGTAAAAATAAATAAATTTAATATTTGGTTGTTAAAAATTTGATTTTATCAATTGTGATTATTATATAATTGTTATATTGTGTTAGAATAATTGGTTTTATCATATTTATAATCTTTTAAATATAATTACTATTGGCAGCATTTAAACATTTATATTGTACAGCATTTTGGATTTTAATCTCTCTTTTCTTTTACAGTTCGTTTTATTTTAATTTCTGAGCTTCAACTATAATTAACACAATCATGGAGAAGCTAAAATTTAGCTTTATCATGCTGATCGCACTCTTCGGACTGTGCAGCCTGGCAAGTGGCTATAAGGTGGGCGTGGGACGTGCTGATATTACCGGACCACCAGTGGAAATACATCTGGTAAGTATATCTTGTAATTATAATAAAATCATTTTCTATAATATTTCTATTAATTCTACTCCTATAGATGGGCTATGCCCACATCAAGCAGGTTGGTCGTGGACTACACACTCGCATCTTTGCCCGCGCCTTTGTTGTGGAGGATGATAAGGGAAATCGTGTGGCATTTGTTAGCGCTGATTCTGGCATGATGGGATTTGGTCTAAAGCGGGAGGTGGTGAAGCGTTTGCAGGCTCGTTATGGTAACACGTACACAATAGATAATGTGGCTATTAGTGGAACGCATTCACATGGTGGACCTGGCGGATTTTTAATGCATTTACTCTATGATATTTCCATCTTGGGCTTTGTGCCCCAAACCTTTGAGGTTATGGCACAGGGACTCTACTTGGTGAGTTAAACATGGAACATTGAGAACTCTTGAATAATTTATTTATTACTATATGTTTATGTGCTATATATTTGCAGTGTATCAAGCGAGCCACGGATAATTTAGTTGACGGTCGCATATTTTTATCCAAGACCACAGTGTTGAATGCGAATATCAATCGGTCTCCAGCCTCGTATCTGCGTAATCCAGAAGAGGAACGCGCGCAGTATGAGCATGATGTGGACAAGACTCTAACGCAGCTCCGGTTTGTTGACAAGGATAACAATCTTTTGGGTGCCTTCAACTGGTTTGCCGTACACGGAACATCGATGAACAATACCAACAAGTTGGTTAGTAGCGATAATGTGGGCTATGCTGCTCTGCTGCTGGAGAAGGAGTTCAATCCGAACAAGATGCCAGGCAAGGGCAAGTTCGTTGGCGCCTTTTGCTCTTCCAATTTGGGCGATGTTTCACCCAATATTATGGGACCCAAGTGCGAGATTTCGGGCAATGAGTGCGATTTACTCAGCTCCCGCTGTCCTATTGAGGAGGGTGATTGTTTCGCCTCCGGTCCAGGTCGTGACATGTTTGAGAGTACTCAGATCATTGGTCAGCGTCTCGCTGAGGGTGCTCTCAGTCTGCTGAACGAGAATAGCCAGGAGTCGACAGCTCGCGAGGTTACTGGAGATATACGCTTCATTCATCAGTTCGTCGATATGCCCAACTATAATGGCAGCACCTATAATCCTCTGACTCGGAAACTGGACATCATCAGAGGTTGCCAGCCTGCTATGGGCTACAGTTTTGCCGCAGGTACAACTGATGGTCCTGGACACTTTAGCTTTGCCCAAGGCACCACCACGGACAATCCCATGTGGAACTTTGTGCGTGACTTTATAGCAGCTCCCACTCAGGAAGATATCGAGTGTCAGAAACCAAAGCCCATTCTGCTGGCCACAGGTCGAGTAAGTTTAGTTTAAATTCATATATATATTTATTTATTTTAAGCCAACACTTAATCCTTTCAGGCTAGTTTCCCATATGAGTGGCAACCGAAAATTGTATCCAATCAAATTTTTAAGATCGGTGATGTTATCCTTGCTGCCGTGCCTTGCGAATTTACAACCATGGCCGGTCGTCGTATGCGCAATCAAATTCGTGCTGCTGCCTCAGCTGCTGGTGGCATTGACACGGAGGTTATCATTGCTGGTCTGACCAATATTTACTCCAGTTACACGACCACTCCTGAGGAATATCAGGCTCAACGTTATGAAGGTGCATCCACAATCTTTGGCCCCCACACACATACCATCTATATGGATGTTTTCGAGCGCCTGACCAAGGCAATGATGCGCAATGAGACTGTTGACTCTGGTCCCAGTCCACCCTATATGAATGATGTGATGTTGTCTCTGAATACGGGCGTCTTATTTGATGGTCATCCCATTGGCACTGACTTTGGCTATGTGAAGACCCAACCGAATAAGCAATATGGCATTAATGAGACTGTCAAGGTCACCTACATTTCGGGCAATCCGCGCAACAATCTGTATACGGAGAAGACTTACTTTACTGTCGAGCGTAAAATCAACGAGGACCGTTGGAAGATTACCCACACGGATGCCAGCTGGGAGACAAAGTAAGTAACTATATACCTGCTTATATAGTAGAGTCTAATATAAGTTTATTTCTTTTTTTTAGAATGGTCTGGCATCGCACCAACACTATTCTGGGCTTCAGCGAACTGGACATCTACTGGAACATCAGCCCACAGACGCTACCCGGCGAGTATCGTATTCGTCATTCTGGCGAGTACAAGTATATTCTTGGTGGCAAGTATCCTTATGAGGGTTTGACCCACTCGTTCATTGTTAATGAGGATTAATGGATTTATGGGCATGGTCTTGCAAGCTAATGGAAATCCATTTGTATTTATGTATTTATAAATGTTGAGAAAAAGCTTTATTTTTAAAATACAAATAAAATGAATACCAAATTTTTTAGAAACTAAATAAAAAAAACAATTGGGAAATTGCGTATTTTATCCTTGCGTTAGATAGGTTGTTGAATGCATCGATATTGAATCCTTAGCAAATTAAAATTGTTAATATTACAAATAATACAGACATGAAAGTATTCTTCCCTATAATTAACTTAAAAGTTTTGTTATCACATTGCATTTTGAATATCCCGCCAGAAGAAACACTGACTTGTATCAACCAGCTTTTGTCAACATGTTGCTTGAAACGATAAACGATAACATCTATCTGGGATTCGCTCACGAAGCAAAACTCAAAACAAAACCAGACAAAGTGTGTTTTCTGTTTCTCTCTGGCTCGCATATGAATATATCTGTATATTTAACTACTGGCGGCTAAGGCGGCAACAACATTAATTTCAGTTCCATTTTGTGGTGCTGAGCGCGCGGACGCAAAAAGCGAATAAACTAAACAACGGCGCAAAACAAAATAATTCAGGACTGCTCAATAGTCGTATATGGTGTGTTTTTATATGTGCATTTATTTTGTTTAGTGCTAGATACATACCAATTTAAGTATGTATATGTAAACTTTCAATTGCATTTTGTTGCACAAATACGCTGCAAGATTCCAGAACTCATTGAACTGCGGCCAGAAACGTGCGTGAAGAAAATTCGATAAGCTGTAAACAAAAGGTGAACAGAACAACGCATCAAGAACAATAACAAAGGGCAGAAACAGATAGCCGCCGCCTACACGCCTCAGCAGCAGAGAAGGCAGGATTACCGATATAATCATTATCTATAAGGAAACCAACGAATTTTCAAGAAATTTATAGAGCGGGTAAGTGTGTGGGCAGCCCTAGAACATTTTATAAATAGAGAATAGAGAGAAGCTGACGTGTTCCATGTGATCTCGCCCCTAGTCAGTGTCCAGCTTCCGTCTTGCACTGATAAGCGCGTCTTGTCTTTCTGTCTTGATAAAATGTGGGTCAACAAAATTGAATTCTTTATTGATTAGAAAGAAATTTCCAGAAAAGCGGTCTACGTCATAGCACAAATATGATTTCCTTATGTTTATAGTTAAATATTCAACGTTTCTATATGTGCATTTTAATGTTATCGTTGTCGTTGTCGTTGTCGCTCTTGCTCTTGTTCACATGTGTAGATTCAATTGAAAATGATGCCGCTGCCAGCTGCGCTGTTGACGTTGACGTTGCCGCTGACCGCCACACGCATCAAATGCTCCCAGAGTTTCGCGATAAGTAAACTATCTCAAATCGAAAAATGTATGAAATAAGAGTGGGGATACGGGATGCGGGAAACAGAGGCAGTCTCCCAGTGCCCAGTCACGTAGTCATTTGCTTTTGCGTTTGTTTTGGTTCGATTTCTTGCTGTTGCTTTGGTCAGCTCTTCGGTTGTGTTTATGTTCCGTGTTCGCTGAAAACCACCCTTAAAAATTGTGCAAAATGAACTGGAACTAGTACTGGAACAACAGCTGCAAATGCGTTGCCAACTACACGAAATTTGAAATAGATATTCAAACTTAGCGGTCGTTTAGACATATATGATTCTAATTGGAATATACTCTTATTTCTTTTAAGAAACTTTAAACTGAGACTACAGCTGCAAATGCAAATGTAATTTGAATAAGAAACTCAAGTTAATGTTCTCATTGCACATTTCAAATCATAAAAGTGCTTTTATGTTGAAAACGTAGGCTCTTGAAAAATCATATTTCTTGAAAATTAAACGCTTTATGAGCCAGAACTGAGAAAAAAAAATATATAGCTGCACACAGGTTGCCAACGACTGAAAATTTAAATAAGTAATTTAATCCCATCCATCGTTTTTGAAAGTCAGTCTTTAGATTCCTGTTTAATTTTATGAGCTTATACAATAAGAAGCTCATATTATTTTTTTTAAATAAATACACACCCAGCTTTATGAATATCAATAGCATCAATTAAACGACGATTTATTTAAATTTATTAATTTTATTAATTGCCATTCAAGTTTGTTGCACTCAAAAACAAAGGGAATTGACGTCTTATAATTAACTAGTATAAGCAAAATTCGCAGTTAGATTGTAATATGTGAATTGAAATATTATTTGTTTATTTTAAATCAATTTTTCAAGTCTTTGATTCGCAGCCGGTTAAACAAATTAGTTGACTTTTATCAAAACCGGTCAATAATCGTTCACACTTGCTAAATTGTAAATAAATTGTAACACTCGAATTGACAATTTTTGTTACTCATTTCATTTAAATATATTTTTAATTAATTATATTTTAAAGTGCTCATTGAAAATGAAAATAAAAACGAAAGTAATTCAAAGGCCAAAACTGGACAGCAAATTAAATCAAATCAAGTGAAATGAAAGCAATTAAAAAGAAAGTGTTGCCTTGAATGCTGCCACTTTGTCTGCCTGCCCCACTCAGTGCACTACATTTAAGGCAATGAAGCACACACTTCCTTGCCAATCTGAAACCATCTTCACTTCCACTTCCACTTCCATTTTCACTTCCATTTTAAACTTGCAACTTCAACTCCATCTTCACTTGATTGTGTAATTATCTACAACTTTTTTTTTTGCCAAAGACGGCAGCTGCACATCTTTTTATTTTTATGCTTAGCTATTTTTAACCGGTTTAAATGCGATTTACAACTACATCGTTAGATAGTCGTATATGTCGTTTATGTTTACAGTTTTCAAGGTGAATCGGTTAGCCATGTAAAAAATATATAAATATATGTGAGAAGATTTCAATGTCTGTCCGTTTCATTCATAATTAGCAAACTTGTTTGATGCACTTGAACAGTTGGCAATTCAGTGCCGGATTTGAAACTTTATAAATTTTTAATACCAACGCCATTTTCCGCATTGGGTTCTGCTCAAGTTCAGGACACTTTAGGGTCGCATTGCCATCAAAGTTAAAGCAATTAAATTAATGCTGATGGAGTTGAAAAACTTGAACAACCAAAGAAAAATTGAAAAAAATAAAAATTGAAAAAATAAACACACAAAAACATTGCAACATTTGACGCAGTAAACTTGGCAAGAAAACTTTTCAGAGTCGCTAACTTCTGTATCTGAGTGCCACAGGCAAACAGGCGAATCTAACAAGCGAATTAAATCAAATTTAGAGACTGCACACGGAATTACCGAGACAATTTGATTTTAATTATGCATGTAATGTGCGATTTTGCCAAGCTAGAGACAAGCCCAAAATTGGCCAGGAAATTTAACTGTCAGCTGGGCCAAACGGCATAAGGTCACTTGGCACAGAGTTTGTAGCAAGTGTTTAACTGGCATTTAAAGCCAACGATTCCGCATGACTTTAACAACAAAACAAAGACCATTTTAACAGACTTCAGCAAATGTCAACTGAATGCAGCTAAATTCAACTCCAAATAAATGTCAGCTACTGTTTGCTGAGTTATGACTTTGCTGCTGCACATGAAACTAATGAGCAACAGCCAACTTGCCATGGGGCAACTTGCTTGCAACATAAAACTGCACCGCATAGTGTTTTTATATTATATTTGACATTTGCACCTGAATGATGATGTTGCTTACCCCTCAACTCCATATGAAAGTGTCTGCTTGCATCTTCTACATATAAATACATATTTTGCCGCTTGCTGACAGTTTCATTTCAATTGGTTGCCTGTTTGTTGTTTGCGCGTGTCACAGATCAGAAGGGGCATGCAACAAGCCAGGCAGCCTGGAAGGAAGCTGCAAAATAACTGAAATAACGATAAGCGCGCATTGTGGCATTGTGGCAGCACTGAGAAAAAAACAACAATCGCTAAAATATGACAGAAATGTATGCAAAATCATTGTCAGAGGTTAAAGTTGAAGAAATTCCGATTTTAGAATTGATATTTTAGCTATAAAGAGAATAAATATTTTTTTTTTTCAATTTATAGAATTTCTCGTACAGACAGCCAATAACTGAACCCTATAACATTAATGTTTAATATTAAAATATTAATATTAATAATGTCTATATTTTTAAAGCGAAAATATAGATAAATTTATTCCTACGACAATTCTATCAGAGGTGCAAAATTTGTTTATAAATTTAATGCTTGGTGGAAGTTTTTCAAATCATATAAAACAATATTATAAAATGTTGCAAAAGAACCAGAACTGAAATCAGAGCTCGAATCAAGATATACCGTAGACGGAAAACTCTAACTTTCTCCTCCATGTTTTGTCAACAAAATTCTAGTAAAAATGTTTATTTTTTTTGTGCATAGCTAATTTTTCTCAGTGAAAACGTGTGTGGCCTGCAGATTGCATTGTTGTGGTCCTGGTCTCTGAAAGATGCCACATAAACAGCTCCAGGTAATGGTTAAGGTTACGCTTTGCCTGTCAAGAAATTCAGACACTTTAAAAACCGACAGCTCAACTGCAGCATTTTGGTTCAAAACACATTTTTGCATTTTTTGCAATTTTTAAAAGGAAATTTAGTTGACTTGCACTTATGTGTGTAGTATGTGGAAACAGAGAAGAAGTCAGACAGTCAGTTTGTCATATTGTCAGTGTGCCAGTCGCTTCGTTTAGCTAATGAGCTTAGTCAGCATTTTGTAGAAAATATTTCATAACTTGATTGCAGCAAAAGCGCAATGGAAAATAATAAAAACAATTAAATTGGAGAATTGCAGCAAATAACTAAACAAAGAAGGAAGAAGCAACTGCAACTGGTAACAAAAATTTTGTTTGTTGCATAAAAAGACGCACAACAAGCGGCAACAACAGCCAGCAAAAGCAATAATAGTAAAAACCCGCAACACGCAAGCGAATTTGTTGAGGCATCGCTGAGTGGCAAATGAGGCGTGGAATTTACCACAAAAAGTGCAATTCGATGTTGAAATTTAATTTAATTACAGCTGCCAAAAAAATATGTAAAATGGATTAATAAACTTTTATTAGATCTAGCGTGTTTAAAGTTAATTATATGACTAAATAAATAATGCTCAACATAACATATAATATGCAACATGTCTAAATTTCAACATGGGATGTTTATTTGCTGGCTGATATTTAATAATTAAATTAATGTTTTAAATTTAATATGCATAAATAATTTAATAGCACACAGATGCACCTAACAGAGCAGAAGCAAACAAATTGTTTTAATTTTAAAGTTAATTAGAAATTTTAAAGTTACTTTTCATTTCGAAATGCGCTTGAAAATTCAGATTAATCTAAAAAATTATAATTGTATTCTAAATAGAAAAGCAATTACATTTCATGCGATAATTGAAATCAGACATTGAAAATAAATTATTTATGTGAGATGTTAGCAATAAATGTAGATAATGTAGAACAAATTATTAAGTATCATAAAAATTGCCTGATATAATAATCACAGTTGTTTGTTTTGATTTCAAATCATTAATAAATAAATACAATATTCTTAAGCTAAGACGATTAAATTCTTACGAATGATCTAGCTTTTTATAAGCCTGATTGAAAGTTTAAATCTTTAATTCAACTTAACTGCTATTATATTGTCTAATTTATTAATCTGTTTGTTAATTATCATAAGTTAAGTATTTATAATATTTGCATTATATTCTTTATTCGACTTTCATCAGCTGTATATATTATTATCAAAGTAAACACATTTTGACATTAGCCAAAAAACCAACCATACAGGCATCTATGTTAATCTTGAACCTGACATTTTGATCAGCCTGGATTGTGCAGTTTTAATATTCAAATTTTTGCAGTTTCGATATTGATTTTTCTTTGTTGTATGGTTGACAACATTTTGCAAATAATAAATTTTAATATCTCTTTTGTGTTTGCTACTCTTAAATAATGTGGAACTGGCAAAAAGAATTTAAAAGTTTATTTAAATATGTACCAAAGAAGTCATCTACCTTCGGGGCATGCAAAACTTTTGCACAACTTGCGAATTTCAACAAAAATAAATATTTTTACTGTCGTTTGTCTGTCTGTCCCCCCGCATGTCAGCGCTTGGTTCAAAGGTAACCAAAAAGTGAGAATAGAGCTTGATTCAATTTTTTTTTTTATTTTGCCGCCCCAAGCATAAATTCTCCATGCCCTATATTTATTTTCTTGAGCAGAAAAAAAATTGCTTTCAATTTAATTTGGCCAAAAAGTTGTTTTTTTCTTTTCTTTTTTTTTTTTGCTGTTTTTGTGAAAATAAGTAATGAATGTGCATGTATAAAAATGGCCAACATAACAAAAACAAAATGAAAATGATCAAGAAACGGTTCAGCGAACTCATTAAAAGAAAACATTCCTCAAAGTCAACGCACACATTTTTGCAGTATCTGCAAACAATTTCGAAGGGGGCCTGGCCCAGAATGCCATACATAAAGTAATATTTGCATTTCAATAAGTTTGATTGTGTAACGTGCTGGCCTCTTGGCAAGTACCGTTAACGATTTAAATGTTTTGGTGGCAGTATTAACAATGCCACATTTGTTTGATCAGCGGCAATGCAGCGTCAGAGTCAACGGCAGCAACAGCGACAGCGTCAGAGTCAGCATCAGCCACCCGTATCCGTCAGATACATTTGCATATGTATGATGCTTCAGAATCTAACTGCTTTTCTGAATGCCCACACACTGAAAGTTCTTTGAACTCAAATTAATCGTCACTGTCCGAGATGTTGCAATCTTAACTCATCCCAAAAAACACATCAAATTCGATGTTATGTTTTAAACTCAACTCTGTCATTGTCTAAATAAACCGTTGCTGCATCCATTAGTCTTACCACTTTCTGTTACCTTTTTTTTTTGTTGGCGCCCCTTTTATAATCAGCATAAAAGATCGCCTAAGAACTGAAACTGGAAATTTTATGTAAAAAACCGGTCGGACAATCAAAACTAACCACTATTGAAATTATTTTTTATATTTTGGTTGCTTTAAATATGTTAGCAGACGTCAAATCAGAGCGTTCTCCAAATTTAAGTGACATATGTATTTTAAATAAGAACTCATCAAATTTGGTTTATTTTCTTTGAAATGAAAAATTTGCATAAGAGAATAACATTTATACTGGCTTCATATATATATATTTTTGCAATCTCTTATTTTTTCATGTTAAATTTCTTAAAATTTGAAAGAAAATTTGTATATTGGCAAATACATTCTAAATATGATGCCGTGAGAATTATAAACAAAGAGGTTATTGACATAGGAATTGCTTTACTTTTGGTTAAACTATCAGAGCTGAAAAGTCTATAAAGGGCAGTGGACTTGGAAACATTTAATTTTTGTGTTTTTCAATGTGAATTTTGATCAGAGAATCAAATAAACTAGAGTTAAATGTGTATAAAAATGCGTTTTATTAAAAAAATATATTAAATTTTGTGTAAAATATAATTACAATTTAAACGTCTAGTCTAATAAATTAAAGTGTTTAATCAAATAGTTAAAATTGTATATATTCTAGAATTATACAAATTCGTCGAACATTTAATCTAGGTGTGGCATTAAAAATTTAAATGCTGTATTTATGTATTCTGTGAATGTTTTGCCATTTGTTTTTTATAGCGAACATTGTCAGGTAGCCGGTTTTGCAACACTTTGAAGATACATTTTTGCATCTTCAGCTTTAAATTTGTCAGCACAGGTAAATTTGCAGTTGATTAATGCGAGTAATTATCGCTCGAGTCCAAGTGTGACATTGTGTCATGTTGTGTAGTGTGCGGTCTGTTTGGTGTGGTTTATTGTGTTATATGATGGTAATTCAGCAAACCGAATATAAAATAATTAATTGTGATTAATTACACGTATACAGATTTTACAACCAGAATGTCCTTGTGAGCAGCCAACAGCTCCTGAAGCTTTTAAAGTAGCCTTGTTGAACAGTCGAAATCAATCGTTGCGCGATTTAAATGCAAATTAAATTTTATTTGTCGCTCATAAAACATGTTTAAAAGCGCATTAATCTTAAATATGTGAATAAACAACGAGTTGCTAATTAATAGCAATAATAATTTATTTGCACATTAACCAAAACTACAAGGTGTTTGCTGCTTCTCCAAACTAATTGCCGCACAGATATCAATTCCGAACGGGATTTAGCCGCAAAGATCCAATTAGGCCAAATATGGGTTTTAAATGCATACGAAAGTTGTGTCAGAATGCGAATGTTGAATTTAATAATATTAAATTTGTATACATTCAAGCAAGTTTCTTTTTTTTTAATTAATTTTAAATTTATTATCATAGGATTAAATCAAACAAAAAATACACTTTGCGGTAATAAGATAATTGCTTGCTTAATTTTATTATTTATTTAAGATACTTATCTAAAGCTGCTGCTAAATTAATTGTGTAGAATTAAATATTGCAGTTACAGAGTATTTTCTAGTCGCTTTTATATTAGAATCAACTGATTTTGCAGCATGTTGCGACAAACAACAATAAACCGAATGTCATAAAACAAAATCCGTCTAAATTAAAAAAATACAAAAAAAACAAGGCTCATTAAAATAAATTGCCAGACAAAGTCCCCATTTCTGATTCCAGTGCCGTTGGCAGTTGAAACTTAGCGCGCTTTAAATTTTAAAGATAAGAAATTGCGAGCTGTCAGTAGCTGAGCATGATATTAATCAATATAAAAGCTGATTTCGAGCTCAATGAATATCAGCTAACACATTTCCCCAATTGAGAGCTTCATTGATTAACAATCTAATGCACATGGCTGCTTAATATAATGAAAAATCGATGACAAACCATAGAATGTCATAGAATGACATCGTCAAGTGGCTGCAGCAATTAAAATTGGCAACAAAATGTGCATTAATAGGCTAATGTAACAATTAGGTGGCAACAGTGTCTGTTTTAATGGGGCTAATCCAAGTTTATGAAGCATTCACCATAAGTGCAATTGAAATGTTTAAATTTTTTATTTCCTATTATTCTTATATTTGCAGTGCACACACCCACACACACTATGTCGTCCTTTCTGCATCTGCAGTTGACGCTAAGCGTCCTTGTGCTCTCCCTGGTCTGCGTTTCGGTGCACGCGGAACTTTATACAGCGCTGGCTGAGATGGAGGAACTACTCGAGACTGAATCATTATTAATAAGTAATCTAGAGGGCTATATACGCGCACAGGAGGATAAGTTGAGCTATCTTAAGATGTGAGTACCAGCCAAGCCTTATAAATGGCCTTCGTTTAAGCTTTTGATTTGCATAACTTTAAGATATTTCAAGCAGCTGAGAGCTGAGAATTATATATATATATGTGTACTTATGTAAATGAGCAGTTGTCCTCTCTCTATAGACAGAGCAGGTGACACTGTAATGTACTCGACGCACTATTCTCTTAATTGTCATTGTATTTTATCCACGTGCGTGTGGCAGCTGTTGCATCTGCAACCGTGTAGATACATGCATTGTAGTTTATATCTATGCGGCGCCAAACACACACAGAACATAATTTACTCAGCATATATTAAGCTACCCCTAGTGTGTTTGGGAGCATATGTATATATATTGTTTGTATGTACTATGTGGTAAATAGGTAGAACGTTGCCCCTGCATGCAGCGGAAGGACGTAGATGCAGGATAAAAGACGCAGCGGATGCGGTAAGGCAACTCCCCTAATCAAATATTGCCAACAGAGACGGCAAAACGCGACGCGCCAGGACGTAGCTAAAGCAGGATCTATCTCATTTACTTGCGCTCCCTCGGCGACTGCTTTGTCACAATAAGGACATTGAAGATCCTCACAACAGCTGACAGCTGTTTTGTCAGTCCGTTTGCGCTGTCATTGCACCGCTGTGTCTGTTGCCTCTTTGCTCCTTCTCGTTGCATCGTCTTCATCATCAACATCATCATCATCATCATCATCATCATCAGTTGTTTTCTTTCATTGCTGCCGCTTGTGGCGCGTGCCATTTGCAATGATGTTGCCTGCTGCTGGTTCAAATTAAAATTTAATGCCGAGTTAAATTTTCCCATTTGGCATCAAGCGACTGTTGTCAGGCAAATGAATGAGCTGGTCAGCTGCCTAGCTTCATCGAGTGTCCTTTGTCCTGTTTATGGAATGCATAGTTTGAGCCACTGTCAAATGGCAATGCATAAATTTTACAATTTTCTTGCCGCAATGCGGGCAGCAGCAGCCAGTTGTCATGGAGCTGTGTTGATTTGATTTGGATGGATACATGCAATGTTGGCACTGCTGCAGCAGCAGCAGCAGAATCCAATTAAGTTGGCCAACATAGACAAGCCACAGACAAAGGCCAAATACAGTTCATAAATGCAAACAGCGGGCGCTGAGGAGTAGGGAAATATGTATATATGAATAAAGGGTATGGGGACTTAGTATTGACTCTCTCGATAAGCCGCAGCAGCGCGAAATGTAACGGTCGCTTGAACGAACGCGTCGAGGGGAGTTTTATTTGAGTATATAGAATAATGGTATATAGTACACGTACAGGGTGTTTCAAAAAGGTTTTCGTAGAAGTAAAGAGACATCTTCAAATTTATGTTAGAAGTGAAGCAATAATTTTGTTGGTTTGATGTAGAAATCTTACTGACTGACTGGCGATTCGCGAGCAGGCCAAACCTTAAGAGCTAGAGACCTGAAATTTTTACAGTAGCTTTTTGTTACGATAAGGTTGCACTTTGAAAAAAAAGAAGTCATAAATATATCAAGAAGTGGGTGAAAAATGCATTTGAAAATAGCATGAAAATTGCAGTTGGAGCAGAGCTGGTGGCGGAATAAGCTAGAATCATAGAAATATTGATAAGTTTTTTTTTATAACCGGGCGAGCTAGTATAGTATATAATATTTATATACTAAATATAGCAAACTCCTTTATCAGTTTCGGAACACCCTTTATATTGTTATATAGTGTGAGGGCATTGGCGTCGCCTATTTCGCTGTTATGAGTTGGTAAATATAAATTCAAAAATGCTGATAAAATAAATGCAGCGCCGGCTGCGACTCTTTCGTGGCCGAAATTCGTTTCAACCCTCAACGGCAGGAACAGGAGCAGATGTTTCCAGTAAAAAGGGAACGCGCCAAACGACGCCTGCTGCTTGTTGTTGCTGTTGTTGTTGTTGTTGGTCTACGGGTGTCTTGAGCACAATTATTGTGTATATATATGTACATTCACATTTATACATAAGCTAAATAAATGCTTATGTTTTTGAGGGGGGGATCAGAACAACGCACGCGTCGCTGCCGCTGTCGCTGCTGCTGCCACTGTCGATCCACTCGACTGCGCGCCGGCGCAGGAAATTGCAAGTCGAGGAGCGACTGGTCGCAAACATCGAAGTTTAGTCGAAACGCAGTTGTCGTACCGAACGGATCACTCAGCCACTAATTGAAGCAGCGACTGTGACAGTGACAGTGACAGTGAACGTGACAGTGATCGTGATAGTGATCAAGACAGTGTACACTTGAAGATACATTTTAAGTACAGTGCGGCCATGTCCAAGCACAATTATACAAATCCGGCTTTCTGCCAGAACAGCGAGTTCTATCCGGTGCCCTCGAGCAATCGCGTTGAGTCCATATACAATCGCAGTCTGCAGCTGAACTTCAATGCGTTGGCCCGCACTGGGCCGGTTCCGGTGCCGGTATCGCCCTGTCGTGATCCGCGCGAGGGGCCGCTTCGGATGCAACGTAGCATGTCGACGCGATCGGTGACGCGTAAACAGTACCAGCAACAGCAGCACCCACAACAGCAACAGCTGCAGCTGCAACAGCAACAACAACCACCACAACAACAGTCAAACAGTGGTCGCTATGCTTTGGTGCCGCTTGAGGAGCTGGGTGCTGTGGCAAGTCGCTATGCCATTGTGCCCGGACAGGCGGCACAGCGTTTGGCCCGGTCTCAGGATAATTTGGATCGCTATGGCTCACGGCATGGCCTGCAATCGGATGAGGAGCCGCACTCGTTTCACGAGGAACCACAGCAGGAGACACAATTTGCCAGCTTGCCACCCACATTGAACTCGTTGCCGCCCAAGCCGGCGCCCAAGATTAAGCATGCCTTCTCCAGTGACTTTGGCAGCAAGACTTTTCTCATTGTGGACAAGAACAGCAATCAACGCTATCAGATGGTGCCCACCGCAGAGGACGAAGAGCTGGTGGATGAGAATCAGGAGATCATACAGATGCACAATGGACGAGCACATCGTTATGCGGTCGTACCCACAGAAGCGGACGACGAGGATCTGGCGGATGACTCAGCGCAGACGCAGCAGGAGACCTGCCTCAGCCACACGGAGTTGAGTCAACAGTATAGCATGCGGACATCGACGCCACAGCAGCGCAACGCTGCAGCTGCCACACGGGCTTTGCATGAGCTGCTGTCTACGCCCCGCAAGATGCAGCCACCCCCGCGTTTGGCGCACTCGACACCCCGTAATGCGGCACATCACGAGCAGCTGCAACACGAGCGTCGACTGCAGCTCTACCAAAGTCAACAGCACATTAATATGAATCAACAAACCATCGTATCAGTTGCACCCTCCCCCGCACTGCCCCTGCGTCAGCAGAGGCTCTCGCCGCAGCGTCTGCACTATGAGACGGTTAAGCCGGCGCCACCGCAACCTTCACAGACGCCAAGTGACCGCACCATGGCAGTGATTAGTCCACGTGTGCAGGAACAGGATCTGAGCAGCCTGCACGGCAAATCCAATGTGAATAACAACAACTATCCACAGAAACTGGCCAATGCCACCATCACGCTGGCCATTGTCTCCCTGATGCTCGTCCTGGGCAGCACAATGAATGCCGGCCTGATTATCTATATGATAGCCCACGTGAGTAACGCGAACTAACTCTACCTGAGTCCACAAATATTTAACTAATTTCTGGTTTTTTCTACCAACTAGTTTGGCAAGTCCTTCTACCTGCAGTTCGGCCTGGTGGCCTCTTTCTGTGGCGTGGGACTCGGTTTTCTCGGTTTTCGATCCCGGCACTGCGAGTGGCTGCCAAACCGCAGCTACACCTCGGGCTACATCCTGGTTACCATTTTCTGCCTGTTCAAGTGCTGTGGCCTGCTGCTCATTCTGGTGTTGGATCCCTTTCCTGGACTACCACTACATGATGTTACCACTGGAGTCATTCTGGGATTATCTACCTTTACCATGTTCTTTATTGGCCTGGGCGTCGTTGGCAGCCTCTGGTGTTATCGGCCGCCGCCAGATAACCGCGTCAATGTGGTCTAAACTCTGTTTAAAGTTAGTTTATAGTCTAGTTCATAATTAGTTTTAGTTTTATATTTTCAGCGAGCGACAGCAGGAACGGCTAAGAGACCAAAAAAGTATTAGTAATTAAAAAAATGCGCGAAATTCCAATAGCGAATTTTGTTATAAAGACTGTATATATATATATCATATGTTAGTGAGGACCACATGGATTGTAATTAAGTTGAAGGCATCTATTTATTTATGGGCCATTAAATCATTTTTAAATTATTGTTCAAAACTTACTTAGGTTTAAAGAAAATGCACCTTGAATATACTTATAAATAAAAACATTCAACAAAAGCACTCAAAAATATAAACAATTGTTGTTCTTTTAGTTTTTAATGATTTATTACTGACTAAGCGGATATTCGGGATGGTATTTAATTAAATTAGAAGTGTGAAGAATTTATTTTTGTGTTTGATTCCTCCCTGTCTTTTATTTATTTATGCTATCTTTTGGGATCTACATAAAATAAATTGTGTTAAAGAGCTACACAAGTTCCAATTGGTAGAATTAGAAAATTTAACATTTCCTTATTCTTTCTTTCAATATACATATGTACTATGTTTACTCTGTCCACTTATCTCAAATATATAATCATGTTTTATTTGATTAAAGTCTTATCTTTACCACAAGCTGCGTGCATGTATAGAGCTCATTTGTATAGGGCCTTTACTATAATATATAGATGCAGCTGCAATATATCGATTCTCAAATAATTCATTGATGCAATAAATTAGTAATCATTTTATCAATTTAGCTTAATTAACTTTAACATTTACTTGAACGTCTTGTTCAGTCAAGTGTTTGGGGATTTAACCTCAGGCAAAACTTTAACTTGTCTAAAGTTTCTTGGCCGCACACGCACTTGTAAATTACGTTAGTTTGCAATTTCGTAACCATATTAAAAACATTTTACGGTCTTTAAACTTTAATAACTTTAGCAAAATAGACGAATACCAAAGAGAACATTCTGATGCTGCGAGCGATAGAACCGCCTACGTATCGAATCCCATCAATGCATATCTGCTGACCAAGCGTCTGACCACCGACTGGAGGCAAGTGGAGAATCTCATGGAGCACGATGTGGGCACGGGTAAAATAAATGCATTTAAATAACCTTTAACTCAACTGAACTGTTTGCTTACACTCTAAAGATTTTGTGCAAAATATTACGCAATATCGCAATGTGCTGAAGTTTCCCTCGGATGAGGACCTCAATGGAGCTGCGGTGGCCCTGTTGCGTCTGCAGGACACTTATCAACTGGACACGTCCAGTGTGGCACGTGGCAAGCTCAATGGCATACAGTACAGGTAAGAGTATGCAAATTGCTTAACAACGACTCCTTGCGTCTTGGCTTAAACTAAATTGGCTGGACTTAAATTTTTACTTAGCACGGAAATGTCATCGGACGATTGCTTTGAACTGGGTCGCCAGTCGTACGTTAATCGGGATTACTACCATACGGTGCTCTGGATGAACGAGGCCATGTCACGGATGCTGGAGGAGCCACACAATCAGACACAAAGCTTTACGCGTGCCGATGTACTGGAATATCTAGCCTTCTCCACCTACAAACAGGGTGAGTACATAGACTAGTACGTGCTCAGGTGTTTGTAGCCATTTTAGAGGATTCCATGAAGCGATTGCCTACAGCCATTTGTGTGGTTTGTGTTTACTGTGGCTCTTGGGTTCTTGTGTTGTCCCTGACTTGTTTGCATGACACTTTTGAGGGCCCCTTCATGTCGCTCCTCAACGGCAGTGCTCCTTAATACTTCTTACTGCCCATTTGGCTGCAGGAAATTGCACTTTGCACGCCCCTTGCCAGGTGAGTTGAGCTGCACTTCTCTGGCGATTAAGCACCGGTCGTTAAGTGCGAAAAATTGTTGCTTGTCTGTTGATATACGACAATATTGTGACTGGCTTAGTGCCAGCTTGGCTCTGCAGCCTCCGGACTTGTTCGGAATCACGTAGCTAGCATACGGCAGTAACTAAACTGGAACTGCACGTATTTGCGCAATCCCAAGTGCGGTTTATTAATGCCTTATTACCCCGACAGTTGCCCAAGGATATGAACCTCAGAGGCTCAACACCATGCCACCTCGACTGAGCTGTCCTAGACAGAATAGACACATAACAAAAAAAGTGTATCCTTATCTATATCAGTCTGTATAGCTGCGTATCCTTTCATTTCAATTTTTTTCTGCGTCTGTTGTTTGCACTGCGTAAAAAACGATTCACAGAATCGATGGGCGGCTCTGGGCCAACGAAAGTGTCGTCATATTGTATAAAAAAAGCTGCAAAAAGCATCTGCTCACGTCCCACTAACAGGCATTTTGACACCAAAAACCATGGCCCTGCCTAGGTGAGGAGGGCACATGTGTCAGCAATGCTGACATTGGCAACTAAAATGCAAATTTAAGTTTCCTGTGGGGTCGAGCAGGAGGTTAAGGTCGAAGCGAGCAGAATATTCAATAATATTAAGTGGACGCTTAAAGTGAATGGCAAACTAATTAAGGAAGAAAGCCAAGGGAATTGCTATTGAGAAATTTCCAAGGGAAAGCCGTAATAAATACAGTCGGCACATAAATAAATGTGAATGTTTTCAATGTTCATGCTAAAACTTTTCCATAAAGAAAAACAACAACAAGAAAAGCCCCAAGTTGCAGGGGCATAAGTTTTTTTTTTTTTTCTTTGAGGTTTCTGTCACTGCAAAAGAAATTTGTATTTTCTTTTCCATTTTACCATCCTGCAACTGGGGGGCTGTTTTTCAGTGTTAAATGTGGACAGCAACAAAGGGCATGTGGAAAAGTCAACAATATATAAATAATTTATTATGCATTCAGCATTTGTTATGGATCAATAGGGGCTATTTCTTAATGTATTATACAAATCATTTTGGTTAGTCGAATTGCGAGCCATGAAATAATACACAAACTTAAAGACTTTGAAAGCATTGTCTACTTTTGCGCAGTACAATAAATTAATAAGTGCAGAAGAAATATAATTATTAGAATTTTACAGCTAACCAAAGTAGTTTTTTTTTGAGTGTGTACTGCAATTTAAGGACATAAAACTTTTGTAAGAATGTGTGGTTTCGGTTGGAAGGAAACTTTATCCGTAGTTGTAAAAGCCGACATGAAAAACTGTAGCATGCTTTTAGGCAGCAATTAATTCAGTCTTCTTTTTCCACCTCCACCTCTGAACGAAATTTAAATGACAGGCAACGTGGAGAACGCACTGACCATGACAAATGAGCTACTGCAATTGCTGCCGGAACACGAACGGGCCAATGGCAACAAGAAGTTCTACGAAAAGGAAATTGCACACCTGAAGGAGCTTAGGAAAATGAAGGGCGACGATGGCACCGATGAAATTCCTGTTTCCGATCTGGTAGTTAACCGTATATAACCCATTCCAGTTAGTGCACTTCTAACATTCTATTTACATTTAGCCCGTGGCCAAGAGTGACCCTGGCGTTTTTGATATGACCGAGCGCAAGGCTTACGAAATGCTCTGCAGAGGTGAACTAAAACCTTCGCCGGCTGATATGCGTCCGCTGCGCTGTCGCTATGTGACCAACAATGTGCCCTTCCTGCGTCTGGGACCGCTCAAGCTGGAGGAGGCCTTTATGGATCCCTACATTGTGATTTATCACGATGCCATGTACGATAGCGAAATTGAGATATTAAAACGTATGGCGCGTCCTCGCTTCCGCCGTGCTACCGTACAAAACTCAGTGACAGGTGCCCTGGAAACGGCGAATTATCGCATCAGCAAGTCTGCCTGGCTGAAGACAGCTGAGCACAGTATCATTGGTACCGTGGTGCAGCGCACTGCTGATATGACTGGCTTAGACATGGACTCCGCTGAGGAGCTTCAAGTGGTTAATTATGGCATTGGCGGTCACTATGAGCCGCACTTTGACTTTGCACGGGTAAGTCTTGACTTGAGTACAAGTTTTCTTCATTGAGGTAATGTCTATTCCACAGCGAGAGGAGAAACGCGCCTTTGAGGGTCTTAATCTTGGCAACCGCATTGCCACTATGTTGTTCTATGTAAGATAGAGAGTCCTTAAGTATAAACTGCATTTTTATAATTTATTTGTTTTGGTCTTGCAGATGAGCGACGTGGAGCAGGGTGGTGCAACAGTTTTTACCTCACTGCATGCGGCACTGTGGCCCAAAAAGGTTTGTCTAACAAAAAACTTAAAGTAATATTTAATATGTTTAACTTTGTTGTTGCATTTGCAGGGCACGGCTGCATTTTGGATGAATCTGCATCGTTCCGGTGAGGGAGATGTTAGAACGCGACATGCAGCATGCCCCGTATTGACGGGCACCAAATGGGGTAAGTACAAAAATGCTTGCACATTGAATGTCAGCTAATGGGCTCTCTTTTGCAGTCTCCAACAAGTGGATACACGAACGTGGCCAGGAGTTTAGAAGACCCTGTGCTCTGGATGAGGATCATGGTGATTTTGCTATTTAGTGCAATTGGAACGATCAAACCTGAAGCTGGAATCTCAATTGTCAGCTGCCCTATGTGCTTACTTCTATTTCTCACTTACTACTATGTGTTTGAATGTACTTTTAAGCACCTGCAAGCCGGAAATCAAATTATAATTCCTATTGTAAATACACGCAACTCAAATGGAGGCCCGGCTGCTGGCACAACATACAACACACAAACCACAAATTTCTTTTCAAGTAAATATAATTACTTGGCATTAGTTTTATGTTAGGCATGCTATTATTGAATTTATCAACTTTTGTATATTGCTAGAATAAAGAGTAGAAAAAAAATCGCTATTAAAATGAACAGATACATTAAATAAATCTGGTTTCAATAAGCCCATTAATTGTTTACCATTATCCTTGTTGATGTGCTTGTGGGCGTCCTTTTTGCGTATAAAATAAATAATATGACATGTTGCATGTTGCATATTGAGCACACTTTGCATGGCTCGTGGCAAATTCAATTTATACGGCAGCAAAGTGCAGCCGTGTGGTTGATGCCACTGCTAGTATTACGTGGTTATGTTTGTGCATTTGATTTACTGGATTGCATAAAATTCGAGAGTATAACGTACTGGATTTTAATAGTGTATGGAATAGTTAAACAGTTGGGAGAGCTCAACTCTTGTTTACACAATTGTTCGCTGTTTAAACAACTTTATTTCTGGATACGTGACAGTTCTAAATTAAATTCTTAAATATTTGTTGGACCAAATAGAAAGGTAAATAAAGCGCGTATTAAGCTAAGCCGCTTGTAGAATGAACATAAAAATTGTTATACGAACATTATTCAACGGGTCGTTGGCCAGGTCGAGCGTTAATTAAAATTTTATAATGTTGGCCAGAAAGTGTTGTGTTTTTGTATGCTTGCTACTGCCCAGTTTTATTTTTGGCGAATTTTATTCATCCGTTGATAGTCTCTTTGAATTGGAAAATGTGGAGAAAGAGCTTGTGGCTGCCACGCGTCTCTATTTGGCTGAGCAGCAGCAGCAGCTTGATTTGTATCGCAAGTAAGAAAAATTAAAAAATTTAAACTGTTGCACGTAAATGTTGATTGGTGTTGTTGACAGTTTTGTGGCAAATATTAAGCGTGAGCATGAAATGGCCAAGGGGCAGGAGGATGATTATTTGGAATCAACGCTTCTGAATTTTAGGCTGACAAAGCGTCTGGTCGAAGACTGGCCAATTCTTCACGAGCTGTTGGAGTCGAATCATACAAGGGACAGTGCGTACTGCGTGAATGGGCTAAAATACAAATCTATATAGCTTATATCATTCCCATCCACAGGCTATAAACAGACAGTGGACGTATTATCTCAAGAATTGGGCTTACCAGATCGCGCTGAACTGCAGGGTGTTGTCAAAGGATTAGTGCGTCTACAGTTTGTGTACAATCTAACCGCAAGTGCAATTGCCGAAGGATACCTTAAAAGAAGCTTCACTGGCACCACATTGGAGTGGCATGAAAGCTTCGAGATTGGCGTACAACTGTATGAACTGGGCGCTTACACAAATGCCCTGGAATGGTTGCATGTGGCAGTTAAATCGCTCAATGAAGTCGAGAACGATTTGGCGCTTAAATTAATGGCCGAAATTTATGAGTATTTGGCATTGACGTACTTTGAGTTGGGTGAAAAGGAGCAGGCGCTAGAAACTATAACAGATCTGCTTGCCTGGGATCCCTCACATCCTGCACAGCACACACTCGCCTATTTGGCTCAAAAAGTGCCCAAATGTCCCAAGATCACTGACCCGGAACCTGGATTTGACAAATATGTGCAACTCTGCCAGGGCAAACTACTTCCTGAGGCAAAATCCAACCGGCAAACGCTACACTGTTACCAGGACTCTAAGCGACATGCAATCTTTAGGTTATCACCACTTAAGGTGGAGCAGGCTCATCTCAATCCTGACATACACATCTATCATGATCTACTCAGCGACAAGAAAATAGATGCTGTACTGGCGGTGGCTGATGATTTTGAAAGAGTTCGCTCAACCGTAGCCGGCGGTAAAACAACCGATATACGTGTCAGTCAACAGGTTTGGCTTCAGTATACTAAACCCATTTTGCGATCCCTCAGATATTTAATTGGCGCCATCACTGGCTTCGATACGATCAATGCCGAGCAGGTGCAGATAGCCAGCTATGGCATTGGCGGTCAGTATGCACCACATTTTGATTATCTAAGCTCCTTACCCAGCGATTATGTGCCCAGGGGTAATCGCATTGCGACAACTATGTTCTATGTGAGTTTTTACGAAATTTTGAAGAGAGTTCAAACAACTAATTAGAAAAATTTCAGCTTTCCGATGTGTTGCAGGGCGGCTATACGGTCTTTCCAGATCAGAATATATTTTTAAAGCCCATCAAAGGTTCCATGGTAATGTGGCACAATTTGCGCAAATCTTTAGATTATGATACACGCACCAAACACGCGGGTTGTCCGGTTCTTGAGGGCGTCAAGCGCAGTAAGTGATCCCTAATAATATAAATTAATTATATAAATTATTATTATAAATATTTAACAGTTGCAAATATATGGATTCATTCGTCCCATCAGGAGTTTCGTCGGCCCTGCACTCTCAATTCCAATGAGTAAAACTGCGATGATTTAGTTAACTATAGTATTCAAAAGTTAAATTATTTCAGCTGAAAATTATATCTTTTTATAATTTTAAAATTTTATATTTCACTAATATTAACAGTTTTTTGTGATTCTTTCCGCTTCTAATCTTGATATTTTAATAAATGTTTTGCTTAGTTCATATAAATGGATTGATACCTATCACAAATTCTGGGAAAATAAATTTGAATTATTTCTTAATACTTTACTTAGTTGTAGTTTTTGTATGGCAAAGAGATCTCATGATCACGCTCCAGTTCACAGGGTCTAACATGATCCTGATTACCCAAGCGTATCCATACGTTGGCAACTGTTTGGAATGAAATCGTTTTTAAAAAAATTAAATTAAATATTAGTTTAATTGTTTTTATTTACTCACTCCATTTGCTGCCCTGTAGCACTGGGCAACCGGCATGCTTAGTGCGATAGTCTAGATCACCGGAACGATGCAGATTGTACCAGAATAGCAGGCTGCCACGCTCAGGTGTTACCAGCAGTGGCAGAAAGGGAAAGGCCGTGCCACCACCTGCCTCCACATCGGATAACTAAGTGCAGGAATAGTTGATTCAATATAGAACTGCATAAGAGATACCCTATCACCCACTTACATAATAAATGCCCGTGGCTAGTCGATTGGTTTTGTGCATATCCCGGCTGTAGTCATAGGCCTCGTTAAAGCTATCCATGTGCGGTTCATAGTGCCCTCCAATGCCATAGTTGGCTATTTGCAGCTGCTCCGCAGAGTCCATATTTAGACCGGATAAGGTGGCCACATGGTGGCTCAATCTTTCCATTGCTGGATGATCTACATAGTCGAAGGTGGTGCTCTTGCTGGTGCGATAGCTGGCCGAGATCTTGTCGCTGCCACCCAAGCTGTAAACTTGCGAACGCTGTAGATCGGGTCGCGCCCGATGCCGCAATTCAACAGCATCCTTATCGCTAACAACGTCATGTACTTGATAGATATAGGGCTCCAAATGCAGTTCCTCCAGTTTATAAGGCTGATAGGTTGATCTGCGTCCGTTGCCACTATAAAGGCGACAGCGTAGATCACGTTGGGCTGAGGCTGGTGGGCTCAATATTCCACGGCAAACTTGCTGATAGATTCGATACTCTTTGGAGATATGATAGTCATTTGGACTACGCACCACCTCGTGCATCAGGCCACGCTTGATGCCATCCGATATGAGCTGCTCCAGCTGTGAACGCGTCTCTAGTAAATGTAGACGCTGCTCTGGCTGCACGGATAACACATGATTGACTAGATTGAGCGCATTCTGATGGTCACCCATTGCCTGATGATAGCCCACCACCGCCTCCATGAAATCCAATGAGGCCGACTCCTGGCCGTAACTCTGCTCGAATAGCAGCTGCATCGATTGTTGCAGCCAGGGCACTGTGCTATTGTAGTCGCGCAATGCATATAAATGCTGTCCTAGCACAAAGCAATCCTGCCAGGACATGGCCGTACTGCAACAAGCTGTCGAGTGTGATATGTGATTGCCACTTGCAACGCCAACGGCCGTCGTCACTCACCCGTATTTGACACCATGCAACATGCCGCTCGCCAGTTCGGCCACATCCAGCTGATAAGTCTCCTGCAGTCGCGTCAACGCCAGTGCCGTGCCCACAAAGTCCTCCTGCGTGGGGTAGCTCAAGTTCTCTCTGTGGCTCGCCATGGCTTCGAGGTAATCTATTGTAGGCCCGAAACAATAATGTAAACTGGGTTAATCAGATACCGATAGCATCTTGCTGGGACATATGATAGATGCCTCAGTCTGATACCAACTTGTGCGGCTTGCATCTCCCTCCACGCTGCCCTCGAAGGTCTCCCAATCGCTGTGCAGCCGTTTTATCAGCCGGAATGCATTCACCGGATTATTGAGGTAGCCATCGATGCTATCCGCGGCGCTCAGATGCTCCGATTTAATGGCATTAATTTCACTGCAAAAAATATTGATGGTAATTTTTTTTATGAAATTCCATTTGGGCTTTGCATTAATTCTTTAAACAGTCATCAATCAGACTTTAAACTGTTTCATATTTTTTCATTTGCATAAATCCAAAAAATTTGCATATTTTTTGTATTAATTAGACATGGACAAATTTAAGTGTTGCATCTCTACGTGACAACAAATCTATAAGCACATTAATTCTAAATACTAGTCAAATTAATCAAAGCTTGGAAATATTTAAATAAAACAAGAAAAACTCCATTCGCACCGTAGTTTTGATACCCTTGCAGAGATTTAGTTGCTCATAAAGTACAAAGAAATCTGCTCTTAAAAAAGCAAATTTTCTGTCGTTGTTAAAATATATTTTCTATTTTTAATATTTTTCTGGAATTTTTAAACAATTGTTGGCCGTATTTTTATAGAGAAAAACAGACAAACCCCAGAAGGACTTGCCTGTATCAATTTAACTTAACTGACTATTCCACATATTATCCCAAAACTTAAATTTCCAATACATGTGATTAATGACATAATAGATAGTAATACATATATATGCCGGACTTTAAATAATTTATTAATTTATTTTTACGCTTGTGCTTTGCACTTTTATTGGGCACTGAAATAGCACCATAACTTTAAACGGCAAATGCCGCAGCATCTATCAAGTCGATTGTATCTGATATTGTCAAGCTATCCATTAAGTGGTAGCAGTTGTTTGTTCTAAAGTTATCCGTGGTCATAAATAAGATTTGCAGTTGTCTGCCAATATATTTTGGCTAGGAATTTGACAACTATATTGTTTCAAATACAAATTACAAAATACAGAATACAGTAAACGTGTTTCATTTGTGATTTGTATATACAAAAATATGTATATATTATAAACAATTTCGTAACGGTGCTTCTAATGAGTTTTTTGTTTAACCGGTTTGCATACAAATAAACAAAAGTATAAAAGTGAAATGTGAATATTGCGCTATAATTCTGATACAAATTCAAGACAATGCAACGAAATTAAATTCAAGTAATTATATAAATATTTGACTCAGCAGCAGCTAAGATAGAAATCGATATCAATATCAAGAGTTCTAAAATGCCGAAAAAATAATGCTAAATTAATGTAGATAAAGTATAAAACTTCTAGTGAAATTAGCAGCTCATAAATTGCATTAAAAGGCTTTTTATGTTCGCAAACAATGTCAAATTTGTCTAAATGATAATAAACCAGATAAAAGAATATATTCTTATATGTGTACTCTTACCCTTAGGCAAGATAGCTCTGCAATCGCCTTAATGTAAACCGGTTGGTTGGGAATGGAAATGCGAAAATGATTTGTAATTAAAAGAAATAAATTTTGCTAAAAGCGGCCGTTCATCTTATATATCCCAGCTCATCTATCTAGCTACTTTTGAATTCCACTCAAGTTTAGAGATGATCAACAGTTTGTTTTGACGACTGTCCAACAAACATAAATGACAAATTTAAAACAAACTCTTTGCGGGGGCTGCTTGTTTATAAGTAACGTGGGCGTTTTGCTTACCACAATTGGTTATTAATTTTGAAATATTCATAAGGCCAAGCAAGTAGCAAATTTAGTATTTTATTAATATAAACTTGAAAACTAGCTGACAACACAGTTGAAGTTATAGGCTGTAAGTAAAATCAATTCAGTTTAAATTCATTAAATTGCAAATGGGTTTGAAAAGTAAAACCAGACTTTCAATTTATAAGTGACCTGTTTTATATTCCATTTGTTATGTTTTCTGCATATATTATTATTTAATTTATCAGCTGGTTTTGGTTGCTCTTACCTTTGTAATATTTCAGCATGTTCTTTTATTTCATTTACATAATTCTGGAGTTCGCTGAGCAGGATCACTTCCGTGCGCAATAATTGCTCCAGGCTACTAGTCGAACTAAAGTATTCCGCATTGGAATTAATTAATAAATTAAATACTAAAATTAAAAACGCTCTGATTAACTGCATTAGAACTGCTACTTAATGAACTGCTTTAAAAAAATATTTAAACTTATTTTTCGCGCTTAATTAAAGACTTAGAACCCGTGCTGTCTTCGCGGCGTTTCATGGGGAACTGTTCGGCCACGAGCCGCTGTCAAAGCTTCTTCTGTCTTAGTGGTTTTGTGAATCTCGAAAAAGCTCTTGGTGTTTTTGGTAGTGCGAAGCTTTAGCTGCGGGTGATGCCGGTTGATCAAGCCGGCATTTATAGCTGTGGTCAAAGAACTGCCCTCGGGGGCGCAACGTTAGGCTTGAATGGGGCACGATAAAAAATAAATAGAAAAAGAAATGAGGGTCAAGGAACCTACAAGTGGCAGGTAAGTAGTTAATTTACATAAGATCGAGATATTCTGCAATTAGAGACTTAATAAAATGTGTGCGTATTTGTAGCAATTTGAGAATATTCATATCTCTCTGATTCCCAAGGGAATTTAGTCTATTTGGCACGGAAACCTGTCAAAACTTATCTATTGCTAATTACTTTCACTTGGCTGCTGGCAATTGGGAGTCGTCGCTGCTTTAAGCATTTGTCACTTCATGCCGCTAATATGCAAATGAGCCGCAAACAAAACTTTGCCCGTGAACTTGTTTATGCAAATTTCCGGCAAATCTCAGCACGACTCATTCGCATTTCGCATTTGTAGCTCGAGTTTTGTGTTGAGTGAATTTCTGAGCACACAAGTCCACTCAATGTGAGCTTTTTAACTTGAGCCTAAATGTTAACTCCATAAATACTTTGGCAGCGCCTAATGACAAGACTTGTATTAAAAGTTATCAACAATAAATTTATTTAATAATCTCATAATCCACAGAAATCTCATTGTCCCGAAAGACATCGCAGGGTCGTGCAAAAGTCTGTGTAGCCTCATGTATCCAAATATTGGCAACTGTAAGTAAAATAAATATTATAAGTTTATGGAATTGATTGTTGATAATAAAAAGTAAATATTTAATATAAATATTTCCGTGAATAAATTAATTTTCCATGAAATTTTAAACTTTGTTTAACTTAACCGAGAAATGTCTTTCTAGCCACAATTTCTCCTTATTAATAAATTTAATAAATATTTTTATTTCCATAATTCATTGTTATATTTGAAGGATTAGATAAGTCTCTTTTGAAGCCTTACACATATGTTGACATATTCTTTATATATCTTGGTAGATTAAACTTTGAAGGCCGAAAAAACCCCAAAAATTTGACTTTAAACCCCAAATTCCAGACTAAAAACTCTTATAACTTGCTCAAAATTGAACCGATTGTCATGTCGAATGTCTTTTTAGTTATGGTTTACCCTCTAGGTTAATTTGGCATTTAAATTTTAGAAAATAAATTTTTTCGATTTTTTGAAATTTTTTGCATACCCACCCCTATCAAATTTGGAAATTTTTTTAAAAAATTTAAAATTTCAAAATTTTATTTTTAATCGATAGAGGGCATTAATATTGGTATAAAACTATTATTCAAAACATAATATGAGAGTTATTTTAGTTGTAAGGCCGAAAAAACTCAAAAAATTTGACTTTAAACTCAAAATTCCAGACTAAAAACTCTTATAACTTGCTTAAAATTGAGCCGATTGTCATGTCGAATGTCTTTTTAATTATGGTTTATCCTCTAGGTTAATTTGACATTTAAATTTTAGAAAATAAATTTTTTCGATTTTTTGCATTTTTTTGCATAAATACCCCTATCAAATTTGGAAAATTTTTTGAAAAATTTAAAATCTCAAAATTTTATTTTTAATCGATTGTGGACATTAATATTGGTATAAAACTATTATTCAAAACATAATACGAGAGTTATTTTAGTTGTAAGGCCGAAAAAACCCCAAAAATTTGACTTTAAACTCAAAATTTCAGAATAAAAACTCTTATAACTTGCTCAAAATTGAACCGATTGTCATGTCGAATGTCTTTTTAATTATGGTTTATCCTCTAGGTTAATTTGACATTTAAATTTTAGAAAATAAATTTTTTCGATTTTTTGCATTTTTTTGAAAAATTTAAAATCTCAAAATTTTATTTTTAATCGATAGAGGGCATTAATATTGGTATAAAACTATTATTCAAAACATAATATGAGAGTTATTTTAGCTGTAAGGCCGAAAAAACCCCAAAAATTTGACTTTAAACTTATTTAATTGCTTCCTGGAAGTACTTACTCCACTTGCTGCCCTTTAAAACTGGACAGCCAGCGTGTTTGGTGCGAAAGTCCATATCCGAAGAACGATGCAGATTGTACCAGAATAAAATATTACCCTGTTGCGGTCGCACGGCAAAGTTAAGAAACGGAAAGGCTGTGGCGCCACCTTGCTCCACGTCCGACAGCTGCAGGGAAAGATGAAAGCCATGAATGTTTAATACTATAGCATGAGTTGGACTCAATATGGATTAAATTGATGTCAACTCACATAATATATGGCTGTGGCGATCCGGTTGCCCTCGTCCGCTGGGTAGTGTCGGGAATCACGGAAGAAGTCCCAGTGTGGCTCGTAGTGCCCACCCACGCCATAATTGGCCACCTGCAGTTGCTCACAGTAGGTCATGTCCAGGCCGGTGGCATCACTCAGATCACGCAACATATTTCCCATCGTCGGATGCGTATCGTAGGCTAGCCAAGCATTTTTGCTAACGCGGAATTCTGATTTCTTGCGTTGCCCGCCGGGCACTGGGTTAACCGTGGAACGCTGCATACGCGGCACGGCCATTTGCCGCAGCTCTGTAATTTTTTGTCGACTCAGCATGTCGTGGTAGGTGACCACCAGAGGGTCCAAGCTGTGCTCCTCCAGCTTGAGCGGCGCCAGCAGCGTATAAGCGTGCTTGCCACGTGTATAACGACAGCGCAGCGGGCGCTGCTGAGCAGGGGAGGCGGTGACTTCACCCCGACACACCGCCTCATATTGGTCGAACTCCTGTGTGAGCTGTATAGAGGGAGAGATTAAATTTAGCCGTATGGTACTAAAAAGAGAAATCATATTGGTGGTGGGCTCACTTTGTAGACCTCTGCATGGCTTAGTTGCCCCACGTTCTCATCCTCGTCGGGCGTCGACCTCGCACCCTTGTCGCCCAAGTGCCAGTTCCGTATACGCGATGGATCGAGCTCAAGCACGCGTTGGCTCAGCTCGTATGCCGTGTCGAAGTCGCCTAAAAATCGCTTGGTAAATATGCATGAAGTTGGCCGATTGCTTGGCGGGCTTGCTCACCCATTTGGAATAAACTCTTGGCCACCATTTCCATGCTGTTCAATATGGTTGGCTCAGGTACGCTCTGCTGCGGCTGATGGCGTCGCAGTCGCTCCATGGATTCGCGTAGCCATACTTTGGTGTTGTTGTAGTCCTCCATTTCAAAGAGTTGTTGACCTAACATGAAGCAATCCTGCCAGCTCATGTCCGTGCTAAAAATAAAGGCAGCACACAAATCGAAATGAATATGATTGGGGTTTTAGGTTGGCATCGACACGACACAACTACAGGAGGTCACATCCAGGAGCGGATTAGGAAGCGGGATGGGTTTGAATATTAAACAACATAATTTGTGAGAGTTCTATATGGACTTATTACCTATTATTGGTTCTTATGTCTGGCGATATTAATATTAACAATATTTTCAAATATTGACTTACAATACTTGACACCAAACTATTAAATTAATGTAACTAAATCAAGGGGACATTTAAATCATTTTACACTTCCATTCAAAATTTTTTTATATAAAAACTCTTTTTTTTAAATCCTAAGATGTTAAACTAAATTAAAGTAAAATTCGTTATTTACACTTTTTTGTACAAAATAAAATAAAATATTAACAAATTGACATTATCAATATTTACTTATTTCGACCAACAGAATTATGAACTAAGGCTATTATAAATTGTTTCTAAATTATTAATTTGTTGCTAGAGTCTATTATTTTAACAGTTACTGATTTAAATAAAATCAATGATTAAACTCTCTTTCACATATCTTTAAATAGACGCCAATTTATTATACTTTAACAAATGACAAGCCTCAATCTTGTCCTTGCTATTATCAATATTTTTAGGGCCCGATTGATAACTAAACCGCTCCTGTACACATTTAAATAGTGTGAGAATTTCATGTGTATGTAGTACTCATGTATTTTAAGCCTGACTGGTTATTGCTTATTTCGATCCACACTCTCTCACCCGTATTTAATGCCATTCAGTATGCCAGCAGCCACTTGAGCCACATCCAATTTATAGGTGCTCTGTAGGCGGACTAAGGCCAATGCGGCTCCATCGACATCTTCCTGGCTGGGGAAATTGAGACCGTAGTGTTGTGTTATATTAAAATCTGAAATATTTATGCAATTCATTCTTTTATGGCAATTATTTGAATATGCGGCGAATAGTACTTACGAAGTTGAGTGCTCATTTGATAGACTCGCCTCTCCAATTGTTCCCAGTCCGTATAAAGACGCTTCATTAGCCGATAAACATTTATTGGATTGGTTAAATAGTTTTCCAAGTCTCTTGTGGCAAGTGCATGTTCCACCTCTATTGTGGACAACTCTCTGTGGATCAAGTTGCGGATATCGGTTAGACGAGTTTATATTTCTAATCATAAATCGAACGCTACCAGTTTGTGCGTTTGTGACGATTGTTGTCATATAGATATATAATACAAAAGAGCCCCAAAAACACTGAGATAACTCTGACTTAATTAATTCTAATTTATTTGTGTTTCTAAATACAAAACTGTTTTTTACGACCCACCAAATAAATACAAACGAAAGCAAAATGCTAAATGTTAAACCAAAAGAGCCTTAAAATATGTATAAAATTATTTAATCCATAAAATAAGCGGAAAAATCATGCTGAATTAAATATGCATGCATGAATAAATGATTAATTGATTTAAGTAATAAAAAAATTGAAAATTGAATTCAATTAAATTGACGGGCTTAAGCAGCAGCACTGTATGTCAAATGTCAATAAGGCTTAATTAATATTTGAAAATCTGTTTAAATATTTACAGAATGTGGACGTAAGACAAACTTGTCCTCTGTACACAGTCAGGATTAAATATTCACTTACCTTTCCAATTGTTTCATGACCATCCTTGTCCCATCCAACTGTGAGCTCAAGTCTCTCATCAATGTGTGCTCCGTATGCAACAATTGCTCCAGTCCAGTGATGGATGAAAAATAATCCGTAGCCTGGCAGAAATGCCCAAGGCACGCCATTGTCAATAACAAACCGAACAGGCCTGTGTTGTCCCGCATCTTAATATTAAGTTAAACAAGTATAATTATGAATTCTGTATATTTTTTATGCCAGAGCCTCAACTAGTATGATTAGCTGCTCATTGGTGTTAGGCGTCTGTTGCTCGACGCTTCTCAGAATCAACTGAATCTCCGATTGAACATCCCCAGAGATCAACACATAAAACCAGATGATGACAGACAATTTGGCACACGCGATTTAGATATCGGACAGCTTATATCGGGTGCTAACTACATATTATTTGCATAACCAATAGATGTTTGCCTATGACTATGAAAAATATTGGCGTTTTGATCCACTCTAATGAAGAGCATACGAGTTTCGTAGCGATTAAGCATGTTTTATAGCTTTGCCAAAGCTGATTTAATGACTGTTATCATACGAAGAAGCTTGTTTCGACATAGACCTGCCCAGAATTCTAGTTCTCTCTCTCTCTATCTCTGTTTATATCTAACTATCTCTCTTTAGCTATTTATGTGTTGGCATATCGATGCCTTTTTTGCTGGCTTATTAATTCTGGCTAATTAACAACGTGTTTGATTTTGCAGCCGCCTCAGTTTTTGTGTTGGAAAATACAGCTACAGATTATAGGTTTAGTTTTGATACCCTTTGATACCTTTATAGCAATTTCACAAAATGTGTAATGTAATATATAACTTCATAAACAGCCAAAATGTTAAACAAATTTGTCAGTCCGTTTATATGCAAACTTTAATTGATTTTTAAGAATTTTAAAGTCCTAAATTTTAATTTTTAAAAATAATTTTCTACTGCCAATTATACTATTTTTTTGGGATCACAACTGAGAGTTGATTTTTTGAATAAAAATATTTTTGTTTTGTGCATAGATATCACAAGAAAAATAACAATTGGGAACTATGTAAGAGTATTTACTCTTCGACTCCCGAAATTGGCTATTCACTTTTGTTAAATTTGAACATAAGTATGTAGGAAAATCTGGTAGAACGGCATAAACGTAACCATACCCTGTTTCCCATTTTATAAAGAGTTTTACATTAATTTTCTTAAAAAATCTAAAAATTCTATTTAATAGACAAAAATATAGCAAAATTTTAAGACAATGTTCAGAGACATTTCACAGTACTTTAATTAATCAGTCTTGAGTCGATTACAAAAAATTCCAGGGCATATTATTGTTGAGCTTCTGTCACAGTCTTAATCAATGAACAAGTAATATCAGGTATTGTTTGTTTTAATTCACATTTGATTTACGATTTTATAAAAAGTTCAACATACAAATTGACACATTTGGATTGGTTTTACGAGGCAATATTTGTTTTAACTATTTCCTGTGCTGCCAAGTGAACACTGTTTGACCAAAAGCCGGCAAAACGCTTAGCTCGATGCTAATTATGACAATCTGTGATGCATAAATATTTAAATTTTTTGTTTACTCTTTAATTATACAAGCAGTGAAGCCACGCCCGCAGCATGAGCAACAAATGGCAGATGAAAGTGCAAATGAAATTTAATATAATGTCAACATTGTAGTATTTATTTTTGTTGTGGCAATTAACGAAAGATTAAAGGCACATTAAATGCGCACTTCTCATTTTGGCTTTTAGCTGTTGCACAGAATTCTCATCTCAGCTCCGTCCAAGCCGCTGCAAGGGGGAAGACAGTTATATAGTCGTTAGCTAGAGGTGGTAAATTTATTGCTCTACTTACACAATTGTGCGCCCAGCAGCACAGGGCAGACAAGTTGACGACTTCGGTAATCCGACCTGGACGCAGCTGGGAACTCGTTAACGTTGCGTATACGCCAGTAGAGCAACGAGCCCCGTGGGACATATACGCTGAGCTCCAATTGAGGAAAGACCAGGGCACCGCCCAGCCTGGACTCTTGTAACTAAGGTAGTGAGATAATAATAGGCAATTAGTGACAAACTTATTACCTAATCATTTAATTAAAATAACGCACATTGAGCATCGCACGTGCCACATGTTCTGATGTGTCTGACGGCTCCTCTGGCGCTGACACGTGCTCATGACTATGACGACGTGCCTGCCACAGATCCGGCTTGCCACTGTCCGGAGGCAGTTGTTGGAAGATGCCCCGCAATCTCTTCTGCGCCAACTTGGTAAATTTCATTGGCTCATAGCCGACTCGTTTGGACTGCGGTTCATCATCCAGTAAACCAATTAGTTGGTCAGTCTGCCTCGAGCTGAGTACATTATGGTAAAGCATTATATATGGATCCTCGCCAAGTTGCTCCAAGCGTAGCATACGCAAATTGGCAATGTCCAGGCGACAATTTGGAAAGCGACTGCCAGTTGTGTTCTGTTGGGCAGCCAAACGACAGAGCTCATCAGCCAGACTTTGTTCAACAGACTTTTCCAGCTTAAAAATTGAAGCATCCATTAAATAACTCTATATTAAACTTTCCAAATAAATAGTAAGAGATATTCCCTTTCATTTCGAATATTTTTCATTTTGTTGCATATTTGCATAGTTGCATTTACCTTTGCCTTGGGCTTTCTGCGTTGCGAAAGTTTTACTTTAGTTCCATTTATAGCTCTCTCAATTTTTGTCTTGGCTTTCTGCACATTTTGGTTGGCAGGACGCAGCGATAGCAACTCCTTGGCCGTTGTCAAGGCACTCAGAAATTCGCCTGATGTCAGTTGGAATTTGTTTGTGTAAAAATATGTAAACTTTTATGCATTTCAATGGAACGCACCTGCACGGTAATCCATATTCAGAGATGCCTCCAATATTTGTACTTTACCACGTTCCTGTTCGCTGTTCGTCGAGACTGTTGCATTGTGTGTGTCTGGCAGTTTTGCCAACGCTGTCTCTATCCAATATTTGGCCACAGCATAGTCACCATTGTGATCCGACTTACGGGCAATTTCAAGACAGTCACTCCAGGACATGGCAGAGCTATAATCAGAAAGTTTTTTTTAGTAAGTTTTCTTTGTATTTTTTAGAGTAGCACTTACCCCAGCTTAAGACCGTTCACCACTCCCAGGGAAAGTGTGGCTGGTTGCAGATCATAAACAGATTGCAAACGCAACAAATTGTATAAAGCTGCATCGTAATCCTCCTCGCTGGGCAGCTGCAGTTCCATCTCAAAGTCTGGTATATTCTTAGCCAGATTGTGTGTGGCATTCGCCTCCTGTTCGAGCAATGGCCAAACGCTCTGGAAACGCTTCAGTATGGTGAGCACATTGAGTGGATTGCCCATGTACTCCAATACCTGATTGCCCACCTGCCGATGTATCTGTTCGATCGGCACAGTTTCGCGTTTGATTACCTCCAGCTGCTGTTCCAATGCGTCTATATAATCCCGCAGAGCATCAATAAGCAGCGTCTCAGTGGTCAACAGTTCCCGCAACTGCGTCTCACTGTTGCCACTCGCAGTTCCTGTACACATCAATGCCAGCCAAAGTAGCCACAATAATCGCACAGCTGCCACAATTTGCATAATTGGACGCGTTTTGGTTTTTGTTTTTGTTGATTTTATTTCTTTGTCAAAGTCTTTTGTTGTGGAACTGGTCAATGTCTGGTAAGTTCTATGTTTGTTCAAGCTGAGGGCAAGTTTTTTTTTATTTTTTCTATGTATTATTCATATGCTAGAATTTTTAATAACTATAAAAGCGAGAAATATTATGTAAGAAATGCCTGACCAACCGGCTTGGCCGCTGTAGCTAAACTAAAACTATGAATCTTTGAGTAGCTATAAGAAAGGTTGTATTTTGATCGGCTTCTTTAGCTTTTACTTCATTTCTCTTCTTAGATGACTCTTCTTACCATTCTTCTTTCATTTCTTCTTTAAATATGTACATATTGATTGGCAGAGTTAAGGAATCGTAAATTGAGAGCAAAATAGCCAAAGTATTTTTGTTTGCAACTCTAAAATAAATTGACTTTAAATAAATATTTCCTGGCCACTGATTACTTTTTTAAAACATTCATGAAGTCAAGTTATCTTCATATTTGAGCAGCTTAAGTGGCACTTCGCTCAGTGTGCTTTGGTCCTGTGATGTCCTTTAACTGTTATGTGATGCCAGCATGCCAGCTTGTTTTATAACATCAACTCGCGCCAAGTCCAACGTTCCCTGAGCTTCAGGAAATTCAAAAAGTATCGCTTGAAATTTTAGTGTGTCTTTGACAGTAGCTGAAATCGATGACAAACAAGTAAGATTACACAATTTGAATCTGCACGACTACGAAATACCCTGAACTCTCTGAAAATGCCAAACACACCTACACATATATAAAAAAATCGCACAATCTTTTTCGATCAGTAAGATGAATCATATTATCCAAAATTAAATTAATCAAATATTCATAAATAAATTACACTGTCTTTGAGAAGGATTTGAATGCAGACACAGGTTTGTGGACAGACATTCAAAAATGGTTAACAAATTAGGTAATATATCTAGCATAATAAATCTGTCTATTACATACATTTCCACGACATAATCACCCTCTTTTTAAACATCTTTATTATGTACAGGGTGTTAGCACATACGCAGTAGCTCAATTTACATCACAAATGTAGATAAATTATTCTTTAAAGTGCAAATAAATATCAGTTAAAGCATTTGTTCAATTTGTCAAGCTTTGAAAACAATTCTTAAAATCAACATACGGCTAGTATATATAAATTCAATCAATAAATGCATATAAATATTCCATCTTAATTAAAATAAATATTTTGAATTGTAAATTACAATTAAATAGTCTTTTAAGATTTCCACACAGTGTTCTATTGAAAGAGATTTATAAGCAATTTATTGTAGGTCAAGACTTGTTAATAAAGACTTAGAAATCTCCAATAGGTAATAATAACAAAGGGTTAAATTCCTAAAGTGATACGTCACGATTGCAAGTATATCAAACATAAACAACTCTCTAAAGTGTCAGCCAATGGATAATCAAATAAACAGAGCGATTTTTATGTTGTCGTAAATTTTATATTTTATGGATTAAGTCATAAATTAAAACATCAAGTTTAAGTAGAATAGATGAATTGGATTGATAACTAAAGTATTAAGATCTGAGAGTGCGTAACAAATTTAACTATCTAGCATAATAATTTTTACGGCAACTACAGATTTTCAAAAACCATTTAAAGCTCTTCTTTAATATTTGGAATTTCACTGCGTTCGTGCAACAATTTATTCTCCAAATTGATTTTATTAATCAAAGCTGCCTCATGAGTAGGCTCAGCTTGTAGAAGCTGATTGTTTAGTTTATTGGCCAGTTTATGACTGCCCATGGCTTCAAGAGCTGATGTCAAGTATTCTAATATCTGCACATCGCTGACTTTGGGAAACATTGCCGCATCTTGGAATGCACGTGAACGCGCAAGTAGCAGCCACTCCTTGGCATAATCATATTCTTGCAACTCATAAAGATTTTTTCCGATCACGTAGCAATCGCTGGTACTGAATTGGGTCCTATTCTCAGCTTTTTCTTCATCTGCATCTGTCGCCTTTTCTTCGTCTGTGGACGCAACTCCATTTGCCAAGTCGGACGTGGGCAGGTTGTAGGTGCTCTGCAAACCCCAGAGCTCTCGAGTGGCTTCCAATAGATGCTCACTTGTGGGCCCCTCAAGCTCGTTCTCATTGAGGTCGGCAATCAGGTTCTGTTTGTACTCCTCAAGGTCTGCCTTAGAGAGCACGACATCAAGGACCTCGCGTTTCCAGTTGTTAACGAGGCGATTAATGGTGCTGAATGCATTAATTGGATTACCAAAGTATTCATCTGGGTCTTCCAATTCATCATGCATCACATCCACATAGTTCAGAAATCTGCATAAGCAATAGAAATTTTAGGTCTTCGGTAATTATTATATTGCACACAACATACAACCTTTTAATGCTCTCTTGATCCTGCTGCGCTTTGTTCAAATATAATTCAAAGTGCTGCACAAAAGTAGCCTCTAATTCGAGCAAATTTTCCGGTGTGATGGGGCTTGAAGTGTGCTCGGCACGAATACTGTCTAATCCCAAATATAGAAAGACCGTGAACAGAGCTGCACGCAATCGAAACATTTTAATACCTTTGCTTTCTAATGGTTACTGCCGGTTTTTCTGGAGTGGTAAGTAGAATTAGGTAGTCAACTACTTACGCAGCTTAACAAACATTTACACAGTTGCTGGAAATTTATTTTTGGTAGTAGACTGACTTATAAGAGCAATTGGGGCATTTAAACAGAATAATCCAACAAACTTGGTGCTTAAAACAATTGTAAATGCCAATTAAAACATTTTTAAGTCCAGAGTAATGTTAGCTTCAAGTAGCTAAAGCTAAATAAATGCATCACAAATTGTATAAAAAGAATATATTTTTATTTTTTATAAAAAATGTATATTTTTCTATTTATTATATTTGGTGTGGTATCTACACTGAGAAAAATTTGCGTTTTAAGGTGAAAACAACCGATATTTTTTAAATTCTTTTATTGATCTTAATCGTTAATAAAATAATTAAATCTAAAAGCTAAAAATATGATTTTCCAATTATTAAAAATTTACAAATGGTTGCATACTTTTAGGCGCTGCAAGTCGTACACCAGAGCGCCTATAATTCTCATTTAGTTTATGCAGACGGTATATAAGGCACAAAGGTTTGTCTAATTTTATTTTATTTTATTTTATTTTTTTTTTTTTTTGTGAATAGTTGTGTGTTCTAAAATCAAATGAGTGCATATAAAAATGATCGATTAATAATACTCTTCCATTAAGCACAAATAAACAGCTAAATAATAATTTCAATAATAATTGGAAAACATTTTTAAATGAAATAGAAAAATTTAAAATTAGATCATTTTAATCGATCATAATTTAATAATAAATATTTTAGAACAAAGAAAAAATTATAGCTGAGCGGGGTCTTAATAAATTCCTTAATGTGAAATATGAACTACTTTAAATGAATATTTTTCTCAGTGTAAAAAAAATAAAATTAAATTTTCTGCATTAATGATAAAATATTTCTCCAATTTATCTTATTTTGTTGAACTTTTCTATAAGACATATAGCATTTTATATAAGTCTGTATGAAGATAGATTAAAAACCAGTTACGAGGCACATTGAACTCCAAGCTTTCTTTACGTTTGCCATATACACAAACCTGTTTAGCTTAATTAGAATTCCCTCTTGGTCTAATCATTATATAATATACAAAAGCCATGACCAACGATAAGTCGCCGATCGAGTCATCAGCGTTTGGGGTCAATTGGCAAAATCAGTTGACCGCAAGTCTTGATTGAGAGCGGAGTCTAAGAATGTTATTCTTGGATGGCATACGTAATCTGTTTACGGCATTTGCCGTATTGCCATTGCTCATCTGGTGTGGTGCACGTGCCGAGTTCTACTCCTCCATAGACGAGATGGCAAAAGTCTTTGGCTACGAGCAGAAAATGTTGCAACACATGCAAAAATTTGTTGCCGATAATCAGAGTAAATTGGATTTTCTAAAAGCGTAAGTTGAGAGCCCGTACTAATCACATTTGAAACAACTCAATCTGTCACGACAGGCGACTGGATGAATTCGAGCACGAGCGTAACGAGGCGCAGCAATGGGGCGTGGCATATTTCGAGAGCCCGTTGAATAAATATTTGCTGAGCAAACGGCTGACACTGGACTGGCAGCGTATAGAGAATCTCATGTCAGCCAAAACGGGTGAAAGTGGGTGTCAAATCCATTTACGCTCAAATTCCATTAAATAAACCTTCCATTTGCAGAGCCATTGGTACGCTTGCAGCATCTGCGCCACCGGAAGCAAATGCCGGATGCCCAAGAACTGAACGGTGCCATCGATGGATTGCTGCGTCTGCAATCCATTTACAGACTAAAAACCGACCAAGTGGCTGCTGGTATACTGGATGGTGTGGCCTACGGGTGAGCCACAATGTTAGCTTTAATGCAAACCACAGTAACGTCATATTGTCTTTATTGTAGCACACAATTGAATGCCCAACACTGTCTGGACATTGCACAGCAGGCGTTACGGGATGAGCACATTCATCTGGCAAATGCCTGGCTACTGGAGGCTAATAAACGTCTATCAGGTGACGATCGAGCCAAACTGCAGCCAAACATTTTGGAACTGCAGATGGGGGTTAACATTAGATTGGCTGAATATCGTGGCATCAATAACACTTTACAAATGGAGCACAACAAGGATAAGCAGGGAAGCAACTCCCAGGTCTTTCCTGAGGCACAGCACATTGAGGAACATCCCGTAATTATTATATTTGTGCGATACAGAACCTGATATTTATATATTATATTTCTAATCCACTGTATAGCCCGTACCTGCAGATTTCTCTAATATAACCGATTTCGACTTGTATCGCTACACCTGCAGTGGCCATATAAAACCCACGCCGGCGGAGCAGCGTCATCTGCGTTGTGGTTATCTAACTGAAACGCATCCATTTTTGCTGCTGGCACCATTGAAGGTCGAGGAGCTGAGTCATAATCCGCTACTTGTGATCTACCATGAAGTCATTTATCAGAGTGAAATCGATGTCATAACACAATTGACTAAAAATAAAATTAATCGTGCCACAGTTACGGGTCACAACACTTCGATGGTGTCCAATGCGCGCACTAGTCAGTTCACTTTTATTCCCAAAACACAGCACAGGGTATTGCGTACTATTGATCAGCGTGTGGCAGATATGACAGATCTTAATATGAGTAAGTTGCAATTTAATTTAATCAGGCTTAATCATATTACTTATAAATAAAATCTTAAATGCAGACTATGCAGAGGATCATCAGTTTTCCAATTACGGCATAGGTGGTCATTATGCTCAGCATATGGACTGGTTTGTTGCAAGTGCTGTAAGTTGACAAAAATTGTATGAATAAATTTAAATTCTACTAATTCTTTTGTTCAGTTTGAAACCAAACAGGTTGCCATGGCTGAAATGGGCAATCGCATTGCCACCGTGTTGTTCTATGTAAGTAAAATTGAGTCCTGTTGCAAGTTAACCCACTGAAATGTACACACACACACACAGCTCTCCGATGTGGCACAGGGCGGTGGCACCGCCTTTCCCGTTATAAAGCAATTACTGAAGCCCAAGAAATATGCAGGTACGTGCAATGCACAACACGACAAGCTTACCTCAATAACATGTTTGCGTTATTTTTTTTTTTTTTTCTCATTTAAGCCGCCTTTTGGTACAACCTGCATGCATCTGGGGCTGGGGATGTGAGAACCCTGCATGGCGCCTGTCCCATTATAGTGGGCTCCAAGTGGGGTAAGAAGTGTTTGAAGCCCTTAAAGAATTGCAAACTATATTTAATAATTTCTTTATAATTAAGTGCTTAATCGCTGGATACGCGAAATCGGTCAGTCGGATCGTCGTCCATGTCAACTGTGGGATGATTCACGGGCCACACTAAGTCAACTGTTAAAACTAAGTAAGAAGACGCAGTAATTGAAGTATTATACATTAGTTTAGATATTGTTTAAATAAAATGCAATTTGTTTAATTGTTGAAGTTCCATAAATTGTTGGAACTTCGTTAAATAGTTGACTTTATTTGATTTTGTCACATTTACATTCATAATCCATCTATATTAAATTCAACATTTATATTTTTGCATAGTTGCTAGTGCCTTCGAGTTACTCAAATCATCCGCCACGTGGGCCAACAAATTTGCCTTTGGCTTGCAGCTGCAAGTTTCTAAAAGATTCTGTTTTTTTAATTACAGACTATCATACGTTCTTTTATATATGTGTGTGTATATATATGTTTTTCAATAATATGTGTGTATTTGAGTAAATTCAATATGACTTAAAACAAACATTTATATTTAATGTATTTTATGCAAACAAATTGTTCTTTATGCATAATATTTTGATAATCATCACATCGATAATTTAAACCATAAATGTGTAAATTTCTTATTTTTTTGTAATTTTTTTGTATTTTTTAAAATATTTTTTTTTTTTGTTTGCTTTACTTTTTGAGTCTTTGGATGACTTTGCTTTAGTTTAGTTTAGTTATATAGTTTTGCTTGCAATTTGAGTTTTGCAGTTTAAAGGACACCAAGTGAAAGTTCTTTTGACTATGCAGTTTAACATGTGTATAAAGTTTTTAAATTCGCTTTTGTTGCAAGTTTTATACTTTCTTGTGTTTTTTTTTTTTATTTAGTTTAACTTTGCTGCCTTGTATCGCGTTAGCATATGCAAAGTTCTATGTGGTGGGCATTTTGCTGCTAGTTTCAGTTTAAATGTTATTTTTTAGTGCACAGGTAAACACTTCCGAAGGGATTGTCTTTTATGGGGGCATGGTACATAAATACATCGATATACAAATAGTTGTAGATAAATATATATATATATATATTTCTTTTATATATTTATTACTCAGTTTGACATTTAAAATTTGACTAATTTCTTTGAAATGTTTCATTTAACTTAACTTAAAATTCTTTGCCGCTTTCAAGCCTTATGTTTATTGAAATTACAGTTTCTTTTCTATAATTAATTACCATTTTTTTCATTTATATATTTATATATATTTTTATACACTTATAAACACATTTATATAATAAGCAACGCTGTAAATTCACATCAATATATGTCTGTATATAGTATTCTCATAAAGTTGATTAAATATTTATAGTATTGTGTTCTTTTGATATACTCATATGTTTTGTAATTATTTTGTAAATATTTTGAATTGGAATATATTTATATATATATTCTTGAAACTCACATCGAGATATATTGCCCATTTGGGGGCTATAAATATGCATCAAATTTTACTTTACGACTTGCTTCGATTTCATAACGATACATCGATACTCATCACGTCTTCCCCCTCCCTTAACCACCAACAATTTTCACTGCTTTGCCAACATGCCACTTAGATCTCGTAATTGCGAAATTTATTGGCCACATCGGTGTTCTCAGTGCCCCACTCGGCCTTGCGGTTGCCATAGTAGAGGGCAGCTCCACCCTCCGACGCACGTCGATGGGCGGGATTCGGGGAGGCGGCAGTGAGGCCACCGCTGCTGCAACCTGCCCCAGCCGGACCAGCCTCTGCCCCAGTCTCCGGTAACATGCGATCCTTGGTCTTAGGCGTGGCCCAGTGCATGGACTTTGATGGATTGAAAAATAATTTGTAATTAATTGAAATCATAATTCTAGCTACACAACTGTGGTGGGAGCTAATGCATTTGTTGAGTTTGTGTATTTACATAAAATTAGTTTAGAATTTGTGCTCGAAAGTGGAATTACAAATGCATTAGCTCCTACTTGCATGCACGGCGTACACTTAGAACACATTGGACGAAGAGGTACATTCCAAAAAATACCATAAAATATGTAAATATTGAAGGTGCTCGGGCGACCAGAGTTAGGCTTTAGAATAGGAGTTTAAATCAAAGTTTTTTATTTAAGACATATTTGCGGTTTATTCAGTTACAGGTCTGGCTTGTGTTGTTTGTGCAAAAATCAAGAAAATTTCCAAAATTATAACTGCTGTAAATAGAAACCCAACCGCAGTGGCCAGAAATTTTCAACTAGTTGCAAATTGCAGACAACCGCAAAACCCCAAATGCAACCAGTGCAATTTGCAGGCCAAAAGCCAATTAATGGCCAGGCCAGGCCAGCCAGGCCAGGCCAACCAGGCCAGGACGGGATAGGTCAGACAGTGATGACTGCAAATTACGCAGGATAATTTGAGAGTCAGGACCTGCCAGTTAGCGCCTGCGCGACAATAACCATCCGGAAATTGGCAGAGTCTAATCACATTAAATATGCAACAATGCGAATGCATTCGTATTGAATTACTAAGTTGATTAACTGGCACAACTGCAAACAAAAAATTTGCCTGAGTGAATATTTAACTAACTGAATTAAAAGGACACAAACAACACACAGGAGACGCATTTTCCTTTTTTTTTTTTTTTGGTCTACAGTTTTTATTTTTTTTTTTGGGGTTTGGAGTTTACTTCTCTGTTTGGCAATGTTCCTGAAGCATACGCATACCTCTTTATCCACTTTCTCGGCAATTGTGTATCTTCTCACCTGGCCGACGTGCTCCTTCATGCCCAGCCATTGCTTGTAGCTCATTGAAATGCCGCTATTGCGCCACTTGTCATAGACGGCACGCTTCTCCGGATCGCACAGCGTCTCCTTGGCCTCCTGCAAGTCAAATAAATAGAATGTTATAGTCAAATGTAGCTGACAGCTAAGTACTCTGTTCCCAGTGCCTTGTCTAGGTAGGGTGTCCCTGACTCTGGCCTTAAAGTTTTGTCGGATATTGCAAAAACCCTACATACTCAGTTAAATTCCCATTTCGAACAGAGTATTGAATAGAAGAATAAAAACAGTTCAAATATACACACAAATGTTTATTTACATTGCACGATAAAAGTCAAATTTGTTCGAGTCCAAAATAAATAGCACAAAAAAGCTTCTATTGTCTACGCCGTAGACTTTTACGGTCTTTTTTGCCTTTGCCGTTGCCTTTCCTTGCATAATAATCAATTTTCGTAGTCTGTGATTCACACATACTTACACACACACACACACATACATAATATCACATACATGCTTGCTCCAATCACTTTGATGGCGCGTATCCTTCAGCAGGATACAAGTATATATATTAGACATATACTACTTTTATGGCCACAACTTGTGCCATCATCTGCTGGCACACTTGTTTGATATTCAAAGCCCAAACAAAAACACACACACACACATACACACCCACACACCCACACACACACACTTAGTGTGTGCTACTGAGATTTTATTGGCGTCTTTGGTTTTGCGATTCTTACATGATAATCAATTATTTTACTACTCATTGATTATGTGGGTCAGCAGGCAATGTTTTGAGAGTTTTCTCATTTTCCGCAGACTGCCTGCTGCTTTATTTTTCTTCAATTAATTTCATCCTTAAGCTATGTTTACTATTGGCAAAACAAATTTGAAATATTCTAGAATTTTATTGAGTTATTTAAGCATATAATAGATGAAAAAGACGCCTAGCAATAAGAGCCAATTAGTCCACAGAAATTTATTTATTTATATATTTATTCTAACTGATTTGCCAAAACGAAATAAAATACTAATTTATTATTGTATTGTCATCTTGTTAAGAAAATATTTTTAATTAAAAATATCTAGTTTTAAAAGACAAAAACAAAAACCCCCAAATTAAAATTTTATTTTGTTTTTATAAGCTTCACAAGTTCATGAGAGAATAAATAAATATAAGCAAAAAGAAATGTTATTTATCAACTGTTGCTAATACTCGCATTTTATATATAGTATTTCAACAAATTTAAATATAAATGAAATGACACAGAAACAAAACACAATCATATTTTTCCAATGAAAATTTGATTAAAACACAAAAATATTGCATAAAATAAAAATTGACATATTCTCACACACACACGGGAAACCAAAAGTGTGAAATATTTTCTCTATTTTAAATAAATTTATTTGTTTTATTTGGACTGTAGTTATTGACTTTAAAATGCCACTTTAAAGTCTTCTACATTAGTTTCATAAAATTTACTAAATAATGAATATAATTGCAAGCATTTTGCAAACCTTTTTTATGCTCAATGAAATCTGAACATTTCAGTTATAATACTTTATGACTGCCATGAGCGTTTGTTTTATGACTTCACATAACTGCAGACATAAAGCAAAACTCTCAGCTCAACTACATATGTAAAAACCCACAAAGACTGCTCACATATGCACACGCACACATATGTATACCCACACACACACACACACCCACACACACTTCAAGAAGTTTACGAGCTGCAAATTGTATTTGGTTTTTTATGATAACTTCGAGATTCGTACCCAGCCCCATATAACTATCACTCACAGAAGGAGGAGGCGACTTCCGTTCGACTTGTTGCCAAAACGTATAACAAGTTTTATTGTCGCTGTAGCTGACAGGACTCTAATGAGCAGCGGTAGAGAGGGGGTAATATGGGCGAAGAAGGATGTGCAAACGGCAACTGTTTGGCAAAGTTTGCGGTAACATTCCCTTCGTGAAGTCGACTAACAATAGCCACCCACCATATGTATATAATACGCTTTTGGCGCCGACACTGTAAAAAATCAATAATCCTTTACAAAAAGTAAGTATGGTATATATATAGGGTATATGTAATTTATGCTATCTATATAACATATATATATATATAAATTGTGCGCGATCTCCGACGCTCCACTTTTCATAGCGTTTGTTTTTCTTTTGTTGTGTGTAAAATTCAATTTGAGGTTGAGTGTAAATGAGTGTGGCTGGTGTGTGTGTGTGTGTTTGCGCTTTGTTTCATGCACGACAGGCAGCCATTTTGCGTGTGTGTATCTGTGTGTGCGTAGTTTTTAATTACGGTAACTGTCAGTTTTCCCTTGTAACTTATACTTATATGCCCAGCCCAAGCTGATCAGCGACGTCTTTTTAGCCCACTTGTAGCTTCAAAATGAAAACATGTTTTTCCTACCAATCAAGCCCCCTCCTAAGCTCGCAATTTAAACATATTGCCCCCGAGGCGTACAAGCTGAGGGAGTTTGTCTCATTCCCTCAATATTTCTACTTAAGCACTCACCTGGCACTTTATTAAATATGCAAAATACTCAACGTTTGCCTTTTTTGTTGCTGTTTATTTTTTATTTTATTTTTTTTTTTAATATATTTTATTATGTTTTTCTTTGTTGCTTACCTTTAGCTGCTGGAACTTGGCCTCCGCATCCTTATCGCCGTTATTCTTGTCGGGATGATATTGGAGCGCCAAAGCCTTGTACTCGGCCTGGATCTGCTCCGGCTGTGAAAAAGTTAGAAAATGGCACAAATTAAGTAAATTGCAATGAAAAATTCTCTTTTTAACCTAAAATTAACTAAACGTTTTGTGGCATCAATTTTTTAAAAGGGTCGCCAGCAAAACATATTACACAATATATATACTTGTTGTGTCATGCAGATTTTATGGTATACCCAAGATGAAAAGCCAAGATGAAGATGAAGATGATGAAAATGGAGGATGGGGGATGAGGATGAAATGGCAATACGTTCGAGGTCGCACGTCGCCTTTGCAAATTGAACAAGTCAACTAAGAGATGGGATCTCTAACCGCAATCCAGGTAAAGCCGTCAAGAGCAGACGAATCCCCAATTGACAGGGCATTAGGTATCGAAGCATCTAGACGACAATAACAAACACAGAAATATTCAGTTACCGCGGAAATTTTCTTCGAAAGTTGCGTTTGCAAATGAAAAACCACTTAATCTAATAGAAATGCAATATTGCACGTTGTGATAAAATTGAACGACTTCGAAAAATAATAGTTTTTCCATAGAATAAGACAACTCTGTTTGTCGCTATGACAACCTTGAGAACGAATGACATTAACGTCAAAAGTGGGATAAACAATTTAAAAATAATTAAGCCAAAGTGTCTGCACTGACAGCAACAAGTTTCTGACAGCATCAACTTTCAGCTGTCAGCCAACTGATATTGACCAAGTTAAGCAGGCAACTTGACTGTTGTCATCACAACATGTGCCACAATGCGCATTATCCTTTTGAATGTCGCTCAGCCTCTGCAGAGGTCGCAATTTCAACACAAAGCCTTTTGTTTTTACACCCTGCACCTTATACACACTGGCAAAACGGGGTTATATTTCAGCAATGTCAAAAGTTGAGAAATAATTTGGAAACATTACAAATTGTAAAAGTTAGATTATACTTTTGTCAATGTTGTCAAGTTATGTCAGCATTAATTAAAGTATTTTGAATGCATGAAATATATAAATTATAAATATTATAAATATGAATATTTATTTTTTCGCAAATACTCTGAAATTATTAGCAATTTGATGTTATTTAAACACAAATTTATCTTCTATTTATATCTGATTTTTTTAAATTGAAAATTTGATTAATAACTGTTCGGCTCCTGATAAATATATTGTATATTCTTTAACAACCTCACTTGTTTGATTTTTATTCATTTATTTATTGTTTATTCCCTTAATATAAAAATTTTCTTTAGCTAGTTTAAAAACAATTTATTTTAAAGTGTTAAAGTTAAACTTATTGTTTTAATTTATATGAATATACCTTTTTAAATTTGTAATTTATTAAAAAGGAAAAAATTTGACAGAAACCTTTAACTAGTTTGATTTAATACAAATAAAATTTGAATAAATAGTTTTTAAAATTTGACACTTCTTCTTCTTTTAAATATGTTTTAAATATAAATGTGTGTTAATTGGACAGAAATTGTAGTTTTGCTTTGAAAAAAAATTTGTTTGCATTTTCAAAATCTCAAAATACACTCCAAAATACTATAAAAAGCCTAAAAAGTTTGTAAGATAGTATTATTGCTATTGAAAAGTACCGAATGTTAGTTTATCAATGCTAGTGAAACTATTTGTACAGTGACTTTCGATAGAATTTTTGTCTATGTAAAAATTTATTTAAATCTATTTACCAATAAATTCAGTCGATGCTAAAAAAGGCAGCGCTTTATCATTATTATTTAAGCAAACTACTATCTAGAGATAAACAGCCGTAATACAAAAACGAACACATTCTACCTCAATACAGGGTATTTTCTATTCGAAAATTACATACTTGGCTGTATTGTATACATTTTATTAAAGAAAGCAGTTTTTCGCCGCACAATAAAATATAGCGCACAATAAACGCGGCAACAGAGCACACAAATACTCAGCTGCATCTAAAACTCACATATTTAGTAAAGCAGTCAGTCAGCATGTCACTCAGTCAGTCAGTTAGTCAGTCAGTTTGTCAATCTGTCAAAGATTTACATTGGTTTACCCGACGAGGTATTTTCTATTGTAAGCAGCAAATTGATGCAGCTAAAAAATTGGCATAAAACGAGCAGAGGAATGAAACTATTTAGCTAATGGAAAAGTTGACACTGGAACTATGTTTAGCATATCTATATATTTCCCACTTGGATATGTGATGTGCACAGTCTTTGTGTACGCTGAATTTGTTAGGTTTTTGCCAAATGGCAACGGGGCGTATAATTAATTTCGTCGCAATTAATATTACTCATACGGACAGGCGGCTGCAATGGCGAGAACATGCAAACAAATGATGTTGACATAAACTAGGACACTACACCTGATATTCCATAGACACACAAATACACACACACACACAAAGACATCATAATATATGCTTATAATTAACTAAATGAATCTCTGGCACACATACATTTGCAGCTGCTTGTGTTTGCATTCCTGTGCGGATGCTTGTGTGCGCTGGGATACCAACATGACATTTAGTCTACCATTGAAATTTGATGTGGAGCGATAACACACACGCACACACACACACACATAATCACATATACATATTCAACTATATTTCAATGGGACCTTTAATTATGCGTTGACAGTTCGACATTTTGACTGTCCTTGAGGAAAATTCTAAGCTCTTGCAAGCAATTAAGAAGAAAGTCTCTTTATATCTAGTTGGTATACTAGATAGATATCTATATATATATTTGCCATATATATTCAGCACTGAATTTAAATAGTTCTCAGCTGCAATCGAGCGTATAAATTGCATAATACAATTAAATTGCTTCAATTAAAATTGCGTTGGTCAATTAATATGCATCGCTGTGAAATTAACTGTAGCAAATTTCCATTTTCATCTCGATTTGATTATGCCAGACGCTGTGAGACCCAAATGCAAATGAACCTCAAGACCGATGCCCAATTGTACTACAGAGATTTTCCCCTTGGTTTTCATAATAGTATAAGTATACACATATGTACATATATATTCATTTACGAATATAAATATAAATGTCACAGCTACTAGAGTGCAGTCTCTGGCCCTGGCATATGCAAATTTTCATAAGAATATATATAGTATCTGGACACAATGAGATGAGACACTATATGTAGAGCTGTGAGCTCAGATGTTGACAATTCAATTCATTTGCGGAGCACACAATTGATGCATTGAGCTGTTGCCATAATAAAGTTGAAAATGTGAGGTGTTTCAATTGTTGCAATTTAATTTGTGAATTTCACAGCAAAGCAAACAAGCCGGACAATCGAAATTGAATTGGATTGCAGACTTAAAACTGTTGTAGCTGGAATCCGGGTAAGAAATGTTAACGGTTCAACAGAAATGAACTGAATAGAAGAAAATTGTTAAAAGCAATTTAATTAAATTACTATGAATTGTATACATGTATTGTATTTGATTTCATTAAATTAATTGGCCGTCAAGTTTTTACTGTTTACAGTTTAACAATGTCTTGCCAAAAACTAAGCAAAATTTATATGATTTTGAGATACCCTTAAGACCTATTCACATTGTGAATTTTTTTTTGAAAATCAAAATTAAATTTTACACCTAAAACAGCAGCTATAAGAAGTTTATCAGGCTCCACCGAATCAATGCTACGTTATAATTTAATAATAATATATTTATGGCTAAAAATCCTGAGCTCACATTTTTAAAAGAAAATTTATTTAGCTTAGTTTTATTTGCCTCGTAATAGGCCAAAACACATTTCATAGAAAATATATCCATTTTAGTTTTTTTTTAGTAGTTTAGTTCTCTGCTTACTTAAAATAAACTGCATCAAAATTGTTAACTAAACGTGTTTATTTTGTTTTTGCAAATGTGCTACAAAATTTAGGAAAAAAATAATATAAAATGTTATTTACCCAAAAAGTTAGATAATATTTATATATATGCCAAAAACAGGAGTAAGTTATATGAATTGTGATTGCTAATAAATTTTTATGATGATTTGCTGAATAGAAATTGATTTGTGTCAGGTACAAAATTGCTTGAATATTATTAGCTTCAAGCTACAGATTCTTTGATGTATCTAAGCTAGTATGAAAATGTTTGAATTAAGTTAACATAAAGTTTATATTGCTATTCATTCAAATCAAAGCTGAGTAAAAGCAATTTTTTATGTTGCTTGTCTGATAAAGTATGCAATTTACTTTTTTCCTAAATTTAATTCAGGTTTCCCTAAAGCTACAATATATTTTAATACAGGGAGCAGGTCCTTTACCCTTCGCCCACTTGCTAACCCTCATCAAAGGGATGTTCTGTGAGAGTTCGTGCATAATTCAATAGATGCCCTAATATGATGCAATCGACAGGTTGAAAAATTACCAGCATTAAAATGTTTACAGGTAGAAAATTGCGGCAGCGTCAAACATTTTTCATGCCAATGAATTTGATTACACTGCGGCAGAGTAGAGTCAGCTTTTGGATTTCTTTATTTTTATTTTTTTATTTTTATGAGTGCTCTTAAAATATTGTTATTGAAATACTGTAAAGCAGAAAGTGGGATAACTCCCAAACGCATGTCATATTCTATCAAAGTCATATTACTAAAAGCCATTAAGTTGACCAGAGATTTTATGTCCAAAAGCAAAATGCTTTGAAATTTTAGCTAAAAGTGCTCTCAACAGAGTTAACAAGGTTTTTCTTGGACATAAATAAATACGAGTCTTTCTGGGTAATGTTAATTCTCCTTAATGGCAGTCAGTTGACACTCGGGTCAAAGGATGCGACAAAAGTTGAAAAACAAAATAATTGCTAGGCTTAAGTGATGCCACACAGATACACAAATACACACACAGGTAAGCAGCTTAGGCCAAAGTTTGGAGTTAATTAAAGGGCTTCAAAAACTTTGTCACATGAAAAGAATTTTCCAGCCACAAAACTAAATAAGCATTTAATTGCCAGTTGGCAGCATAAGCCCAGAAACTATTAAGATGCATCTCTGTTTGCCTTTTTTCAATTTCGTCAATCTACAAGTTTATCTCTATTGTATCTGTATCTGAATCTCAGTCTGACTGTGAATGTGAAACGTAATTGAAACTAATTCTCAAAGTAAATGCTTCGACGCTCAAAGCCAAGTCAACAAAACGTTAGTTTGTATTTGAATTCAAATGTATCTCAATCTTTATCGTGCTATGTATATCTTTAGCTGTCTGTCTGAGAAAAGTGCCTTTTTCTCTTTAAGCTGGCCATTTTAATTTTATTTTTTATTTTATTTTTGTTCTCTCTGTTTTTTGTTGGAAATTAATTCAATTAAAACCTAATTAAATGTTTGGCCAAATGTTTAACGCTGGGCGGGTGGCTAATGGCAAATATTTGGATTTGTTGCTTAAGTCTTTATGATCTTATCTAATTATTGGTTTTTCATTAAACTTTTTTTGTCATCTTACCGATGAGGTCTCATCGCAATGGAGCAAAGCGTAGAAATCCTCGTTGGGATTACGTTTATAATTGATTATGGCATCCACGGCGCTCATTTTGACGGAGTTTAATACGGCGAGTTGCAGTTAACTAATATTTAGAATAAATATTATAAATAAATGTTTATTTAGTAATTATAAAAGCAGTTTTTTGTATTTTATAGCTATTTATACAATAATTTATTTATTATGTTTTCAGAAGGTTTTTAATTTTTTTAATTATTTGTAAACACTTTTTGTTATTTCTCTGATTTTTTTATATTGTTAAAAAGTTTTTTTTTGTTATTGTTTAGATTTTTTTCAAGTTATTAATAAGTTAACAATAACAATTACAAATGTTGCTTTTAGATTGTTATAAACGAATCGAACTGTGTTAAATCTAAAATGAAAGTAACTTTTGACCTTCAAATTAAAAACAACAACGTTAGAAACAATTAGCAGCTAAATATAAGTTAAGTATGTATTGGTAACAAATAAATAGCGCGTTAATCAACAAATCAAAAAATAAACAATAAACTGGCTTAGTCAGATGAGTTTGTTATTGCATTATTTGGTTTTGTTTAATAAAATTTGTTTTTAATGTCACTTTCACTTAAGTAGCATAGAGAGAGCGTTTAACACTTGGTTAACACAACACTAAACAACAAACAACAACATGCCGCTAAACAACTTTTGTTTGTTGCTTTGCGCTCGCACAACCAAAACAATTTAAACCAAAGAGCACCAAATGATTGTCACTACATATAAAGCTCACTAACTGTCCCACACACTCACACACACACACACTCTCTCTCTCTCTGTCTCTTTTTTTCTCTGTTTTTCTCTGCACTTATTTATTATTATTATTACTTTGGGAGCGCTCACGTTGTGACTGGCAACACGTCGAAATTCAAACTGCCAGTGACGTTGAGTCAACAATTGTGGAACTTTGTTTGGCTTTGGCTTGGCTTACGCACTGGAAGAGCTTGCATCTGTCTCAGCTGAGAGACACAGACGCAGCTTGCGCTCCTCAAAAGCGAAAGCGACAGCTACGCATTAAGTTGGCGAACTTTCAAAGCACCTTTGACTTTTTTTTGGGCTGCCTTCCAGTGGCGGCTGATAAGCGCGCTCAATGTTGGTGCTTTTAAAATACCAATATTATAACAAAGAACGCAGTTATTTAGAATCCACAACCAGTTGACTCATTTTCTGGGTTAAACCTTACTTAGCTGACTCAGTGCAGCCGCTAAATTCCCCTCCTTTAATTATAAATCAAATTGTATTTCTTGATAAAAGCCAATGAGCCAGGCAACAGTTGCATTTGCTAAGCTTTCAAGTTTGGACAATTTCCAGCTACGCAGCTTTCACATAAGTTTATGCATGTTGTATGCGCTTAGCTTTGCTATAAAAGCTCCGCAAAGCTTTTGTCTGTTGCTTTTGCCATAAATGTGCTTTTATAGCATTATTGACTGACCGCAGCTGTACCACTTGTTGCTTCACTTCCATCGCAGCCAGGCGAACTAATTGAACTTCAACTTTGTACAAATTGTCAAACAAAAAGTTTGCAGCAATGCCAAAGCATAAAAAGATAAAACTCATCTATCTGTGGCCAGCTGATTGCGTGGGCAGGCAGCACACGCTCCAATCGAACGAACGACAGCAAAATCGCATTTCAAATTACAAGAGGCAGCCAAGTGTGGAAAATGCCAAGCAAACTTTGTCAGCAAACTGAATTGAAAATGTAAACTGTTGCATGCTTTTAGGCGGCTGCCAAAATGCCAGACCGGCCAACAAAGTTGCCAAAAGCCCAAAAATAATTTCCGCACATAAATCATCATAATGGCAAAAGCCCAGCATATGGGTAGGTGGCCCAGGCAAATGAAATGAAGATGAAACAGTTTGACAGCCAGCATATATAGTCCACAGGACTTACTTTTGGGGTTCACACGCACGTAGTCAAGTTAGTTGTGCGTGTGTGTGTGACGTCTACAAATTGAACTGGCCAGCACACACACACACACACACAATTGTACTTGAATTGGTAGAATGTGGCAAGCGAAACGAAACGTTTTAATTAGACAAAAGAGCTAAGCAACTATTTATTTCAATTTCTGTTTGCCCAGTTAGCAGCAGAGCCCGCAGGCAGCCAAGTTTATATATACGTATATATAGTACACATATCAAGCAGTAGCAGAAGCCGGAAACGGAGATGAAGACAGTACCAAAGCCTGCCAGCAGGGATTGCAGGCAATTGCAAGAACATATTGCTCGACGTTTATCCATTTGTGTTTGAGTGTGCATTCGTACTGAGTATTGAGTATTGATACAGCCATCTGCGGCTAACTGCATTGGATTTAAGCCAAAAGCAAAATCGACAATCAAACAATTTGTTTGGCCATATAACAAAATCTCTATATGTGCTAGTTAGTATATTCGCCAGCAGTTTGAAAATCCATCAATAAAATTGATGATTTAAGTGTTGGGCCAAATTGGTTGTTAAAATATCAGAGAAAGCATAGGAAATGCGAAAATAGAAATACAATTTTTTAAAATATAAAGTGCACTCCATAAACATTATGTTCCAACCACACAAACCTTTTAATTATGTTTCCAACTGGTTAAGCAATAATTGAGTCAAGAACTTTGAATATTTTTAAGTTAATTAAATGATTTCATACATATTTCTTTTTTTTTTTATAAACAAACGAATAATTGCAATTCAGCAAAGCCTTTTAAAGGTTGGCTTAGTATATATTTCTAACAAGCTTTATTTAATATTTAAAAATTGTTTTTAAATTGTTTTACCATATTTTTATTTAATTACTAAATGTAGTGTTTTAAAACGAATAATTTCATTTTATTCAATGAATACGATAATACCTGAAAAGGTTTTTATATATATATTTATTTGTACTTAAGAGAATTACAGCCACAAAGTGAAATGTATATTCTATTTCCCAGTAAAAGATTTTCGCAATTTGTTGCCATGTGTTAATTACAAACAAATTAAACTCAATAAAAGTGGAAATTGACAAACATTTACCTGAAAAACATTTAAACAAATGCTGTAAGCTCTTTGCTTAAAAAACAGTTGCTTTTAGCAAACAAAAAAAGTTTTCTACAAGTTTAAACTAACAAATCTTTTTCTGTCGAGGATTTATTTTAAATTTAAAATGAGTGAGAGTCAGCTCAACTATAAGACACTCTGTACTTCTATATATACTTGCAGGTGTACAGAATATAAGATTTTGTAAACAGAATATAAGATTTTATAATAATTATGCTATTTATACTATTACCCCATGTTTGAAAGACTTATGAACTTATTATTTCCCTAAGTTTGTAAGTAACCAAAACTAATATAGTCATCTTTAGTTGAACGTCTTAATTTATCATCTGGTAACGAAATTCATTTCCTTATTGCAATTTCTCTTTAGATTTCCATTTTCCCAAATGACCGATGTCAGTGCCACAAATTTCCCATACGAGTAAGTTGACAAAAATGAATCGTTTTTTGTGGTTTTGCATCTGAGCGTCAATTGCCGCAAACTTTTCATTTGTGAAAATTGCCTTTGTAGAGCAATAAGTACATTCGAGTAACAAAAGCAACAAAATGCATTTAAATATCTGCTGTCTGTCTGTATTTTTTGTCAGTCAGTTTGTCTTCTGGCTGTCTGACTGTCTGATTGTCTGATTGTCTAGAGGGGGTTTTTGTTCAACATCTGGGATTTTGCCTGCTCCTAGGTCAGCGCAAGTCAACGACTTTTTAAGGAGACACATTGAAAATAAAAGTCAGCTTGTTGGTTTATAATAAAAAGTACTTCAATTTTCTTTGTGCAATTTACAACTGTGCGACTGTGAGATAAACAAAAATACAATAATACACAAGGCTAAAAAGAGAGGGCAGAGGTTACATTACGCTTGCATCCTAGCTCTGAGCGAGTTTTTATACCCTGTAGCTATTTAATGTGAGTAAATAGGGTATCACAATGTTGATTTGTATGGCAGAGGCTCAAATAGCAATTAAGGATTTAACATACTTATAAATCTATGTTATTAGCATTAGGATTTAAGTCAATCTAGCCAAGTCAGTTTGCCTTTCTATCGATTATAATAGCTGTATGATATGGTAGAGTCTCGAATACAAAAATCAGAGCAAGTTTATTTAAAGTTTTAGACTTTAACCTCTTTATTTAATTTAATTAAGTTACTCATCATCATTACAGTCACTAGGAACAAAAGATCTGCGTTTATTATATTTTGTTCTCAATTAAAAAAATAATTAAATAAAATAATTATTTATTGTTGAAACAGAGAATGCCGATTCTCGGCACAACTTTAATAATTACTCTCATATTGTAAGTTATAATAAACAAATAAAATTATAAGAAATAATAATACCCCTCTACAAAGGCATGCAGAGTGTTGTCTACTTATAGACACCGAATGTTGCCCATCCTTGCTACAGTAATTCTCAGCCAGTTCTAGCAGCCAGTATATAAGGCATAAGGGTTTCTCGAAATATTTTTAAAACACATTTGTCAGAGAATATTTACATTTATTTTGTGTTGCAAAATTCAGTGTAAATAATATTTTAAATAAATAAATACAAGCACAAACAAAATGAAACCAAAATGTTGAAAAAAAAATTAACAAAATTTAAAAAAAAAAAAAAGACAGAATAATTTCAACCGAAAATCAAATCGTTGGTATATATTTTTAGATAGAATGGCGGTCTTTATAAATCCGATATTGAAATATAGCAAACATTCTTGACATAAAAAAAACCGGAACATAATATTCAATTGTCAACAAATGGCCATAATTTTCCTAAATCATTAATATTTTAATATGCCAATTATGTATCATAAAAATTGCATAACTTTTAGCAGTTTAATTTAAAAAACAGAGTATCATCTAGTCGTGTACTTTTGACTACAGCACACTTATTTGCTCTGTATGTATTTTTTTCATATGTTTTTTTTTGACTGTCGTCTTTTTGTTTTATTACCCATTGTGCGTCTCCCTCTTGCTGTCTGCCCTATAATTTATTTATGCATGTACATATATGTATTTTATTAAAGATTTTCCATAGCCATTTTCAACATTGGCTTTGGCTTTGGCGTCGTTCCACAATCCACAGCGAACTGTTGACAAAGAAATTACTTATTAATCATATTTGAGTGTTGATTGTGCGACGCGTCGCCAAGGAAGCCAAAGGAGTCAAGTAGCAATGTGTGTGCTTACTCGTATTATCCTTTGGCTGGCTGGCTGCTCAGTAATTTGCTGTTGCTGCCAACTTTGATAGATTTCTGTACAATGCAGACCCAATTACAAGTGCTCAACTCATCAGTGGCAGCCAGCAATATAATCATACATATGTATCTCACAGTCATGCACATAAATGTATGTATTTATGTATCTAGATAGATGTACATAAATGTATCTGTATCTGTAGCTATATGCAGATATTTGTGTCGTTGCGTTGGGCAGCCAAAAAGACATTTGTCGAGCATTAATTTTAGAATATTTCATGTCTTGCGTTTATTTGGCGCTTTGTTTGCACAACGCAGCACTTGTCTTTCATATATCTTGCAGTCGATATTATACAGGAAGTTTACACACTGTCACACCGATGCATCATGAATGAAATCAAATATATATAAAAGACAGCGCACATCAGCTCTATCGATGCCTGTGCATATAGTTAGTAATTGCAGTTGCTATAGTTTTGTGGCCAGACTAACAGACACCCTGTATCTTGTCATATGCCAAATTCAACTCAGCTCAGCTGTCGAACGCCATGCAAAAAAAAAAACCAAAAACCAAATGCCGCCAGGCCAAACGGCCAGACAACTAGATGCAGCCAGAGAGACTGAGTTGAGGGAGGGTAGAAGAGACTGCGGCAGACACGACCAATGGCCCAGTCTCCCAATCTCTCAGTCCCGCTGCCCCTGCAGCTCTTGAAGCTACTTTTTGATGCGTAGCTGTAGTTTTTCATGCGCTCACAGCGGGTATTATAAATTTATTATTGCAATGGTTGCGTGTACTTTAATTAATACAATAATTGAGATATTGATATATATTTACATTTTCGATTTATCTGTGCTTTTAATATACTATAATTATTATTAATATTTTTAAAAAATTATAAGTAATTTAAAAATAAAATAAAAATGGTGTACTTACCATAATTCGACAGAAACTAGATATTTTTAGACATTCTTGAAAAGTTTGACAAAATGGCATATAAATATGGAATATTAAAGAAATCTGAAGCCGCAAGAAATTTTAAATAAATAAATACTTAAATTATTTCTTATTTGACAGTTGTATATCTTTAAAAAACATATTTTCCTTTGATGGCAAAGTTTTATGGTTGAAAACTCAGTTCTCATTATTTTATTTAATACTAAGCTGATTGCAAATAAAAAATTCCGGTTAAAAATAAATTATTTATTGTTTTAATGAAACAGTTTTGGATTAAGCCATTAAGTTGTATATTTTTTTTTTGTGTATAATATCTTTCGCTTTACGCTGTTATTTTGTAGAGTTAATTGATTTTTCAATATCAAAGATTTCAATTGTAAAGCAAAGCCTAAGCTCTTTATAAATTGATTATAAATATAGATTTAATGAATATAAATAAATAAATAATTGACATTTCGCCAAACTGTATTATTAAGTAGAATAGGCTGTACTTTTAGCAGTATCATATATTGATACCACCTGTAAATACATATTATTAAAATTTAAGTTAAAAATTTAATTCAATTGATTACAAAAATGTGTGAACTATTTTAGGTGTATCTGTAAAAATATATTTTGTAAATTCTGTAGATAAAAACTCATTAAAAAGTTTTTCGGCGCATTTGCTTAAATACCTTATGGGTTTAATTTAAAATAATATTCAGCAAAAATAGAACAATTTAGATTTATCCCAAAAAATTTTCAACCTTTCAAAAATTAAAAAAAAAAAAAAATATATATCTCCCAATCAAAAAAAAAACCCTCAATTACCGGGTGCAAGGGCATTCCAGTGTCGGTGCACTGGATATGTCAAAATTTTTTAAATTTTTTTTTCTTGTTGTATGTATTGTTTAGTTGGGGGCGCGGGATGAGTACTAAAATAGCGCCAACGAGGCACGTGGAGTGGAGTGGGGGGACCAGTTACAGATTTGACATGCGTCACGGCTCATGGCACAGTCAAAAGCACTAATTGCAGCCTCGTATAACATTTAGAATTTGTTTTCTTTTTCTTTTTTTTTTTTGTGAAAATTTCGTTTTAGAATTGGATTTAGCACTTGCAGCAGTCGAACAATTAGCAAAACGCCTGAGCAGCAGCTGCTCGGCTAAAATATTGAAATAAACATCAAGAATCAAATCAAAATTCAGAGCGAACAGCAACGTCAGAGATAGCAAAGAGCGGGAAATTTGAATATATCTGGCCTGTTCACACTTGTGTGAGTCTGGTAGTATTTTAATGATCCCAAGCAGTTGGCCATCTCGCTTGCCGGGAAGAAAATACAAATACACATACACAGAGCTACAGCTGCAGATACATAGATACATATGTACATATGTGGCATACAGATACATAGACAGTTTATGTCCAACTAGTCGTATGTATTTGGTATTTTGGTCGCTCTCCGGCGGAGGCGACGGTTCCGGTGGCCAGGCCAGACGGCGAACAGTGCCATCGATTGGGACAGAAGCCTCAGAATCGTGTAATTTGCCTCGTGCGTTGTCGCTGGCCGCTCTGCTCGCTTAATAATTTTCAATTTATTGCTGCCTAAGTGAAACAAAATTTTCGAAATTAATCAAATTATGCGTTTTTAATTGTATATTATATTATTTAAATTTTGTTTCATTTAAATTTTTGCATTTATCGTGTGTTCGCCGTTCGTCGTTGTTGTCACCAGCTCTGTCTCTGTTGTCGTTTGTGTTGCCTTTCTTCCTTGTTTCGTTGTTACGTTGTTACGTTGTTTCGTTGTTCCGTTGTTACGTTGTTTCGTTGTTACGGTATTTCGTTGTTTCGTTGTTGTCGCGTCTTTCGTTGTCGCTGGCTGAGCATTCACTCTCACAGTGTCAAGCACAGCCAGCGCCAGTGATCATCTCTCAAGGAGTCGCAACTTGTTTTAAGATCCCGTGATTAAAATTAATACTTACGTCTACGTTTTGTGATCTCGTCAAATATTGTTGTTTATTGAGCTGGTGTTTTGTGAAAATTTCGGAAAAATTTAATTTCTGTTGTTTATATAATAACCCACAGCGGGCATATTAAGCACATAGAAGAAAAAAAAAATATTCATTTTCTAGTTTGAATTTTTTTCAGGCAAGAAACAAATTGAGAAATTCTCTATTGTGTGTGTGTTTTTGCTGCTCTAGTGTGCGTGTCGGTGGGCCGCTATAGTCGCTATAGTTCAAAATTTAGTGAGCAAGCGCCGAACCAAGTGAAAGTGACCCCAACAAAAAAAAAAGAAAACTAAACACAAATCAAAAATAAACTTCAAAATAAAATATATACAAACAATTAATAAAAAATGTCGGACATTGAGGATGTTTTCGGTGCCTCCGAGGAGCAGACCAAAACTGAAACTGAACCAGCTGCCGATCCGGATGCGGAGAGCAAAAGCAGCGTCGTCACGGAGCGTACCGAGGAGGTAATACCCGGCGAGAGCGAGAAAATGGTTACGGAAACCATCGATGAGGATGGCGATGTTGTTGAGGAGACAACTGAAGTAACCCGCAAGACGGTTAAGCGTACTATGAAAATAACTGAGGTGAGTGAGAATTAACTAGAAATATATTTTTGATTTTAACTACGCAATATACTTGAAATAATATAAAACTTTGGCATTGTTAGGATATCTTGGAAAAGTCAACAAAACATGTCAAAATTATTTATTTTTTTATATATATATATAAACGCCGTTTAGCTGGCTGCGTCTTAACATATTGTTTATATAGCCGCAGAAATGCGATAAATCATCGCATCTATTATATTTAAATATATTGTATAGACTACTATATGTATATATTTATATAGATGTACATATGTACATATGTATATATATAGATTTCTGGTTCAGCCACACTTTCTATAGGCGACGCCTGGCAGCAACAGCAAATTAATAATAATAATAATAATTATAAAAATAAAAAATATAATAGAAAAGCAAAGAAAATCACAAATTTGCAGCTGTTTGATTTCGGCGCAAATTACGAGTATCACAAAAAACAAAATTTATATTTGAGCACAAATCACTTAATGCGCTGTGAAAGCTGCCAAGTGATAAAAAAACAAAAAAAAAATCAAAAATAAAAAATACAACTAAAAACTACAAAAAAAAATATGCAATAATTAAATGCAATAAATTCTGCGTAGCCTAGGCAAGTCGCAAAAAAACAAAAAAAAATAAATTTAGGTTTCCGTGTCTTGCGGTCTAGCGCACATGCAACAGGAGGCTGGGGCGACCAGGCATATTGCAATTAATTTGAACAAAATTTTGTTGCACATACAAAATATTACAAATTGCATTTCCGGTTTGGCGAGGCAGCGATGCAGCGACGCAGCGACGCGTGCGGCCACTTTGCCACAACACTGCCGCAATACAGGTTCCTTGTGTAACGGTATATGGTGGCAGCTGCCCCCCCACACCACCGCCCGCACTTTGATTTTAGATGCTGGCCGCAAGGCCACAACTGCCTCTGTTTTATGATTCGTTTGTGCGTATTTTTTGTTGAATTTTATGATGCCCAAATTAAATTTGCATTGCGATTGCTTTCAGTAGGGGCTGAGTATGTCAGTTTATCCTTTGCCCTTTTGCCTTTTTTTGTTTTTTTATATGGTTCAAATGTTAAACGAAATGAAAATGTATGCGTGACGCACATATGTAGATTTTTGGGCAACTTGTATATAGCATAATGACACTAGCTTAAAGTGACAATCAAGCAATTGATTGAAATTGCAGCGCGGTATAATTTGATTAGTCAAAGTCTATTAAAATCAACAGCTGCTTAAAGTGGGATAAGCATGGCCTTAAATTACCATGAGCTTATCAAACTTTAAAGCTTAAAGCTCAGATTAATCCCATTAATTATCTACATTAAGCTTCCCATAGCTAAATTTGTTTAAGCTGAAAAGCTTGTTTACTTTGTTGGTAAAAAATCTTTTAAAGTTTTAAAATAAGTTGTTGAAAATGTTAAGTCGTTCAGCTATAATTTAAACAAATATTAGTTTTTCAATAAATTTGTTCACTTACAAAAAAAAAATATTAAACATATAACATTCAACACAGAAAGATAATTTTTGTTTTTTTTTTACTTAAAAATTAAATAGTGCATAGTAAAAAAATACGTTTTCTATATTATATTATTAAATATATAGAATAAAGTCCACTTTCTAAAAAATAAAGAAACTCTATTTGGTGAATCGGCAGTGCAAATCATGATTTCAAAAATTCAACCTTTTTTTTATTTTCTTTTTACCAGGTAACTTCCATTCTCTACTCTGTATTTCCTACTCCATATTTTCTACTCCATATTTTCTACTCTTTTTCGAGCTGAGTATTACATTTTGCTGTCATTTTCAGCCAGTGTCACAGGAATCTAAGCTTCAGTTTTTACGATGCCACGAATGTCTACCTATGTGGCAAGCCAGAGGCCAGCTAATTGCATTGCGTGTCGGTTACGGTCATGGTCCTTGGCTGCTCCTTAATGAGGCACGTGTTATATTTTTTTGTCATTTTTATACGTTCAACTGGGGTCAAAGGATAGCTGCTTGAGTTGAACAGCGTTACCACAAGGATACGTGACTCTGGCAAGGTTCTAAACGAATATGCAAAATGTGTAACATGCGAGATTTGAGACATGTCATAAATTTCACAGATGATTTAACTATAGTTTTGCTGACCGCGTTGTTGATTTTGCTAATTTGCTAATTTATTTATGCAGTTTGCGAAAACCGATTAGCTAATGTTACGGGCCCTGAGCTCTGAGGCATGCCAATTAGTGCAACAAGGCGTGAATGATCACACACAATTAAACAGGCAGATATTGATGCAGAGATGCACAGCTGGACATATAGTCAAATATTTGGACATTAATGGAATTTCGGTGAGCAACCACAACCTAAGGCAATATTTGGCGCCAATATTAGCATTCTCTGACTGGCTTTAACACTCCAAAATGGCGTTTACCAGTCAGGAGTTGCCCTGACATCCCTGGCCCTGGCCCATTGTCCGATTTCTGAATTCTTGAGCTGACCGCCAAGTGCGTCAATTGTGTGTTGAAAGCTGTCAAAGCGGCTGGCGCCTCTAAAATGAACATAGCAAATATTTTATACGCGTCATTACACACACACACACACAGACAGATATGTAGATGTACATATGATGTACGCCTGTTTATGTATGTATGTATTTATGTATCACATGGTTATGGCATTTAGTTGTGACAAAACAAGTCAAAAACAATTCAATGTCACGCTTTGGCCACTTGATTTTCATTCATTTGTTGCAGCTCTCTTTCACACTTCAAGGTATAGCTGGCGACCTCCCATTGCGCATACGACGCGTTTGCCCAGCCAGGTCGAAATCTTGCCCACACAACGTTGCCAGCACAAATCTAGTAGATTTTGGCCAGCGATTTATGCGCTTTGTTGTTTCGATTTTATTTATTTGGTTGCTTTTTGCTGAGCAAACAATTTATAATTTCAATGCACACACGCACATAACATATGTGACTTGAGTGTGCGTGTGTGTGTGTGTGTATGAGTGTTAACTGAATACAATCTAAATATGTTTATATAATTGAAAAGCAAACGCGAAAACATCAAGCAAAACATTGCCTCTAAGTATGCCAGGGATGGGGCGCGGCAAGCAGCGGGCGTGGCACATACAAAATCTTCATATGTTCAAAAAATGATGCTCACATCACTACAAACTGTATATATGTGTATGTGTGTGTGTGTGTGTATTTGTGGTATATAAATACTGCTGCCAAATTGTTCGACGCACTGGGCTGGCACACTGGGCGTATGATAAACGTGCCATTTATTTTGGCATTCGGCCGCTGTTTGACTTTTGAGCAAGCACAATTTTTGCACGATATGCGGCGAACGTGAGCATTGTTTGTTGGTATTGTACTCAACATAAATCAGTTTTATGAGTGGCATATCTCTTGTAATTTACAGGCACTTTTCATAAGCTGCCTCATGCAACTCGAATTTTATTTATTTATGACCAAATGCCACAACGCTTTGATTTTGACCTGCCGCAACGACAGAGTTTACTTTTGTAAGTTTTGATGGTATGCTGCTGCTATTAACTGGATATCGGCATAACAAACAAATAATTTCATTGGCTGCCATAAACTTCCGCCGCATGCTGGCGGATATATTCAATTGATATTTACTTATTTCAATTACATTTTCGGCGCGCCCCGCACAAAACTCAAAATACAAATTCAATTTACAAAATGTTTTTGCGTAGTTTTGCAAGACGACTCCCCACCAACCCCTCTCAACAGTGTATCAATCTCTTGGCTATGGCCAAAAACCTACCAGCTGGCAAAGAGGCATTGCAATCCTCTGTCCGCCGTCCTCCGGCCTCTGTCTTCAGCTTTTAGTTGTCTATCTACGCCGTTGTCTGTTGGCAAATCAATGAGGAAATTTGCAATTTGAATAGATTCAACGCATTGTAGGCAAATGTACTCCCTGCCAGCTGTCCCAGTTGTCTATTCAATATCTCTGAAAATGGCAAATGCAAATGGAGGAAAACGCAATTAACTAAGCAGACCAAAAACAGGATAGACAGCTACAAGTCCTGGCTTGGGTTGAGGCAAAACGGAAACGGAAATAGTCAAATTGTTTGCTGGACTATTTAAATTGGCGTGGATTAACAGAATATTAGTGAGAATTGTAGTCAGAAGTTGGTATTTGTTGTGATTGCAGCTGCAGCTACGTATCGGCTAGAAAATACCCAGCACAGAGGAAGCCCAAAAATGTGTTGAAAAAATTAAAAATAAATATATAAACATTATTTTATACAAGGCAAACAATAAAACAAATACTAAGAAATTTGATAAAATGGTATTAAAAATAAATTTCTTATTTACTTATTTGTTGAACACAGAAAACCCTTAAAATGATATAAAACAAAATAAAAATAGTACATATATTTAAGAATATTTTAACAGTGTATCTCTAAGTATATCATATTAAGAACTTAATTTTTTAAATAGTGCAAAGTTGTTCTGCTAACTTTTATTTTAATTTTAAAGCAGCTAACTTTTCTTTTTCATTCTCTGTTAAAGCAAGTCATTTAACTTTTTTGCATTATTTTGGCCAAAAGTTTTGAAGATAACAAGGCAGTTATTTCAGCCCACATTGAAGAAATTTGAATACCTAATTAACATCGTTGAAAAGCAGTTAGTTAAATTAGACCAGGTTGAATAAAACTTGGCATTATTTAAGATAACAAGTGTTAGCTATAAATAAATAAAAAAAATATCTACACCTGGTTTAATTCAACATTGTTTATTTTATTAAATATTGCAAAAATCATTTGCATAACCTAGTTAATAATTTAATGCCAACTGGCATGTGCTTATTTATACAAAATCAACGCATGATTTGCTGCAATATTCAATATGTATAAATAAATAATCTATATTAATATTTATACCCAATTCTTTGGCTGCTGCAATCGACATTTAATCTACCTCATAATTCAGTATTTGGCAGTTGACACTTGTTGTTTGAAATATATGTATATTGGCCATATTTCCAGGCTTTCCTTTATTTCAAATTTTGGTTGTGTATGTTAAGTGAAGCAGAGAAATGACAACATCAACAAAATGCGTCACTTGTCATCATCAGATGTTCAAATTTATCAATTCTCTTATGTACATTATTATTAACTTTGACTTTGACACTTTCCATTGCTTTTCTTCATTATATTATTTATTAGCTTAGTTATTATTTAATTGAGGCAGTAAATAAATGCAGTTTTTAGAAGATTTGAGGCTTGTTTAAAATTATAATTACAATTTTATATACAACAAAAGTTAGAAGAATTTTAATATTTCTAGTATTCATTAAAAATTATGTTGCAACTCTATTAATATACGATATACGCTCTTGGTCTAAATGTTTGTAGTTCTTAACACGGATCACAAATAAGAGTTATGAGTTAAAAAAAAACAAGCCAGAAATAAATTTTCTAAATTAATAGAAAAATCTTTGATATAGTACTATATTTTCCATATTTATTAAAAAAATTAAATTTTAAACTTTTTTTTTTCGATAAAAAAAAATAAAATTGTAAATAAAAGTTATATAATAAAAATTTATTTTAAATATGTTCTTAACCACGCTGTGTATTTCAAAAGTTTTTTACTTATATTTTTACTTTTTTGGGTTGAAAAAAGAGTTGTTGCCAATTTGAATGAAAAAAATCCATAAATAATTCTTACTCATAATTTTTATACATAAATAATATTCGACTTGCGATCCCTGGTTCTGGATACTAAATTTGTCATACGTTTCTATACAATAAAAAAATGCTCTAACTAAATTTTCAACCCCCATAATTTGGTTAACACTGATTCGATTCCTTTGTGGCTTTTTGACCAGCATGGCCTTCTCCTAAATTCAGATGATACCTAAATAAATTGGCAGTTACATGCCAGTTATTTACCATTGGGGTGAGTGTCCTCATTTGCATTGTTTAAAAATGTAAATTTAACAAAATTCTTAATTATATGTAAACAAAACTGACTTGTCGATTTTAACGGCTTGTGAACATATTATCCAAGAAAAAATCGACAATCAAAATTATAAAAAATGGTATATCAGAAAAATACTTAGCTTAAATTAAGCTTATTGTGAATTGACATCACTTTATAATATCTTTTAGTGTATTTATTTCAAAAATATTGTGAAATTTTATATAAATAAATTGGCTAGCCTTCTCTTTAATTTTTTGATTTATCCTGGTATTAAATACGGCTGTCACTATAATATTCAGCAATCTTGCCTTTGGCCAAGTTTACATTTATCGTATGACTTTTAGAGGATTGGGCACCAAATCTTTGGCATGTTTGCCATTTCCTTACTATACCAAAAAATGCCAAATATTAGAAAATATGCCAAATATTTGTCATCACAAAACAAAGCGTTAGAAAACGAAAGTTGTACAGCACTTAGTCAATCTCTTCCCCGGAAATCTCTCAGACCCCCTATATGTATTTCTACTTATAAACATAAGTTTGTATGTATATATATTCACACTTGTATCAATTTTGTACATTTGTATAATGCGCAGTGCAATTTTATTTTGGCTAAAGGCACCAAAAAAAAGAAAAGAATTGAAAAAATACAAAAGGCACTCAAAAGTAGCGACGTCGATTGAACTGCAGCACTTTGATTGCATTTCGATGTTGCTTCGATTTTAGTTGCATTACAAGACTCAAAAACAAAAGGCGCAGTATCGAAAAAAAAAAATAAACGAAATATATATAAACTAAATTCAAGCGTATTTCAAAAACTATTGATTTATTGCTGGAATGGCAAACGCAATCGGGCCAGTCAGCTAAATAAATAGATTAGTTTTTATGCGAATTTTCGGTGCGCATTTTGCGTAGTTTGTGACGTGCGGTCCTCCCTCCCTCTCTCTCTCTCTCTCGTCATGTTTTGTGTATGTGTGTGCTAATGTGCGTGGGTGATCAGCCAAATATTATTGTAAAATTACAATACACAAGTATATAAATATATATATAAATAGTTTGTTTGATAGCTGCCTTTATAGCAGGCATTGCGCAACAGCTCAACTAACAACTGACAACTTTCAAGCGTTTTTTATTGTGAAAGCGGATTAAGCAAAGTTCCAGTTCTATTTGACAGCCATGGCAATACTAGATGAGAAGGTAAGAGAGAAAGATTTCACAAATTAAAATCTACATAAGCTGCCGTTGTTGGCCAGCTAACAACAATGGCCAACATTTTGTATAGAATGTTAGCCACATTCGCAAAACTTTTCTATGGCCTTAAAAACGCTCTTAAAATCGCTTTTTGTGTTCCTATTGCTGTTGACTTGGTTATTGTTGTTATTGTTGTTTTTGGTATGTGTTCCTGTGGGTGTGAAAATCACTTGTCAATCTTTTATGTAAAGATGCCGCCGCCACCGAATCTGTCACCTGCCTTGCTCGTAAAATTTTGTCGCTTTGCTTCCGTTTTCTTTTTCACTTAATTGTGTCTGCTACTCAGTCGCAGTCGCAGTCACAGTCGCAGTCGCAGTCGCAGTTGACGTTGCTGTTGTTGTTGCTGTCACTGCGGTTGTTGTGCGTGTGGTTCAAGGTAAATCGCTGTCGACGTCAACGTCGAAGTCGCCGCCAACACTTCAACGCATCTTTCAATCGTTTCCTCAATATCCCCCACTGACAACACACCCGCAACCCGTTGAGGGAGAGAAAGAGAATGGCAAAAGCAGAAGCTAAGCGACATTAAGATGCCCTGTAGAGTTGTAAAAATAAATTGTTATATTCATTATCGTTGACGAATATTATAAAAGTTGAAATAATTATTATTTGAATTTTTTTTTTGTACAGTCTCAATTAAGTATAAGTTTTTGTGTTATTAGCAAAAATTCTGAAATTATAAACAATTTGGTGTTATTAAAACACAAATAAATTTTCTAATTATATCTGATTTTTTTAATTGAAAATTTTATCAATAACTGTTATTTTCGGTCTCTGAAAAATACTCAAAAAATTATAGCTAAAAGTAAAAAATAATTTAAGAACTGGAACTATTGTCAGAACTCTTCAATTTCAATTTCCGTTTAAGATAATTAAATTGAGTCGTCGTATTTGTTTGATAAATATTATTTTACTTTTAATAATCAAATAAATATTAATAAAATATTATTCAACAAAGTCAGAAGTAATTAATTTCAACTTAATAACAATTAAAAGGCTCGATTTGAAATAATTGAATTGAATTCTCTTATTTGATTAATAAGAATTTTTTTTTTGTTTAATATTAAAATAATATTATATAAATCTACGAATATTCATATAATTTTAACTTAATAAACATTCAAAGGGTCAGTTTCAGATAATTTAATTGATTAGTCGTATTTAATTGATAAGAAGTATATTTTCTTTATTTTAAAACAAATATTATAATTATATAAATCTACGAAGTAAGCTCAATATAATTTTATTAAAGACTCTTTATTTCTAACATAAAAATAAACAAAATTGAAAGTTACTCACATGTTCTTTATTTTATGCTCTTATATGTTAGGTAATATTTTTTCATAATTATTTTAAATAAAAGCTTGAAATATAATGCCTCTTCGGGCTTTGACTTAAATAAACAAATCATATAAAAAATATTTATTAATATAAAATTAAACTGCAACGAAAAGTTCAACATTTAAAGAGCTTAAAGTGAATAATATGAATATATGTGTATTTTTAATATTTTGCTAATGGAAAAAACCTACATATGCAGTTTTGGGATCACTTTTTAAAGGGGTTGTAAAGCACTAAAATGTATTTTCGTATTTTAATCATTTGACAACCGCAATCAAAACCAAACTGTATAAGCTTTAATCCAAGCCAAATGGTAATAAATTTATATTTTTTTAAGCTAAAAATTAGCAATAATAATAATAAACAATACAAACCAGTAAAACTCACTTTATACACAATTCTATTTATTTTTTAGTAATTGTTCAAATACTTTAAAGCCTTTATGCATTCTGCTTAAATATTCAAGATACCCCTTTTGTATTTATATTTGATTGTTGATATAAATACAACTTTTGCCACTGCCAAGGACTTTTGTTGCCTTCGCTTTGACTTTGCCTTTGGCTTGGGTTGTTGTTGTTGTTGTTTCTCTGTTGTTGTCGTTGTTGTTTATTTTGGCTGCGGGTTATTTTCTGCTTCGTATTTTTCACTTAATAAAATTGTTTTCATTAGCTACGCTTGCTTTTTAGCTGCTTTTCAATATGCTTAAAAATAAGCGATGCCCTATCCCATATGCCCGTAGTACCCATTCACACCCATCCGCTCACCCACCCGCTGTGTTTTCCATTGTGCTGAAATTGTTATCGACACACTTTTTATCTGTCTCTGGCCATTGTTAGAGTTGTCGTTGTTTCGTTTTTGTTAGGGTTGTTGCTTTCATTGTGGCTTATTAGCAATTTTTTCTTTTTTGTAGAGCTCTTTAGCCTGTTACTGCTGCTGAATTTGTCGTTTAAGCAGATCCTGCTTATCCTTTACCATTATTCTGCTGATGTTGCAGCCGGGCTAAAACTGTTTGTTTGCCATAGTTCCATTTATGGCCACAACCAATTGTTTTCCGGTTAAGCATCTTAAATGATTTCCGTCTGCGTCTTTTCAATTAATTCTGATGGCTGCACTCAGCTGGCAAATAAGTAAAAACATTGTGCTTGATTGCAATTATTTATGAGGAAATCTTGCAATCAATTTTGTTGATTGAATTGCCTTTGTCTCTGGACTGTCATTGTGTGCAACGAGTTGCAAATAGCCGGCGGTTGTTTGCTGTTTGACTTGTGAGCGATTAGTTGAGGTGTTAATTTGATGAATTTGCTTGTGCATTCGTTAGAGAACCCTTGGCAACATTGTTGATACACTCAGCTGCAGTTGTCAGCCACATTTTGTAGCTATTTGTGAAAGCATATACAACATACTCGCACATACTACACTACATTCGCAGCATTATTTACCCATTTCCCCATTGTCTTCTGCTGCACTCGTGTAATCAATCAAAATGTGGCTCAACCAAAGCGAAACATGTTAAAAAACAAACAACACGTCGCTAGCATCTGTTGCAGAAATGCGCTCGCAGGCAAAACACAACAGGAATCAGAGCAAACGCAAACAGGCAAAGCAAACAATATAAACACACACATATCAGCACGAAACATACACACAATAATACATCAAACCATGTTCCAAAGATTTTCAATTTATTTTCACTAAAACGTTTTTCTGTTGCCGCCACCGCCTCCACCTCCACCTCTGCTTTGCCCTGACGCTGTTCGGTTTTGTAATGGCCAACGAAAATAAAATGCTTTTTTCGTCCAACATGGCGTATGCGCAACGAAACGAATTCATTGAAATGGCCCAGCAACTGCAACGCGAATTGATTGCCACATGCGTCTCTAATTAGTTTGCCCGCCGTACAGTGCCCAGCCAGGGCTGGGATTTCAAACATGTCCACATGTCCACGTGATGTCGCCAACAGCAGTCAGCGGGCCGGGGCCTAATCCCGGAAGTGCGCAGCGACATTTAAATCGAAATGCGAGCAGCGACCGCCTGCAGTTTGATTGCTTAATCTGGCCAACAGAAGCTGATGTCGATGTGGATGTCGATCTCGTTGTCGATGTTAGCGCTATTCCTGTTCACTCGAGCGTTTAACAGTGCGTATGATTAATATGCAGCTTGTATGTGCCCGTCGCCCTCTGCAACTATTAGCTTAGGTGCCCCATTAGAAATGCATATAAATTGAGGCACACATTAAAATGTCATGCGGGCAAGTCGATGCGTAAATCAACTGGCCATTAACAGAGCAACGGCAACCAAGTTGTAAGATATTAATTTATATTATGTTCTATATAGTGTTGATTTTTTATATATATTTTTTTTAAATGCAACAGCATCTAAGACAACCTATAACACATCGTTAAATTTACATATAAAAATCTTCTGATGTGCTTGCGTTAATATTTATCTTTATATTTTTTATATGAAATCTATTTTCAATCACTTTTTTATATCTTTTGACTCCCAAATTATAATCGAAAATGATCTTTCTGTGATTGTAACTTTTTTTTACTAAATTAATTAGCATTTTATGTGTTTCCCTGATCAGAGATTTACTTGTCATTTTAATGTACATTTGATGTCATTATAAATATAAAAATTATATTTGTTTTTTAATTATAAGGTTCATAATAACTAAAATAAGAAAATTATCTAAAATCACAATTTATAGTTTTTAATTTAATTATTTGTATTTTAATATTTATTTTTAAGCTAATTTGATACCGTTTTTTTTTACAAATATTTACTTACTCTGAAGTTAATTTTAATGCAGAGATATATTGCATTTGAGCTTCAACTTAAATAAAAATCAATCAAAATTTTTAATTTAATTTTTTGTATTTAAATCAATTTTTAAGCCCATTGGACATCGCTTTCACTATAAATTGATTTTATTTTATTTTTTTACAATTAATTACAAACTCTTGTTGTCAATAATATTTAAGAAATTTAATATATCAAGATAACAAAACTACAATGCAGCTTGAAAAGCATTTAATTCATTAATTAAAGCAATTCAATATATGCTTTAATTTCTCTTTGCAAAATATGCAAAATGCTTTGGTTTAGTGTGTCAATCGAAATGATGTTTGTCAATATAAATTGTTGATACAAAGTCAAAACAAAATTATATATATTTAATGATTATCCTTGGCCTCAAATAGAGTTCATATGCAAAAACCAAACCCCTCTGACTGCTTGAAGGCCCTTAACTCACCCGCTTGTTTGTTTGCCTTTGCCTTTGCATATAAAAACGTCTTGACAACATTTTCTATAAATACATATTTCATATTTTTTTTTATTTTTCTTTCTATATATCTCATATGGCGACCCCAGTCGAGGCGAAATTCTTAAGAAACATTTCTTTTTTCTGTGTTTTCTTTTTATTTTCTTTATTTTTTTGTCTATTTTTCTGGTATTTGATGTTTTGATGTGATGCCCGCTCACTTTGGTTATTTAAATTATAACCTACATAATGTTAATGGCTTAGAAAGATACATATAAAATTAAATAATATTTATGGGGCGTGGACAGGCACATGGCCAAACATTCGCTTCGTGGTAAATCCAAGGGGATTGTGTCTTGTAGGGCGGGATGTGAGCAATCCTTTGTGATATAATACGGATAATTAAATGAAACAAAAATTCTTTGTATTAATATAAATAAGCATTAATTATTTGCTTAATTGTCACTTAATGTTGAAGGTGCAGTTCATTAGCGTAAAATGTTTACAATAATATTATCTAATAGCAAACTTTGGGAATTAAGTCGGGGAATGTCTTAGATCAACAGCAAGATTTATTTAAACTGTGTAACATAATAGAATATAAATCTATGAATGAGCATTATTATTTAATATTTAAAAAAAACATATACATACAGCTATTTATAGGATATTAGGATATTATTCAATAGTATATATTTTATTGCAATATTATTTAAAGCCTTAATGTTGAGTCTGTAAAATGACAGCTTAAGTCAAGATTGTTGTTTAATTCATTTAATCAATTAATTTAATTTTTCTGTATATTTACAATATTTATTTATTAAATATAAAAAAAGCTATTTATAGCATATTTAATATTGATTTAATTTCAATATTATTTATAGCATTAGTTTTGAGTCTGTAATTTACCAGCTTAGCTCAAGGTTGTCGTTTAAATAATTTAAAAAAAATAAATAATTTTTCTATTAATTAGCAATATTATTAACTTAAATAATGTTGTGTTCTATATCAGACAATAATTTAAATAAATCTGTGATTATAACAGCTAAAATGAGTTTATAGCTAATGAATATTTCACATTTATATTAATTATATCTATTTAAATAATTTTTCACAGTTTTTATTATTATATTAAATTCTGTGTTTTATTTCAGACAATAATTTAAAAAACTCTGTGAATATTCATTTCGCCTGAGCTCTTTAACTTTTTTACCCATTATATTGGGTTAATTAATTTTTATCAGCTTTTATTAATTGATTAAATGCTGTATATGATTTCAGAAAATAAATTTAATAAAATCTGTGATTTTAACAGCAAAAAAGATTTTATAGCGCATGAACATTTAACATTTATATTAATAATATTTGTTCTATTTATTTCTCACAGTTTTTATTAATTTAAGACGATAATTATAAAAACTCTATGATTTTTCAGTTCGCCCGATCATTTTAACATTTATGCCCATTTATATTTGGCATATATTTATTTTTCACAATTTTTACATGCACTTTCAATTGCCAACTATTTTTAAGAATTGCCTTAAAATGTACAAGTTTTTAATAACACACTGAAAAATTACCTTGAAAGCAGCGCGGCCATTCAAAATGGAACTATGAATAAGATGCTCGGGCGCTGGCAAAAATGAAATGCCAAAAAGTAAGCAAAAAGAAAAGCGAAACAGAAGCAAAACAAGCAAAAGACAAACAATTTGTTTTTCCCACATTTCCACTTACCATTTGGGGAGCAGCAGGTGTGTCTATGTATGAGTGTGTAAGTGTGTATCTGTGTGTCAAAGAGCTAATTAGCGCACTAAGAAGAGCAATTTTAAAGCTAGGGGGCGCTCTTAGCTGTCGACACCTGTGAGAGCAGAGTCTAAATAGAATCAGGTGTGTGTGACTGTGTGTGTGTGTCGCCTGAGGTGTATATAAGTATATCTATGTGTGTGTGTGTGTAAAAAGAACACCTTCAACGCGACAATGTCAATGATCATTTCTGACACGGACGTGTGGGCGTGGCACAGCTGCCTGCCAAAAGAAATTCAAAAATTCACCTCAATTCAGTGACTCTGCAACTGTGAGGTATCTTTCAGTTTCAGGTGTGCTGCAGTCTTCCTCAGGTAAAAACAAATAAAACATAGTCACAACACTCAGACGGCACAGACACGAGGTCAAAGCACTCTCATACAAAGTCTCAACATTTTTGTTTATAAACAACTATTTTTACAACAGCTCATTCAGCAGCAAACGGAGCTAAAGGCATCGATGCCGTTGCCCTCGGGGCCGGATACGCCAGCGAATGGGGGGGAGGGGAAAAAAAAAAACTTCGTTCTTTATTCGATTTCAGGCCAGCATTTTTGTTCTCCTCCCCAGGCTATTATACTCTGTTCCCAAAATGAAAAAAATTGTATATTGGGTTTTGTGCAATGTTCAACTGTATAAACGCATTTTTGTGGGTTTATAATTTTATTATACTGTAAATGGAGTCTGGACGGGCTTTTTGCGGATATTTTACCGGCTTTAAAAAGTTGTTAAAATCCTGATCCGTAGGGTGATTGCTTGGTTACCTCAAACAGCCCGACAAATCCAAAATTTCGTTTTGCCGCATTTTAATTTTTTAGAACTTAGTTTCACTATTGCAAATGTGTTAATAAAACAATATTATTTATTAGAAAAATTTAAAAAAAAATTAACTGATTAAATTCTGTGATAGCTAAAAAAGAGCATCAAACATCGGTATACAATTTCTATCTTATATAGCCGCGTTTCATTAAGTTTCAATTCGGCAAAGTCTTTCACATTAATTAAAAAAGTGTCAACCAATTTCCTATACAGAATGTTAATAGTATGCTTAAAAGAAATATCAACAATATTCTTGTCAAAAATTAAAACAGACTGAAAACAGAGTATACCTTTGTCTAGAACTTCCATTCAATTTTGTATGCATTTATGACGTAAATGCATTGGCACATTGATCTGTTCCAATTGCTAACGGCCAAAAAATAATAAAAAAAAAATTTTTTAAAATCCAAAAATCGGCGAACAGCAAAATCAATTATCATTTATCTTGTCTGAATTTTTATTTTTTTATATTTTACATCTGTGATTTTTACATCAGCATCCGCTGGATACGAGCTTGCAGGCAAGAAACAGTTGCAGCAATATTTTTTGCCTTTCGATTCAAATTCAAAAAATATATTTCAACGCATATCGATTTTTGTATATGAACTGTTGTTGCTGCTGCTGCTGTTGCTTTGTTGCTTTGACTATAAATAATATTTTTATTTTCTTGCTTTTTTTGGAACAATTTTCAACGCGTTATATTTAGCAGGCGTTGAGCCTACAATTCGTTTGTTGTTGTTTATTTTTGTGCACCAGCCGGCGGCAGTGTGGTGCAGGGGCAGGGCACGCGGCAGGGGTCTTAACTTTCTAACCCCCCCGAAGGCCTGAAAAAGAAAACTTTTGTGTGAAGTTGGTGAGCAAAAAGTAAACAATTAATTATAAGGCTAAAAGGGACAGCAGAGTTTTGGCCCTAAGATTTCGCTTTATCTTATAAAATTGGGTAGATGTTCACAAAATGCGCGATTTCAATGCAATTTAAATTTTTATTTAATTAAAAATAAACAACTCGTTATAAATGATTTGGCAGCTATTAGCAAAGTCACACAGCAGCGTATAATTAAATAAATTAAATCGACAAATTAGCAGAAAACTCAAAATCACAAAAATCACATATACATATATAGAAAAATGTATTTAATTTTTTTTAATTAAGCAAGAGCATCCTAGAAAATTCAGAAGTGTACTTATTGTCATTAGACAGATTGTCGCTTTAATAAATATATAAAAAAAGAGAAAATTCATCTTTACTGAGCCGAAGATTTAATTCCCTTTCCGACTTATTTTTTATATAACAAAAATACAAGAAAAATATATTCAAGAATAATTTTCCATTGTTCAACCAGTTCACCCTTGGCGAAACTTATTTTAGGCGGGTTTGGTTTGGAATAAACATACCCTACAGACACGAAAATCGTCCATTAAAATACGTTACATATTTTATGAGAAAATCACAATAAGCAGAGCAAGGGTATTAACCATTTACATATATATGAATCTGTTTCCATTTTCACTCTACACACAATTCACTTGGTATTTTATATATATTTTTTTATATTGATTTTCTCGTATTTATTGCACTCTGGAGCACACATTTTTGAAACAAAAACGTTGACAGTTGAACATGCCCCATTGACATATATATATATATACAAGTATATAGTCATATTCACATCCGCATCCACTGGGTGACACACAAGATTCGCAGTCTAAATCGATGGGAACAAATCAAAAATTGCAACGCAAATTGTTAGCAATTAGAATGACAAAGTTAAAGACGTACCAGAGACGATTAATTGGCAATAAATGATTATTATGTTGTCAGGCTATAGCTACTAAATAGATATATATATATATAGCTGTACATATCTTAGAGATATAGGTGAGCAGATGATTTGCTTTATAAATAGACCGTGTGACAAATGCGTACCAAAGTGCGCAACGCAATAAACTGTTCACGCGACAAGGTTGAGGCCCCTGGACGCCGTCTGATTTACTTACAGCAAATTCAACAAAAAAAAATTATAATTTTTCGCGGAATTAATGCTGCGCCACAAAGGTGAGAGAGACAAAGGCCAAATAACAAAGCAACTGTCGTCTTTACCCGGAACGGAGTGTAGTCCAGGAGCTGCCAGCTCTAAGCAGACAACCAAAATCCTGGCATCAGTTCAGTTCAGTTCACTTCAGTTCAGTTCAGTTGAGTGCCACGCGCAGCAGAAGCAAGTCTTAGCGGCTAGACATATAAAAACACAATCACATCTATTTTTTTTTATAATTTTATTTGATATTTTTACTACTCGTATAAATTCGTTTCTCATGTTTTGTTGTTTTTGCGCGCGGCCAACACAAAAAAACGAAAAATGTTCAGGAATTTGCTATAATTTTTCAAGCGAGTGTGGTCAACAAATATTCACCTGTTTTTTTCTATATATTTTTTTTTTTTTTGTAGTATTCGCAAGTTCGTTGAAAGCCAATTTCTTTTTGAGGTTGGCTCGCTCTCTTTGCTCTTTCTTTCAATCTCTTGCAGGCGTTCACATTACGCATACGTCGCCTGCAAAAAAATAAATATAATAAAATATAAACTGAGCAGAACTGAAAATGTAAAGCGGCAAATATTTTTGCGCACACATTTTCAAAAGTGTATAATTTAAAGTGGCCATACACACACACACACACCACGCACACACACACACATGTATATAAGAGTGTGTGTCTCTGTGAAGCATTTCATTTTTAAGATTATGAGCAAAATTGTGTTAGTCTGGCGCTCTTGTCCCCGCGGCAACATTAAGTGTTGATTGTGTGCGCCGCTCTATTAGCAGCTGCCTCTCGCCCAGCCCCCCCACTACCACCAACCAGCCCCCGTCGCGTACACTTCCACACCCCTGGATTGTCATCAGGCTGGCTGCTTGGCTGGCTGACTGCCTCGGCAAAAAATCAAGCAAACTCAGTTCGTTGCGAGCGCGAGCGCGTCTGCTGCTGCTGCTACTTGCCAGCCTGCCCAGCCTGATGGCCCAGTTGAATTTTTAGCGTTTGAAATTTGCATGCATATCAGACGATAAAACCACACAATAGCACTGCATATATTCTACTGGTAACAACAATACTACAACAAAAAACAATACAAAAAAAAAAAATATTAAAAATACACACAACGCCCACGCGCAATCACAAAAACAAAACAATAACAAAATCCACAACACGTACCAGAAAAAAACAAATATTACAAAAAGTGCAATTGAACAACTACAACACAATCACAGCAACAACAACAAGAAAAATCTATAAAAAATAAATAAACTGCATACACAAAACACACATAAATAATAACAGTGCAATAGACTAAAAAAAAGAGCAAACACCACAAGCATAAAAACCATTTAAATATATATTTTATAAAATGTGTTAAAAAACCACAAAATATATGCAATTGATATATACCCTTGCAGAAAATGTAATCCATATAAAAACACAATTTTCCATCGATTTTTACTATAATAATAATTAGTTTTTTTTATCAACTTTTGCCAAACAATATATTGTCTAATAAAATTCTAAATTATTAAAAGTATTTTTTCTTACAACATATTTATTTTCAACAGAAAGTTGAAACAGTTAAATTAAAAAGAATTTCGATAATACAGTTTAGAATACGAGAGTTTTTATGACTTATACATATATTGTTAAATGAAATTTTTAATTTTTTAAATTATCTGCTAAGCTAAGCTCTTTTTACAACAGTTTTTTTTATCAACAATTAGTTTCTATATCACACAAAAAATTAAACATCGATGTAATAATACAGCAGAGAAATTTCGAGTTTGGTTTATATATTTTTAAACACAAATAATTTGAATAAAAAGAATATGAATATTTTATTTATAATAATGAATTAATAACCTAATCAGGCTAATTTATAAAACAGAGTTAATGCTGATGTAAATTAATATATAATTTATACGTTCAAAAATAAACTCATTTAATGTGTGTTGTACATTTCATCACAAACTAATAATACTCTCTGCAAGGGTATAAAACACATCGACTTTGCAGTTGAATAATGTCAGATTCTACCAACAAGGCAATGCATTTTATTTGAAATACACAACACAAAAAAACCCAATGGAATAAGTGCATTTAACATTTGGCAATAGATTTTAAAGTGTTCTTTATTATCTTCTTTTTTTTTGTTAAACTCCCTGCTGAGTTTATTTGCCAAACTTTTTAGTTATCTTTGCCTTGAATGTAAATGTACATAGTTTTTAAGTTGAATGACAAATGAAAATTTAAGAAATAGAAAACGGTTTCAACTATTTCACATGTGTATGCCAACCACAATATCCGGCTCTTTAGAGATCCCAAGAGTACTCAGTGGGTTGCCATATTCCGAATGCTTTGATTTGGTTAAGACTTTGTCATAAAGTTATCCAGACCACAAACTCTCAATTTCAATTTGGTTTGTCACACAAGTGAACCAGAACCGCAGAAAAATGAAAAGATATAAATTATATTTGTGTGTGTTTTTTATTTTTTATTTATAGTTCGCTCTTTATTCATTTATATATACAATTTGTTTATTCACAAAAAACGATAAAATATTTATGCAGCCTCGTAGTGCCAATCAACTTGAATTCAATAATAATGTAAACATTAGTCTTGTATTCTTATTTAACATAAATCACTTTATATTTCTGTACAAATAATTACAGAATTTAATTGCCAAGCAACGTTTATATTTGCATTGCTGGCGAACTGGTTTAATTAATTATATATTTATGCGATACAGTTTATTTTTATTTAATAACAAAACAAAAAGCGTTGCCTGAAATACGCTTCAAGGCAGCTGCAATAATAAATTATGGGATGAATAAGAAGGCGATATAATTTATAAATATTTCTGCAATATTCACAAAATGTGCAAAGAAATCGCATCTAATAAAAATCATAATGTGTTTCCAGTGAAAATGTGTGAAAGAGAAATGAAATGAGAAATTGTCCATGTGAATACAGCAAATATTTAAGAAGCGAAAAGTTTTTTGTGTTCAAGTGCCAAAGAAAATTCCTAAGAGCCATGAAATAAACTCGCATATTAACAAAAACAAACAAACAAACAAACAAGCAAATAAACAAGCAGGCTACACATATTGCAAGGATATAGGGATAAGGATAACACACTCGTCACCTCTCAAGGATTAAAACACAAACATAAACACTCTTCAATATGGCAGACACTGCCAATGACAACAACGACAACGACAACGACAATGACGTCACTGAGGAAGAGGAGACAACAACAACAACAACATCGAAGAAAACTTCGCAATGGCACAAAACGCGCTCCACCAAGGTGAGGATACAAGGGCGGGGCGGGGGCGGCTATAAGAGAGAGGGTGGATCAATAAGTCGTCTGGGTCTCTTTTATAATTAGAAATTGTATATTTTTATTTGAGAGCAACACACAAAAAAAAATCCGTTTAAATTTATAGCTGTAATAGTCAAAGTAACAATATATAGTTGTATATATAAATACTTCGAACAAAAAGAAAAATATTATAGATGCATATATATGCCAAGTCTGATACATATATACGCTTATGTATTTAAGCTAGCAAAAAATATATATAACTTGAGTAATTGTAGTTTAAACTATATCAAACGATAGTATCCACTATATAATTGAAATCATCATAAATTTTGTTTCACAAATATTGAGAATATAAAACTTTTTAAAAATTAGAAATTTTATATAACAACAAATGTGTTATACAGTTGACGCTCACAAATTAGAACCACTTTATTTTTAAGGTAATTCTAATTTCTGAAATATTTAAATTTCTAGACATTTTTTTTTTTTGTTTATAAATAAAAACAAATTGAGTAAATTTACTCTAAAAAATCGGTTAGTTAAATATAATAATATAATGACATAATTATAATTATTTAATTTAATTGAAACAAGAAAACAAAAGGTAAAAATCCAGTGGAATTTATTGTATAATAAGTTTCTTTTTTAATTAAAAATATATGTATACATTAAATAAATAAAAACATTAAATAAAAATAAAAAAATAAAATAAAAAAATAAATATAAATAAAAATAAAAAAATAAATACAACAAAATAAAACATAAAAATTCACTTCAATAAAATAAAATATTTTTCTTCAATTAAAAATAAAAAATCGATACGTATTCAGTAAAAAACTGCAAATATTAATTAAAAACCCTAATTCTAATTTCTGGAAGTTCTAATTAGTGATGGTTCTAATTTGTGAGCGTCGACTGTATATAAAAAGGAAAAAATGGAGTAAATTTTCACCAAAAACTAAAATAAAACTCATTTTCAAGTTAATTCTATTAATAAAAACAAAAAAAAAACAAAAGTGCAATGCATATTATATTATTTTTTAATTAAAAATATATGCAAACATTAAATCACAAATAAATTCAAAAAAATGTATTACAAACCCAAAATCTAATTTCTGAGAATTCTAATTACTGAAAGTTCTAATTTGTGAGCATCAATTGCATTTATAAATAAAACAAAACACGTAAAATGGCATAAACTGGCCCTAAACTACTAACGCTTATTTTTTCAACTCTAGTAGATACATTTGTATCTGTATCTGTGCCCAGTATATATCTAGTAGCTATTTAGATGCGTCAAGTAATGAAAGGCGGTCGTATGACCAGCGTACGCCCACTTCACTCAACATTTTGAAGCTGACAAATGCGACAGATTGAAAGTTGCCAAATGTACGCCGGACAAAGATGTCGAAAGCGACGTCTCCGATTTGCTTTTGGCGGCCAAATAAACAAAAGCGAATAGCAAAAGAATTTTTGTCGATTTTTGCCAAAAAAATAAAATAATATATATATATATATATATCTATATACATTTATATATATATTATTGTATATACATAACATATAGAAACACATATTTTCTTAATAGAAAACGCTGCCAAGATACTTTTGGAAATTGCTACTAATTAACCGTAGCATTTTGTTGCGCTTTGCACTTGATTAACTCTTAATATGTCTAAAAATAAACAATGTACTTTGGACATTAATCAAAGTGAACTATAGACCATGCTATTTCCACCATGTCTAAAGAGGATACCCCTAATGTATGCACATATATTCACACATGCACATAAAGGGTTTTGCTCCTTTAAAAATAAAAAAAAATTGAACGCGCCCTTAAAGCACTTATAGCTACTACAAACGACGTTAGAAAGTTTCCAGGTCACTGAGTATCCCCGTTTGCTAGTTTAGCTGAATGCAGGAGCTCAAGCTGAAGCTGTAGCTGTAGCTGAAGCTATAGCTGCTGCTGTTGTATCTAAAGGATAAACATAAGCGCACAATGGTACGGGGCGCCACATTGATTATATTCAGCCACATGGGACCCAATCTGTGGTAGCTGCTTCACGACGTGTTGCTGCTCGCATAAATTACTTTGACTAACAACAACAACAACAACAACAGGAGCAACAGGAGCAACAGCTACAGCTACTTAAGCATCCTTAAGCCACACTCACCTGTCGCAGGCGGGCGCACCTGCAATCAATCAAGCTGTAAAGTATTTATTAAACGATATTATGAGGTTTACCAGCAGATATATATATATATATATAAATATATTTAGTATATATACCTGTATATATATATATATAAATTCACACCCGCCAGCTTACACCACTTTGCTGCTTACACACACACATATTTTTTTAATAGCTTCATTGTTTCGTTTAACAGGATTTCATTTCACTTAATACACCAACACAGTACCATGCATTATGCTTAAGCGCCAATACACACAACACACACACACAGTATACTCACAACAATACATGCAGCTGCCAGTTGGAATTACCCAAGCCGCCTCCTTGCCTCCGGCTGTGTATCATTACTGCTTTTTTATACCCTTGCAAAAAGGGTATTATAATTTTGTCTCGAAATGTGCAATGCATAGAAGGAGACGTCTCCGATTCCATAAAGTATATATATACTTGATCAGGACGAAGAGCGGAGTCGATATAGCCTGTCTCTTTCTATGCTTACTTTTTGGCTTTATTTCTGAACCAACTTGATAAAACTTGGCCTGTCTCTTTCTATGCTTACTTTTTACCTTTATTTTTGAGTCAACTTGAGAAAACTTGGCACAGATAAAGTCTAATACTGTATGTAGTTTGTATGTCAAAATCAGCCCGATCGGACCACTATATCATATAGCTGCCATAGGAACAGTTGTGGCAAAAATTAGTTATTCTTAGAAAAATTATTCAAAATTTTCCAAGAAGACCATTGCAAGGGTATATAGCTTCGGCGTGCCGAAAATAGACGTTACTTTCTTTTTTTATTGTTGTTGCTGTTGCTGCTGCTGCTTGTGGGAGTCACTTGTTAACCCGGGCTCGCTTGTCTGAGCCCGCCGGCATTTTGGTCCTGCCTTTAAATGAAGCCAGGATACGTTGACGTTGCTGCCTGCTACGACTGCCAGGTAGTTTACAATTTTTTTCACAGGTTTTTCATGGCAGCAATCAAGGCGGCTACAAAGGCGATCTCAGTGCAAAGTTTCCGCTCCGGCGCCCCATTTCCCGTTTTGTCAACATTTTTTTTTGTTGAATTTTATTTTTTTTTTTGCTTTCTAGCATTCTTTACAAATTTTTGCAGTAATTCTTTTATGGCTGCTGTAACTACTTGAGCTGAAATTATAACTTAAGTTAACGTTTATTTTTTTGTTAATTTCATTGCCAGTTTCATTATTAAAGTGTTCTTAGTTTAAGCCTACTCTAACTTTATTTTCTTGTTGCCATTGCTGGGCAGACAGTTTTATCTTTTAATTAAAACTGACGCGTTTGCTTTTTTTCTTCCTTTTGGGTTAATAACGCCCATTTTCCCTTGGTCATACAGTCATAGGTGCATAATTAAGCATTTTATTTTCACATGCCACATGCCAGGGGCAGCGAAAAAGTAAAAACCTCAACATTTGTTTTATTTGGCTGACTCACATAAAATATTTGGTGCCTTCAAGTGTTTCAAGAGTTGCACGAGCCTTTTCCACTTATTTTGCACAATTAAGTTGCAAAGGCAGTTCCATTGGGGTTTATGGGAATGGAACGCAGGCTGAGGCATACAGGGTTCCTCAGGCAGAAGGCTAATTGATTTTAAGCTTTTTGGCCTTAACATGCGAATTGGGTGCCAGCTGAGGCGAATTGCGGCAATGAAACAAACAATAAGCGGTTAATTGGCTTATATCAAGAATGTTCTTCTCAAAGATTTTGCCACTCAAATCCCCATCATTATTTAACATTTCGCCCATAATGCGTAATAAAGTGAAATCATTTTTTTTGGAAGCAGAATAAAACAGCTAATTCAATGGTTAGAATTGTAAAAATGTCTTGAGAAAGAAAGGTTTAAATTTAAAGTAGTACTAAGAGCAATATTTAATTATTAAATTATAAAAAAATGGTAGAATTTTTGTACTTATTTAGTTGAATATATATATTTATCTATCATATGTATATAATTCTGAAAATGTGCGTCCTTGACATTTAATCAGAAGGCATTGCACCATATAAATCTCGTAGTTTAATAACTCATGAACTAAAAACTGTTATTGACAAAAATTTAGAAAAGATAATACTATATATATATAAATGTAGTTCTTTTTAATGTTTTTCACTTGTTACACAAATGTCGAATTTTAAATAAATTTATTTTTTTCTATATAGTATATGTAAATATAAATCACAAAATCAAAACTTTTATTCGCAATTTTGATGATGCAAATGGCAGTATTTATCAATAAATCAAATTATTTACATTTGCCAGTTTCTACATGCTTGTATATGTATATTTATTTAAGTATATCTTTGCATTTACTATATGTTTATATATATCATTTTGTACATCTACTATATATCTATATTTTGGCCAAAAATCATTCCAATAATTATTTTTCTCTCTTTTCTTATTATTTCTATAGGTAAGCATGGCAAAAGACTCGATGATTCAATTTCAATTCATTCATTTAACGCATAACTAGTAAGTAATTTTCTATTGTTGAATTTCATCATATATTTCTTATAGATTTGCTACAACATAATTTGCTCTTTTGTATAAATATTCGCGTTGCGAGTGTTTTCTTTTATACTTGTCAAGTTAACAGGCGTAGAAAAAAAAAGAGCAACTAGATCAAAAATAAAATACACAACAACAACAATACACACACAAGTTGAATGTGTGTGCACACACATATACGTGTGTGTATATGAACAAGCAGTTATAAATAATTTCTGGCAAAAAATCAGCAATTTTTTCCGTTGATCTCCAAGTATAGCGCGTTGGCATGCTGCCAAAGCGAATTGCGCATACGCCGTGTAGTCCGGCCCAACATTTGTATGGGTTGCTGCAATTGTATGCGTATGTTTAATGATTGTATTAGTGCCAGTCTAATAGACTGGCTGCGCTCTGGAGTGTAGCGCTCTTAAGAGTGCCACTAAAGAGCGAACAGCAAAAAGTATTGCAGAAATAAACAAAAAAAAAATAAAATAAAATAAAATAAACAAAATATAAATGTAGAATGAATTTTTATTTTTTTCATTTTTTTTTTGCTTAATGTATGTTTATGTTTATTATTTCGATTGGCTGTGTATTTGGCCAGGTAAGGTATGTTGCATTTTTGAGGGCCAAAGAGATCTTCAGCGTTGACAGCCTCATGCACTAAATCAAATATTAAAGCTTTTGCGGCTGCCCAACTGTCCAAGCTGCCAAATTGTTTGTCATATTTGCACATTTTCACATCACATTATCATCAGCTGTGTGATGCCTTTTATTATTGTTGCTTAGCTCTTATTAATTTGCGTCTAATTAGCTTTTGAATTTTATTTTGTTTTTGTCTCAATTGTGCGCAAAATATACGCCAAGAAGGACGTGACTTTGGCAAAGAACTTGCCCGTTCGCTTGTCACACTTCAAAGTGAAAAATGTCACAGAATCAACAAGCACAAATAAATATTAAATATATATAATATATAAAATATATATATTGAAAATTAGTTTCAGCTTCGTTCTCTTTATACTTTTACAGCTGATGCGACAGTGACAAATTGTCAGGCATTAGAAAATAAAAACAAATTTTTAAAAATTTTAAATTTCGATATTTTAATCAATTGTGAAAATCGAAATTGAATTTTGAATTTTTTACTGTAGTAGTTTATTTTCAATTAGTTATTTTGCATTAATTTTAAAATTTATATGTGAAGATTCAATTAATATAGAATATATGTTCAATATTATTCAAAACTAATTCGTATTTTAGGTGGAATACCTAATTAATCAATTATTCATTTATTATATTATATTATTCATATAATTATATTTTAAGACTGAACTGAAAACGTTTTTTGCATCAATAGTTTCCAAAAATTTTATATTTACAAATTTATTTGTTATCGGTTTTGTACATCGAAATTAATGTCGAATTTTATTTTAAAATATATAAAAATAAAAGAATGTTCAGTAAAAACTGCCTAGACCACCATATATTCTCTCTCAAATTTAATATCAAACTTTTTGTGTAATTATAAAGTTATTGCTTTTATTTATAAGCCAATTTCCATAACTCTATCAAAAAAATAGTGAATTTTACGAGAACTGTTGACCTATCCCAATTTAATCCAAATTGACATTTATATTTTGTTGATTTCAAAAACCAAATTAGTTTTCATATATTGCAACCATAATCCAGGCATTTTAAGTGATTTTTAAATACAAACACAAACACACAGAAAAACCGACTCATACACTGATACGTTAAATATGGCGCTGCTCCAAATAATTTTTTTGGCGGTTTTTATGGCATGCCCAAATTTGGTTAAGATGCGGAATCGATGCGCCTCGTTGGGCCACATTGCGGCGCAAAACCATGCAGTTTATTTAAATGCAATAAACAACAAAATGTGCAAACAACAATAACAAAAAAGCCATTTGTTGGCATTACAGCTCTGGTTTTTGTTGTTGTTGTTCTCATTGTTATGATTGTTGGCCATGTCGTTGTACTTTAAGAGCTCAGACAGCTTGATATACTCGCAATAAAAGCAAAGCAAATGAAGACATGGCCAAAGTTGCAGCAAGGCAAGCAAAAAAACCCAGGAATCAGGCAGGCTGCAGGAGGCAGAAGGCGAAAGGGAGAAGGGAGAAGGCTGGGTGTATAGGACAGTTTGCTTGTTGCACAGAGTTTTCTTTGCATTGGACCAATGCCAAAAGTTATCACAACGAGGATGTTAGCAGCGAATAGGGCGGCCCTGAGCTCTGGGCCTGACATGAAGGCGTCGAACTGAGTCCGCCCCGTTGGTTGTGCCAAAATTGAAAACGCGTTGCCCGCAGCTGCTAAATGGGAAAATTTACTCAACTTTTATTGTGCAAAAAGGACTTGGCATGCATTTAACACTTCACTTTAAATGCATGTGTAAATAATAAGACGTAAATTTCCAAAAAAAAAAAATATAAAACATGTATTCTTAAAACTGGCCAAGAAATGATTAACGTGTGCAATATAAGTATTTCGGGGCCATTGACATTTTGGCATTACTCGGAACTGTTTAATGATGCTTTAACTGGGCTGAGTTGATTGATTCAGGCAAAAAAATTGTCTGACGCGTCCAATATTGTTACATATAAAATAAACAACATTGAAAAGATTTTGTAAAATAAATAAAATGTTAATAAATATCGGAAAGTGGTCGCCAAATTTAAATTAAATTAAATTTTCATTTAATGTTTCTGTTTCAATATTAATTAAACTTAGATTTAAAGAACTGAATATATATATATTTTTTTTTTTGATAAATTAAAGCTGGAACAGGCCTATAAAAAATATAAAACACTTCAAAAATTCAAATAAAAATCTTGCCTTTAAATGTCTACTAAAAATCCTCAGCCTAGAGAATTTTCACCTCATAAACATTTAAACTTTTGTTATTAACATTTTCTCTTAATGATAAACAAGAATTTCAACTAAAACTTGAAGCAGCTTAAAATTTGTTAGTGCTTCTAAAATAAAATTAAATTGCAGCCTTAGGTTAAGTTATTTGAAGATATTTTGAAGCATTTAATTAAACAACCTCTTTGACAAACAGTTTTCTTAAACATTGTTACTTTAACTTTAAAAAAATTGCAGAAAAAAAATATTTATTATTTTTTTTTTTTAATTCTTCAACATTTATTTGATTTATGTGTATTTCGATATTGTTTCGATTATTTAATTTGATTTTCATTGTTCAGCACTAACTACAAACACAATAAATTTCGTCGCATATCTCTCATAAAATCTTAAATAAAAGATTACATGCTTAAATACTAATATTATTCGTTTAAATAGTATATATTATATACGATAGCTAAAACTATTATTGTTCGAATGTATGCATTAAAAATTATTTGAGTATAATATAGTGTATATATATAAAATGTTTGGTTGTTCGTCTTGATACATATATGTTTTGATTATACGATAATGACATTTGAAATGTATCGAACGATATGCCAGGTGTCAAACTTTAAATCCATCTAGCTAAAGGAAATTAAAACCTTTTGTTACTTGATAATTCGTTTTACTTGTTGTGGGCTTGTATGCCAAAAATGCAGTTTGTGAAAGAATGCAAAACATTCAATTAACTTTAATTGAAAGCCTGGTATAAATAACTTTGTTAAACTTTGCTCACGTACATATCAAAATATATATGCACTTAGCTCTTGGTTGAAACTTTAATTTCCATTTGGTCAAACACTTGGCAATCAATTAGACACACACCCATACACACACACGCAAAGGTTGCAAAATATAACAGAAAATTTTGCCACACTTTGAAGTTTTCGAAATAAATCCCTTTCCCCATGTACATTTAAATGTTTGCCCAGCCCCCCAGGGCCACGCCCACTGAGCAGGCCTATTGTAAAGCCTCTCAGCGAATGGGGTCAAGTGTGTATATGGCTCTCAAGTGCTCAAGGCGGCAGCAACAGCTTCACTGCCAGCTGAATCGACTCATGCTGCCAAAAGAAAACAATAAACTGTTCGGCGTGCCCGAAAAGGAAACAAAAAAAAAAAACAAAAAACATAAAAATCAAGAGCTGTGTTGGCTAAAAGTGTGCGCCAGAAATCAATACAAACTAAAGTCATTTGCCACGCCCCAACGCCCCAACATTTCTGCCATTTGTGCTGCCTCATTGCCGGCTGCACTTGGCTCAGCCCTTGAGCCCTGAAATGTAGGCAATGAAATTTTTAAAATGCCTGCCATGCTCTTTAATAAATAATTATTATATTTATCAGCGTACGTGCAATAATATTTATGTGGCCACAAAGTGAGCACTGAAATCACTTTAATTATGATTAAAAAATGAATTAAATTTTTTTTTTTTAAATGGCAACTCTTTTGCAAGCTTTTTAATACTCTGTGCCCAAAAAGGGTAAACCCAACCAATATTATTGTGTAATGTCTGTCTTATGACACTATTAAGGCTAGAGCATTGAAGTTTTGTGTATTTAATTCGTTATATGATACACTAGAAAGATATTTAAATTGTTTAACAGCTTTGACAACATTCTGCGCAAGCAAACTGGAATGAAATGTTGCAGTTGTAATTTAAACTATTTTAATGAGCATTTCATCAAAGGCAACTGAATTCAGTTTACAAATCTTATTAAAACTGACAACTCAAGGCAAATTGACTTTTGCAAAATGTTGTTGAAAGTGAAAACCGGAACAAGTCTGTGTATTCACCAAGCTTTAAAAGCTGGATTTCAAATTTAATATGCAGACTGTTAATAGTTTCCATTAGCGGACACACAGACTGGCAACAGAGTATAACATAGTCAGAAGCTGCCAAGTTTAACGTTCTTATGCAGTTTTTTTTTTTTTTTTTTTTGTTGCATTTTCCACTTTGTATGCATTTGCATTTTACTCCTCCAGCTGGCTTACCACAGCCGCCAGCTTGCGGCTTATTGTTCAGCAAAGTTTCATTGTGCACGAGTGTATTGTGCATTCATGACAGGACTCCCAAGACTACCGTTACTAATTAGCGAGCAACCTAGTTTATCAGTTCTTAGCGTGGTTTTATCTCAACGCCACCAGGCAGCAGCAGAAGTCACAGAAGCCAGTTGCCGGTTCAACGAGTTCTTCTTTGATTTTAGCTTTAAGTTAAGTTTTTACAGTGGCGTTCATTAAATGCCAACCAGCAAATACTTGACTTATGCCCGGGGCTTTGGGTATCTTGGGGCCCCTTAGACAAATATAATTTCATTGCGCTCAGCCCTCTGGGCGGGCGTTGGCTGGCGTTGGAATGCGTAAACGTTGACGATTAACTGCGCCATGAAAATAAAGCAAAATAAAACGATTAGAACTAAATATAGAAAGATATCTCGCAACATGTCGGGCCTTAAGCTCTCTCTGTCTCTGTCTCGCTCTGGCTCTGCGTCTCCTTTTAGCTGTCTCGGTCTCGGTCTCGGTTTCCTCTGTGTATCCTTAGATATGTGACTGTTGAGCTACTGAGCTGTTTAGCTGTTCCTTGCGGCTGTTTGTGGCGAGCTATGTGGCACTCAGCCAAGTAGCATACACTCCAGATTGCATCTGTGCCGCGGATTGCGTGGTTGCTGTGATTATGGTTGTGGTGGCCCTGCTACGTCTCTCATTGCCTCATTGGAGTGCTTCTTGGCCGTGCCCAGGGCAGCAGCTGCAAGTTGAAATAGAAATAAAAAAAAAAACTGAAATATTAGTATGTAAGTCACTGTTCACATGGCAGACTGCATTACAGAAAATGCCTCTGCGCTGTGACATAAAATCGCTAAAGATACCTAACACACACACATGAAACTCCCCCAGCTGAAAAAAAAACACAATACGTATACGCTGCGTGAACTGTCAGCGAGAATGTTTGGGATTTACAATGCATGGGGAGGCGCGCCGTATAAAATCAAACAGACAGCTACAAACGAGATACAACATCGTGGCAAAGGAATTCGTGGCAGCGGAATGGCGCACACATGTTGCATAATTGCGTTTCATGTTGCCAGCTGGTGTTGCATTTCTGCTGCATGTTGCCCAACATGTTTCCTTTCTGTTTTGGCAGCAAAAAAGTTAAACAGTCAAACAATAGCGGAGCAGGGCGGCAAGAGGCAAGAGGGTGGAGCAAACACAGCATATTGTTGTTGTGCAAACAAAAAGTAACAAAGAATCAACATGAACATGAATCAAATGCAAATTGTAAAGAATATTATACAAACGATATTTAAAATACATTTGAAGCGCACCAAATGGAATGTAATGCATTTTGTGTAGTCAGAGTTGGATGATTAAAAAACTCTATTTAAAACGTTAAGAATTCTTTGCGTATCAAATGCAAATTTAATTAAATCAAGAAAGGATTCTTGGATTCTGGATATACTCGAAAACTTGTCACTTAAATATTTTTATTTAATTATTTTTAACAGGAAATTCTATAGAACTTGCTGGCTTTAGAATTTACATTAATGAAGAGAAAGAGTCTTAAACTTTGGCTTATTTTATGGTAAAATAAGAAAAAATGATTTAAATGTCTTAGTAGACCTAAAAATTAAATATTATTATTATTTCTATTATTATTAATTTCGTTCTTAAAGAAAATTTTAATTTAGATAAAAAAAATTGCCATACAGATTATAATCTATATGTTAATGTCTTGTTGATTTTGATGCCTTCATAAAAGTGATATTAATTAAACTGTTTGTGTAATTTGAATAGATCGTATATTTCGATGTATAATGTATAAAATCTGACTCTTTTGGCTTAATAGATAAAATATTACTTGTTTTAATTTATTTTTAAATTATCTAGCAAGTTCGAAACATCATCTGAACTCAGAGATTATTTAAGTCAAATTTCTTGAATCGAACCCAAAACTAAAACATTGGCACAAGCCTTGTAATATATTTACATTAATTATTGTAAATAAAATATATTTATTTATTCAAAAATAAGAAAGACTTTTAAGAAACAGTTCATTTCTAAAATTTATAAAAATTACAGATTTTAGGAAAACATTAATTAATAATATTTATATATTTATATTAAAAATCAAATTCAGATTGCGCAGCAACTTTTCAAAGTGATGAAGCATTCAATTTTTATTAAACACTGCATTTTTTACGAAATTGTGTAAAGATCTACGATATTTTCCCTATCGACTAAATTGGAAGATATTTTCTAATTTAAAATTTCTAAATAAAAATAAAATAAAAATTCCTGATGGACTGAAAGCCAGCCAGTTTTCTAGGCTTCTAAATAAATTTAAATACACAATATAATGATTACAATTTTTAATTTAAAGGCAAGCATAAAAGCAGAAGTAAGATAATATCTAATAATGATATTAACACAATATATTTACAAATATTTTCGTCTGTTAAAAGTCCAGTTAAAATTCCACAGCTCTTTAGTATTTATTCACAAATTGCACATTTAATTTAATATAATTAAATGCAATTATAATAAACTTTTCGACAGTTATTTTCATGTTTAAACAAAATGATTAACTCAAATTACAATTCATTACAATAAAATTTGTAACATTAACCGATTATGCAATTTGTTTTATAATTAAGAACACTGCAACTGCAAATGAAGCTGGTACGCAACCATTTAGCCTTTCATTTCCAAATTTGATAAACTTTTGCAGGCTTTAATTAAAGTACACACGGTTTTTAAAAACTTATTAAGCAACGAATGCAATTAAAAGGGCTCGTAATTAAAATCACATGGCCAAGTGAAATGAAAAACCCCTTGAGGTGTGGAAATGCACATGTTAAACGGTTCACAAACTGGAAGTGATGTGAATGCCGCATCGTTGCATTTATAAATACAGAAAAAGTCAACGAGTGTATTGAAATTTATTTGAGCGCATATGTAAAAAGGACGAACGGGCAAAGGACACTCGAGCCGCCTGCAGTGCTATCAACTGTCGGCCAGGCAGCGCCCAGGATACCACGATAAAAAAAAAATTGTGTGTGGGTCAGTGCAGCAGCAGCACCACCAAAAGCCACAGCCACAGTCCAGTCCAATTCAATCCAGCCAGTCACAACCACCATACAATTCTATAGTTGGCGTTTATTTGTATAGAAATTCAATCAAGGACTTTGCTGAGCGGCTTTCAATTAAACGCTTATCTCGTTCGCTGCAGTTGCTTTTGAATTAAACGAGCCTGGACAAGGACGAGGTATAAACAAAATGATTTTTGGAATTTTGTCTCAGTTTTAGCTAAAATTCAAAGTCAAGACTTTTGGCATTTACTTGAATTAAAACAAAGCGCACTCAAGATTACAAAACTCATTAAAAAACTTTTGGGGCAAACATATTTTACAAGGCTGAGGAATTTTCTTGGCTCTGCCTTAAGGTTCAACTTTCAGTTCAAGCGTTAAAATTGCAATAGCATCAAAATTATGCCTAAGATTTCGATTTGAAGGACACACACACAACACTTTAGGAAAATAAGTTCGAAAAAAAGAAGGAAAAAGTAATATAAAGAGCAAAGTAAATAGAGCATGACACAAAGAACAGCATGACTTGTGTCTGGGGCTGCTGAAAACATTCATAAATTAGACGTCAAAGCCCAGGCTTTGACAGCAATAATATACACACCAGCACACACACAAACACACACTTACACACACATGAAAAGGGTCAAAAAATTAAAGAATCCGCAGCTGAGACGCTGAGCGATTGGCAAATGCCAGACAAAAGTTTTACTCCTGGCAAATCTATTAACAAGTTCGAGTCCTGAACTTAATAAATTGCTCAGCGGTTTGAACTTTGTTTTCTATTTTTTTTTTTTGGGCATTAATTTAACTAGCGTACAAATGCAAATGAAAGTTTCATTTGAACTTTATCCTGCCGCTGCTGCCTGACGGCTTAAACTGTGCTCTATGCGCCACAAAAGTCAATGAAGTGTTAAATGTCCTGCGGCGTTGACTGCTAAATTTGACATATCCTGTAGATTTAGTCCAGCACACGCTGTCCATGTGGCATTTGTATTTTTTTTTTGTGGTCATTTGCCTTGCTCTTCTTTTATTTTTTGCATTGGCAGCTGCGTGCTTCGTTTCCATAATGCCAGCATATACAGACACATAAATACATAAACTAAAACAAACAGCAATGACGATGTGGCACACACACACGCACACACACACACATAAATATATATATACATATAATTATAGCAACAATGTTAGCCAAACTCGCGGCATAAGCATAAATCTCTGACAGTGCCCCCTTCAACCCCATCTCCTGCTACTTAAAGGGCAACTCAACTCGTCTCAAGTTGACTCGCAACTCGCATTCATTCATGGCGCGCTTTTCATTCATACGCACCGTTGTACGTTGTTGCCACATGGCCATGCTGCCAGCTGCTGTGGCTGTTGCTTTTGCTGTTGCTGCTGCCTGTTGTCGGATTGAGTTGCCAGTTGCCAGTTGCCTTGGCTGGACAAATATTTTGGTAGCACGCACTTTTATGGCCAGCTTTAAGCGCGTGTATTATCTGGACCCAAAACGCGTTGGCTCTGACCAAATTATGCGGCCGACTGAACCGGACGCCAAGCCGTAAAACTGTCAGGAATTTCACTAACGAGCGCGTGCCAAAACAAAACTCTTTTGGCAAATGTACGTATATTCGTTATGCTGCTTTGTGGCACGTTGCGGCACTTGTGGCGTATGCGTAATAAACGCTTTAAGTTTATTTAACGTTGCGTTGCGTTGCGGTGCGTCTGCTTCAACGTTGCTGGCGCGACTCAGCTCGTGCGTTGCCCAAAGTCCTGTCTTATAGTCCTTGCTGCGACTGCGATTACTTCGGCTGCGCATTCGTCTCGTCCATTCGGCGCTGCACTGCGTCGGCTGTCGGCTTTTTGGGCCTCTTTGCCATTTGTTTGTTTGTGTGTCAATGGCGCCTGCATGCGGAAATTGTTGCCAAAGCAGTGCAGAACATGTTGTTGCTTCACGCTTCAGCTGACAACAGCAACAAATAACAACAACAACAGGCCTAACACAACACTCGACTCTTTAGGACGCTTCGCGGCCGTGTCCTGCTTGTCGAATCATAATGCAAACATTTAAAATTGGCCCAGCCAGCCGCAAAATATTGACACTCAGCTAAGCCGCAAAAAACGCTGGCCTGCTCGCCCCCCCCTGCCATACAAACAAATGTTGCAGATACTTGGGGCACAAGACGCTGATGATGGTAATCAAGTTGTAGTAGTTGTTGTTGTTGCGACGTTGCGACGTCAGTTGGTGTGACAAGCGTCAGCAACTGAATCCTGGCAAGGGCCCAGACATCGGCACAGTTTGTTATTATTTAAATCAGGAAGTTGAAGAAATTTCCGTTCGGCAGAGCAACAAATTGGCAGTTGGGTAGGCTGGCAGGCTGACGCTCAGTTCGTCCTGATGTCGTCCTGGCTTCCGTTTCGTGTTGTATGCCCGTTTCCCGTTTACGTGCCAGCCGTCGCCAAGTCAATTAAATTTTTGTTTAAGTGATTTCAGACGCCATAAAATATCATCAGGCATAGCCACAGTCGCCGTCTGCCGCCGCCTACTCCATCTTCTTCGTCTTCCATTGCGTCACAGTTGGAGCCTGCGACTGGCCCCCCCTCCCAGCCTAATGAGAAATCGATGTGTCCTACTCAATTTGTTCAAATCCAATTTGAGCACTGGTCGTGCACCTGGCCCCCAATTGGCATCCACATCCTGGCAGCCCTGACACCGTAGCGTCCTGTGCGCGCTTTTTAATGAGTTTTTATTGCGCTTCAGGTGTTTTGATTGCTGCGATTTTTAACTTGATTTACGCGCATTTCACTGAGTCTCACTATTGATTTTGCAATTAAGGCTTTGGGTTTAGAGAGGAGGTAGAGGAGGCCGAGGAGCTTGTCTCGAATTTCACAATGCATTTTGCATGTTTTTGCGTGTTTCGCGCATTTGTTTGCCAAATGCCTTATGGCCAGGATGTGCCTCGCATGTGTACGTTTGTTCGTTTGTTTGTTTGAGTTTCAGTTTCGGTTTGAGTATCCTTTTGTAGCAAGTTTTATGCGGCGCATCCTGCCGGCACACGATCCGCCTATTTGTAGTTGAGTTGAGCTGGGCGCAATTTATGCGGTAATTGCTTTTTTAAGCGCTTCACATTTATCTTTTCGACACAAGTGAAATGAGTTTGCCGTTGCCGTTGCCGTTGCCTTTGCGTGTTTTTGTCGATTTGCCTGCAATAACAGCAGCTATAACAACAACAAAAAGAACAACAACAATAATAATAATAACCTACAACAAGAGTTAGCAGCGGTAACAATGGCAACAATGCGCAGGACCTTCAGCTCAACTACTTACAATGGCATTTTTATGACATTTTCCACTTATTCGTCTCTTTGCCCGTGGTATGCAATGGAAATTGCCAGTAAAGCGTCTTTTGGCATTTCATTTTGTTGTTGTAAAAAAACAAAAAAAAAAACATTTTACCCTAATTAATTAAACGCATTGCGACGAAAAAAATAAAAAACATACAGCAAAGTGCGGCTGATAAAAATTAATTTGATGTGAAAAATTGCTGCAGTAACTTTTTGATTTATGCGCCTGACTTTAGTCATATCTGATGGTGTGTGTGTGTGTGTGCGTTTAATATTATCGTAAAATTATATAATTTTATGAGCGCACGCCAAGTGGTCATAAAAATAGCTTCCAATAAAAGTGAAACCATATTTTTGCCAGCTAGGCATTTAAAAATATTACTTGAATGGAAAAAATTTCGTTTACTTTTAATAAAAGCCATTTTCAAATTCCCAGTGCAATTCAAACTTTGGCGCGCTGCCCTCAAACTGCGCTTAGGCAAGTTGGCAGCGCTGCAGCTGAGTTGCCACCGTGTCAAAACCTACCCCAATCTGGCAACTCTTTCGATATTTATTTTCGATAACATGATCGAATTCGATGTTCAGTAGTAAAATTAAACCTGGTTTGTTACAACTGGTTTGTTACTTTTGCCACAAACATCGTAGTTGCCGCTGTCATTCGCGCTGTTTGTAACGTGTTAACATTAAACAATTGCGCTGGCTGCAAATTGTTAACATATTATACGCGCGTCTTGCTTGCACAGAACTCGGGTTTGTCAAAAAGAGAGCGAAGAAAAAAAAACACAACAAACAAACTTTTGTAGGCCACATCAAATTTCGATTCGTTTTGTGGTGTGTCACGCCCAAACAACAAAATCCTAGTTAAATTATCGTGCGTGTAAAAAGTGCAATTCAAGCAAAAACAATTAATTTACAAGAAATTGTGCGGCAAGCAACTAAAAAAAAAAACGAGACCTTGACAGCTGTAAAAAACTCCAAACATAAATATCAGCAAGCGGCCAACAAAAAAAGCATAAAATAAAACAACAGAAGAAACGCAATGGAGGTTAGTAGTGTAATTGTTGTTGCTGCTGGACAAATACATATATATATGACAGTCTTGCTTGTTGTTGTCAGTTTAAATGAATTTTTCATTGATGTTTGCTGTTTTCCTTGAATGATTTCATTTCATTTCATTTCATTTATTATTCGGCAACAACAATTTATATTTTTGCCATTCCCTTTTCCCCTTCACTCAATTAAAGGCGGTGTGTGGTGTGGTGAGCGCCGTCGACAAACGATAACGATTACGTCAGTGCGCGCGCTCTCTCGAAAAACAGATTCGCTCTCTTCTCTCCGTTATATTGTGAGTTCTGGAGTTTGCGCTCTGGCCTGTGCGCTCTCTCTGCTGCTGTTCTGTTGTTGTTGTACCTTTTTACTTGTTGGTGTTTGTTCATCCAAAGGGGTTTGGAATTCGTTAGGGTCGACGTCATCCAGCAACCCTACCAAAGTTGATATATTGATTACCATGCCCATGCCGGCTATAAAATAAATCTTGTTATTATATCATCACAAAGCCGCTTTCTTTTGGCATTGTTTTTCTTATTTTATGTGGCATAATATATTTGGTAACATCATCAAAAAATTTGCATTTTACATAATTAACAGCTGTTCATTGTTTCTGCTGCTTATCAGCGCAGTCAAAATTAATCATCACATTTTAATGACGTTGCCGCAGTCTGTTTACCCAGTTATATGAATATAAAGATATGATAATAGTACATATGAGTATGAATATTGATTAGGCTCCAATGTACTCTCCCCTGTGGTTTTTTGTTTATATGAGTATTTAGATAAACGGAGACCATGAGTAAAAACCTTCCAGATAAGCTCAGTCAACGTGTTGATACCTAGTTTATAATTTAAATGTTGCTTAAAGTGTTTATTGCACGTTTTATTAGATTGAATCCCAGCTAATTACATTTGTGAGCTTGAGAACCCCTCTTTACCCTTTCACCTAATGCCTAATCCGTGTCCCACAATTAAACCCTTTGGCTGATTCGCAATTGGACACCCACGCGGAACGCGTCAAAGCGCATTAAATGTCTTTTGTGAGCTGAGTAATTAATCGCCTTTGTTTTAACCATTTGACGGCCATCAAAGCAAAAACATGAAAAGCCCCTCAAAATAGGGGCAGCAGCCACAAAAGACACCCAAAGCCAAAAGCAAAAGCAACAGCAAAAATAACAACAACTAAATGTCGGCCAACACAAAAATTGGACATTTCCGGCATTTAATTGACGCTCACAAAAAAAAAAACTGTCGAAGCAACAAATAGAACTATGTACAATTTATATCTAGTTTTCCTATAGAGAGTGTTTTACATATGGTTTTATTAACATAGATTGATGTTACGAGTAAAGACTGTGGATTACATTTGTTGTTGCGCTATAAAAACAAAAATAATACAACCACAACAATTTCTATACATATAAAGATATATGTAGGTCACATTATATATAGGAGCAAGATAAACCAACATAAACTGAGATAATTAAAAATAAAAGTCGCTTTGTTCAACAATAAATTTAACTACAAGATTAAACATCAGGCGGATGACAATAAAAGTGACCAGAGAACTACTTCAAATTAAACTGATTTCATCAAAAAAATGAACTCTAATTAACTTGATTTAAAACAGAAGTAAGAGACTCGAAAAGAGTTTTTGATTTCATTCAAATTTAACTACAAAAATAAATATCAGTCGGATGTCAATAAAAGTGACCTCTGAGCAACCTGATTTAATCAAAAATTAAACCTTTAATTAACTTGATTTAAAGCACAATTAAGAGACTCGAAAAGATTTCTTGACTTTCGTAAATAATTACATTAAATAAACTATAAACAAAAATCTAAAATAAAGCAAGATTAATTTTATATTTTTACTTATTCGTGACACACAACAAATTAACCACATTCCGATTATTTATATATTTTTAAATAGCTCTTCTTATAATTACATATTACTGGAATTTCTATTTTATTATATTTATATTATGAAAGCTAAATAGCTCTTCTTATTATTACATATTACTAGAATTTCTATTTTAATATAATTTTATTGTGAAAGCTTAAATCAAACTTTTTAATAAATTGTCGCCCTACTATTTCCTAACCTCTTAATAGATTCAAAAAACAAACCCAAAGTCTTAAGCCTAAAACCTGATATATGTTTGCTTAGACACTTAGCAACACTCTAAAAATATGATCAGCTTCATATTCTGTAAATAAAAGAAAAAAAAAACTTAAAAAAAACAACGGGAATGCTAATTTAATAAAAACTGAGTAATCACCTTGGGCAGAATATAAAAAAAAAAAGTTGAAAATGTCCATTTAATGCCGTGAAATGAATAGAGCTTTAACTTGAAAAATTTTCGTTTTTCTTTCTTTTTGCCTTAAACTGTCAGCCAAAGTTTGAACAAGTTGTTAGCCACTTAAATTTCGCTGTTAACAACATTGTCAAGAAAATAATATAAAAATGAAGAAGAACAACATCTTAGCGTGTTTTCTTTCCTCAACGCATCTCAGGCGAGAGCTTGAAATATATATATACGAGTTTACAATTTTTATTTTGTATTCGGGACCCGAACTTTGGGGAGTTTTGTGGCAGTGCAAGTTCCATAGAAGAAGCCAGCTGGTTGGGCAATTTTTTATTACTTGTGAATTTAGCTGGCTTTATACTTATTTTCATAAATATCCACTTATTCATCCTGGGTTGGGGTAGGCACTGAGCTGAACTTGGGGAACGCCGTCTTCTTATAACACGCTCCGTTAACCATATTTGGCCTGGATGGGCATTACTTCATCATTCGCTCAAACTTTGCATAATTTTCATTTATTACCGCAACCATTTTTATCTCCTGCCATGAAATCTGCTACATAAAGCGTCATTTTTATTCCCAGGGAAGTTGCGAGTTGCAAGTTGGAGTTGGGAGTTGGATGCCATGGGTTCGGGTCTGCTCCAATTTATCTTACAAATTTAATCTCTTTACATAATTTTGTGTATGGCTTTCGTGTAATTACCTGCGTACGTCCTGCTGTCCCCTCTCACACTCAATGTGAACTTGGGGGGCTTGGGAAAGTTTTCAGCTGCGTTGCGGCTGTCAAAAGTTGTGGTCTTTATAAATACATTCATGCATATTTATATATATACATATGTTGCCATATTTAATACATATTACATACATATAAACATGACATTTTAATTAATTAAATTTCCTTTCATTTTTCTTCTTTAATTGCAGGTAAGAGCCGACGTGATATTATGAAACTTGTTGGACATTCATCAATATGAATATTAAATTTCATTTGAGTTATGAAAAGCAAAGAAAATTGAGTTGGAATTGGCTGAGTACCTAAAACTCTTTAATTTTTTATATTTTTTTTTTTATTTATTAAAAAAATTTTCTTCATAGAAAGCTTTTCCTAAATATCTAAAAATCACTTTTAAAAATTTTATACAAGGCTTTTGCTTGAGATTTTCCTTAATTTAAACAATTTTATTTTCTTAGATTTTTCTAATTATTTTTTTTCCAAATGTCTAAAAATCACTTTTTCAAATTTTACACAAGCTATTTCCTTAAAAAACTAATTAATTTAAACAACTTGATTTTCTTAAATTTTCTTAATAATTTCTTAAAAGAAAATTTAAAGCCTCTCATTCAACTTTTTTGGCAAAGAGTTGCAGCTAACATTTTCCATGTTTGGCGCAACCACTTTCTAAATTCAAGAAATATGTCTTTCATTAGATCAAAGTAAAGATTTCCGCTTTGAGATTGAGATTTCTTAGTTCTACATTAAAACAGTTTTTCCGAGTGTGTGTGTGTGTGTGTTTGTAGATTTGATTGCATCACATTTGTTGCAACTTGCACACACACACCCACAATTATGCCGCATGTGCACGCGATTTATGCTGTGCGCGTTTTTAATCGTTGTGGCATGCAATCGTCGCGTTTGTTGGCGCCACTTTTGCATCTGTGCAGAAATCAGACTCGATTACAACATCAGCGTCGTGTTGAAAATTGCAATCATCTCCGACTGTGTCGCTTTTGTGGTTGCAATTGCTTCTTGTAACTTGCCACACAGTTGTGGCCAACAATTGCCCAACTACATTTAAAGGCGTCAGGGCTTGAGGACATTGTATTTGTGTGTGGCATGCTCGTAAAGCATTTGCATAATTGCCCACAAGCCACAGCCAATCTAATTGCACTGGCTGCAATTTCAAATGTCAGCCTGGTAATTCTAAAAAGTCAACAGATAGATTGTGGCTAAGTTCATTGGCCTACAGCCAGTGCACCTCTCTCTGGCTTTTACCCAATGTTTAAACTATTTGCTGTAGTATAAACAAGCCGCTTATAATTATGAACAGCCTTTTGGCTGCCAACGAGTCAAAGACCGCGCTATGCGTATACACAAAACAAGCCCAACAAATTTACATAGAAAAAAACAAAAAAAAAAATAAATAAAAATAAAACATTCATTTGAATTTGCATTTTCATAAAAGCCTACAAAGAAATTGTGTTGTCTGCAACGCAGTCTGATTAACTTTCACTCGCTGTGTTGCCGCAAAGCAGTTCCCAAACTATTATTATCATTATACTCGGAACGCAATTAAAAATGCTGGAAAAGGGTATATTAAAGTTGGGCAATTGTTTGCAACAGACAGAGGCTTGATCTACCATCTAAAGTTGAAATTATCTAGACATTTGAGTATATATCTGTCTGTTCAATCTAAGTCACTAGAAATTAAATTAAATTACAATAAGTGCAATTTTATTTTAAATTGAAAAATGTGATTTAAAATCATTTAAAATCACATTTTTAAGGGGTGTTCCCATTTCCGATTGAAATGAATTTTATATTATTATTTATTCTGTATATATAGAAATAATGACAGGTGTTAGAATTTAATTATTGGCATGCATTTTGATCATTAAAATTTGATAAAAATCAGCTGATAAATATCTCAGTTATTTCAGAATCTATATTCTATAGAAAAAGCCAAGAAATAAAGCAGTGTAGCCTGAAGTACACTGCTTGCTCGCACTGCTATTTAACTGCTTAAAGTGCAAGTAGTTTATTATTATTAGTCCTATTAATCAAAAAATAATATAAAACTGAAAGATCCGAAAAAAACGAAAAAAAAAAATAAAAAGTTTTTATTTGAGTTGTAAGATATATTTTTGATGATTACAAAGCTCAGAGTTCAGGGTATCTCATAGTCCAGCACACTCAAACGAGTTCACTCTTACTTGTTATAATTTATTTTTTTTTTTTGTTATATATTTTTTTTTTGTTTTTTTTTTTTTGTGTAACTAACCAGCTATTGTCTTTGTTTATTATTATTGTTCCAAGTAACAAATTCCTTTGACATTTGGGTCTCACAAATTTGTAAATATTTTTGTGCACGCTAAAAATGCGAAATTGCGACGTGACAAAAGCAGCGCACTTAAATATTCAAAGGCAACTGCAAACTACATAAATTGAGAAATGCCACGCCCATTAGCTTCCAAACCGCCCACCAAACAAATTGGCATTACTGAGAATGCTTTGGATGTTGTGTTTGCTTATTTGACAATTTATTGATGATCTACAGACCGAGGCAACATGAAATGAAATGCGTTGCACGTTTCTCATTTTGAGCTAAATCGAACAAAACTCCATTCACATCATCATCACTTGGTGCTCCAATATCCGCAGATGGAGCTTACTAAAATTTCACTCTTTTTTTTGTTATGGTTTTTGTTTTTTTGCCGACAGCTGTGCAAATGTTTTGTGACAAATCGAAACGCAGTTGTTGGAAGGAAAGTTGTTGTGTCCCACTCTCGAGTTGCACAAGTGTTTGTAATGTCATTAGCTGCTTTGGCCGGCTTGTTAATTTGCCACTTTGCTGCAATGTCAATGCTAATGCCAACTGGCCTTTGTTATCCAAGAAATCTTATGGCAATGGTTATGGTTTTTGTGTGCGTGCCCAATCAGGCGGCAAACCATCATCAGATGCGAACTCACTGAAACGGAACTATCAACGTCTCAGTTTTCAACACTCAACACTCAACGCTCCAGCGAACTGCTTTAGAATGACCAATGTGGTCTCTGGTCTCTGGTCTCAACTTTCTAGCTGGTTGTCGAGTCGTAGACACAGTTCAGCCAGTTCCAGGGCCAAGTTCTGTATTTTTTTTTGTAAAACATTTTTTCTATATCTATTTTTTTTTTGCCCTGGGAGCTGTCTGTCTGTCAGCTGCAGCATTGGAGCGTGCCTTCTCTGTTTATTGCCAGCATGCAAATTGCATAAAATATTGCGATGCTATAAAAGCATATTGCTGTTCACTGAATATGCGATTTGCGGTGTCTGTGGCTGCAGCTGATTCTGAAGCTGAAGCTTGGCCTAAGGGTTTGCTTTAAAGCCAAGGCAACTAAAATGTGTTCTAGTATGTTGGCAACAGTTGAATAGACCAAATGCCTTTGGCTTCGACTGCATTTGTCAACACCTAACAGACGAGGAAAGAAATTTTACTTTGTAAAAATATGACTTTTATAAATATATATTTTATTAAATATTTGAATGGCATGTTTTTTTAATTTAGGCGCCAGTTGCAAAGCTTTTGATCAGCTCAAGAATTGAGCTCTTTATGTAGCAATTGTGTGCTTGTTGTATATATCTATATATATAAAACTGTTCAACCTGATTGACTGACTGAAGACTCAACGTCAGGCCGAACGGTAGAAGCTAGATTCTAAAATTTGTGGCAATAGTTTCCTATTAAATCGTAGGTTGGCACTGTGGAAAAATTTTATTAAAAATATTTTGGAAAGTGAGTGGAAAATGCATTTTAAAATTACATTTGAAAAAACTCAGCTGGAACATATCAGTTGGCCTATCCGGATATAATTGTAGAATATGATTATTTTATTTTTTCCCCCTAATTAATTTTTTGTTGGGAACGGGATCGGGAAGTTGCAATGCACACCGGGATGATCTAGTAAATATATATAATAAACTGATTTTTTTTTTAACTGATTGATTGGGTATTCAATGCACAAATTAGGCTTGAGAAGCTAGGAAACTAAATTTAATTAAATTCGTAGCTTTATTTATAAAATAATATTAGGCGCTTTGCTGAGGTAAATTTGTGAAAAACATATTTTATTTTATTTTTAACTAAATATTTTAAAATGTATAACGAAGACAGATTCTAAAATCTCGTTAAAGACTTCTTACTACTTTTTCTAGCAGAAATTTTTGCCTTGAGTATTTCCTCTAAACAGGGAACAAAGATACCCTAAAAACCCAATGCAAATTCTAGCATTTATTCAAAAATATAATCTTTAAAAGGAATACAATACATTTTTTTTACTTTTCATTTTTTAAACTGTACCAATTATGGAAAAACCCACATTGTGCTTTGAAAATTTAACAAGTTCTGCACAAGTGCAATAAAACTAAGAACCATTCAATGCAATAAAATAAATTTTAGACATTCGAGCAAAAAGAGTTATTCCAACCTAAGGCAAAGCCATCCCAAATAAATCCAAAACCTTGATAATTAATTTTCACTTTGCAGCTAAATATATTTAACACACCGTGCAACGTTTTGCCTGTAATTTCCTTTATGCTAATTGCAAATTTGTCAGTAGTCATGAAAACTAGGCAGACAGACGAACGACGAAACTCAGGTCGTCAAGCGGACTGAAATCTCATCAAGATTTCGGAATTTCCTCTTGAGTGTTACAATTTCCTGGTAAGAGCATAGCAGCAACAGCATCTGGCGCACATCCTCAACGATAGCTGACTTCCTACTTAAACATATTTGGGCGTGTTTGCGCACTTCCAGCCATTAGTCATTAGCGGTTTTGTAGCCGCGCCTGACCAATAACAACATTTCACCTGGCACCTGCCTGGGTGGGTTTTTGTGATTTTTCAACGATTTTTCCTGCGCTCATGAAAAACGTGATCTTAACAATTGGTTGAGTGAGCCGATAAGCGCTTACAAACTGTGTTACCGCTCAATTGAATTGGCTTAGCACCTTGACCCAGTTAACAGGCCAACACATTGAAACTGTCAGGCGCAGCAAATGTGCAAATCACCAAAAAAAGAAAAATATACAGAAAATACAGCAATGGACATGTTATTTGATTTTGTTTATGCGAGTATGTTGCCACAATTTGTGAATTTTGTGGGTCGGCCTATGAGGCAGCTGGTTATACAAGTTACGGATATTGAACAAATGTCTCAATGATGCCCCCGTTTCAAGGCCCCGTTGGCATTTAATGAGCCAAATCTACGCTAGTTCAAATTGACTTAACTAAATAACATGCAACTGATGCGCATCGCACGTGAATTGTCGCCGCTTTAACGCGTTAACAACTGTGCACCTAACGTATCTGTCAGATACATTATACATACATACATTTCGTTACGCCACCTTGTTTATACTATTTACGGTGCATTTGCATGGTGGTTGCCTCTTCGTGTTGGCTTCAAAACAAGTCGCAGATACTCTCAAAAATGGTTTACTTGGCTAAATGATATGCCTAGATCGTGCACGCTACAATAAATGTTTTTTAAAAACTTCATTTACAAATGTTGAAAATATTGTCAGACTCGTTTTTTTTTTTTATTACTCACGATAACGTTGCTGCTGTTTACTTAACCTTGTAGGCACAACAAAAGCTGAGTGTACTTCACATTGTAATTGTTTGTCGATAGACATTTTAATTTATAAACAATTACAATCAGTAGCATGATATTTTAATTTTTTTCAATAGCACTTTATAGTCATAGTAAAAATTATGATAAAATGAATAATTATTTTTTTTATAAACTTGACAAATTGGTATACATTAAATAAATAAAATGTTTAAAAAAATATCAAAAATAAAAAAATCACTCAAGCAATACATTTTGACTTGTTTCAATAGCACTTTATACTCATTGTAAAAATTATGATAAAATGATACACTAAATAAATAAAATGCTAAAAAAAAAATAAATATAAATATTAAGAATGATTTTAAATTTATAAAATCAAAAAATTAATAACCAACTTTATAGTATAACCAAAAAAGAACAATCAAATGAACCAAGTAATCAATCAAGCAAACGAGCTAAACAAATGAAAAAACAAAAGATTTGATTATTCTAAAAAATCAACTTTGAAGTTTGACCAAAAATATGAACAATCAAATGAACTAAGTAATTAATCAAGCAAACGAGTTAAACAAATGAACACACCGATGATTCAATCATTATAAAGCTCAAACGAGTGATATTTATATGATAAAATGAATATTTTTTTTTTTTTTAATATTTGATAAATTGATTTACACTTAATAAATTTTAAAATCAAAAAAATTAAAAACCAACTTTGAAGTATAACCAAAAATATGAACAATCAAATGAACTAAGTAATTAATCAAGCAAACGAACTAAGAAAATAAACAAACAGAAAATTCGATCATTTAAAAGGTCAATCGAGTGAATTATATAACTGTATTGAATTATATTGAATCGACGCTTTAAAAACCCATCCATAAATTGAACTATTGAACCTACTCAATAAATTATTATCATTAAATTAAACTACAATTTAAAGTTTTCATATTATTCACAAAAGTCAAGAACACTTTCTCCATTTGTCCAGTGTATTTCAACTTCGTTGCATTAATTTAGCTATTTTGTATTTTTCTCATTTCAACTTCTACTACTACTATTTATCTGTGCCTGTTTTAAGATTTAATTTATTTGCACGTTTCTAACTTTGTACGAGTGCGTGAATCTCTCTGGAGTGCCATGAACTCAATTATTTTTTGCAATTATATATTTTCTGTGTGGGGTTTTGAGTTATGTTAGCTACCTGATTTTATGACTTGTTTAAAGCGTTACTTTAAAGCAAATTTTGTTTGTGCCACAAATTGGAGCGTCACTTTGCCCCAAACATTCAATTGAATACCATTCACAAATTTTGCTGACTTTGCTGCGTCATTGAAGTGAGAAAAAAAAAAAAAACTGTTCATTTAATTAATCAAGTTCTGGCCTTAATTGAAATGTCAACACTGTACTGGGCTTAAGTAATGCCTCCGTTAGATACTTATGTATGTATGGCTGGTAAAGTTGACATAATCATGCCCCACACACACACACTCTAAAGTGGGTCAATCGACAGCATTTAGCTGTACTTCTTGTATCTTTGTATCTGGACGCAGCATCTGCAAAACTTTTAGCCAAACTTGGATACACATTTGAGTATGGCCATTAACGAGAAGTTTTCCTAGGCAATGGAGAGTTAGTACTTGCAAGTTGTAGTTGTCTGTATATGGAGTTTTTTTTTTTGTGAAGTTGTAAGTGTTGTTGTTGTTGCTGCTTTTATTGCTGTACTTTTTTTATTTTATATATATATGTACGTAGTGAAACCGGTTTCACTTAAATGGCGCACTGAAGTGAAGTTGCAGCAAAATACGAAAAGTGGTTTATGTGGTTAGTCTCGCTTCCTGGCGCGCTCGTCATTTTGGCCCTCTGAAACCAGTTTTCAAACGTCTTTTGATTTGGCTTTTACCTCCTGCTGCTGCTGCTGTTGGTGCTGCCAATGTGGGTTCACTTGGGTTCGGTTCAGTTGGTTTTTTGTTTGTTTGTTTGGGTCACGCTTTGATAGAACTTTGAGGCTTCACAGGCGAGCGCTGTACAATTATTTTATGTAAATTATAGGCTCTGACTTTATTTTTTGAAACGTCTTTTAGTTACGTTTTCTTTAACGTTTCTACGATCGACTTCCTGCCCTATTAGCCAAGTCATGGGCCAGTCCATTCCCACCCGCTTCACAAATTTATAGCTTTATTTATATTGGCCGTGTCTTGCATTTTATTTTAATTTCTAATTGCCACATAAATGCGAGCCATAAATCTTACGCAATGTTTTCCCACAACTCAGCTGGGCAGCAAATCAATCGTGTTTTGGCTGCTTCAACTGTGTTGCATGCTTTACTTTTGTTTATTTATGGTTCTCTGCCCTTGTCACTGGTTGTGGCAGCATTTCAACTTTGGTTTCGGCTTCGATTTCATGCTCATCGCTCGCTCTGAAGTGGAAGTCATTTAAGTGCAGACAACGTCGCTTGGCTTGCCCCGTTGCGTTGCGTGCGTTGTGGCAGCTTTTAATGTATGCGCCTAATTTACATTGCCACCGATTGTCGATTACGCCAACTCAAAAACCTCAAGAGACTGAAAGACTGACTCACCGGCTGGCTGGCTGGCGGTCTGGCTCACTAACTGGCTGTCTGAGTGGCAGTTGTGATTGCAGCTTTGGCTCAAACCGTGCGTCAAGCAAATGTTGCACGGCTGTCGCGACTCTTGGCTCTCGGTCTGCACCTTAATTTCTGTGTCTTGTGTTTTCTGTGTGCCAGTCGCTGCTGAGCCCCAGCCCCAGACACATTCAGCACAGTCAGCGCTGAGTTTGCCAGTTCATAGCTGCATAATTGGATTTACATTATTTGTTATTTATTTTTATATATATTTTTTTTTGTTTTGTTATTGTGCTTGTTATTGATTTGCAAAGTGTCGTAAGACTCTGAACTTTTAACTAAACATCCATGGAGAGCGCTATGTCGGTGGCCGAGTTCCAAAAGATCAAATTGCGGCCTGTGCCAAAGGTCAAACGTCGTGCTCCACAGCCGCCAATCAGCCTCAAGCTGCAGAAGAATGTGTGATAAAAATAAAAATAAAAAATAACTATCAATAATTATTATTTACTTATAATATTTATTTTTATTTTGTCTTTATAGACTTCGTCCACCACAAAGACAACAACCCTCACCACGCCGGCCAAGCTGTACGGCAAGGATTTGAGTGAGTACGATGATGTGGATGTGGAAAGCCTTTTGGCGCAGCTGTCGCCCGAGGAGATAACCATATTGGCCAAAGAAGTTGATCCCGATGTGAGTATTAAACATTATTCGTTGTTCCAATTTCATTTATAAATCCCTAAATTGCTTGTGTAGGATAACTTCTTGCCGCCAGATCAGCGCTGCAGCTATGAGTGCACCAAGGATGCCACTGGGCCGCTGAATCGCAAACAGCTTATTGAGCACATCAATAAGCAGGCAATTGAGACGCCAGATGAGCCGGAGTTCGAGCCCTATGTACAGGGCAAGGTGCGCGGCAAGAAATGGGTGCCACCGCCACGAGATGCGCGTGAAATTGAGGCCGAGGAACAGATTGCCATTGATATGGGTGAGGAATACGAGCATGCGCTCAATGATGCCACACAGGAGGAGATTATCGATTTGGCTGCCATACTTGGCTTCCACTCGATGATGAACCAGGATCAATACCATGCCTCGCTCCTCAACAAGGGTCAGCCCGTGGGCTTGGGCTGGGATGGCATCACAAAGTCTACACAGCAAAAGCTGTTCCCCAACGATCCGCCCAACAGCACTGACGTGGAGGAGTCGATTAAGCGTGTAAAGGAGGATGACTCCAAGCTGATTGACCTGAATTTGAATAACATTAAGGTGAGTTAACACTCTCTACATTTAAATAACTGATTTATATATATATTTATTATTATAGAATATATCGGATGAGAAGCTCGAACAACTCATTGCCGCACTGCCTCAAAACGAACATATGGAAGTTCTATCGCTGACAAATGTCGGCCTGACCGATAAGACAGCTCTCCTGCTCGCCGAAGCGATCGAGAAAAGCAAAACCCTGAGAGTATTAAATGTTGAAACCAACTTTATCAGTCCGCCCGTAATTGTCAGGCTGGTGCAAGCCCTGCTCAAGTGTCACACCATCGAGGAGTTCAGGGCCTCCAATCAGGTGAGTTTATTTGAATTTAATAAGACTGTACTGAAGCTAATCTAATCACGCTTTTAAACTTATTACAGCGATCTGCGGTGCTTGGCAACAAGATTGAAATGGAGATAACCAACTTGGTGGAGAAGAACTCGTCGCTGCTGCGACTCGGCTTGCATCTGGAGTTCAACGATGCGCGTCATCGTGTGGCCGCTCATCTGCAGCGCAACATCGACAGAAGTAAGTTGATCGTTGCCTTTGGCAGCAGCTCACCTACCCGCAACATATTCGCAGGTTATCAGCGTTGGTTCTTCGTTTACTACTCCACTCGCTAGGCTCGCGAATTCCCTAAAAAAAAACTTTATAGTTAAACAAATATGTATAGGTCTTTATTCTATATTTATGAGCAACTCGTGTATACTACCTTACTCGCGTTTAGGTGAATTGCAACAAGGTACGTTAGCTTCCCGCGCCGCTCCATCGTCATCGTCATCCCCATCTGCATCTGCATCTGCATCTCGATCATCAGAAGCCATTTCACCCTCTAGGGCCAAGAGCTTAACTGCTTTCGAGCAGTTTGTTAAGGCCCGCACTTGGACTAATGCAACAGATTCTGCTAATGTTTTGCCACCAGGGCGCACTGTGCGCAATCTACAATTGGTCACATCAGCAGAAGCAGCAACTGGAGTCACAGCTGAAGCCTCCAAATCTTCAGATGCCCTAAGCCTCTTGCGCGCTGACAATGAAAAGGAAATCTAAGCTTGGATATTCTTTCCTTGCCCCGCGTTGGTAACCAAAATGTAGTTGATTTAGTTCTCCCCCTGTCTCTTACTTGTGGTAACCAGGTAAAACGTTTTTTCGTTTCGTGAACCCACCCGAAGTCTTTTGGCAACAATTGATTCAACTTTTAGCCTAACATCAGCACCATTTCACCAAACGTTCGTTGCGTTCTCGTTCTCGTTATCGTTTTCACCTCTCGTTACGTTACGTTGCGTTGCGTTGCGTTACTCGTTGCGTCATTTTGTGGCCTACATTTTATATAATAAATACATAGATACATATATAAGTTGAGCTTATTAAGTAAAAGACCACATTGCTCATTTCATTGATCAGCAGCTCATTAAAAAACTCATTACATAATATTATTATATAATTATATTATATAGTTAAACAATTGCTAAGTCAGTTTTACATTCTAAGTCAGAATTATCATTCTTCACATTCAAATTGCTAACTCGTCTGCCTTTTCACGTTTTGTGTACAGTGTGTTCCCCCTATAGATATTCCTCTGTATTATTGTCTCTCTCAACTCTCTCTCGTTCCTCGTTAGTTCGATTTGAAACTTAGTATTCCCTCGTGTCTTGTAATTACCATAGAATGAATTACAATTTATTTACAATTACAAATTCGATACATTATTAACCAATTATTTGTTATATTTAAAATATCAAAATTATCAAAACTGTATCCAAAATTCTATACACCCGACAACTCAACTCAACTCGTCCTGTTTGTATATTAAACAACAACAAAAACAAAGTCTTCCGTGTGCAAAAACTTAAACCCAATTTGCCCAAATTGATATTGCCCAGCAATATGGAGATTGAACGGTCGTCTTATGCCTCGGCCACGCCCTCACCATCGCCTTCGCCCTCACCATCGCCACAGCCGCCAGCTGACTATGATGTGGAAGTCGATCCCGATAATATGGTCATACGCGGCGGTGGCAATGCCTACGATACAGAGATCGATCCCGATAATATGGTGGTGCCCGGCAGTCGCGCCGTGACGCCCAACTACGATGACGAGGGTGTCTATCAAGCGCACACGTGAGTGAAGCCAACCACCAAAAGCAACACCTGAATACATCAGCACACAGGAGCGGAGTCCGCCCAGACACAGCCCAATATGTACAGACAGTCAAACAGTTGCCATTCGATCAAATTCTCTTACTCTCTCACCTCGCCTCACACCTGTTGTAACGTTGTTGTTGTTTACGCCACCAAATTGTTTATTTTTTTCTTTTTTTTTGTATTTTGTCCATTGGTGTAAAGCTCGTTCTGTCCATTACCAGACCCAAAAGCCACCCCAAAAAAATTCTTGCAGACCAAGAACGTGTATATAAAACTCAACACAAAAACTCAAAACTACAAACTATAATTTTAATAATTCTCTCTCAGTTTTCATGATATAAATGTCGTCGTTATCAGCAGTGCGCTGTTCATGCATTTTCTTTACATTTTGTATATAACTGGAACACGGCCAACACCATCCACCAACCACCACCCACAACACACCATCCATATTAGCATCAGCTGTGCTACTAACCCAAAAAAAAAAAAAAAAAGCAGCCAAAACAAAAAAATCTTCTCTGATCTTTCGGCTGATCCACACAACCAGTTTTTTTGTATCTGTTTCCCCCCAGCTCAGTCTACTTATTTTTTGTGCTCGCTCCTCGTTGACACTTGGACAGACAGACGGACAGTAATCCACAAGATACAGATATATTCAGATCCAAGTCAATTTCTCAACTCAAATGCGCTTTACATTATTTCTTATATGTTTTTTTCGTATACTATATTGTTATTTGTTTGATGTGTACTATTTCTTTCTATCTTTCTGTTTCTCGTTTACAGTAAGAAAAGATCTTGAATTACGCCTGCAGTTCAGATTTTTCAATAATCTGCATAGAAAATCAACAAGAATTCAATAAGAGCCAAAAGCAAACCGCATATATATATATATAAAAGAACTATCACAGCAACTAAACTAAACAATTTTTAAAGCGTTTTGTATTTAAAAAATTAAAACCGAATTAAAAACAAAAAAAAAACACAATAAAATACAAGTTTAATATACATAAATTAAACGTGTAAAAAATATAATATATAAAATGAAAAAAAAGAAGCAGCAGCTGCAACGCTCGCATCAAAATATGTTAGAGAGACCAAAAAGAAGTAAATAATATAAAATATATACACATACTACATATACACATATATATATATATATAATGCGCAGTACGATTCACTGATAGATATATATATATATACAAACATATATAGAGAGAGAAGATGATATATATATATATATATATTTGAAACTGATTTACGACTAAAGTCAATGGCATCTAACCCAGCAAAAATCTTTAGGCGTAATGTGTATAATTTTGTCTAATTTTTAACACAGGTATCTATGAACACGAATTCTACGCAAAAAAAAAACCGTTTTTTATAATCAAGATATATATTTGCCTAACCCAAAAAAAAGCATTTTTGATTTGGCTGAAACGGCATTAAAGCCAATAAAAAGAATATTTAAATATATATCGATATGCTTTTACAGTTTATATAATAGAGACAATGCGAATGCAGTTGGCTGTAGTCATAATAAATGCCCTACAAATTCTTACTTATAAGTAACTCAAGACTGTTAGCGTACTGATCTGATTTGTACTATACAACAGCATCATTTGAATTGTATTTGTTAATTGCATTATTGTTTAATTTTTGTTTTACTTGCATGTATATTACACTTTTCCCCCATCTGGCATGTAACTTACACTTGACAACATACTATATATCACTTTCTAAACCCAATCAAAAACCATCTGCTTTTTTGTTTATACTACTTAACTTATAAATATTTTGCAACACAAAACACAACAACAATACACACAAAAGTTGTCTTCAAATTTACAGAGCTCTAATGAACTTCTCTTCGTATAGGAATTAAACTGCGATGTACATTTTTAAGTGAAACTAAAACCGAAAGATACAATAAAAACAAACACAATAAACCATAATAACTTATATAAAATCAAAATAATAAATTAATAATAATAGTGCAACTTGAGACATCATATGCAGACAACAAAATAATTAAGCTCTTTTTATAATTCAACAAAAAAACTACAACCAACCAACAACAACAACAAATGCAGTATCCCAAGAACAACAACAATAAAGCCAACAATCTTCATGTAAATTTAGCATAAAAATTTCAGCGCAAATCCATGTCGAACAGTTGGTACCCAAAAATTTATCTCAGCGTTTTGTTGTTTGTGCCAAAAGCAAAAAAAAATTAATAATAAACAAATGCCAAAGCTTTGCAGCAAATTCTTTAATTTATAGTCAACTAATCTGAAACCCGAGATCCCGTTTGCCAGCCCAAAACTAATGCCAAAAAAAAGCCCGCAAATACTTACAACTAGATTTAAGATTTCTTGCTCAAACTTTTATTTTTTTTAAGAAGCCCCAAAGGCGATCTTTGTTGCCTAAACTTGAATGTTGTACCTTACTCAACCGATTGATTGATTGATTGAATATTTGTTAATTTGTTGTATATTGATTAACACAAAGTAATAATTGATATCCTTGTTGAAACTTGACTAATCACATTGTATTTGTTTCTTCTCTTTTCCCCCAAAACCTATCTATCTTTTTCTTTCTATGTCTTACAGTACGTGTGAAACGCCTCAATCAGCGTAAATAAAAAGACAAAGACATGCCACAACCAATCAACAAACTTTTTCTATGTGTGTGTGCGTGTGCGCGTATTTGTTTTTATTGTCCAAGTTTATACTAATTACCAAGAACCGAGCACCACCAAACAACAACAAACACCACCTGATGCAACGACAACAAGAACAGCAGCAACTGCAAAAACAACTTTATGTTCAGCCTCAACATCATCAACATAATCAACAAAAGTCCTCTGTGTGATTGTTCAAATTGTCGTCCTTTTGTGTAACCGCAACAATAACAACAACAACAACAGCAACAACAACACCGTTACCAACTACAACACAGACCTACACCACCCACCACCCAACCAAGAAACCAACCAACCAACCAACCAGCCAGCCAACCAGTTGCAAACTAACACCGAAGAATGATGTTAACATGTGCAGTACGTAAAGTATCTGTTAGCTACATTATATGTATCTATAAGTTAGCTGTTAAGCCGCGTAACGTAATTATACAATAAGTAGCTTATCAAATATTTATAGCAGCTCTTATGTCAATCTTAAGCCTATATATTTTTATCAATGTTGACACTTGACGTATTATATGCTTCGTTACAAAAAAAAACAATATTTTAACCAATCTTTTTGCTCCGTTTTTGGTGTTATGTCTCTTAACATGCACAATCTTAACAATTCGAACAATTATTAATAATATTTTTATGCTATTTTTGCAGTTGGTCGTCAGCGTCGCATGGGTCATCTGAGCAGGAATTATACCATTGGCGTTTGGCAGTAGGAACCGAGGAATTCTGGGCAGAGGATTTACCATATACTCCTGGATGTATACGCGTGCTATACATGATTATATGAATTAATTTTAAATGTCATAAATGTTGTTGTTGTTGTTTGAGAAAAAGTTGTGCCACCTAGCAGCTGGTTGCTCAATTTTTTTGTTCAATGTTTGTTGCGTTCGATAATTTAATTTATTATTACATATTATGATTATTATTTTATGGCCAAATTGTGGCCTTGTGTTCGATTATCATATGCCTAATCATTTGTTTGTTATTTGAGTTTATGCAAATGTTTGTTGTCATACACACACACACACACATACACGTACACGTACACAAACAAACAAAAGAAAATTAAATTAATTTTTTCTTAGAATTGGCATTGTGAAAAAATCCAACATTAACCAAATGAATCAGCTTAACTGTGTCGAGTTGTAACCTAAACAAAAAAAAAATTCTTTCCTTAAGCAATTGTCAATTGTTGTTCAAATTTACGCTGCAGATTCACACGCGCTCTTTGAAACAAATTTATTTTATTTTAAATTTTAAATCGATTTTTTGTTTTTTTATATTTGGAGTAAATTCAAAATTTATTTGTTTAATTTCAATTAGTTTTAAAAAAAGAGAGAGAATGCACATGGAAAGTGCTTTTGAGCTTATATTTACATGCATACACATACATACATAATACTTATTATATATATATATACATACATAATTATATATGATACATATATAGCCATGGTCTCTGAAAACAATTTACTGCTATTGAATTATAAAATTGCCTAAACATATTATTACAGCTATGTTTAAATACGCATAAAACAAATGGATACAATTGTATAATGTAATGATATATCTTACTTTATATGATATATAATGCAATGCTTTTAAAATACAATTTTTAAAAATCATGTAAAAAACATTAAAATTAAATAAACCAAAAAAAAACAAAAAAAAAAACTCAAAAAATTATACATAATGTCTATTTATTTATGTATGGACTTAAAATTAGACTTTATGTACAGTAACAATTGAAAACTGCGATTCTCAATATTGGCTTAATATATCAGCGCCAATTTGATTAATGGAAAAATTTCAAGCAAACGGAACGGTACGGTGTCACCTGTACCAGTTGAATTAAGCGACAAGTCAAACAAATAACTGGTTACCATCCCAGACAATGTGCGGTGTGGTTGCAACAAACAACCGATATCCCGCTTCAACATAAACAAACTTTGTCGGATCGATAAGATCGCATGTCTAGCCAACCAGCACACAGCATCCGGCGTTATCAGTTAGTCGGTGCACGGCCAAGCTAATAGACGGACCTGCGGTAGAATGTCCACACTTGAGAACGAGGTGACCTTCCGCAAACAAGCGGAAGTGAGTCAGAATCTGGAGGCACAATTTCGTAGCTCCTCTACGGATTTCATATTGATGACAGATCATCGCACATCCAAATACAAGAGCATTGAGCAACTGGAGGCGGCCAAGTTGGATAATGAGTCAGAGCCTTCATGCTGCATGAGCTATGCCCGGAAAACCTGTCGCATGAAGACATTAAAGAAGCGTTTGCCCATTATAAGCTGGTTGCCTAAGTACAACAGAAGCGATGCCATTGGTGATATTATAGCGGGCTTTACAGTGGGTCTAACAGTTATACCCCAAGGTTTGGCATACTCCGGTGTGGTCGGCTTGCCCGCAGAGGTGAGTTTGGCGTTGAATTTAAAAGTTTTCTGTTTTACAATTAAGGCTCGCTTAGTCTGGTCTCTATGGCGCATTTCTGGGCTGCTTTGTCTACGTTCTGTTGGGCACTTGCAAGGATAATACCATTGGCAGCACAGCTGTGGCCTCGCTGATGACATTTCAGTTTGCACGCGGCTCCTGGGCACGTTCTGTGCTGCTCACCTTTCTAACTGGCATTATTGAGATACTCATGGCCGTCTTTAAATTGGGCTGTTTGGTGGAATTCGTATCGGGTCCGGTCAGTGCAGGATTCACCAGCGCCGTTTCGCTAATTGTGCTCACCTCGCAAATGAAGTACATTTTGGGAGTGAATAGTGATGGCGCCTCCTTTCTACAGAGCTGGATCAGCATGTTTCGCGATATAGCAAATATACGCATCTGGGATAGCTGTCTTGGCTTTGGCTGTCTGGCACTGTTGCTGGCAATAAGGAAACTCAGCCAAATCCGTGTTGGCCCCAAGGATAAGGCTCAACATAGCCGACTGCATCACGTGATCAATGAGATAATCAAATTTGTGGGCGTTACACGCAATGCAACAGTTGTGATAGGCTTCACCTTGGTGGCCATGTATTTGGAGACAAACGGCAGCAATCCATTCCAGCTGACAGGCTATATACCACCTGGACTGCCGACGGTATCGATGCCTGCATTCTCAATTGAGGCACAGCCAGGCAATGCCTCAGCCGGCATACCCGCGGTGCCGGGCGAGAGTTTCTTTGATATAGTTCAGAGTTTGGGCTACGGTCTGATTATAGTGCCAATTATTGCGCTGCTGGAGAACGTGTCCGTTTGCAAGGCTTTTGCCAATGACAAGCAAATTGACATTAGCCAGGAATTGTTTGCCACCGGCGTTGCAAATATTGCCAACTCTTTGGTGAATGGATATCGCAGCAATGGTGGATTGGCCCGTTCCGCCGTCAACAATGCGAGCGGATGTCGCACCAACATGTCCAATTTGTATATTGGCATTATCGTTGTCCTGTCAATTAAATACCTCACCGAGTACTTTTATTTCATACCAAAGGCAGTCCTAGCAGCCATTATTATATCTGCAGTGATGTTCCAGCTTCAATATCAAATAGTTGTGCCCATGTGGCGCAGCAAACGTAAGTTTAATTTGTGTCCATGTCCTGTTTCTGCATTTTCCAACTGTTTGTTCATTTACAGGCTCCGATCTAGTACCGGGCGTGTTGGCTTTCATCACCTGTCTGGTGTTGCCCCTGGAGATTGGCATCATGGTGGCAATTGGAGCCAATCAGCTTTTTATACTTTATCATGCGGCACGGCCAAAGGTAACACTGGAGCAATTGGAGACGGAAGAGGGCATTAAGTTTATAAAGATAACACCTGATCGCTGCTTAATATTTCCCTCAGTCGAGTTTGTTAGAAACATGGTGCTTAAATCTGGCAGCAAGTCAACATTGCCCGTGGTCATCGATTGCACCTACATTTATGCAGCTGACTTTACTGCCGCCAAAGTCATCTCATCTATGGTGGACGACTTTCATCGTCGCCAGCAAAAAATCATATTCTTCAATCTCAAGCCCAGCGTGGTTAGCATTTTTGAGGGTCTGAAGACCGAACTGGTGCTCTGCTACAACACACATGCTCTTAATGAGGAACTTAAGCCAAATGCTACGCAAAATCTCACAAGCTCCGTAGACTCGATGGACAAATTAGAAACTGGAACCAATGCTAGTGAATGCGTGAGCATGGCCAGCACTAGTACGTTATCATTGGGAAGATTCTAAATAGCATAAGTAGTAAGTGCTAATTGGCCATAAAGTACTTGTATTATAATATAAAAATCATATAATATTTACCATATAATCATAATTATCCTGTTGAATTTTGATTAATAAATTGCGTAAAATCTAATTAAATATTTTGAAATTCTCAACACTAGAATCTGGGTGACAAATTGAACAAAAATTCCCATTAAAGCGTGTCAAGTTAAAGGCGTATTCAATTTAGCACCTATATAAATCGATTTAGTCATCTACTTTGAGATGTTACATTAGACTAGAAGCTAATTTTCTGTTTAACTACGAGTAGATACAGGGAATTTCCTGGTCACGCACTTTTAATTCACACATTATTACTCTTAAAGTAAACAAATTATGTTTTCAACGATTTTATGCTTGGCAAGCAATTTAAAAAATTAAATTAATACTCAAAAAATGACTCAGGCTTTACCTCGCTACATAAACAAATAAATATTATTTTTATCGAGGGATTCTTTTCTGAAAAACAATCATATTTCCTCAACAAAAACAAAGCTCGTCTCAGACTCAATTGTTTATTTTATTTGAATTAAATTAATATATATGAAGCCACACTACTTCCAAAACTTTTTCATAGACATATTTCGTTCCGTATCCTTTAGCATCACCTTGGAGACGGCCATTTCAAAGTCCTCCTGGGTGACGTGCATACGGCGCTCACGCAGAGCGTACATGCCTGCCTCTGTGCAGACACCTTTGACCTCGGCACCAGATGCGCCAGTCATCAGTTCGGCAATCTTGGCCAGATTGATGCCACGCATAAGATTCATTTTTCGCGAATGAATGTGTAGAATATCCAGGCGTGCCTCTTCGCTTGGTGGTGGAAACTCAATCTTGCGATCGATGCGGCCGGGACGCAATAGTGCTTGATCAAGAACATCAATACGATTGGTGGCCATAATAACCTTGATGTTCTTCGATCCCTCAAAACCATCCAGCTGGTTAAGCAGCTCCAGCATCGTGCGCTGCACCTCTGAGTCAGCACCTCTACCGGACTCCAAACGCGCTGAGCCAATTGAATCGATCTCGTCCATGAATATTATTGATGGTGCATGCTCCCGTGCCATCACAAAAAGCTCGCGCACCATGCGTGAACCCTCGCCAATATATTTCTGCACCAGCTCCGAGCCGGAGACACGTATGAATGTGCATTCGGTGTGATGGGCTACGGCACGGGCTAGCAGGGTCTTGCCAGTACCAGGTGGTCCATAGAGCAGCACACCCTTGGGCTGAGCTATGCCTAGGGCATCAAACAATTCCGGATGTTTAATGGGTAATTCAATCACCTCTTTGATTTCCTGGATTTGCTTGGACAAACCGCCCACCATTTCATACGTTGAGTCTGGCACCTTCTCCACCAGCATCAGCGAGACAAGCGGATCCACTTTATTGGGCAAAATCTTGTGCAGGGTATAGCTATCATGACGCAATGCAACGCGGCTATTAGATGTTACATCATTGATATCGATATCCTTATCCAAATCTACAACATATTTGCCATCATGATGCACTTTCACAAGCACCTTCTTCTTGTCAATCGGTTTGACCACCTCGCCCACATAGCTGCCCTGTTCCTGCAGCAGCTGCAACTCCTCGCGCAGCATACGCACTGCAATAGAGAGATTATCAAAATTTGGAAGATGAGTCTCTAAGATTTGCTTACCTTTCGTGTTGAGCTCGTTGCGCTCTGCCTCCAGGCGTTGTAGATTGCGCTGCTTCTCAGTTACTATGAACTGCAATTCAGCTATTTTTTGCTCAAAATACGAGCTCAAGCCGGGACCTTTCTTGGTTTCAGCTCTCGGTTCAGCCATAACAACATCCATCTGGTTGAGTATTTTATAATAGGTATGTTTATTTAGGTTCTTTGATTACTTACCGCCACAGACACTTTTACTTGGGTAATTGAAATTTTAAAGTTTTCTTAAAAATAAAGAATAATTATTTGCTCAGCACGAATTGACAAACGGTCCGGCAGTGAAGATGAGACGACAGTTTATTCAGTGCTAGAAAATATTTGTGGGGAATGGTTTCTGTGTTGACAATGTTACCACCTATCATTCTAGCACAATTTATCGAAAAAATTTATTAAGTTATCGTTAAATACTGCTGAGTATTAAAAAAACCAAATTTTCGGTGTTAGAATCTTAAAACTATTTTTATTTTTTTTTTTACTATTCACTATTAAATTATTAATTTTTTTAATTTTAATTTTTCTGGTGAGGTAATTTCTATGACCTGCGTACCAGGCTTAACTGCCAAATTTTTAAAGTATATTCTTTTTCTAGCAGCCGCAAAGTATGCTAAGCTTTTAATCAAAAAGTGTAAAAAGTGCTAATCAAATTGCGGTGTAGGGGGGATTTTAAACATTTAATTATGACCATAATAATTGTTTATCTTAATAAGCAAATAAAAAAATGATTGAAGTAATATAATATATAATTTGACCGGAGCGTGGTGGATAAAATACACATTGTAAAGATTTCAGGTATAATAATAAAACAAAAAATAGCAAGTGACTTTAAATCTCAGTAAATGAATTTCACTTGCGTACAAATATTTATTTAACTTTTATGATAGACAATTTAAAATGAGCTAAGGACCTAATATCAATGTACACTTATTCAAATTTGTAGCGTATACTACATGATAATCAACATTAAAATTCATTAGAAAAAATACTATCTAATCTAAAGCCATGAATTGCCTTGACAATGATTGAAAATTTACTGTGGATTATTAGAAAATGACGTTCCGTCAATTTATAATTAGAATGTACTAAATCTCTCTATATTTGATTAGATATTTTATGGGATAGACCATGTTTAAATATGGAACTTGCAATCAAGTCAAATCAAGAGAAACAATGAAAAGTGATGAGTAATCTTAAGCCATATAAATGTCACTCTATAAATATGGTTAGATTCGTGGAAAATATCATTTTTTAAATAGTTCTGATTTTTTATAGGTAAAATGATAATTTTTTGGACGTTCCGTCAATTTTGGGAATGTAGTAAATCTCTCTATAATTGATTAGATATTCTATAAATTGGTTGATGTTTAAATATGGATTTTGCAATCAAGCGAAAGTGATAAATAAGCAATATAAAACGTAGCCCAATTGGTAAATATTTTACACTATTAATATAGTTGTGATTTTTTATTTAAGTACTAATGCTAATACTCAATGCTTTAAATTTATATAATACTATAATACACAGCAATCTGAAAGACAACAATGAGGTGCAAAAATATGGATTTTGTTCAACAAAATTCACAGCATTTTGCCAAAATCAAATTCACAAGCGAATAAATAATGAAAGATTGCTTCAACTTAAATGCTAATTAAATGTACGGAAAATATTTGACTATTTGGCTGGACTGTTGGTAACGTCGATGACGTTGCTGACATTTGCGTGGGTTTTCGATATTTCTTCTTTTTTTTTGTTTTCTCTTACTCATAATAAGCGAAACAACTCGCTGGCCTCGCCAAAGCATTGAAATTGGTCTAACAAAGATTTGTGAAATAAATACAAAGACTAAAACTAATCTATCATACTATATAACGAGGTTATATCGTCTTCTCGTCCAGCTTCGTATGTAGTGTGTTAATATCATAGATGGCCACCAGATTTTTGTTTAATCCCTCAAAGACATGCGCCACCCTTGGCTGGAGGTTATAAAAGAATAGAGGCTGTTGCCGCTGGGCAAAGTCCGTGACCATGGTTGAGATGACCTTGGCAGCGGTAAAATCAGCGCCATAAATGTGCGTACAATCAATGACAACGGGTAGCGTTGACTTAACACCCTGCTTGTTAATAACCTTGCGCACAAACTCCATCGAAGGGAAGATGAGACAGCGATCTGGTGTTAACATTAAATAGCGATGACCACTGGGAATCTACGAATAATGAAAATTGTAAGTATGACTTAGAAATAACTAGATGACAAGTACTTACGGTGAGCGTTTCAATATTCAGCTTAGGACGTGCTGCCTGGTAGAGAATGAAGACCACATTGATGCCAATGCCCACCAGAATGCCCAGCTGCAGGGGCAATACCAGGCAGGCAAAAAAGGCGCCCAAACCGGGAATTAAGTCCGTTTCTATCAGAAAGTCAAGTAAAACAGTTAGTAAGAACAGTTAGTTGCTGCAGGCTGTATCTGATTACTTACTCTTGCTATGCCACATGGGCTTGATGACACGATATTGAACCATGAACACCACGGCAGCTATAATGATTGCTGCCAGAGCCGCTTTGGGTATGTAGTAAAAGCAGGGCGTGAGGTAGAGCAATGCTATGATGACTATGACGCCAGTGTAGAGATTTGAGAGTTGGGTACGCACTCCGCTGGCATTTAGAATGGCGCCACGTGCCACGCCTCCATTGCTACGCAGACCCTGCACAAAGGAGTTGGCCACATTGCAAATGCCCGAAGCAATTAGCTCCTGTGTGGCATCCGTGGGCTTACCATCGGCTGTGGCAGACAAAATAAACAGCTTAATTAATATATATGAAAATGTTGCATAATTTTTAAGGAAACTTACCAAATGCCTGCACCACAGCCATTGTCTCCAGCAGCGCTATCAGCGGCACCACAATCAAACCGGAGCCAAGTGTGCTCACCATGTCCCAGAAACTTTGCGCATCCTGCAACACCTCACCAGTTGTCTCGTTCACCACGGCATCCATGTGAAAAGGCGGAGCTCTAAAATCAGGCAATCCTTTGGGCACAAAACCCACTGTGCGCACCAGATCCTCGTTACCACTGATGGACAGCCAATAGCCCAGTCCTGCAGCGCCACAAACCAGCAGCGCATTCCGAGCTGTGCCCACGGTCCAGAAGATGCCCGTGAGCAGCTTCTGGCATGTGGATTTACTCTGCTTGGGACCCACTGTGCAACTGGCCAATGCACGGAGACTGAGCAGCATTACAATACAGATGAGACCGAGCACAAAATCAGGCCAGCTAATGTTGTGTATGTCGTTAATGATGCTAATCCAGACCTGCAGAAAGGTGTTGCCCCTGGTACTAATGCCCAACAGATCCTTCATCTGTGAACTGAAGATGATTAGCGAGACGGCGCTGGTAAAGCCTGCGCCCACGGGTCCTGAGACAAAGTCTATGAGAAAGCCGAGCCGAAAGACGCCCATCAGTATCTCAATGAGGCCGGTGAGGAAGGTCAGCAATGTGGCCATTTGCCAACTACCGCCGGCTATTTGAAAGGATAGCAACGCCGATATAGCTGTGGGACCAATGGGCACATCCTTGCTGGAGCCAATGAATATATAGATGAAACAGCCCAAAAAGCAGGCATACAAGCCATACTGTAAGTCCAAACCAGCAATGCCCGCATAGGCCAGTGCCTGAGGTATTACAGTTAAAGCCACCGAAATGCCAGCCACAATATCACCAAAAATATAATCCTTCTTATACTGCGGCAGCCAGACGAGTATGGGTAAGCTTTTGTAGAGCGTCTTCTTGCGGAATATATTCGCACAGGTGCTGCGGCAGGAGTTCATTAAGCCGCCGGACTGGGCACGCTCCTCCTCCTGCTGGACAATGCAATCACGGGATGTGTGATATAGCGTATTGGTGGGTATATCCACGGACACCTCGGCGCTATTAAAAGCGCCATTCACATGGCCCGTATCTTTGGTGCTCATCTTTAAAAGACGTATTATGCACAAAACACAACTTGTACTGCTCTGTTTTAGCCCTCTTTTTATGTTTTTATGTTTTTTTATATTTTTTTATATTTTCTATGTTTTTGTTTTCGTTTCTGGAATTTGCATTGCGTAGCCAACTCTATGGCTTCATCTCACTGTCACTGACACTGTCACTTCTTCTCTTTGAGGCCAAAACAAAAGCCAAACTATTCGCGAGCGCGTTGAGTGCGGGAATGATTCGAATTTGAGATCGAGATCGAGATTCAGCCAGAAGCAGAGACAAACAGCAGCAGCAGCAGCGCGAAACCGTCGACGTCGTTTGGAGTGCCGAATGGCTGGGAACTGATTATAAATAGGTGCGAGCCGCGAGTGGCAATACGCTCGTGTCACCTGCCGTCGCAGTCACGATCGCAGTCGCAGTTACAGTCGCCGTCGCAGTCGGAGACTCAGCAGCGCACCACCCAGCCATGTTCGAGACTATCCACCGGCTTTCGTTAGAGCACCAGAAACCGGCTTTTTGGTCTGTTGGGGCTTTTCTGTCTGCGATCGCGATTCCCAGTCGTGTAACAGCCAAAGAAATGTAAATGCTTATGGCAGAGCCGCGTCTTCTGGACTTGTGCTGACCGCACATTTTCGGGGGGATCCCAGCCTGGGTCGCCCCCAGTTAAAATGCAGTGACTTTGTTTTGGGCTAAAAAATCAGGCTTTTCAAGTTTTTTTTTTTTTTACATTTTTTTTTTGCACGTGCTGTGGCCAAGTAACAAACTGAAACAATAACAATGTTAACATCAATGCATACTTCATTCTGAGCTGATTGCAAGCGCTTTCACACCAGTCACATGATTGTTAGCTACATTTAATTGCCATGTAAGTCCAGCTGCAGACAGAGACTAAAGCTTACGAATTTATAAATAAACTTACAGAAAAACTGATGAAATTTGTATAATTGATATACAGTTGTTAATTGAAATACAATCGTTGTAAATGCAATCAGATTCAACTTGATATATTATTAGCAAAACGAATGGTTTGTATTGCCCAGTATAAAGGCAAAATGCATATTTTCTATGAGACGAACATTCCAACACTGACAACTGAACCAAAACTAAAATAAACTACAGCTCATATAAATTTAAAAAAATATTTGTAGAAGAGAAGAATGTTCATGTAGGATGACAGTATACAAATAAATTCCACATTTTATAGACTGAGACAGACTTTCAGAGCACTGATAGCTAAGCAAAAATAATAAACTTGCAGCTAATAATAATAAACAGAATATTTGTTAGAGTATAACAAACAAAAATGTCCCACCTTTTGTGAGCTTTAAAGCTAGCACTGCAATCTGATAAAAAAAAAAAAAAAAAAAAAAATTAAAAATTCAACTTTTTAATTAGGGCGGAAATAGAATTTAATTTTAAGTAAGCCCGTCACTTACTGGGAAGACAAAATAATTATTTAATAGATTTTAAATAAAACTCGGGTTTACTTGGGATTTGTACTGCGTGTAAAATAAAAACCTATTTCTCATAAAAAAAAAGCCAATTATTTGGTTGAACATAATACAAAAATATTTACTTTACAAATTCTGCCACAAAATAAACCAATTATTTTTGAATTCATGGGTAATCAGTGGAAATCAGAACCTACACTAAGTATAATATTTCATGTAAACATTCCATTCTTAATTGCCATGCGTTGAGTGCCCCAATAATCTGCCACTTGACAGACTTTACAGCCGCATGGAGGAAAGCTTTTGCGGAACATTCTCGCCAAGGGAAATTAAATCAACAGCAGCGTTGTGAATACAATACAATCGTAAATAAATCAGTTTTTTATAATGCGGCAACTGTTAATCAAAATGTATACGGCGTAGATAAAATCGTAGTTAAGTCAAATTGAGCTAAGAAAGCTATAGAAAGAATTAAGTAGTTTAATTCTAAAATGAATAAGCCGCATTAGAATTTAAACAGGAAATGACAAAAATATTTTGCCAAAGATGTTGCTTGGTCAAATTATAAGTTCTTCCGTATTTTATTTTAGTTTATTGCATTTAAAATTTATAAAGAATTCAAAACATATTTAGAAACTAGATTGTGGGGGTTTTCAATGGGTTTTATTCTATGGCCACATTAATGCATATATTTAAATAAAGGTATATTTTATGCACTTTGTGGTTTTTGCGTGGGTTTTGCACTTTTTTTTTTACAAAATTAATTCAATATAATAATATAATTATTGATGGGAAATACGCTGAATTGTATGTAACCTACAATTTTATTTGATAAATTGCCTTAAGCAATCAATCAATCAAAACTAAAACACGCACACACCTGATGAGAATCAGCCAAGCGGCAAATTTGTTTTTATTTTTATAATGTTTAAAAACACGTGTTGAGCGGCTGATGAAGAAAAAAATGCAGAAAAAAAATATATTTGAAAACGAATGACAAACGCAAAACAGAAACATAAAAAAACAAACAACAATACCAAGCTGAATATATCAAAACGAAATCGAAATGCTCTTTTTCGTTTGCCCAAATTAATAGCATATTTTATAGACCGGCTTTATGAAATTTTGTTTATTGAAGATTAAAATTCATAATATAAACTAAATGTTAAAATATTTAATTTAAGCGAAAAATAATTTGATTTATACCTATATATATATTAGGGAAATCTAAGCAGCTTTAGTACTTCGATAGAACCTGCTAAACAGGTAAATATAACTAATGTAAGCCTTGCCAAAAATTAAATATATGCAATTTTTGGTTATTAGCGAAACCAGTTAAAGTTCAAAGTATATTTTGAATCAAGCTCATTTGATATTGAGATACATATATCACTAAATTCATTTATTTTTATTGTTGTTGTTGCGAAAGCTTGTCCTACAGCAACAAAAGTCGTTAAGCCCAATTATTGCATTTTTGAAATATTTGTACTTTCAGTTCACTCGCAAATTGTTTTGTTTTGGATTGCGGTGAATGTATATAAATATTCATTATATATAGGGTCGAACAATTGGGACTTAGCCTTTCGAGTATGGCAAGTCACTGCGGTCTGGCGATTTATTATTGTATATATATATTGAACAGATGTACAACTTTCAAGCGGTCAAATTGTGTTATTCATACGCAGCGTAAGCCACAGCGCAGAGACATGCGGTGATTACAACAAATAAACAATTAAATGTGCATAACTAAATGGCGATCGTTAATTACATTTTGTGCAAAATATATTTAATTTTAAATCTGTTGACTTTTAATTGTGCTAATTGTGATGTTCAGCGGCAACTGACAGAGACCGAAAACAGTCATAAAATTTCTCACAGCTATTAGCCTACTATTCGCAACGGATATGAGCATTTGGGTTTTTTATCGCCATGCCATAAAGGATCATTAAACTGAGGATGAGCCTAACCTTGTTTTGTAAACTTTTTCAAGGGTTTTTTAGCAGTTATCAGTGACATTTTAGGCTGAAAACTTCAATGTGTCAGTCAGCCATGTCTCAAGGCCTCTTGGGGAGGTTGGGCATCAAGGCTTTTTTTTATCCATTTCAAGTAAAGGCTTGACACATTTATATGCACTTCAGCTGCATATTTGTATAGTATTATTATTTATGGCTGGCACGTAACGCTCGACAAAAGTAACTGTAACTCCGGTAAACATAAACAATTGTGCCAACAGAGATCGCAGTCAGCTGATCATGATATTACTTACTTGATGCATTACGAATAAGTTTTGCGAGACAAATACAAACAGTTAATTGCGATTTCAATTAATTGAACACTATCCCCATACATAAGTAACAGCACAATGGCAACAACTAGGCATATGTTTTACGGATTACGGATTATGAGTTACGCAATGCAATATCAACAAAAATATTAGCTCGTGTCCAGTGGAATGCATTGAGGCATGTAAATTAGTTGACGCGAGGCTTTTCACGTGACTCACTTGCATCTATATCTATAACTATATCAATATCAGAGACTAGTTTATTTTTCGATGCGATCGATGGTCGAATTATGCAACTATACTTACATATGTGTGTAGGCTGGTTACTTGAGGAAATCATGTGTACACACAGTGACACCGCATATTATTTAAGGCCCGAAATGCGTGTCAAGGTCTACAGCTTATGACCAAGTTCAATGGCAGCCAAATATCAACTGCAACGCTAAACGGCGCTGTTCCGGACCCACATCGTTACATCCGCACGATGCAACAGTCTGGGAAGTGTCTGATTAATTATTTCTACGTGTTTGATATTCATAAAATTTTTTTTTGTGAAATTTAAATTAGCTTCTGTTGTGAACAAGTCTACGAAAACAAAACGTAAAATTCCCCCCTGCCAAAATCAAAACAAAATAGTCAACATTATGCTAATAAGCTGACAGTTTCATATTATTGGCGAGACCCACATTAAGATCATTCACGAGAGATTTACACTATTTATATTCACTGTACAGGCAAAGCTATAAACGCAAGCAATCAGATTATGACGAAGCTGCATTAATTTGATCACATGACTGAACCCAATTGGCGACAGCAGAAAAAAAAATCAAAAACAGGCTGCCGGCGAATATTTTTACCATGGATAGTCAGCCTTGCGGATAAATGAATGTAATATTTGCGAATTTTTTTCTTCAACAAGTTTTAAAAATTGCAACGTGACAATGCAGCATTTAAGTTCATTGAACCGTTGTGAGTTCTTTGTGTCAAATATTGTCAAACATGGCTGTAAATTAAAAACAAATTTGTCAGCAGTTCAATTAAAGGTTCAAAATAATTTTTTACCTTTGGTTTTAGCTTTTAAATTTATTCCAATTTTAAAAATGCTAATTAATAATATTTATATATTTTTTATTTTATTTTAAAATAATAAGTTGAATGCTTTCCAAAAAAATTTATCTATTGCACTTCTAGGTCGTAAATTTATTAAATTAAGAAAAAATGTTCCTTTGCGACTTGGGTTGAATTTAGGGTATAAAAAGGTTTACTTCCAGATTCTGAAACTGTTTGCAACCTTCATTATATTATTAATATACTAAATACCCGTCTTGTTGTTTTTGGTAAAATATAAACCACATTTCGCTGGTACCATAAAAACGGTAATGTATACAAAACAAAATAAAAAAACTGATAAAATCGTAATGGACCCTAAATGCGTGTTGCTTTTGTTAACATCCCAAATTGCTAAAAAATATATATTTTTTTAATTATAAATAAAGGTATATATATTGTATAAAAAAATCAGCAACAATGGTAGTAATGTGATAGTGCTAAAATAAACCAAATTTCATAAAAATCACTTTAATAGTTTTTATACGTTCGTTTTGAACAATTGCGCCCAGACTGCTAAGTGGCGCTAAACTGCGACCAGTCAGACAATTTATGAGCACACAATTGACGTGTTAATGAATCGCCAACAAGCAACATGAATTAGCAAATCAAATTTGAATGATAAACAATATTAAAAAAAAAATAAATAAATACAAAAATAAAAAAAAGCACACCAACAAACAATTAAACAAGACAGCTGCCAACATTGTTGTGCACCATTTAAAGGCAATTGATGTGTCATGCAAACTGATAAAAAGAAAACAATTTTTAAATACATATTGTAGATACAGGAACATTTGATATGGCACACAGTATGTACAGGTCTGACATTTGGGCTATTAAATTTGATGGGCTGCTAATCAATATGCTAAGCATAATGCAGTTTTTGTATAGCTTACGGAAATTACATTGAATATCCGTAGCGAGTTCAATGTACGACGCAAATGCGGTCTTAGGCGTCTGGGGCGTATGCGCAATGTGGCCAAAAGCATTTTGATTTGATTGCGTGACGTTTTTGCCGCTTCACGTGATTGTACGACGACTTTGGACGTTGTTTAAGGTTTAACTATGTAATTTATTCAACGTGTTTACAATTGATAAATGACTCAAGGTGCTATACATAAATTTGCATTAAAAACTAAAAAAAAATTGCGCTGTGAGTTTTATTTAATTCAATTGTCTCTAATCCTTAAATACCACGTGACAATTAGCATCTTTAATGTTTAATTGCCAAGCGTGCCAGCTGTTAAATTTGCCAGCCAAAAATATGCTGAACTGTTTTTTTTAGGCCTCTTAAGACGCATGAAATGTAAATATTTTTAATCACATGTGATGCTTAAGAAGGGTGCTCGTATTTACTGGACAAACTAGATAGCCATATATCATGATTGTGGTATCGTAAAAATAAAGCCAGATAATGTGGCATCAACTGACGCATTGTTGATGCTTTTGTCTGTTTTCTGGTTAATTTGTATGTTTTTTTTTTTGCAGAGCAAACATAACAGATAATTATCACTTAACCCCATACAAAGGCAAATATGCGCCAAGATATATTATATTAACTGAAAAGCTTCCGAGTTTATACATTCTGCATGAGCCTAACCTAATTAGATTGCCTGGAAAGTATCCAGAACTTAGGCAACATATTTTTATACATTCTCCGACACGTCCTATTAAATAGTTTCTAAAATTGAAGTATTTTTTTATATACTCTGAGATTGATACTTTCATGAGGACAGACGAAATTTCAAGGTTATTATTGTTGATAACAAATATTTGATAAAAATCAACAAATATTTGATAAGATGAGAGCTGCCTCGTTCCCACAAATTACTAAAATTAAATATAACATTTTTTGCCATTTTAAAGAAACAAAGTAAAGGCATCACTTTGATATTTAAAATTTTTATTTATATAAGATCAAAACTACATTTATAAGCTTACAATTAATTAATTTGTCTTACCGAAAGATTTATTGCATTTTATTCCAATAATTTTAATACTGCCCGGACCTTAGACAGACATATAAATAATAACTGTTCATTGCATTTTTTTAAACTCAAGTCACAATGTAAATGTATATATTTTAGCATACCTGTATTTTATATTATAATTGTTGTGTTTGCTGCAAATATTTATAAGCTCAACTGGCTGCAGCCCTTAGTTGGCTCATGTTTTATTTATAAGGCGCACACTTCAGACAATATTTGTTGTTGTTTTAAGAATTCCATAATCGAGAAATGTACTTCCCTGATATCAGTTTGTTTGACAGACATTTGTAATAATAATGGCAACTCCAAGCCTCAAAAAATTGCATTTAACTTACTCGTGAATATTTATTTGCTTAGAGTAGACGTTTTGTAATCTTATCGGTCTGAACTCATTTCCGCATGGCATTCAAAAAACAAGCGCATAAATATTTGTTTAAATACCTTTTGTGAGGCACATCTGTCAGCCGCTGTAACAATTCATCTTATCTATCTATTGAGAAGGCATATTTGCTTATACAATAGATAATGATAATACTGCGAGAAAAAAAACAATATCAACTTTGCACACAAAAAAATAATAGAAAATAAGTGACAAAATTATTTATGAAGCAATTGTTCAGTCAATTAAATGTAATATTTATTATTGAGTTTTTTACTTATTAATTTAGAAAAACATCAAAACAGCACTGTTGTATTCGGATTGAAGGTAATTGCTTATAATGATTGCAAAATTATGTGTCTAAATAGATGTATTATCACTACAATTATAAAACTGTACTTATTGTATCCGTATTATTAAAAATTTAGAAAAACAAAATAAACAAATTGGAAGATTATGATTATACGCTGCAAATGATTTGTTATAATTTTTATTGCAAATACGTGTTCCATGTACATTTAGCAAATTGGTCAAATTAACAATTGAATTTTTGTTAATCCTTAGGCTAAGCATGCTTATTAATGAAGTACTTTGCTGGAAAAATGCAAACTGTGGGTTGGTTACCTTATAGTAAGTTAAGTTGATTAAGCTAAAATGAACAATTGCATAGGATTTGTTAACTTACACATATGTATAAAGGCACATACATAAGTATTATATGTATGTGCAAGTGTTTCTGTGTGTTGTTCGTGTAAATTTGAATTTAAATGACGCCGCCAAAAAGTATGCAGCATATTTATACAAACGAATATCGTAAATAAAAACATTCTACGTTAATGTGTTTATTAATAACAATAAAAATAACTGGCCAATAAACATTTTAGCATATATTTATATATAATTTTATTTGAGCAGCTATACGCAAAGCGCGCTACAAAATATTTTATATAATAAAAATTAAAAATTGGGGCAAAAACAAACAATATAAAGGCGCAACTTCCTTGAAGAAACTTCACTGGCTAGTGGCATATTTTGTGACACCGTAAATGTAATGTGTGTGTATGTGTGTGTTGATGTATGTGCATGGACATATGAGAGCGATTAGGAATATCCTTAATCCTCTAGTGTGACATTTCGAAACAGATATGACATCGACTCCTTGTTGTGAATGCGACGTATAGCCTCAGCGATCAGTATTGATATATCGATCGTTTTAATCTTGCTGCATTGCAATTTTTGTATCTCATGTGGAATGGTATTGGTGACAACAATCTGTGTGGCAAGAAAGAGAAAATCAGTTTGTAAAACTACAACAAAATAAAATACGCTACGCACCTCATCGATGACAGATTCTCCAAGCTGACGCGGCGCATCCGAGCTGAGCAGACCATGTGTGGCCAGAACATAGATCTTGCAGGCACCATTATCCTTAAGCATTTCAGCGGCAGCCACAAACGATTCCACATCATCGATCAAATCATCCTATAAAACATAATTTATTTTATAAACAAATAGTTTATTCAACTGTTGAGCATTTATACTTACCACCATGATAGCAATGCGTCCATTCACATCACCCACAATTGTGAGCGGTGGTTTGACTTTAACCGGATGCTCCGGTACGCCCACCGACACGGATGTGGTGCGCGTACGACTGGGTGCATGTTGTGGAGTAGAGTTTCTATTTGATTAGTGTGACAGTTGGCATTTTTGACAATTTGTGCAGAGTTTTGTGGATTTGTGGTGCAAGTTGGTGGCATAAACATGTGCAGGTGTTTGTGTAGTGCATGTTTGTTTTTGTAGTTAATAAAGTCGTTGTTGTAGTTGTTGTTGTTGTTGATATGGTGACCAAAAAAGAAAAAATGATAGTACATATACAATACGCGTTTTAAAATAAACCATATAAAAAACGAAATAAAAATTACATAAATACAAACCTAGTCACCGTTGGTACGCACATTTCAACAGAATTTCCTAATAAATTGCAATATGCCCTGCATAACACAAATACGTAATTTAAAAAAAAACAATTTCTTTGTATTCGTTTGCAATTAACGCAAATAAAACGCCAAAATGCGCAATCAAACCAACTTGTGTTAAAAAGATAAACTTATTTTAGAACGTAGCAAATTGATACAATTGTTGTTTTGAAGTACAGATGAACAACAAATTGGAATTTAATACCTACAGCTATGGGCCTCTTTAAAGCGTGTGTTATGCAAAGACAGCTATGTTAGCTAAACTAACTAAATAAGATTTGTTTTTACAAAAGTTTCGACGAATTGCAATCAATTGTGAACTGATGATTGCTTTCAATTTAATGAAGTTTTTTGTATGCATATAAAATATGATTTTAATTTTACAAAAATATAACAACTATCACTAAAAAAAAAAAGCTACAAGCGCTGTTTTATTCCTCATATAGAAATATTATAATAAACTCTTCATAAATGTGATTTAAAATAGCAACAATTAAACATAAAGCACTAATGACAAATAAAAGATTTGGCTACTTGACATAAATACAAAACTGAGGGACAAATCACAATATAATTTTATATTAATTTAACGATTAAAACGTTAAATAGTTTGTACAATTTTTACTTTAATGCAATTCTTTGAAACTGATTCAAATAAACAATTTACAATAAGCTACATATTTTTAGCTTAAGCTTCAGTCTTAATAGATAGCTCAGCATTAAACAATAAACAAGTGCGAGCTGGCGAATGTGCAGAATAAAGTCGTTTATAATGGAAACTCACCTGGTAGGAGGTGGCGAATAACGGCCGTCAACTTCGTCGCTTTCGGCCTCCTTCTGTTCGCCGTGTATGACAGCCAGGCCAAGACGCAAGCGTTCCGCATAGGAGTTGGCTTTCTTGGCCACACCCGGATTGCGTGCCACAATCACCGAGTTGCGATAGTCGGGTATCTATAAGAGCATTAGAAAAAGTTAATTAAATGAATTGACAGCCGCCCGAATTGCCACTCACGCTCTCCTGAATATACTGCAGTAGAAAAGGCGAGGCGCGTAAATTGTCAACGGGTATATCGAAAAAGCCTTGGATTTCCTTCTGATGCAAATCCATGGTTATAATGTGCGTTAGACCTGAGGTGCACATCATTTTGGCCAGCAGCTTGGAGACAATGCAGCCGCGCTTGCGCATCTTGCATTGCTTGGAGTAGGGCAAATAGGGTATGACACCAACAATGGAGCGAGCCGAAGACGTCTTGCAAGCATAGGCCATAATAAGCAGTTCCATAATGTTGTTATTAGCATCCCTGAAAAACAAAAGTAGAGCTTAATTAAGGCTGTATCATTATAATAGCTTGCTACTCACTTGGTGCCTGTTTGTATGATGTAAATGTCCTTGCCACGCACCGAGTCGCTTATCTCAACGATAGTCTCCCGATTTGATTTGTGAAAGACCGAACAGCCACCGTTCTTGAGGCCCATACGCTCGGCCACCATATTGGCCAGATCCGGATGCGAGTTGCCATTGATAATCACAATATCTGAGGTGGAGGTGTTATCCATGTCGCTTCTGCAACGCTTCGGTGGGCGTACGCTGCCTAATCTATAAAAATAGGTTATATAAATTAGGTTAGTTTTTAAAAATTAAAAAAAAAGAGTTCACAAAAAAACGAAAAACTTAATGAACAGTGCAATGGTTGGGTATATGGAAAACTACCTGCGTTTTGACATGCTATAAACGATACGATTCGATACTAAACGACAGTGGCAGCTGTTAATATATACGCGTATGGTGGCGTTGCCCTGTGTTTCCCTATATGTTGCAAGTTTTATTTTTTATTTTATTGATTAGCCCCGTGAACTACTTCTATACGACTTGCGTTTGCGTTATTTATGTGTGTCCCTTGCAACAAGCTGCAGGCAATTAGGTCTGCAACTTTTTTTCCATTTTTTTTTTAACGCGAGTTACGCGAAGTTTCCGCTGCTAAAAGTTAAAGACTGCCGTGACGCAAATATCTGTGTGAAACCCGGCCAAAACCGCAATGCCAACTGCGCGTGCTGTTATCGACCAAACAGTGGCACATGTGAAAGATCTCTGGCAGCGGTAAAGGCAGGTAGGTTGTGTATGGCAACGTCAAAAGTGCCAAGCATAACATTAGACAGGGCAGCGCGGCTGCCATTCTTTCATTCAGCCCAACTTGGCCCAAACGGCCAGTTAAGCTATTGGAGCGATAGAGCGACGCATAGTCTACGCTGATTGGAATCTATAAGTTCTCGCCAAGACATCGCACGCGAATTGAGTGGCGTCAAAGAAAAGTGAAAGCCCAAGCGGCTAAAATCAGGTAAGACATAAATCTAAAAAGAAATTATATATATATAAAGGGGTTTACAATGGTAAATGGGCGGTTCTAAAGGCGTCTCAGTGTTTGTTAATTGAATTTCTATTTTTAATTTGCCAGCAAAGCAGGCCAATGTGCCTCTTAAGGATACGCCTTGTCAGCGTCAGCGTTAGCAGCATTTCAATTTGAAGTACAACCAATCAAGGTGCAGCAAGTGGCATGGGCGACTCAGGTAAGTGAAGCAGATTTCTTGCGCTGGCTGCTGCTCGTTCATAAATCACGACATTTCCGCAAAAGCAATGAGCCAATTGCAACGCCTTTTTTTATATTTTGATTGCGGGGCCTAAACCCAACGCAACCGCGACTATTCAATTTCATACGTTGACGTTTGAAGCGGCAGTTGCTTGGCAGTTGCAGCAACTGCAACGAAAAAGTTGCCTTTTCCGCGATAACCAAGACACGCATACGTGTGCCCAGGTAGCCACCGCATGTCGGAGTTTAAAGATAGCATCCCTTTTTGGGATGGTAAGGCGGCAAGTACGACGACAGCAACGCCTCAGCGGATTAGAAAGCCCAGTTGGATTAGAAGAGTCCTGCACATTGTTAGCGCCACTTGTAAAACGCGGATAAATCATCAAAATGTTGGGCATAGCCTGCGATCCGTTGCAGCATACGAGCATGTACGAGCGTGGCTCAGATGGTACTTCATTTATAAGCCTTTGGCTCTCAAGTTTTAACAGTTCTTTAAGAAGCTCATACAGCGATCTTCATTTAGATTAAGATCAATTTACAAAATTTTGATCTTGCTATTCATCATGGCATTTCTTTGTCAAGTGTAGCTTCAAATATTCTCTAAATATTTTATCGTTCTAAATTGATTCCCATTTTATTGTAATTTCCATTGCAGATAGCGAGGATAGCGATGGAGAAGGTGGACTGGGTAATGTCTCACGCGTCATTATACGACCGCCGGGACAGAGCGGCAAGGCTAAACGTGGCCATTTATGCTTCGATGCGGCATTTGAGACTGGCAATCTGGGCAAGGCGGAGCTCGTGGGCGAGTTTGAATACGATTTGTTCCTGCGTCCAGATACTTGCAATCCACGCTTTCGTTTTTGGTTCAATTTCACCGTGGATAATGTGAAACAAGATCAGCGTGTTATCTTCAATATTGTTAACATTAGCAAGAGTCGCAATCTGTTTAACTGTGGTCTCACACCGCTCGTCAAATCATCCAGTCGACCCAAGTGGCAGCGATTGCCCAAGCGTCAGGTATTCTTCTATCGCTCGGCCATGCATCAGGGACATTACGTTCTGAGCTTTGGCTTTAATTTTGACAAGGAGGAGGATGTGTATATGTTTGCTTTGGCATCGCCTTACAGCTATTCGCGATTGCAATCCTATTTAAATGTTATCGATGCACGTCAGGGAGCGGAGAAGCGTTTTACGCGTTGCGTGCTCGTCAAATCCTTGGTATGTATTTGCCTTCTTATCCAATTTAAATATCTTCTTTAATTTGTTTTCTTGCCATCAGCAAAATCGTAACGTAGATCTGCTGACAATCGATCAGGTGACGCATGGTCAACGCTCAACAAATCGCTTGGAGCGAAGCTTCATTCGCGTCATTGTCATACTCTGTCGCACACACTCGAGCGAGGCGCCCGCTTCTCATGTGTGCCAGGGTCTCATTGAGTTCCTGGTGGGTAATCATCCTATAGCGCATGTGCTGCGCGAGAATTTTGTATTTAAAATAGTGCCAATGGTTAATCCGGATGGTGTATTCCTGGGCAACAACCGCTGCAATCTGATGGGCCAGGATATGAATCGCAATTGGCATGTGGCATCCGAGTTTACACAGCCGGAGCTGCATGCCATTAGGAATGTTCTAAAAGAGTTGGATAATTCTGATGTAAGTTGTTTATTAAGTTAACGATTATGATTACTTATCGTTCTCCTCCTCCTCATCTGGACAGACTTATCAGATTGACTTTGTGATTGATTTGCATGCCAATAGCAGCATGCATGGCTGCTTCATCTATGGCAACACTTACGAGGATGTATATCGCTATGAGCGCCATCTGGTATTTCCACGTCTCTTTGCCAGCAATGCGCCGGACTATGTGGCTGAGCACACCATGTTCAATGCGGATGAGCGCAAGGCGGGCAGCGTGCGTCGTTATTGCTGTGAACGTCTCAGTGATACTGTTAATGCCTACACCTTAGAGGTGTCCATGGCGGGACACTTTTTGCGCGATGGCAAAACCATTGGACTGTATAACGAGGATGGCTGTAAGTGTTGGGCGAGGGCCTCAACAAAAGCACGAGCAAGTTCCAAATTCTCTATTCCGCCTCTGTCTCTTGCAGATCATCGTGTTGGCCGCAATCTGACACGCACATTGCTGCAATACTATCGATTCATCAATGTGCTGCCCATGCCGCTGGTTACAGAGATGCGTGTGACGGGCAAGCGGCGCGGACGACAACGTGCGCATCACTCACGTTCCCGCTCTCGAACACGCTACGAAGTGAAACCAAGGACAAAGACCACGCGTTGTCATGCGCCCATTGCGTACACGAATCTAAGCATTTGCTATGATTCTGGCGGCGTTTCCTCTGATGAGGGCGGCTATTCACCGACGCGACCCACTCCCATTGCGCCTGGAAGCAGCACCTTCAGTGGATGTCGCAATTATAGACGCGCGGCAACCGCTAGCTGCGCCCTGCATGATCAGTATTCCCTGGGCTTGAGCGAACTAGGCGGCGCCAGTCGCAACAAGAGATCAGCGGCAGCAGCAGCTGCAGCTGCCCCACTACTCACAATTGAGCTGCCGGTACCCCCAAGTGTTAATGTGCCGCCCAAGCCGTACCTGTCCATTATCGATTTGAATCAGCTGACGCGGGGCAGCTTAAAGCTCAAGGCGAACAGCTTTGATGGCGACGATAGACGTTAAGGTTGAACTTTATATATGTAACTGTAATCGTAATTGTAATCAATTTTATATGCTTCTTGCCTGTTGCAGCTTTGTTTCTTAAATAAACAGTTATATCTAATCAAAAGCTTCCTATCCATCATTTCACTCATTGAGGCAACAAGTTGGTTCTCACTTTCGAGTGGAATTTCTGGCTTATCACAGCTACAAATAAACATACACAAATCCCCAACACATGTATACCACATATGTCCATATAGTGTTGCCAATTCAACCATTTTCACGCTAAATATAGCCTTTTTTTTAATCAAGCACGAAAAACTATAAAATCTGTATTTAGCTAATTTTATCATTAATTTCGTTTAGAATTAATATAATTTAAAAAGTTTTCAACAAATCTTAGCACGATTCAAATATTATTATTTAAAATCAAAGTAAGCGATAAAAAAAATATTTATGCTATACAGACATGCATAAAAAAATCCTGTTGGAATTATTTTCCAAAGGGTCTCACGACTAAACTAAATTACTCAATTTAACTAGTATTTTGACTTTATTTCTAAAGTAAACATACATTTTAAAGTCAATTGTTACTTTCAGCCATTTTTTTTGGCTGCCGATTTAGCTTTTTTTTTATATTTGAAATCAATAGCTGGCATCACTGCTTTTGTGTAGTAATTGCCGTCTATTGTTGCGCATCAGTTTGCTGGCCTGATGCCAAACATACATACATATGGACAAACACCCCGCAGACCGGTCAGCAACCATGCTTTTTAGCTGCTCCTGAGCCCATGCGACAATTTGGCGTCTCCAATTGTAATGTGAGCATAGCGGCAAATATTTACAAATCACAGTTAAATGACCCACAACAATAACAAGCACATGCATTAGTACATACATGTGTATGTAAGTATGAAGTGTGCTTGCGGATGTGTATGCATATAAGCGTATTTCAATTTGCCTCCCACAATCTTTGACATTTGAACTCAAGTGCACGTGAGTGCGTCTATGCGTGGACTTGCATGTAATTGGGTTGATTTTCCAGCTGGTTAACGTTTATTTTTTTTTGTTTTATCGCGCACACAAGTAAGTAATGTATTTGTTATGTACACCGCGTGTACACACATAGACAAGTATTTACATACATATTTATAAACGGGTACCTGTCAAAAATGCGCTCAAATTTTAACGAAAACACGCGCGAAAATTGTGATAAGACGACAAGAGGCAAGAACCGGGCAACAGACAGAAATGTGTTGATTGATTAACGCTTTCAATTAACAAATCCGTCGTAGCTGCGTACACGTTCGCAAGCTCGAAATCAATAAAAGACACTATCGCTTTGTATAAATAAAAGCGAGTAGAATAAATAAATGAAGCGCAAGAGCAAAAGCAAACTTCGAGAGCGAGCGAGCGGCAGCGTTGCCAGACTTAATTCGGGAATGTGTATGACGGCAACCAAACTGATAACATTAATAAATTAATACAAAATGACAAGAAATTAATTAGTAAATATTGCTGTATTTTAAATAAAATGATGAAATGTATGGTTACAATGTTGCTATGATAACATTAACTACAGCTGGTAGCTGAATAGCATTGTCTAGCATTGGCAACGCCGGCAGAATATGATGAACAAAACAAAATACAAATAAGGTAAAAACGAACAGATAAATTAACATACACACATACAGACAAACATATGTCCACAAATAAAACTGAAACGCAAAAAAAAAACTAAAGTCTAGACAAGCATTAATGTAATGGTGTGGGAGTATGTGAATAAGGATCGACACAAACTGAAAAGGTACACACAGCGAGACACTAATTTAATTATGCGGGGAACACAAAATTAGCAAAGGAAAAAAACCATATGCCGCTTTTTACTTGTTTCTCTGCAGTAGCATAACGTTGCTGGGGCCTTCTTGCTGTCAAAAAGTTAACAATTATTTATTGCATACACTTATACCACACTCAGAGCGTTTCGCGTTTGCCGTATAGAATTATAATAATTGAATTATTGATCGGTTTAACACAATTTATTGTAGTTGCTTAGATTGACAATTACATACATATGTATATGTGTGCACACATACAGACATACATGTATAACACGAATAAATACAGCAATGTAAACCGTTGCAAATGACAGCACAATTGCAACTGAAAATCCGTCAAGAGTCTTCACTGAGAATGAATGACTAATTGTACTTAGCACGAGAATCAAACAGCAACATACAGTGTTAGTTCTAATAGGCATACACACGCTTGAACACTTATTTTTATAAAAAGCCAAAAAATTAGGGCACTCCTGAAACAGAAGTTATCGATAAGTATCAGCTGTTCTATATAAAACATGAAACAAATGGTGCAAGCAGATTAGCTAGCTCAATATAAAGTTTCTTGATTCAAAAATTTATTTTGCCAAATTACTGCTGTGAATTATGTACAGACTGCAACTTAATGAACAAAATAAAATAATATAATGGTTATATTTTCTTATTAAGTTACACATTAAGGTTTAAATTAAAATTACATGAATAAAAAAAGTCGTTTGTTGAGGAAAACCCTTAATACTCTGAAAATAAATTGAGCTTTCTGTTAAGTGTTGTAAAGCTTTCTGTAATGCTTACAGCCTAATGTTAAGTGGGGAGCAACGAGCAACGTGTACACTTGTTCAACATGTCCAATGTCCAACATCCTAATTTTACAGATCAGGCAACTCTGTAAATGGAGTCTGGTAGCACTGCAACAAGTTTCAAATGCAACGAACAATTTCGCAGCGGCTGAACAAATTAATCAGCGAATTCAATTGCATTAATTGGCTGGCAAATAAATAAAATAAAATATTATTTCAAGTGGAATGGAATTTATACAGATATCTTGAGATTGAACAACTCTTAACGCTTACAACTGATTGGTCCACATCAGTGCTAAAAGTTTCAGACTAATTGAATTGGACATGGCTGAACAGCTAAATTCGAAATTCGAATTGGCAACGCTAAAGACCAACTGCATATGGATTTTCTGATTCATTTAAAATATATTCTTAATACATTATGGTTGGATTTCTGTGCTTGTTGCTAATAGTAACCTCATCTGTGGATGGCCACGTTGGAACCGGCGATATGCAGGATTTACTCAAGCTGGAGCACCAATTAGTTCAAAATTTTGGTGACTATGCCAAAGCATTGGAGGAAAAAGTTCGAATAGTGAAGAAGTAATCATATTTACACGTAATATAATAAGTTATGTAATAATATAAGATTAATGTCTATTTAGCATACTTGCCGAGTACCAAACCAATCTTAATGATGCCGAGCGAAATCCCGATTTATATTTGTCAAATCAACTGAGCGCCTTCAAGCTAAAACGTCACATGCATCAGGATTGGCATTCCTTGCAACTGTACATGGAACAGCAGGTGGCAACGGACCAAATTGTGATGCAAAAGCGTCTTTTATTGAGCTTATCTAAGAGTGATGCTTACAAGCAGGAGGTACAGAAACTGCAGTCAGTTGTTAAGTTCTACGACTATGCGCACATCTCCTTTTCGCAAGCTAACAGCACGTACCTAAGGTGAGTTATGAAATTATACATTATTTATGACACTCACGCATTTTATCGAGCAGGTTGAGTCCCTTGGACTGCTTTCACATGGGTCTTGAGTTGTATGAACGGAGCAGGTACCACGAGGCAGCCAGGTGGCTGGCTGTAGCTGCTGAGGATTACTACACATCGCTGCATAATGATGTGTTTGGCGTGCCACATTGGCGAGTCTATGAAATGTTATCTAAGGTTTTCCTTAAAATGAGTTCGTATTATTATTACGTATTCACTTAACTGTAGCTTAACTAATGAAGCGAATCGTTTATAGGAATGCTAAACCCGGCTAAAGCTGCGATCAAACATGCCATTTATCTGGAACCAGAGAACTCGTACCTTCAGCAACAGAAAGTGCACCTAGATTCATTATATATGCCTGAGGATCCTTTGAAACAGACTCCTGACTTTGTCAGTGATTTCCAGCATCATTGCAGAGGCAATATCGAATACGATTCCCAATTGGTATGCGAGCTAAATAAACAGGTGACGCAATTTCTCGAGCTGGCCCCACTACGGCTGGAGGAGGTTTTGAATAGTCCATACATGCTCATGTACAAGGATGGTATATACGAGCGCGAGATTCAGCACATAAAGTATGCCTTCAAGCGGTGTCCGAAAAGAGCCAAATTTGAGGAAAGCATTGGTATCAAGGGCTGCTTAATCTCTGATAACTACAGTCCGACCACACAGACGATGATATCACGCTTTCAGGATATGACGGGATTAAATAATTCTATAAACGGATTTTATGTCTTGGAGTATGGCCTCATAGAAGATTTCAAGATATTTAAGCTGGCCAAGGTGATTTTTATTGATTTATGTTCATTAATCATTTGATCTATACTCAAGCCCTCTAATTTTAGTTTGATGACGTGAATTTCGATGAGATTGAGGCCGCAATCATAGTGTTTGTAAGTGAAAAGCTGAGGTGACTTTGTAGATTCAATTAACAGCTTTATCTGCTCTTTAGCTAAATGACGTTCCTCTGGGTGGCACCATCACTCTGCCTAAACGCGATTTGGCCGTATTTCCTCGTCAAGGTGATGCACTGGTCACCTTTAATGAAGGCATGTTCGAGCACACTGTGTGCCCCAATGTGGTGGGCAGCGGATTGGGTAAGCGACTGATATTATTAGCAGCACTTGATTATTTAACTGTCTATATAATTTTTCTTAATTTTTTTAGTGATCGTTAAGTTTTTGTATAACGACGAGGAGTGACTGCTTGGATCTCACTTGTCAATTGAATAATTAATTTTTAATCAGGTTCATCATTTAATAAATAACAGATTTTTTAAAAATTTTAAATAAATAAGCTTTATATATATTTTAAGCGAAACTACAACAATCAACTTGCAGTAAATGCATTGAAATCATGTTGATTGTGGGCCAATTTGCAGTTCAGCGAGAAAAACACTAAAGATCACTTCAACCAGAAGCCACATAAAACCAAATTATTATTAATAGAATGTAATCAATGCCAGCTATATTTTAGCCACTTTTTCTTAGGTGAAACTACCTAGTTAAAGTATATAAAAATTGGCTATACTGATTATGGCGTTAAATTAGCATGTAGCATATCAAATATTTTGACACGCTCTAATTACCATTAACTGACATGTCAACTCAACTAACTAACTCAACTTATTTAGAAGGTTCACTCAGCTCACGATGTTGCAATCACTGTTGATTGTCCTCGGCTTAGCAGTTGGAGTAGTGCTAAGTCAGTCAAATGAAACCCACGAAAAGGATTACCTCACATTGATGAATGATAAACTGGAGCTTCTGGATCAGAATAGGAAACTTATACAAAACCTCAACGTCTATGCCAACAAATTGCAGAAGAAATCTGACACGCTCAAGAGGTATGTAGCCCAATGGATTGAAATTAGTATATTAAATAAATATATTTACGTTACAGATTGGCACGAGAGTTTCAAAGAGCACTGCAGGCAGCTAAGGATAATGAAAATGATTTTCTCTTAAATCCATTGAACATATACTCACTCGTACGCCACATGCATGCCGACTGGCCTCATCTAGAGAAGCTAATGGAACAGCCGATTGGCCTAGGTAAGCATAATATCCATTATCAATAACGAACATACAATTAATCACACTTTCTTTTTTACAAACAGATGAAATTTATTTTGTTAAAGAATTGATTGCCAATATGCCGTCTGTTGAACAAGTTTTGGAGGCGTCTAGAGCCATGTACCGCATACAGACAACTTATGAAATGGAACCGGAAGACATGGCCCAAGGTGTGCTTGATGGTGTTGATTATAAGTGAGTACTAATTAAAGTCCTAGATGATGGTTTCACCTTTGACATTTGCTTCTAGTGCACAGCTTTCGCCACTTGACTGCTATGAGATGGGAAAATTCTATTTTCAAGATGAACAATATGAAAAAGCATCTCAATGGCTTTTTATAGCACGAAAATTAATGGATCAGTCTCAGGCTGATCTCTATAGTCTTTTGGGTGTGTCACGGGTTGATATATCCTTGCTATTAGCCAAGTGTCTTGTAGCCAAAGGCAAGTAATCCATTATAGAATGTATGTGGTATTCATATTTATTTCTTTTAGGCAACTCTATACAAGCTGATGTTGTGCTTAGGAATGAGACCCAGTTGGTTCCTCGGATTGAAGAGTTGATCGAAGATTGCAAATCAAATAAGAGCATATCACAATTTCAGAAGAGTTTCCAATTTGACTCAAATTTTACTCAATTCTGTCGCTATTCCACACAACCGAAGAAACCAACGCGTTTGTTTTGCTTTTACAAAACAAGTCCTTCGCACTTTTTACGTTTGGCGCCATTCAAAGTGGAACAGTTGTCCATAGATCCCTACGTAGTGGTTTTTCATAATGTGATCTATGAGTCGGAGATTGCTAGGCTGGAAATAATGGGAAGGCCTTTATTAAAACGCGCACAAGTAAAAAATGAAGACCATAAGAACGTCGTAGACGAGTTTCGCGTAGTAATTGGAGCTTGGATAACGCATGAGAGTATTTCCGAGAAAGATAACAAGCTGGTGTCTCGCATTGAAAGACGCAGTGAGGACATGTCAGAGTTGCTGATTGGAAGTGATATCGCAAGTTTTAAGCAGTATATGGAATATGGTTTTGGCGGCCATTATGCTCCCCATTTTGACTTCTTCAATGTTAGCACAGTTCCCGCTTTAGCTAATGATCGCATTGCGACTTTATTATTTTATGTAAGTTATTTATTATAACCACTAAATGTAACTTAAGCTATAACTCTTCTGTTGCCTAGCTTAATGACGTGGTTAAAGGTGGTGCAACTGTCTTTCCTGACATAGAATTGGTGGTGGAACCGGAACGAGGCAAGGCGCTTTACTGGTACAACATGCTGTCGGGAACCTACGACTTTGAAGTGCGCTCTATGCATGGTGCATGCCCCGTTTTAATTGGCACAAAACAAGGTAAGTATATGAGGCAGTACCTGTTTAATTTATGTTTTAAAATACATTTTTTACAGTCATGACGCAATGGATACACGAGCAAGAGCAAACGTTCATAAAGCCCTGTCTACAACCGCCGCTCTACCGCACATATGATGAACATTGATTGCTATTCACAGAATATCTTTAAATAAGTTAAAAGTATATAGAATAAATTGTGTTCTATTAATTATTTGGACATGCTCATACTATGGTCAAGTTCATCGCAATGGCAAAACGAACTTCACACAAGATTTACTTTCTTTTCTTGTGCTTGCGCTCAGCTCAGTGCTCCATTAAGTGGGCAATTAAATTCAATTAGCCCCACACACACTTACCCGGATCCTGGGCAGCTGCGACTCCAAATGCTTCAACTACTCCGTGCCATTTATCACGGCAGGCATGCATCGCTGGAATCGATTGGCATCGTCTGCTCCTGCTCAGTGCAACAGCCAAGTTTTCTCTTCCATTTCGATTTGGACGCTGCTAATAATTTTATAAATTTATCGTTTTGTTGTCGTTTCCCCTGTTTGTCGGTTGGTTTCTTGGTTTTCTTCAATGAAAAGTTTGTTCAACAGAAGAAAAAAACTTTTGCACTTGCATACTTTTCGGTTTATCTTCGATTTTGCTTTTGTGTTTAATTCCATTTAAGATTGATTGCTTACTCTTGTCAGGCTTACGTACAAGCTGAAAATAGCTCGCAATTATTATTTGAAGCTTAGCATATGTGAAAAATAATAAAAATAAAAAATAATATAATAAAATCCCAAAAAAAAATACCGAAAAATTAAGCTTAAAGTTTCTGGCTTTCTTGATGTACATTTATTGTATTTATTCGTAAAACTTATATTATTAAGCCGATTGATAGCCATAAGTTAATATTTAAGAACCTCTTTCAACTAATGTCATTGGCAATTTCTTTGTTGAGCAAACGTTGCAAAATCTACACTGCATTTGTCTTGATTTCACCTTTTCAAATTGAGTCGCTCACATTGTGAGACAACAGTCAACATATGGTTGCGACCCCGTTGTACTACATATGTGCCATTCCACCAAAAGGTAACGGCGGCAATTTATCAAAATTTGCAAATGGAATGAGAGGAAATGTGGAGTTTGTGCGGCAGGCAGGACTTGCCACAATAGCAATTGGCATGCGTGTGCGTGATTGCATGTCTATGTTTCTATGTGTAGGTGTGTATAGCTGTTAGTGTGTGTGTGTGTGTGTGAGTGTATCTGTACTTGACTTAAATTGCTTTTTTCAATGCCAACGGCTGCAGCTATATGTTGCTGCTGTTGCCTTTGCCCTGGCTTGCTGGCTGCCTGTCACATGTGGAGCCAAATGTCATTTCAGCAAAATCCCTCAAGTCGTTCATCTACGTTGTCTGTTGTCGACTCGGTAAGTGTGTGCGGGTGTGTGTGTGTTTGTGTGTGTATAAGAAAACACTGTGCAAAATATATATGTTGGCAGCATTTTTCTGTGGCTGTTTAGATTGCACTGTGGCAAAGGTTTGGGATCTGCGGCTGCTTTTACAAGACAATGAAGCAGTTGTTGCTTCGGTTGCAGCAACAATAACATTAACAATAGAACAACAACTTAAATGAGTCTAAGTTCCATTTTGTATGCAATCAAATGGATAAAGGTACGACGAATGTGCATGAGTATGTGCATCTCTTTAACAAATTGAGGTAAACATAAATATACATGAATTTAAATTAATTAAACAACAAAAAAAATATGTATCGTTTGTAGAACAAATTAAAAAATGTGACTAGTAATTTTGCACTGAGAGTAACTAAATAATGACCAATTGCTGACAATTTTCAAAAATATAACGCACAAGTGTTAAATTGTGGCTATTTTTTTTGCATAAAATACCGATCAGTCCTGCTGAGCCTGTCTTTCAGTAAAATGTGCACTTTTTGTGGTTAAGTGCATTTGGTCACACTATCGGCGCCATATTGTCAAAAGCGCAATCGGAAAATTGACGCTCGTGAAAATTTGCTAAAATTAAATTAGGTTCGTGCGTGTAGCGGATCGCGGGTCGCGGGTCGCGTTGTGTTAGTTATATTAAAATATTGTGCGCTTGTTGTGATGTTTACAATAAGTGATTCGTGTTTGTGCTCGTTTCGTATTATATTGATAAATTGCAGCACGCGCTCTTTAAGCTGCACTCACACACACATACGCAATTGTGTGCAAATTTTTTTAAGAAATTTTTTTCTAGTTAATTATGTGATTGTGAATATACATAATTGTATTGCAGAAATATGTGAAAATTGTATTGCTTTAGTGTTATCAGCAAGAGAAGGCAAATATATGTCTTGTAAAATATGAAAAGTGGCTTAACTAAATGCAAGTGATATTGTGAAATACAAAAGTGTGAAAAGTGATAAGTGGCTGTGAATATAATTCTGCGCACTACCAGCATGATCCCGAATATATTGCGAAATATGAAAAGTGGCTTAGAAAAATGTAAGTGATATTGTGAAATACAAAAAGGTGAAAAAGTGAGAAGTGGCTGTAAATATAATTTTGTATACTACCAGCATGATCCTGAATATAATCCGAAATAAATAAATGCAAGTGATATTGTGAAATACAAAAAAGTGAAAAAGTGAGAACTGGCTGTGAATATAATTTTGCATACTACCAGCATGATCCCGAATATATTGCGAAATAAATAAATACAAGTAATATTGTGAAATACAAAAAAGTGAAAAAGTGAGAACTGGCTGTGAATATAATTGTGCATACTACCAGCTACCATACTATCCTGAATATATTGCGAAATATGAAAGATGAAAAGATGAAAAGGCCTAGAAAAATGTAAGTGATATACTTTCCTTTTTTCATATATTCATTGCTTAATTGTCCGCTGGAGTCTCACTCAATTATACGGTGCCTTAAGCTCTTTTGAGTAAGAGCCCGAGCTTTTTTTGTCGATCGAAGCTTTTTTTTCTAAGTGGTGGTAACAGCGCCTGAAGCTGTGCTTTTCTGCCATGCTAAAAATGATGTTACGCAGCTGGCTCTGTTAAAATTTATGTTATGCTACAGAATATACCAGAAATTATTCAATGCCTAAAAATATGCTACAAAAATGGTTTTCATGGTATGACGGGAAATTTATCTGCAATTGAAATAAATTGACAAACTGTCAGTTTATATATATAAATTATTTATTATACTTATACTTATATTTATATTATATTTAAATTTTTCAAGACCATTTCAGCTTTGACAAGCTTTTTTTATTTTATTTAAGCTATATTTATATAGCATGCAAAAATAAAAAAAATATCAAAACATCTTGAAAAAAGGAATACTCCATTTAAATCAAATCGCATTAAAACTTGATATACTTAAATCTCTTCAAGCTCACAGATTTGTATGACAGTTATCTATTTGCAATTTGTCTGTTTGTCTGTTTGTCTGTCGTGTGCTTGTTGCATGGTTTTCAGCATTCTTTTGGGCTTCAGTTCACCTTCTTTGTCTCTAATAAAATTAAAATGCTAACCATTTTCACTTAAGTCCCCGTGCAATGAGATAGTCCTTGTAACTTCTCAAGCTGTCAGTGCTAAAAAATTAGCAACAATTTTTCAGCATCGCATCAAATGCGAAGACTGTCAACCGCATCGTAAGACAACCCCCCGTTCGAGCCCTCAGCCACAAAAGGAGGCACTTATCAACAAGCTGACTTACTTTGGGCGCTGCTTATGCTACACCTTGTTACAGTCTCCTGCCACATGCCACACGCCACACGCACTTTGTCATCTGCCTCGGCTCTGTGGCGGGTAATTTGATATGCTGCGGCTTACATTTTTTATTTACCACAAACGATTTACTTCCGTCGACGCAATTTGCTTTAAATTTTTTATTTAAACAGCAATATGCTGAGCAGAGATTGAGACTTTTATAAAAGTACTCTTAAATGAATTGTTTGCGGTCGAGATTGAAATTGTAATGCTCAGATAAATATACATAGATACGCAAGCAAAGCATAAGGATACTCAACTATGTTTACCCATTGACTCACCTTCCGAGTCGTCGCTGTTCTCAAGGATCTTAGACATGTCCGCGGGCTGCTGCAAAAGACACTCGGCAAATTAATTTGCCGCAGACGTCGTCGTTCTAGCAGCTGGGCGTGGTCTGCCCGCCAAGACGTCCATGTCGACGCCTTGAGTATATTTTTTTTTATTTTTTCTTTCTTGATTTTTTTGCTGGTTTAAATTGGTTTCATGTTCGCGTCGCCCACTTGTGGCTTGTGCGCCTTCTCTTGGGTTTCTTGCACCTTGGCTAATTGCAATTGGATGCGCGTGTTGTTGACAGCTATATGCGTAAGGAAATATCTTTAAAAAAAACTTTAAGCGCTTTAAATGATCGCAACAGCAGCGGCACTCAAAAAAAAAAAAAATGTAGAAGGGCTCCTGGCGTTAATGGCTGTTTTATGGCCCTGTGGCGCTGTGTGGTCCCTTTGCGTGGCAGCTGCTGTTGCCTGTGCAAATATTTTGTTAGTGGTTGTGGCAAAAATCTAATCTATGCAAGCCGCATACTACCATACTCACACACATGCGGCACACACTATTTTTTTTGACAGTGACTTTTTTTGTTGCATGCTTTCGCACTTAATTGCCCCTTGAAGAATACTACGCTTCCCAACGTACCTATGGACACAAAAGCATTTCAGTTGCCCCAACCGTGCATGTGTGTGTGTGTTTTAATCGGTTTGACTTTGCTGCTGACCTGCGGCGCAACAACAACAGCAACAATAACAGTAGCGGCAGCAGCAACAAGGACTACGACAAGGACTACAGCGACAAACAACGTTGCGTGGAGTGTGGCCCGCAGCAGATTGAATCCTAATCGAGGTTTTGACTTTGGTTACGTTGCGTAAACACGCAACAACCGGTGCACACACACACACACACCAAACACACATACTCGCACCCGTAGAGGACATTGCAGTTTATTGTAGCATACTTGCAGGCTGACGCAGTGGCAGGCACTCATTTGGGGGCAATTTGTGCGCCTAGCACTAGGGGGGATTGTTATATTAAGAGCTGCTGCAGCTTGTGGTTTTGTCTGGTCTGGTTGTGGGTGTCTCTTTTTGGGGCTACGACTTTAAATGCGCTTTTAATCGCTGACTTTGTGCCTTGTGTGTGCGCTGCCTTAAAAACTTGGCACCAATATTGAACTGGCGCGTGTCTATGCAGCTGTTGACAGCGGACACAACTGCGTTCAGCTCACGTAGACGGGGCAGACAGGACAGCCAGCTACACAACACACACAGAGAGCAACTTTTGACAGTTTAAAGTTTGACACACCCCGGCTGTGTGTCTGTGTGTGTGTGTGTGTGTGCGTGCGTGTTTCTGGCAAACTTGTGACACAAAAGGCGATGCTGTTGAAAGTCTTTTGTCCTGGGTCCCTGCATCTTGGCCCCTTTTTTGCGTATGCGGCAGCAATGCGCTGACTTGACTTGTCTCTGTCTGTGTCTCTTTCTGTCTCTGCCCTCCCTGCGACCTTCAGCATAACACAAACATGTACACACACTCACACACACAACATAACTTAAACATCACGTAAGCATTTCACTTTATTCTGGTCAGTTTCCCAATACATCCCTCTGAACTCAGCCTCAGCTCTCTATACATTTGTGCATGCATCAATTTTTAGTTATTTCTTGCTATTTTGTACTTTGGTTTCTACATACATACATATATATAGTTTCTTTTTATATTTTTTTATATTTTTTGTAAAAATTTGCTTTTACTTTTCGTTGTCGTTGTCGTTGTCATCGCTTTGGTCCTCGGCCTCGCTCGTCCTGTTCTTGAAAAGGTCAGACATTGTCAGTTAAGTGTCCATGTCCAGAAGTGTAGTTGAACATTGGAGTGCTTTTCACAATTTTTTTACTGACTATTACTCAGCTCTCAGCTCTAGCTCTAGCTCTTCTCAGCTGCTTGCCGCCCTCCTTGTCTTTCCCATTTTCGAATGACTTTTGGTTAGGTGTCAATGTGCAAAGTGAAATTATGGTAAATGGTATTGGAAAACTTTTCCTGCATACTATACTTGTACGCCAAAAATGGATGTTAAAATATTGACAAGACTGAATGAAAGGAATGTAACACAGTGTCTTCAAAGCCAAAAGCAGTAAGAATAGCTACAATTTGGAAAGTAGTTCAATATACTCATTTAATTACAATTGTTGACAATTTTTCTAAGCTCAAGCAATTTAATCAAGTATTTAAAAAATTTCTGATTTTGTGGAAATATTGTTTTAATTACATTTTAACATAATTGATTATTGTAAGTTGATTGTAAAAACAATTACAAGGAACTGAGGGTAAAAATTCATATATTTTTTAAATTTTTTATACACTTTCCGACTTAGCTCCTTTTATTACCCATATTGTTGAATTTTAAAATGTTTTTATTTGTTTTTCCAAAATGTAATCTGGCAGTTTTTTGAGAAAATTTCAATTTGAATCAATTTTCGTCCAAATAAAGCGATTAAGACACTGCCAACTTCAAATCAGTCCAAAAATTTGTATTTTTTCTCTTTTTTTTTGATTTATTCGAATAATGGCGGTTATCCGACTAGCTGGCATCTTTATATTATTTTTTTTTTGTTGACCGATAATTACTATAAGTTTCTGTTATTTTTATCTTTTTGTTAATTGAATTATTTTAATGCCAGCTTCTCCGTAAAAAGACAAATTTTTTTAAGGGCGTAGTTTTTGACGATTTCCTTGGGCGTGATCGTCTTTTCCTTTCTCATATTAAATTAATGCCAAAAAAATGCAAAACTTATATTATTATTATTGATTATACTTGAAATTATTAAAAAACACCAAAATAAACCATACTTTATGCGCAAATTTATTTTTAAAAAACTTGGAAATGCCATAAATTGAATTTCGCTTCAACAATTCACTTTTTCTTTGAAATAAGCATTGTAAATTTGTTGTTGAATATTATTAACTTGTTTTGGTTTTATTTAGTGCATGCTTCATATATCTAAGCAAAAAAAAATTAAAAAAATATTTTTAAAAATTTTTTGTTCAATGTTATTTAAAAAATGTCACTGACTTTAATTGAATTTGTCTGACTGTAATTGAAAACCCAAAATTGTCTAAGATTTTATAGATTGCTCGATGGAAATTACTGAAATTCTATTCTCATTTGTTTAAACTTTAAAGAATACAAATTTTTACCACACTTTAATTTAATATAGCTTTCAACTTAAATATGCTTTGAAGCTCTTTTTTTTATCCCATTCAATATTAATCTCAGCTTTAAGGCTACTTTTTATTAAAAAAGCAAGGCCTACATGAATTGCGTTAATATACACAATCAAAACTGAATACTCTGCCAGCTTTCTCACAGTCTCACAGTCTCATGAAACGCACCGTGACATAAATTACAAAATCAACAACTAACACAAAAATAGGATAAAAATCAAGTTATGGCCAGAAAAAATACATATTTTGATTTATTGGCTGATGTCGGAGTGCTACCCCGTGTTAGCACCGGCCTAACCTACACACTCAAAGCCCCGTGCTCTCCCTGTGCTAAGTAGACAGCTCAGAGGCCTAAACGTAGCAAAACAACGTAAAAAAAAATAAAAATGGCAGGAACAACAAAGCAAACAATGGCAGGCATTTGATTTGTGACTTGCGACTCTTCACGTAGCTGGAGCCAGAATCCCGCCTCCCTCAATTGCCACACAAAGCCAACACGCGCTTGCAAAATCAACATAAAAAATATGAAAATAAAAATCACGCAACAGGATATTGAAACGTCACACATATGCCACAAGTGCGAGCCACGCACGTAGCGAGAGTAAGAGTCAAAGTCTGTGGCAGTGGCAGAGACTGTGGCAGAGCCTGTGCCACGTTGCCAGGAGGAAATCATAAAAGTTTGGCTGCAAAACTGAAACAGGAGCAGGACTTCATGCGGCATTAAAACTGTCAGTGGTGCAGATTGTCTGCGGTAGGTAGGACACCTTCACACGTGATTTATTTGGCCAGGCGATGCAGTGGAAAGGAAAAGCCAAATTGCTGCAAAAACTGCGCAATATTTGTAAACAGTTGCAGTTCCTTTCTTCTATTTTGTTGTTCCCCTTTTTAGCCTGGCACGTCAGGAGCCTGCGGGTGTGGCATTGCGTCCTGGCCAATTGTCAGTCAGAGCCAGACGACTTTGGTGTCTGATTGGAAACTTGCCTTCGGTTTCTGGCCCTGGCCAAAAACGTGCGGTGAAAGTTTAAACAAAAATTTCAGTCAAAATGCTAAGGCAAGTTTATGTACCTAGATAGGAGTATAGAAATTTGTAGAATTTTATAAGATTGAGAGTGCAGACGGGGCTAAAGGTATTTTGTTAAAGTTTATAAGAAATTAGGCAATATTTTTAAATTGTTAATAAACCTTTTTTTTGATTTATTTTTTTATAGGAAATTAGGCAATATTTTTAAATTGTTAATAGATCATTTATAAGCTTTATTTTTTATAGAACAATATTTTTAAGTAGTTGAAGATTTTAATAGCTTTATTTTTTTTATAGGAAATTAGGGAAAATTTTTGGTTTTTTTTTATATTTATATATTGTCCAGTTTTAATACTTAATACATATTTTAATAGTTATATTTTATTTTTCTTTATGAAACTTTATAAAGTTTGAGGTGTGACCTAAAAAATTGTTTGCTACTAGTAAACCCAATGTTTGTGGTCCTTGTAAAGTGTTTAGGAATGCCACAGACAAAAAAAATCTGATAAGTTGAAACCTGAGTAGCAGCTTCAATAGACTGCAGCGCCTTTTACCGTTTGTTAAAGCCATGTGTGTGTCCGTGTGTGTGTGTGTGTGTGTGTGTGTGTGTATGTTGCCTGAAAGCATATCCATTTCACGCACAAGTGCCGTAGATGCTGCCCCCTTGATGTTGAACCGTGTGTCAAATCCATTAACCTTCTGTTTACTTTTCTACGTCCAGCAAAAAAAAAAAAAAAAAAAGATGTGAATGGTGTTTGCGTGTGTTGTGTGTTGTGTGTATTTGTGGTATGTGTGTGTGTGTGTGAGTGGGAAATTTGATATTTTCACTAAATTGCGTTGCACACTTGAGGCGGCTCGCAGCGATTGACACACTAGCCTGCCCACTGACCCACCATATACATAAATCTTACCTAGGCCAAAATGGTGCGAGAAATGGAGCAGTAAATGAAGCAACCACACACACAGTTGCACACACTCACACTCAGAAAATGGGCATTAAGTTGACGTAAATTGTGGGCCATTACATTAACACGGCCAAGTCGTAGAGGGTCTACCAATTAACTAAGGCCAATTGTAATTGCTTCTTGTAGAGCTCTGAGCAGTTATAAATATATATATTACGATAGTTGAACAACAACGCTATATTTAACAGCTGTTGTTGTTGTTGTTATTATTGGTGTTGTTCTAATTGAATTTTAATTACCGTTGATTTCACTTTGCGCGACCTTTTGCAAAACAACAAACAACACAATATTCAATTAACAACAAAATATGCAAAAAGCGCAAAAGTTGCGCATACGCCGCATTGCGCCCGCAGCTAGTTGGTCGCGTAGTCGCCTGGCCAGAGAATTTGCATTGTTGTTGAATCAAAATTTACAACTGCCCCTGGACAAGAGACGGCAAAACTTTTCGCGCACTTTACACGCTTACTTCCGGTGGTGGGACAGGAAGCAACAAGGACAGGAATCCTTGTTTGCTGTTTTGGCTGCTACAAATAACCGGCATCAACTTTAATCACCTGCTTAATTAAATCAGTTTCAGTTGCTCAGGTCGCCTCCTGGCCAGCAGACACACACACTTTGCTCTCCATTGTTTGTTCCACTTGGACTTAATCTTCAGGATGCTGGTGGTGCTGGTGTTGATGGTGATGGTGGTGTCGACTGCATAAATTACGCTGCATAAAGGACTACAAGCATTTCATTTAAGCTTCACTCGAATGTTTCTTTGCCACTTTTTTTTTTTTTTCTTCCTTTTTGTGGCGTTGATGTCCGATAAGCGCTTAAATCATTTACCTTATTTTTTTTGCTTATTTTTTACAATTGTTCTTTCTATTTACATTCTGTTTTTCAGATTTCTTAAGGTGTTTTGTTGATTTATGATGCTTAACTGAATGTAAATGCTTATAATTAATTTATATAATTAACTTTAGCTTTTTTGAATTTTATTTGTACTTCTTGAAAGTTAAATTTTTATATTTTGATAATATGCGTTCCAAATTTTAACATATAAAATCTGGTTTGAAATTAATAATTTTTTGATTTTTAACGATTTTTATTAATTAAAAAAAGACTATAAAAATATTCTGATGAGCTAAAAAAAAAACCCTGGCACTTATGATAGATTTTCAAGAACGAGCTCTCTAAGTTCCTTTAAATTTAATAGAGATTCTGAAATAATTTTATATACACAATTCCATCTCTGATTATTTGATATCCATAGCAAAAAAAGTTTTTGCCATTTTTTTTCATCTTCGCTTTTCACTTTTGCCTTGAACATTATCGATTTGGGATGTCCAGAAACGCACTCAAGAATAAAACGCAAGACTCAACAATTATGTTAATTCGTTTATGGGTCAATGTCTCGTGCAACTGACTTGAAACTCAATGCAATACACAAACGAACAAGTAGAGGCACTTCATGCTACATATATATATGTATATGTACGTAAGTATATAAGAAGCGATATCTTGCTTTACTGTCAACACACACAAAATGAACATTATTTATGAAATTACGTTTAAAATAGAGCGCAACAGCAGCTGTTAAGTTACATTAACATTTTTATTGAACAGCAACATTTCCCCTGCATGTTAACATTCTATGTTAAACTGCAGCTGTTGCTTATACTAGGTAACAGAGCTGGCAACTAAACACTTTTTCTCTCTGCTGCTGCTGCTGCTCTCGTTTGGCCACTGCGCATGTCTTTGCCTCACACCGCTGCCGCCTGGCCACGTGTCGAGTGTGTTAGAGTGTGTGTGTGTGTGTATTTTGGCGTATATAATGTACCTTACGCATCCACCAATCTACCTGCGCAAAGCAGCGACGCCCACCCCCAAATAACCTCAAGCCACTAAAACCATACATAAACTTATATATATTTACAGTTTTGCCTCTCTCTGCCCAAGTGTGTGTGTGTGTGTGTGTACCTGCTCTAGGTGTTGGTCTTCGTCGTCGTCTTGAGCATCGTCGTCGTCGTCTCTGCGAGAGCAGTGCCATATGCCCTTGTAGGTGCCATTGTCTTTTATGCTCTCACTCGCGCACAAGCTAAACAGCGGCACCTGCTGCCGTGTGGCACTACCCCCCTCGCCAGCTTCCTTCGAAGCTATTGCCCCCTATCTGTCAGACTCCGAGTTAGTTTGTTAGTCGTCTCTGCAACTTGTTTTATGTAGCAATTGATGCTGCTGCTGTTCCCGGTGCTCCTACCGACTGGTACCTAACCGCAAGTGGCAGTTGTTTTGCGTTTATTTGCAACCGTACACGTAGCCCCCCCACCCCCTCATCCCACCACGACTCATGCCCGTTGCATGCCTTGGCGCCTCCGTTGCTCATTCGTTGTGGCGTCGTGCGTTTGCGTTCTCGCTCTCTCCACACACACACACACAACGATACACCGATAGAATCACAGACAGGTTGTTGCTTGCTATTTCGCTCGCACGTCTACCGTTACCGTTAAGGTGTGCAGAATGTTGGCAGCCAACCAAAGCCGAGCACCTTGTTCGCTTGCTCACGGAGCGTTGAGCGTGGAGCGTGGAGCGTTGTGAGCTACGTGAAACGCTTTTTGGCAAATGTCTACCGACGGCTGTTTAAACAGTTACATAAATATGCATTTCATTTCATAGATTTATGACGTACTACGTGTCGTATGCTCAATATGTATTACTTATATGCAGTGTGGCGACATAAACTTATTTGCATTCATAAAAAATTGTGATGTGCGAGTGATGCATATGTTGAAATATCATTATATTTAGGCAGCACATGCGCTCCTGTTCTAGCCTTCTTGTCCTGGTCCTGCTGCTGCTGCTCCTGTCTGTACTTTCATCAACGTCACGGCAATATTCTCGTCCTCGTTCTCGTAGTCGTCATCGTCATCGTCATCGTCTCACTTTCGGGCATACACCTTGCTCTTAGCTTTGAGACTGTGTGTGTGCCAGGACATGCTCTCCTTGCTGTGCAAGTTTTTTGAGCGCAGCTAGGTGCTCACACACACACACACACACACACACACTATAAGAGACGCAGCTTCGTGTCGCTCGTTAGTTGTCGTGTGTATCTGTGTGCCTCCTGCCTCGAGTTGCCTTTGCTTTTTTACTACTACTGCACGTCTTTAGGTAAATACAAATGAGACCGCTGCCGAGTGGCTCCACCTCAGAGCAGGCAATAGCTGTAGCTGTAGCTGTAGCAGCTGCCGAGACTGAGAGCAGAGAGCATCAGGTGCGGAGCTACGGCAACGGTTACGGCCACTAACCCGCCAGCCAGTGGCTGCCTGCCCTGGAAGGTGTGTCTCTGTGTGTGGCTGTTGCTCTCAGCGCAGTAGGTGCACGATGGGGGACGTGATTTATGCCAGCCAATGGTTGCGTCTCTGTCGCCTGAGAGGTAGGTGTGACATTATGGCTCGCCCGTTAGTTGGCTATCCGGCTAACAAAGCCAGCAGCGTGCACCTTCTGCCACGTGCGCTTAAAAATGGCGACGCCAGCTCAAACGGACGCACCTATGAGCGCCAAGCAGCAGCCCCCACAGCAACAGAGCAAAAAAAACTTTTCTAATTAGCCAACGTTAGAAATTGCAAGGCAGGCAGGCAAAAAAAAAATAAGGCGGCAAAAAAGTTTCGCCTCTTTATGGATTTTTCTGGCCCCTTTAATTCTTGCCCCTGCCGCCGCTTGTCGCCCCTCATCGTCTATTTCTCAGTTTTGTTGCGAGCCTCGGACGTTGGCGTCGCTGCCAGCTGGCTCCTCTGCTTGTTGTTCTCCTTGTTGTTGCTTCTGTTGTGGTGTCAGTGTCCTCGTTAGGACGCTGAAATTTTCTTGCTTGTGCGCAGCGCATTTTCTTTTGTTGCAAATAAAATCGATAAAATTTTATAGCAATTTAATATGACCTTCATGGCATAGATACTCACATACTCATACACATACACTCAATATATATATATTTATTTATTTTCTTTTGTATATTTTGAATTTTTACTAGGCGTTTTCTTTTCTTTTGATTTCAATTTGTTTTTGTTTTTTCCCTTCGTTGTTTGTTGCTTGTATCGTTTTTGGCCAACTTGTAGGCGTTTTTCTTTATACATTTTGTTTGGCCAAGAAACTGCGCTTTTTGGCTTGCATTTTTGACATTCGGCGATAGAAAAAGTTTTCAGTATTTTCAACAGGTCGTATGGGCGATATTCAACTTTTCCTTTGCCCTATGTAAAGGTCAGCTATTTGACATTGAGCTCTGGCCATAGACAGTCAATGAACTTTTGTTTATATATTTGTGAATGCGAGAATTTAAAACAGCATTTTAATTATCTCATTTTTATTTTTATTTAATATTATTTTTTAAAAATAAAATGCTTTTCAATTGGAAATGCCCGTTTGCCTTTATGGCAGCTTATTAGTATTTATTTGCTCATGTCTAATTTGTAAAAAAAAAATCATAATATCGATTAATCGATTCTAGGTTTTTTTTTTTTGACTCATCTTAGAGTAGTAATTACGAAAATAATCTTTGATAATGTTTACCTGTGTATCAAATTAAAGTATCTTTAAACTATATGTGTGAAGAATGCGATTTGACAAATAAGGCGAACTATTTAATATTTGAATATCTAAGACTTAATGTTATAAGGAAAAAATACAAAAGTTTAATACAAATTTTTAATTTAAAAGTTCTGTTAAAAGATCTGTTAATATCTAAAGAACTACTCTTTTCAGAGAACTATAAATTTTTATTAAGGATGCTAAAATTGAAATACATTTTTTTTTTCTATTTTCTCTATTTTTCTATTTTATTTATTTTTTATTTTGTTATTTTATTATTTATTATTAATTATTATTTTAATTATTATTTCATCTTAATTGTTGTGTATTTAAATTGAGCGCCGACCAGGGTGCTCATTATAGTTTTAACACTATAGTAAATATACCTTACCTCAAAGCGGCGACACTAATTATTACAAATAATATGAGAAAAATATATAGATTATATAGTAGAATAATATATATATTTTTTAATATTTAAAATTGTGTCAGAAAATTTAAAGAGTATTTTGTTGCGCCATGCCACAGATAGCCGTTTCTCTTTTATTTCATAACATGCCAATATAGTTTATAATAACTTTTATAATTCTCAACTGGCTTAAGCTAAAAATTGTTGGCATGGTTATGAAACACCGTCAATTGACGAGAATAATCCTATATGCTCCCAAAACAGGTCTACAATATTTTCTTATTTTCTTATTAATGCCAAGCTTCTAACCTGAGCTTAATGCATTCAGGGTAAATATGGTTTATGGTAGATAAATTTGGCATTAAATTTTTATTTAAATTTTAAATATTTAATGGTTTTTTTTAAAAAAAAAATCTATAATTTCGCAAATGTTGTGTTTAAAAATTAAAGTGTCAACTTAATAGAAATATAAAATTATGGTCCCAATGGCCTTTTTTTTATAAATAGCCGATATTTATAAAAAAATGATATTTATAAAAAAAATGGAGGTTTTCCTCTATTTTTAAAAATTTTTTTTAGCGCTGTTTATATTTTTTTTATAATTATTTATTGTCCAGAACAGTCAGCACTTGTGACTAAAACAGGGCGGCAGGTAACTTAATTGAATTTACAAGCCACGTCTAAACTATTAATATGCTAGATTAAGCTTAATTATCTATTTGCTAACAAAAATTGAATTATTTACGTTGCCAAATCTATCACTTGTAAGGTTTTTTTTTTATAATATATAGTTCCATACTAGTTAGTAGTTGGCAACTATAGAAACATTGCTTAAGTAAAGTTTTCGAAGACATTGCTGCAACGCTTTTCTAATAGCGCACTTAACCCACTCTCTGTGCCACAAACTTCAACAATAACTCACAGCATTAGTCGCTTGAGAAATTGTCTGTTTACCTTGTTGGGTTTGTCTTGTTGCCATTGCCATTGCCTTTGCCTTTGCCAAATGGCACTCAAAGTGCGCCAAATATGAAAAATGAGACGCAGGAAGCGAAATTACAAACTCTCCGCTGGCAGGAGGCAGCATCCTGAGATCCTGATGCACCTCCAGACATGGCTATGGCCGCAGCACACAACACAAAACCAAATGAAAAGTTGGAGTAATAATAATTGTGCAGTCGCAGGCCAAGACGGCGACAACATCGCTGCGGGGCCCAAGGCAGCAGAAGCTACACATTTTCATTTGGTCATGTCCGGTCGAGGACAATGTTTGTCCAGACGACCCCAAGTAGAGTACACACACACACAGCTGCTGGGATTTTTTTTCTTTTTTTTTTGTGTTTTCTTTGGTTTTGTGCTCTGTCAATGGCAAATGTTGCCAGTGCCGTGCTGACCAGTGTCCAGTTTGGGACACCTAGCCATCGTCTAAGTGGGCTTCATCAGTTGCGCTTCGTTGAGCGCCGGCAGCGTCATAATCGTCGTCCTTTTTTTTTTTTTTTGCCCTTTGCGGTTGCCGCTTTCGGGGTCAAAGTTCAGCCACATCTCTCGACTGCTTATTTATCTTTAAGATTCTCAACTCAGTGCACAGGTTTTTTTTTTTCCATCTCTGAGTTATGGCCTCAACAATGCGTCAGTACGCTCTGCAGTGGCCAACACATTGCGTTTTTGTCAATGTCCACTTTCAGTTGCCATTTGCAGCGCCTCGACTTGGCGTCGACTCGTTGCCACATATGTGTATGTGTGTGTGTGTGTGTGTGTGTTTGTTGCACGTGGCTTGGGCCTTAAGTGGAAACTGTAGTTTTTCTTACTTAGCCCAGCCACATCATAAAGATTTGTGTCTGCGTTTTTATGCTATAAGTCAAGTGCTGGTCGCAGTTCAAGAGCTCACGTGCTGTGGCCAAAGTTAAAGCTGGGTTTAACGTTCCCAACCCCCTTAATGGAGGGGTCAGACAACTTTTGTCTAAGCCGAGCCTTAATTGAGAGTATGTATTAAACAATTACGGTGACCAGCTCTAAAAGACTTTGCCATTTGCAGCGGCATTAATTCAATTTGTCACACTTTACGAGTGCACAACTTTCAGCCCACAGCCCACAGCCCGCAACCCGCAATCCACAACTGGACAGCCAAGTCAAGGCAGCTTCACAGCTTTACACTTTGGCCACAAAAGTAGAGCAGCTGTCCGAGTGCCATTTTCAATTTGACTATGCCGGAAGTTACCTGCTGGCGCCAATCCCATACTTCCACACACACTAACAACAGCTGGGACGGCACTGAAGTCATTTCCTGTGCACAGTCTGGCTGGCAGCCTTGTGCCCAGTGGTTTTAAGTGTCCCATGTGGCCAACAGGCACTAGAACTAGATTAAATTGGCATCTTTTGTTCTGTGTGTTTGTGTGTTGAAGTGACTTTGTTTTCACCAAATGAGAGAGCGAGCAAATTAAAACTTGACTCACATGTGCGCGTGTGTGTGAGTGTGTTTTATGTGTGTGTATAAGTAAAAGTCCTTGGGGACAGCTGCTAGCTGATTGTTGACGTTTGCCAACGAACACAAAGTTGGCTAGGGAGCATCATAGGTAATCTTTTGTTGAATGACTAAAATTATACAGCTCCTCTCGGTGATTCTCAGGTCTGAATTATTGTAGATAGTCAAAATTGCACTTTACGCGCTGTGCAGGAATGCAGAAATATGCACATACTGAAAGAAAAATAATAAAAATATAAAATAACTATTTAAAAATATTTATTGACAAAATTCTGACATGACATTTTATTTAATTAAGCTATAAGTTATAGGTATATGGAGTATGTTAGGCTATCTTCAATATGATTACGGGTCAGAAAATACATAAGAAATGTGTCGAAAATTTCAATTTCAGCTTTGAGTGGAATATCAATTAAGAATCCAAACAATAATCAAAACGCCAGACCTAATAAAAATCGAATAAATTTTGTTAGCTCCTATATAATTTCATGTAAAAATGAATATACTATATATATTTTTTTAATAGATTTACGTGTCAAAAAAATAAAACTAAAATTACATTTTCTAAATTTAATTTATACTGCAATGTCAGAATAATTTACTGGCAAAAAGTTAACCACAAATCGACATAACAAAATCAGACAAGTTTTAATAAATTTATAATATAGTTGGAAGTAAAATAAATTGATGGAATGTTGTCTTAATAAGTAGTTTATAATTTTCAGAAATTATATACATCAGAGGATCTGTGAAGTATCACAATTAATCATATGAAATATAATTTTAACGTAATTTAAATAGACATGAAATTAATTACACTTTTCAGAGCTACCTTGGAGTTATTTTTTTTTCCTGTGATTTTCATATTTTTTTAAATTTGTAGAATACTATTGATTACAGTTTATATTACTTCCAGTTTCCTGGTTTTATAACTATTGTCCCTCTCTCGCGTTTCCCTTACCATATTAGGTCAGTGAGGGCCATCCATCAACAGTTTTAATTGATTGCCTGCGTTTCATGTCGCTTTTTGCTTTGGCATTTTGGGCGCTTGCACAAATCGCCGATTAATTAAATATTTACAAGCTCAATTGGGCGGCAATGAATGCTAATTAATTTGTTGCTTTAAGTTGAAAGAGGCGAATGCTTTCTTATCTTTACGCTTGACGTGAATTCTACGCCACTTTGATTGAGTTGCAAATTGATTATTGGTGATGGATTCCAGGCGGTAAGTAGTCAACAGTAAAGCTGACTAAATGAAAATGAAAACAACCCTTTGAGTCCTGTCGCTTGCTCGCTTTAATGTCAGACACTTCCGCCTTGAGTCCTGGCATGTCTAATTGAAAAACTTTGGTGCTGCAATGTTGGCAGATCTAAAGTGAAACAGAGTGAAACTGTATAAAGTGCAAATTGCCAAACTCAAACAGAAACTAAGACAGCTATACACATACTCTAAATAGTTATCAAACACATAAAACAATTCAATAAATGTAACTAGATATGTTTTGTCGAGTTACAAAAGATACAGATACACTGAATATTTTGCCGTTGTTGCATTCGAATTGCGGTTAATTTTGTTAAAAGTTTTCTCGGTTACCAAAATGAAATGGCTGGCCAAGTTTTAGCCAAGTTTACAGCTGCGGTCTATTGCCTTTAACCCGACTCTACTATAGTTAATGCAATGTTGGAATATCCTATCAATTGCTGATCTTACAGAGTAGCAGCTTACGCATACATATCGCACACATTATGTGGAATTTTTTCTTGGTCTATTTATGAAACGTTCACTTTCAATTTTCTTGACCAAATCTCTGGCATTTTTAATTGCACGCCACGTTTCGCATATGAATTGTGGCCAGACGAAACAAACAAGTTAATTAAACGTTTCCGCCAGCCAGCAAAGGCCAAAAGTTTTTGCATGTTATCAGAGTCCTGGCATCGCAACCGCCCCAAATTCAGATCCTGAATGCTGCTGCCTTTTAATTACACAGATTTGTATGCCGTTTCGGACTTTCACTTTCGCCAGAAACTTGACTTGTATTACATGCCCTGGGCCAGTTTTATATGTAAATTTATTATTTATTAACATTAATTATGGTGGTGGTCAGTGTGTGCGTGGTAATTGTAGACGCTGTCATCCAGTATTATTTCCTTTTTGCACTGGTTGGGGTTGTCATCAAATTTCTTCAGGATTGCTTTGTTGCTGATGTCAGCGCTTCAATTAACTGGCAATTTACTTTTTCGTATAGTGGAACATTAAGAGTTTGGGGACATATGATGACATAGGCCTAAGTGTCCTTGTAAGTGTATCCCAAGAGAATAGTTTAAGTAGGAAAAGGTAGGCAAATTGAGAAGAGATTGCTTGGCAAATTGTAATAAGGCTTTTCTTACAGAATTTTCGTTATTTCAAGATGATTTGATTTGGTTTTAAAATATTTACAATTTGTTATTGGCACACTTAAATTTCTACGCAATTAAAATTTTTATGTATCGTACTAAATTCAGCAGAAAATGCCACACAATATACATTTTTATATTGTTATGATATTTTTCAAAACTTTCCTATAAATTATAAATGTACCAAAAGTGCTGCAAGATTAAATAAGGTGTTGAAAGAGTTCCCAAAATTAATGCACGTTTTTTTTAAATTATTTATTTAGTTTTTTTTTTGTGTTGAGAAGAGATTGCTTGATTGATTTGATTGATTGCTGCAAATTTAAATAAAGTGCACATTCACTTTAAAATAGTTTATTTTTTTTTTATTGAGTAGAAATTGCTTAGTTAATAGTAAAAGGGCTTTTTTTAATTTTGGTTATTTCAAGAAATATATCAAATTTTTCTTAGCAAACTTAAATTTCTCCACAATTAATAATTACAAATTATGCTATGCTCAGAGAAAATATTTTGATGGACTTGTGCTGCGTTTATGCGATTAAATTCACATTGCATTTATGTTTATGTTTATGCTGTAATTTTAAATTTACATAAGCAGCAGAAAATGTCATAAATATTGTTGGGATATTTTTAAAAATTTGTGTATTAATTGTAAATGCACCAAAAGTGCTGAAATTTTAAATAAATTGGTAAAAAAGTTAACAATTAATTTTATTATGCTGAATCTTAAGTTTTCTTAAAAATAATTTATATTTTTATTTCTTTTACAATCTTTCAATAGTTTGTGCCCCTGAGATATTTAAATTCCAGCTGCTGTTAACACATTATCCTTGCATTATTCTAGTCATTAAACATTTAACAGTTTTACATGCAATTAACACTTAAAGCCAATTGGCAAACAAACACACGTACAGTGTGTGTGTGTGTTTGTGTGTTTGAGTGTGTGTGTGTTTAGCTTTACTCGGCACTTGTTGTAGTACGTGTTAATAAAACTAATTTTATTAGCTAACTAGTGTAAGTAGCGGTTGCCACACGTTGTTTGTCTACACACTCTATTGTATGTGTATGTGTGTGTGTGTGTGTGTGTGAGTGAATGGGTGCTTGTGTGTGCTTGTGTGTGTTACCTAAAACAACAAAAGCAGCAACAACAAAATACAGCACACGTTTGGCATTAATTTAATCCTTCCGCAAAATAAAGTGATAGCGCCAGCCACTAACAAGGCAAACACATTAAATATTTACACACACACACACATATCCGAGTATATATATGTAGTATATATACATATATTCCTGGCTGCCACTCGCGTTTCATATTTACATATGTGAGGCTTTTAAATGGTGTCTTCAAAGGCTGAGGTAAGAATAATTGCAAGATTGGGTATAATGTGTCAGGTTGAGAGTGTGCGAGTGCGAGCTGAAAGGCAGCTGCTAACTGATTACATCAAAAGCAACGCGGCATAAAGGACACTCACACAGACATTCACACTTTGAAGTGTCAACAGGCTATATAGATGAGGCATGCCACAGTGCCACGTTATCCATCAAGACATCTTTCACTTTTGTCAGCGAAACAACAATGGCCTCTTAATTACGTGTGTGGCTGCCGCTTTGTCTGCAACTGTCTGTATGTTTGAGTGTGTGTGTGTGTGTGTTTGAGTGTATCTGTGTGTATATATGAGTGTTTGTCTAGGGCGCCAACAGACTCATGTTTGCCTGACACTTTTGCTTTGCTCGCGCCACTTGTTGGGCCGTCCAAGTTGGCAAGTTTTTCGTCAAGTTGCCTTTTGCTGGCGTTTTGCCTTTGAGTTTGACTTTTGATGCCATAATTAGAACACATCTTTCAGAATTTTCTGAATTGCTTCCTGCAGGCCATATGCAGACAGACCAACAGGATGTTAATTTCAATTTAAATGCTTGCTATCCTTGCCAGCCATGTTACATCTTTGGCTCCTTCGATTGTCACCACATACGATGTCCTTAGCTGCAAGCGTTTTGCCTCTTTGTTGGTTTCTTCTACCATGATCTGGACAGGCATCTGCCAAACGAATTTTATCACCAGATGTCTTAAGGAACTGTGGGTACTCTCGTATTGTCCTGGTCAGCCAGGACTCGCTTTGACAGGCTGGTAAACTGCCTTTGGCCACTTTTGGCTTTTACTTTGTATCAATCCCGTTGACCTTTGGCCGCCAAGGCATTCTAGTTCTCTTGCAACTGCACTTCCGCAAGTGACTTTAATTAGATTCTTTGGTCTTGGACAGGCCAGGGGCCACTCGAACTGTTTGTTAAGTTTAAATGAGTTCATTTTATTAAATAACTTAAGTATTTGGTCAATTTGAAGTGCAGAAAGTGCAGACTATTTTAGTTTTGACAATTTACTAAGGAACTTTTATACTTATAAAACATTTTTATATATAAATCGATATATTTACGTTAAGAAACTAAATAAAATTCACTAAATATAAATTTACTTTGTAAAAACACGTTTTTCAGTTCATTTTTATTTATCCCCACCATATTTAGAGTTTTATATTATCAAATAAAAATTTATATTTAATATATCCACTTAAAAAAAAATTAGATTTTTTTATTAAATTAATTATATATTTTCTGATTTGTAAAAAATTTTAATTTTAAATTCTAAAATCAAATAAATTACAAAATTTCATTATTGAAATATATTTTTCTATTGAATTTGTCTATTGTTGATCAATAGAAACAATTTTTTTTAGGTTTCAAGTTGCAAAAAACCTAGTTTTATTTCTTTGTGGCATATATTTAAATATTTAAATTCATTTTATTTTTTATAAATAAATATATAATATAAAGAATTAATTTAAATAAGACAATTGAATTTTGCGATTCAAACTTGCCATTTTACCCAAAGCTTTTCATTTGGCTAATTAAAATAGTATGAACAAACAAAATCGCAAACATTTGTAAACACGTAGGAAATATCCAGATTCAATTATGAATTATCGGTAGGAATGGCTTCCTGGCTGTTTCACAAGCTCATAATTCATATATCGAACAGCAGCGGCAAATGGCGGTGGCAAATCTGAAATGAACGCCGGAAATCACGTACCAGCGAAAAAGTTGCCACGTTGCGTGTTGGATTTTAGCGTTATTGTCTTTTAAGCTAAGACAGAATGAGTTTCAGTAGCGCCCAACAGCAGTTGAACCCTCCCCGCCGACCACAACAGCTAATTAACGTTAATTTATTAAATCAGTGTGTAAGTAAAGAGGCATGCAGTGGGTTAGGGGGGTATGTGAAGAGACTCAGTGGCTGCCAGAGCCAAAGATAAAAGTTTCACACGACTTGCTTACTCTCTTGATGCTTGATGCTAAGGCTAAGGCTTAAGGATTCTACTTGGGGGTTTTTCTTAGCTGGAAAAGCATGAAAACCACACGCAGCAATTATTAATTCAATTATTTTAGCGCAAACAGCACCTAAGACGCTGCGGCAGAACCCAGAACCAGGACTAGGAAAGGAAACTTAAGCAAAGACATAAATGACTTGGTCTTATTTCAAGTGCTTGGATGGGGCGAGAAAGGAAAGGAAAAAAAAATGGAGCTGTCTTTGAGTGTGCTCTGGCTGAAATAGAGTAGCACAAACACAATTAAGACACAACGTCGACATCAAGAAAGAGCATAGGAAAGCAGCTGTGTGGCTTTAAGGGAATGAGTATACGAATCCTGATGCGAAGCGCAAATAAAGTGGCAAATTTAATTAGGAACTCGCCAGGATGCCGCACAAGAGATGAGAGTGCGATAAGTAATATGTATGTTATGTTATATATATGAAATTATATAGTACCACCTGAACTCTGTGGAATTGCAGCGGCATTCAGCTGACCACTGGCCGCCGGCGGACATGCAAATTAATAACAGCATCCGTTTCCGGTCGAAAAATAAGCATCCAAAATTGTGATGTCATGAAGCTTGCAGCCCAAAAACGCAGCATTAATAATAATAACAATAATAATGAGAACCAAAAATTTTCAAGGCAACATATCCGCAACGACAAAACGTGTCCGTAACAACTTCCGGCTTGGGCCGCGTTTCAACGGATGTGAGTCGGCAAATGGCCAAAACAAAAAAAAACTTTTGAGAAAAAGTAGGTAAAATATAAAAGTTTGCAACTTAAAGTCACCTGCTTTGGTTCCCAAACTACGAGAAGTTTTACGAGCCGGCAGGAATGGGGAAGTCGAACGCTTTTGTCCTTTTGTTTCAATTCACGGCAATTGCTAGTCAAGCTCATCAGGCATCAGGTATAATTTGGCCAGGGACTATTTCATTTTACGGCCAAAGTGGCACATTTGCATAAAGTTTTATTTTCTTTGACCCGCACTTGGGGATTTCCATTCGTAGCCGTCGCCAATTTTTCCATTTGTGTGTGTGTGTGTGTGTGTGTGTTTCTTTTGCATTTGTTACTTTGTCTCCATCCTTGTCGCCGGTCGTCTTGGATGTGATTTTGTTGCCCTCAGCAGCTGCAGCTATTGAAATTCAATATCATCTCACGGTCTGCTCAGCGGGTTCCAGGTTTGTTCTTAAAGCTGTGGCCATATCAATGTTCTGCCTTGAATATATATTGCTGTATATGCTAATACCGTTACAACTGTTTACATTTACACACCGTCACACGTCTTACGTAACGTCACATCACACCCCAGCAAATAAATCCACATACGCGCCTTGCAATAAAAGGTAATTTAAAAATCAAACACTCGCCAAAAACTGTTGAACGGAAGGGGAAAGAGGAGAGTATTCAAGTGAGTTAGACTGGTAGCAGAGCCGAGGGCTGTAAGGCTGCCGTCTCACAGTAAATCCTTTCAATTGCTGCAATTTACAGGATAAATAGGATCAAAATCGAATTTAAACGGCAAACAAATTTTTCGTGATTTTGATTTTGTTGACAGAACTTTTCACTTATGTTGCAAAATAAGCAGATTATGCGATGACGCTGGCAATACTGAAAATAGGATAAGCCATCAAGGGTTGTCTATTGAACACCTACAGCCCACAAGCAAACACATCACACACACCACAGAAAAACATCTGAGTTATATTTGCATATTTAAAGATATGCGCGACTCAAAAGCGTTATTTAGTGGATTTTTTATTTCTTAAATGCTTTTGATTATTTTAATTTAATTTTCACATTCGCACTTCAGCGAGCACGCACTAAACTATATGAACTGTATACCTACCAATACCAATATGAAATTACTCAATTTTTCCCATTAAAAAGTGTATTTAATAGGGTATATTTAAGTAGTGCAAGAGTATGTTACACAATATATATTACAAGTATATATCAGTATATAAATTGATAAGCAACAACAACTGCTGTGGAATTGGAAGGATTATAAATTATTGATTAAAAAAAAGATACACTTCAAAATCAATTTAAATACAAAAAATAATAATTATTGCGGTGTGATATATTAAATTATATTCTTGCAATTCTTGTCCGATTATTTGTATGATAGCTATTTGATATGGTCGTACGATTTTTAATTAAATTTGGATTTTTTATAGCCATAGAATATAAAAGGATCTGTGTCAATTTTTTATCAAGATAATTCCAATCGTAAAAATCCAGCTTACATAAAAGCAGACCGACGAACTGTCATGTCATTAACACAGCTGTTCTTGCTGATCTAGAGAATTATAATTTTTTAAGCTAACTATATACAAAATAACTTTTTTTCAGTTTTTTTATTTATTATTATTAGATACAATAGTATACAATAATATTCGATATATAGTTAATGACATGCAAGCTGCTTTGGCCTTCGACTTCGATATATAAAATAATATTTCAATGCTCCGTAGAGGGTATTATTTATTCGAGCGTTTTCAATTACTACATTCCCACTTGTTTTTACTTAAGCAACTTTTCAACAGAAACTTTTTGCAAAAAGGCAACAAAACTTGGGCGCTAACTTTCGACACGAGTTCTTGGCTCCTCCGGGGCAACAGCTACTGGCAACATAAACAAGATTAATTTCACATGTGTGTGGCATGGATAAAGGGGGGTGGGCAACTTGAAGCTTGGAGTTGGGTGCGCCAGTTATTACTTTGATTATGTTTATTTTAGTCATGAAATCCTAATGCCAGATTCATGTGCACTTCATTTAATAAACTCGCACACAAAGCAAAATCAAATTGTGTAGACGAAGCGCGAAATTATTTTCACTGAAATTTTTGCCTGTGAATGTTTGCTGCTTTCTTACACACAAGTTTTTGTGTGATTAACCAAGTGAAAAAACATGAGATTAGACAAAACTATTTAGAACTTCATTAGTTTATGAATAGAGATGGCGTTTTGGAAAAGGGATTGAGGTGAGAAAGAGCATTCATACAATGTAGTTTTATAGAAAATAAATGTGGGAAATGTAATGTATTTTATAATGAATTTTTATATATGTGAAATCTACTTGATATTCTGTGCTATTAATGAAAACCTTGGATCATAATTTGATCGTCATAAGTTTCCATAATTATTCCCATCATCTAGTCTATATTCTGAGAAATTGAATTATTCAAAAAACATTTTTATCCATACTGATTTGAAATGATTTCTATAGTAGTGCAGACCAATTGCCCTGATCACAATGAGACCGCAGGCAAATTTAAATGGCTAGAGCAATCTAGAAGTGCATCTGCCAATTTGGCGCAACTTGGCGTAGCTCCAATAGTTGCACTAGTAGTGGCGAAAGGCTGAGACTTAAGTGCTTTTAATTATGTCCACGTTCACTTTAAACCCAATATCGCAAGTTTCCGAAATGCGCAAATCACAACAGCCTCCGCATCAGCATCAGCATCAGCATCATCATCATAATTCGCGTCTGGCCACAGCGCACGCATTTGCATCCTCCCGCAGCTCCTGCCACAATTTGGGGCGGGCAATTAACGAGAGATGGGAGATTGGAAGCTCGACGCCGCGGCGTTGCTCTAAATAAAGCATAACAATTTATGTAATTTTAATTTTTTACACTTAATAACACGCCGAGTTATAGACGAGACAAGCGAGCAAAATCTTTCTGCCTTGCCTGCGTACTCAACGTATAGAGACATCAATGTGAGTTGCCAGGGCAGGTGGATCAAGGAAAGGGGAAAACTGCATACACACACGCACTCTCTTCGTGCCTTGTGCAACTTGTGTGGCACTGCAGCAGACATCCACGTTGGGCATAATTAGAAACGGTGCGCCATCTATGAGTATGCTAAATTTGGCATCGTTTCAGGCGGCTGATCCCCGCCAGAATTTTGGGCCTGCTACGAGATAAATTGCACACTTACGTGTGAATTACTATTTACGATACAAGGCGATTTGATTTTTTAATTATAATTATACAGTTTACAGGTAATAATGATCCTATATGCTGTTTGAACCAGTATCATCGATTTCTAGATCTGCGCGACTTTGCGGCAACGAATTCAGCGAACTGGAGGCGGAATTTGCAAGTTCCGGTTCTCCATCCGTGTCAATTGTGTATGTGTTCATGTCACAAATAAGCTGATCCATTAGCGTATGCTGCTGTGGTTGAAACTCGGTTTGCATACGCTGCTGTTCATCTGATTGTTGCATGGACAACACCTGAAAGCGTTGACGCTGTTGCAGCTCTAGATCTTTCATCAGCTTCTGGTTCACATGCTTTGGAACAGGAGAAGCCGTGCTTCTTGTGAATGTATTGCCATTTGTGGCAGCTTTCTTTGGATTTATTTGATTGCATTTGATTGTGGCACGTGGATCATAGCTAAGACGACGTTGTGTGCTGCTAATTCGATTCTTAATATCATTGCTCGCCTGCTCAACATTTGCATGTGATGAGGCATGAGCTTTATATTTGGCAACACGAGGTTGTCTTGGCGTTTGCTTAATTGTCTTGCTGTCGACAATCTTCTGCTGATTGGCGTTGGATAACTTAGATTTAGAATCATCTGCCGTTGACTGCTGATGATCGGTTGCCATGAGCTGCTTCTCCTGAATCTTGCAGGTCGATGGGTTGATTTTTGATGTAACAGCAAAAAGGTCTGCCGAACTAGTATTGGGCGAACTGGGTGCAACTTGATTCCGATCTGGCAATGCCCATTTGGTGTCAAATGGATAGGAGTGGAAGCGTTGCCATAATTGCGGATGCAGACGCTCTTTGCGATCGGCGTCACTGCACGATTGCCCAATCTTCGATTTGATAGCATAATTTTTAAGTTTCAAAGACATCGAAAGACTTGTGATTGAACGCTGAAGCCATTGTCGATCTATATTCATATTTTTCATTGGCTTGCTTGCCTTATAATCTGGGGCAGCTTCATCCTTGGGCGGCGTTACAGTAGTATCAATTGATTTGCTACTCTCCAAATTAACTATCTCATTCTGTTCGAATTTAGAATATATCTCAAGATTTTTTTTCACTGGCTTCTGCAGTTCCAAAGAACTAAGTTCTGCTGCCTGCTCCTGATTCGGCTCATGCTCAGTAGTTTCCAAAATAATTAATTCGGCTGCCTGTTCCTGATTCGGCGGTTTATCCTCAGTAGTTTCCGAAATAGTTTCTGATATAATACCATATTTTGGATAGGCCTCCTGCATCAAAGCATTTTGTGCCTCAATCTGCGGAAATTGCAGATGTAACTGCAAAGATTTAGACTTCGTTTCGCATTTTGGTTTACCAAACTTGATGATTGTATTACATTTATTGTCATAGATCAACGTCTCCGAGAATTGCAGTTTCAACGGCTGCGGCATCAGCTCCAGCTCCAGCTGCAGTTCCGTATTAGTGCTGGCATCCGAAAACTGACGGCAGACATTGTCTGACTGCAGTGCCACATGTGGCTGCAACTCGGAATCAATTGGAATTTTGGACTGCCTTGCAAGTTCAATTTCCATGGCGGCTAGACGATATTTTTGCATCTCCAAACGCCGCTCAGGTGTCATCTTTATAAAGTAACATAAATTAAATTAAATTGTGAATACTAAATGTGTTTCATTAAAATTTACTTACAACTGGCGGCAATATGGGCTTTCCATTAATTGTAAATATGGATTTATAAGCTTTGCTGTTCACCACATGATCCACAGTCTTTGCCCATTGCTGATCGATCTCTAAGGCTGTTTCCAGAATGCAATCCATATTGTTGAAATTTACTTGCCAATTAGTTAACCAGAAAATAAATAAAATATTTAAGAGATTAAACAAACTTTTTTTTTGTTTTTTTTTTAAACACTAACGTTTAATAAGTCACAAAAAAATTATAAAAACTGACTTTGATTCCAAATGGAATCGAATGTCAATTAAACATTAATATGCTCTGCACATGACAGCAGAGCCCCATGCGTCCAGGCTGACAAATGCGCCGGTCGACGACATCGCTGAAGCATGCCACAAGGTACCAGGCGGCAGTCCACTGATGCGTTGCAACAGCACTGAAATGGGCAGGGGCAGGAGGCAGTAACAACACAAATAAAGTCCACTCCATTACCGGCAAGCCTGTGTGTGTTGTCCTTGGAGACGGAGCAACTTGTGTGCACTTCCGACCCAAAACGTCGACGACTGGCGAATATGTCGGAAATTTGTCTTGCGGGTTTGAGTGCCCTGTGTATGTATGTATGTAGGTGTGATTTGTTTTTTAAATTTCTGCAGCCTTGGAAGAAAAATGAAAAGGAGGCAGAGTGGGCAGGCAGTCTGACATTGGCCAATTTGTCGCATTGTCCGCCCACCGTTAGCTGGCAGGACGTTTTTAAATTTTACTCTGTGTTTGTGTATTTTGGCAATGAAGTCACGTAGCATTTCACTTGCATATTTGCCCAATGACATGCGACAATTTTCCACTAAATTTGGCATGTCAAACATATTTGCAGTCGAGCGTAAAATAAAACAAATTCAAATTAATACATTAACTCGAGACTCGGAGTGAATGGAGAGGGGGGTAATTTAAGGCGGGGGCAGTGTCAGGTAATAAACACTGAGAGCCATTGTCATTAAGTTTGCGTGCCAAAGACGCCAAAGTTTTGCGGCTCGGCAATTTACTTCAAGTGGCAATTCGGGAGCGTGCCAAGTGCCTTGATAACAGCAACAGAGTAACGGTAACGTTAACGGTAACGCTAATGTTAACGATTAACCGCTATGTCAGACAGTCGGTTAGTCAGGTGGGGTGTCTATACGCCCGCCACCCGCCATGCCACAAAAGGTATTTATCCCATTGTGCACATTAAGTGCTGTCTGCAAATTAGGTGAGTGGCTTGTAAAAGGGAAGGAAGAGAGTACGCCAGGGGTAAGAACTCAATCAGAGCACGTGCCAGACAAGCTACGATAGCATTTAAATACTACAGCTTGTCTTAAGGTATATATTTATTTGCTAAGCAAGCTTCTATATATGAAGAGAAACACTTGAGACTTACCTTTATTGTTTGTGCTATTAAATTTGCTTACTCAGCTCCAATATAGAAAAAACTTGCGTGCCACACTTGTTACGCGATCTGGCAACACCAAAAGAATTTCCGAAATGCCTGAAGTTAGCAGTGTTAAGTTATCGATAGATCTGCATCCATGTGAATGGCAAAAATATTGTTGTAAACGCTTATTGCATCATGATTTAAAATATAACAGCTTTTGCTTAGAAAACGCTTGTGGCAGATCTGTAGACCTGAAGGGGCTATAAATAGCCTTACACTAGATCCCAGGACAGACGCTTCTTAACAAAATAATAAAAATTAGTCTTGCTGTCAATCGAACCTCAAAAAGCTGCCGATAGTGTCATCGACTTTTCGATAACTCTACTGTACGATAAATTCTTCAAACTTGATCTGTTTTTTTCTGATATTCCAACTATTCATATACATTCAATTCAGCTCTACAATTTTAGCTGGTTAACCTGTATATTGCTGGCCATTACCATTTGCTGTCTGCTAGTTGTTCATTGTCAGGCTAGACGCTCTCGGTTACAGTTCATAAATTCAAGAAATTATGAGCCATGACGTCGCTACACTCCTGGGCGGAAGCGTGTCCATTGCAACCGCAACGGCGGCACGTACACCAAAATGTGGTTAAGGCCATACCTCCAAAGCTCATTGAGGCAGTCAGGCCAACAGGTAATAACGGTTGCACGATTGGTTAGCCTGACAGTTTTTAGAATTTACAACGAGCCAAATGGCAAAGTCAAAGCTGAAAGCTAACAGACCCACCATATACCCAGCGCCCAGATGTCTATTCATTATGCAATATGTATCGCTTTCTCTCGTGTTATTGTAGCTGCAGGGTAAATCATAGTAAAGTGATTGGAGTGGGATTATAACAAGTTGTTATATATGCGTTTATATACCCTTGCAGAGGTTATTAAGATATGTGATATATTCCAGAGCTAAACTTTAGAAATATAGTCTTTTTGTTTCGATAAATATGTGATGTTATTTTTTTATGCTTTGCTTCTTTGTTGATTGATTAGATTAAAGTTTAAATCAGACAACCATATGGCAATGTCAATATGGAATTTATTTTATATAATAAGATTTTATAAGCCTGTCTGCAAGAGTGTTTAAACTTCGGCTTGCCTCTAGGCTAAATGTTTTTTCTTCTTGTAGTATTTGCTTTAAGGTTTTCCTTTTGTCTACTGAATGCCATTTTATGACAATTCAAAGCGATTGTTGCTGCGGTAGCTGCTGCTGGCAGTCATAATTTTATGCGGCAGACAATATCGTCATTTTATGTTTTGGGAAATCGATGAAAGTTTTACGATTCGCATTCAGCTCAATGTCGCATTCGCATTGATTTTTTGTCAGCGACTCAAAGTTGAAGTTGAAAGTTAAAATTGAAGTTCAGAGCGGCAATCGCTTTAATTGAGTTGCCGCTGCTCATGCATATGCAAGACTCAATTAAAAGTGCGCCAAGAAAAACTGTGAACAAACAAAAACACAAGACAAGAGCTAGAGTAGACCTGGCAGCCCTTTCAGCTGATGAGCTGCTGCTGCTTCTGCTGCTGCTTCTGCTGCTGCTGCTGTTGTTGCAAGAACTTGGCAACGTCTGCAAGTGACTCGGCAGTGTCTGCGGCGTTTTGTTGACATTTTGCGGTATGGAAAAAATTAAATTAAAATGCAAATTAGACAGTCGTCGAGTCGAGTCGAGTCAGTCTCCTGGCTATGCCTGCTGCAACCCGGCCGCTTACCAACAGTGACAAATTATTGTAAACAAAAATGTTGCCGGTCGCTGCGCATACGCCCTGTGGGACGACCTCTTGACTGTCAGTGTCACCTACGCCGAGGTCGTGTCTGTTAAGATTTACTTACCTATTGTGTCTAAGAAAAAACTGCTCCCAAAGCATTCCAAGACTGTCTCCTGATCCTGTCAGTGTCGGGGACCGACTTAAGCTCAAGATGAATGTTTTTATTCAAGCCTGCCTGCCTGCCTGTGTGCCCGCCTTGTTTGCCTTTTCTAGCGGTAAATTATGCAAAGTAGTTACGTAATGCGCTTGTTACAATAATTTAATCTTGTAATCTGTTTCTGTTGCTGTGGCAAGTGCCATAAATAATTCAGCTGTACTGCATTTTCGGCCACTAGTAGCAGCAGCAGTTAAAGAAGTAGCAACAGCAAAAGCAGCAGCTGCTTGGTCTGATTAAAGAATTTTGCTGGCATTTTTGCATTTTTAATTTCAAGGTAAACAAACGCAAACAACTTTTAACTCAAAACAGAATTCTAATGAGCTGTCTCAAGGTGACTTTCCCCCTTCTAGACAAATTGCTGCGCTCACGTTAATTCAATTTCTGAGCTCAAAGAAAAATAAAACCAGTGAAAAGTTTTTAATGCCAGGCCAAAGATAAACCAAGCAACCCTTTGACAACATCCTGCATCCTGCTGGGGTGGCGCAATGGCAAATGAAAATATTATTTGTGGTTGCTGAAAGTTGGTAATTAGCTTAAAACTCTTTAAAAAAAACTCTTTAAGGTTAACTCTCAATACAGATTCGGGCCATAAATCAGCTGTAAGAAACAAAAAAAAAATCCCAAAATCCAGTACCCAAATCGCAGACAACATAAAATTTCAATAACGCTTTGGCCCGCTACTTGTCTGCCAGCATGTCTCTGGCTCCAGCTGGAGAGCAGTGTCTGGATCCTGGCAAGGTGCACAGCCTGCTGCAGCACGGGGCGAAACCAATAACAAACAACAAACGGAAGCAATACACGCTGACACGTCGAGCGGATACAAATGTGGCGCTGTTAGTTCCGCAGCAAGACAAAACCGTGGCGTAATGTTACGGAAACTCTATTGAATTGCGATAAAAATCGCGTTTGCCTCGTCGCACGTCCTTGTCTGTGCCACACACACACACACACAAACACACATGGGCTAAGCCATTTTTAAAGCATACTTTGCGGCTTGTCAACAGGCGGCAATATTTATTGAAATTGTGCGCCAAAGAGTTGCAACGTTTCTGCGAATTTTGTTACACTTTCTGAAAAGGCATTACAACTTTGTGGATAGGTGGGTAAAATAAGGGAATATATTTGGGATTGTTTGATGATTCTTTAAGATATGTTTCGAATTTAGGAAAAGACAATTTTAGAATTGTTTTCATTTTGAAACCAATCAGAGCGCCATAGTTTACAATACCCGACTGCTGGAGAGCCTGTACAAAAATACTCAAATATTTTTAAACATTTAATTCAATATAAAAATACTCAAATATATAAAAACATTCAATACAAGCAGTGCAAATCAGAAAATCAAGCAGTTCAACGGCAATATTTGCATTTTCGATTGTTGGAGCAGCTTCTGTATCATTGTAATGCGCATTAACATTATATTATAATGAAAATTAATTGAAAAAAGCAATGCTAGTAAAATAAAATTTCATTATAAATAAATAAAAAACTAATGCTAGAAAATAATGTTACGCAAATAAGTAAATACACAATTTTTGACTGGCTTTTCGGTTTTTTTTACTGAGCGTATAATAAAAATTTAAAAATGTATATTAATTTTGTTGTTGTGAATAAATATATATAATTTATATACTTTTATTTTTTTTAAGAGAATATAATATGAATTTAAAAATGAATATTATTTTTGTTGTTGTGAGTAATTTTATTAAATTTAAATTCATTTATTTAGAGTATAATAAAAACTTAAAAAAAATTTAATATGTTGTTATGCACAAATTTATTAAATTAATATTTTTTTTTATTATTTTAATGAGTGCATAACAAAAATTTATAAATGGAGATTAATTTTGTTGTGAGTAAATTTAATAAATTTATATTTGGTTTTTGTTTAATTTAATTTAATTTAAAATTTAATTCTGTCTTTAAAGCTGCTTACTTTATATGAATTTAAAAGAGTATTCAAAATTCATCATGCTTACATTGCACATCCCTGCTAGTTTATTGTATCCTTGTACTGACAATGTTATCGTTACGGTTATTGATTGAAATTGTTTGTGTGTTTGCTGGAGTTGCTTGTGGCAAAGGCGACAGCTGCTGCCATTTGTTGCCACAGGTTGCTCTTTTTTGTTAGCTTGCATTTATCTCACTTGACGTTAGTAGACAGTTGTATCTACCTGCCGCATATAAAAAGCCAGGCCATATAATACCCAAACCCACTTAAAAATCTCAACAAGACGCATAGACGTTCTGTCATTTGCAGCATCCAAAAGGACCATCCAAGGACATCAATGTGCATTTCATTTAACTTGCCACGCCCGTGTGACTTTTAAGTGTTGCCCGCACACACACACGCACACCCGCACACCCATTTTAGGCTAGGCATTAGAAATTTGAGTGCTGGACATGACAGCTTCTGCATGAGCAACTTTTGCCCCTATGCCAAAGGCAAAGTCAAATGCCCAAACTCTGTGTTAGCTCTCTCTCTCTCGTATGTTGTAGGTGTGTGTAAGGTATTATCTTGTGTGCCACTGAGTGGAAATGGATGCTGCGTGCGTCATCATGTCCTACGCAGCTTTAGAGGGCATTGTTGTTGCTGTTGTTGTTGCTAATTCTACTGTTGCTGTTGCTGTTGGGCCAAAGTTTGTGTTTGTGTCATTGTTAAATTTTGCGCTCGAACGATCTGCAACGAATGACATCCGTACGGCAAGTTACTTTTTGATTTACAGTATGCTACTTTTTGTTCATCAAACGCCTGGCTGGTCCTGCTGACCCCCGTCTCCGCAACGGCCCAGTGTTTGCTCCAGTTGGTCGAAGGTGCAGCAAAGGTTGTAGGTTGTTGCTTGTTGGTTGTTGGTTGTCGGTTGTTGGTTGTCGGTTGCCGCCTGGTTGTTAGCTGTCGTTAGCATTTGGTTTAAATTGCGCAAAATGCGTGTAATTGCTGGAACTGACGATTGAATGAGCCCGTGTCCGCCAATCTAAACTGGTTTGGGTGGCATAAGGTCGTCCTAGTCGTCCAGTGTTTAGTTGCAGCTGCTGCTGCTCCGACTTAGCCATAAGATTTAAAGTTTCTGATTTGATTCGATTTTGTTTGCCTGTAGTAATTATGGGCGCATTGTTGTGCAAAAATTGAGTTTCAGTTTTTGAGTTTGTTTAGCCATAAACTCTTGTGCGCACTAGTTAGAACTTTTGTGGCCATCCCAAAAAGGGAAATGTTTCCGTTTCCGCTGCCGGACGGGCAAGTGAAAGTGTCGTAAGAAATGAGTTAAAGTTTCTGTCTTTGGATTTACTTAAAATTAAATAAAATATTCAGTTAAATGCAGTTTTGAATTTAATGTGTATTTAATGAAATAATGGTTGAATCATATTTTTTTTAATTGATATTTTATCGATTGATTAATTGTTAGTTAAATAAAATACTCAGTTAAATGCAGTTTTGAATTTTATGTGTATTTAATGGAAAAATAGTTGAAATATAATTTTTTTAATTGATAGAATGCTTAGCTATAATTTATCGATTGATTAATTGTTTTGTTAAATTTATATAGTATTTTTGCCATATTTATTTATGTAAATCAAACCAATTTTGTCACTTTTCACTGCTTGTGTTTAATCTGAGCTCTGGCCAACAACAATTAACGCGTTTTTATTGTATTTTCACCGCATCGGGCAATACATCATTCACAAAATTTGTCAATAGAGACCGCAGAGCATTTAATATATATAAAGCCAACGAATCTGATTCTGTGGATGGTTGACTATCAACAGCCTCAGTTTCAGTCCCAGTGCCTGCCTTCTGCTCCTGCTCCCTGCTCCATGCTGCTGGATGTGGCATTCCCTATAGGTATTTTATTATTTATCAGGGGCGCACGATCGACGGCACCGCTATAGGCTCAGGCAAAGGAGCATCAGCTATGTATTTAATAATATAAAAGCAATATTTTTGTGACCAAAACAATAAAGTCGCGCTGTCATTGATTTATTTGTCTGCTGCGTAGCCAGCAACAATAAACTGAGCGCGAAATGCACTCGCACAATGCACAAAATGGGCATCAGGACTGGGAGTGTCACCTCAGCGGTGGGTCAGGAATGCTGGGAGGAGGGGGGAAATCAGTTCACCCTCCAGTGAGCCCTCCAACATAATTCATTTCCGCTTATTGTCAGCGTCGCTTTTGCATTTAAAATAACACAAAAACCAAACGAAACCAAACCAAAAACCACACACCACACTCATACAGCCAAAAATCTCAAGTGTAAAAATATGAAAAAATTGCAGTCAGGACAATGCAGGTAAATTGACTGCAGACGGCCATGGGTCCTTCGGCGTTGGTCCTTTTGTTAGAGTGCGAATGCGTAATAAAGCTCGGCGACTGCAAATGCAACAAATTGACGTCAATGCAAATAAAAATGCTCGACTCATTGAACAATTGGCAAGCACTTCACTTTGGCCCAAACCAACCAGTCGGTGGATGGAGTTGTCCCATTCCTGTTATCCTTTTTGGTTTGGAGATGAACTTGAGGATGACATAATTAAATCCTTGCACTAATTAAATTTCCCAAAAATGTATGCAAATGCCAGCAAATAAACCGTACACTTTTCGAAACTACCTTAATTGCATGAGATAAGCCGTTAGACGGGGCGCATACGTAATGCAAATTATTTTCAACATTTCACATTTAATTGCAAGGCGGTCGTTGTTGACGGTCAGGGACATGTCCAGAGCTTGGGATCGCCAGTGGACGCACATTCATTAAGCAACCCTTGAGCGGGTTTTCTGTGTGTGTGTGGTAAAGTGTCCGGTGTCGGGTATCCTGCGTCCTGTGTCCGAAATGCGGCATATATGGCATACCAGCTGGAAATTAAGTTTTCGCATTTTCCACCTTTTTTTTTTGTTCTATAGCCTGAATTTTTTGTGTGTGCTTGGTCAGAACCCCAGTTGATAATCCAGCATAATGCGCTTTTATTTGAAATAATAATGTTGATGCCAACGTCGGTCTGGGCTCATTAAATGTGAAAAAAAATTAGATGAGAGAAAAGAAACCCAGCCCGCCTGATAGGTGTAAACGTATGTATAAGCCTGAGCTGGGTTTTCATCCAAGGGTTATTCAAGCTCATTGTCAACCGCAAAATTGTTGCATGAGGTGTCAAAGTTCATATCGTGACTGCCTCTGCCAGTAAAGTCGAAATTAATTTCAATGTCCGACCATATGGGTTCGAGTCTCATTCTCATTTCCATTCTCAGTTTCAGTTTCAGTCCCAGTCCGAATCCAAGTCCGAGTGCCCCCAGTAGACCGTTTGTTTAATTGCTAAAATTTTCCAGCAAATTAAGTTTGATGCGTGCAGAGAGGACTTTAAAGTTATGTGTGCTCCGGGAGTTTTGCGACATAAATATTTTTGAGGTGTAAATTGTTGAAATGCCTTGGTGGAGAGATGACTAACGCAGGCGCATAAATTTGGCAGCCGTAAATGTTGAAGAATGAAACGCAGGGGAGAATAACACCAGCGCGGTTAACCAGAGCCACAATAAATCTCACGAAAAACGATTTAAAATTTTCTACTTTCACATCTATGCATATATATATTCTATACATAAAAGTAGTTCCATAATACCTTACCCATATCTAACCAGCTGCTTTCTTAACTTTGAGCTTGGGCAAGCAAAATTCTTGCGGCGTTGCCTTTTGGTTGCGCCGAAAATAATTTATCATTTTCACTTTGAGTTTTGTGTGAAAATTCACTTATGTATGCGCCACCAAGACAGCCAGCTCCTGCTCCTGTTCCTGCTCCTGCTGCTGCTGTTGGTGTCAGAGTTGACAATGGACCCATACACTGGGAAGTGGCATTTTCCCCAAGTGCCACGTTGACTTGTCACCACAATTTTGCTACCTTTTTGTTATCGGTGGCAACAGCGGCGTCTGTGGTTTAAAGTTTTTGTCAACTGTTTTTTAGTAATTTAAAGTTTTTTATAGTTTTTGGCTTTTAATTTGCATAGTTTAAGTGCCAGCCAAAAGGGAAGATTCAGTCTGACCCCTTACCTGGGGGGGAGCCAAAAAAGCCGTCCTGTAAAATACCTCAACATTAAAATGCCATTAATGCATTTGCGTAATGTTGTGTGTAATATTCAGCAACCCTCCATTTGGCACACCTCATTGAAAGCCCATTAAAGTGACTTATGTGATGGCGCGGGCTCGACCCTGGGAGCCCCGAACCTCGATCCAGATTCGGCCTCGGCCTGTGGTTGCAACTCAAAGTGGAACTTGCATTGCAATTGGAACTCGCACTGGGGGCTGAATGTAAAAATTGCATTAAAAGGCCTGGCAAAAGTACGCTAGGTGGGCGTGGCCATTTGGGTGGGCAACAGTGCCGTGCATTTGTCTTATCAGCAGGGTCCTGGCATTGGCATTGGCATTGCCAGCCAGCTCGCCCGCCAGTCAGCCCCTTTCGACCCATTTGCCTGACCATAATGAGCGGCAATTACCGCATCGGCCGCAATTTGCATTACATACTGCGAAAATGTTGCAATGCCAGAGCACAGGGTAAGGGGGTACACTCTGTGTGGGGTAAACAGTGTGCAATCTTTTATCAACAGCAAAAACAACCCACATGACAATGGTATTGGCAATAGGAATGGGTAATATTTAATTGCGCCTACTTGAGAGCATAAAAGGGAAAATGCAGTATAAAAAAAAGTTTCGAATTCTACATGACCCCAAGCAAATTTTAAATTTCACGTGCTTTATCTATATTAATCAACAAGTGCCACATTGTTGATACCACATTAAGAATATTATTTGGGGAGACTGCCTGCTTCAATTGTTGCTTTAATAATTTAGCAATTTAGTCTTTAATTTAAATTAAATTCTGATATATTGTGAATTTCGCTAAGGAATATATTTCACAGAAATTTAGAAATATATAAATAAGATAAGATCAACTTAAGCCATAATTAAAAAAACATTCGACATGAAAATCGGTTCAATTTTGAGCAGGTTATGGGAGTTTTTAGTCTGGAATTTGTAGTTAAAAAGTCAAATTTTTAGTGTTTTTTCGGCATTACAACCAAAATAACTCTCATATTATTTTGCGAATAATAGTTTTATACGAATATTAATGGCCACAATCGATTAATAATAAAATTTTGAGATTTTAAATTTTTCAAAAAATTTTCAAAATTTGATAGGGGTAGGTATGCAAAAAAAAATGCAAAAAATCGAAAAAATTTATTTTCTAAAATTTAAATGTCAAATTAACCTAGAGGATATACCTTAATTGAAAAGACATTCGACATGAAAATCGGTTGAATTTTGAGCAAGTTGTAAGAGTTTTTAGTCTGGAATTTGGAGTTTAAATTCAAATTTTTGGTGTTTTTTCTGCCTGACAACTAAAATAACTCTCATATTAAGATAAACTACAATTTTTAAGGTAACTGAAATAAATATAAAAAAAAATTGTAGATTGTCAATTTAGAGGAGAATATTCATATGAAATTCAATATTAAGATAAAAATCGAAAGAAATCTATTTCTTAAATTTAATAATAAAAAGAGTGAGAATTTTCAGCATGTTATGAGACCCATTAAAAATTAATCATTGCAAAACAAAATTTAATTTAATAGTAATATTAATATTCGCAATTTATTGATAATAAAATTATAGGACTTTCATTTTATTAATTTAGACGAAGATGACTACTTATTAAAATGGCATTCTGAAAATAAAAAACATTGAATTATTTTTTATCACAAATATATTTAATCTACAAATTTTCCAATAGAAAATAATTAAATACTTTAACTCATATTAAATTATTTTCATAATTATAATAATTATTTAATAAAATTCACAATTAAAATCAATAAAAATTCATATATTATTACATTTTTTTTTCGTTTCAGTGAATGACGCCTGATTCGTGGCAAAAACCTCAAGCCGCTTTCGCTTAATCCAAGTAAGTTGCTTCAATTTAAATACCGCTAAATCAACAACTGCCACTTTATATCGAGCCACAGCATCAAGGAGACGTTGTCGGAATAAAAAGCACAAAATTAAATAAACTGCGAGTAAAATTAAAAGTAACAAGAGGCAGAGCTAACAAATACACACACACACACACCTACATACCACCCACCTACCTTCCCTTTTGGTCCTTTAGCCTGGCACTCGAGGAACTTTCGGCAGTGTGCTCAACATTTTTACGCTTCTTTTAGTTCATTTTCAATGCATTTAACTTGAGTGACTCTTTAATCCTTGTAAGTATCTTAACTTGAGTGGGTGTGCGGGGCGTAGGCGGGGGGGCAGGAGTTAGAGCGATACCGTTTGCCTTTCAACTTGCCGGCATCTTCGTCCTAACGTCTTCGTCCTTCTCTTGGTCGCATTTTGTGCTACAATATTTATTTACCTTGCGCCTTTTGTACCCACGTGCAGTTGCCAACGTCTTCGTATTCGTTCTGTCGTCGCTGCTTGCTACGTGCTACGTGCAGCATCCAGTTTCAGTTCGAGCTACAGTTTCTCGTCCAGACCCAGACTCAGACCTGGCCACGCCTCCAATGCCTTCAACTGCGTCAAAACGTCTGCCACTTGGCATATTTTAAATACATTTCATGCGCTCCTGAATTTGGTTGCTGCTGCTGTTGCTGTTCCTCAAGGATATTTACTTCTTGAAAATATGTTTACTCGTGTTGTGCATATTTTAATCGTTTACTTTGCCGACGTCTTTCGGCATTCTAAATGGAACTGTATGTGTGTGTGTGTGTGTGTTTTCCCTTTGCTTGTTTAACTTGCGTTTAAGTTAAATAAGCCATGCGAGTCCTGTCTTTGCTTCAGCTTCAGTTCCTGTTGCCAGACTTTAATTTTTAGCCCGTTGTTCAGTTATTAGCATAATGTAGAGCAGCCGTTAGCTGATCATAATTGTTATAATATCCCAGCCACAAATTGCAGCCAAGCTGCGACATAAATTAGACATTGCAACGCGACGCATAAATAACGCGACTATTGCGTCCTTTACCGTCCTGGCTAATAGAAACATCCGTTGCAGAGTTATCTCACGTAGCCGGGCCGTGGCCACCACAATAGCGCGGACAATGGCCAGGAATATGATACTATAAGCCGTTGCATATATTCAGACAATGCCACAACAAATTGGCAAATGGCGAACAGGTGTTGCTTATTTATCTGGCGCGTTTTATGCTTTCGCCATTGTTACCATTTTTGCCTTGTGAAAATTGTGAAATTTATAATGAATTCTAATGAGCATGTCGAAAGAGATACAGATACAGATACAAATACTTGCCCAAGCGCCTGTGGCAATTCGTTAGCACACTCAACGCGCTTCAACGCGCTTTAACTCCTTGCCAAGTGTCTTGAGGTGAGCTGCAATTGAGCGTATCTCTTAGATACTTAGATACATATACATATAAAAGACTATTTGCAGCAAAGTTTGGCGCACAAATAGCCAACGGGCTTTGGGCTTTATTTACAAAAGTTTTCGCTGCTTTGAAATGTTGCATTAGCTCTATAAGAATGGGTAGACATGTGAGCAAACGATGTGCTTTAAATTACTTTACCTATCTAAACAGATATATTCAACTGTCAGCCCTACTCATTTGCTTATTAATTTACATACCCTCTATATATTAAAGTATTCACATGGGAAAACAATTCCCTAAGAAAAAAATGTTCTATATCATTTAAAGTTATATTTAGATATGATATCATTTGGAAGGTAAAAAATCTTAGGTAAAAAAATATAGATAAATATTAAAATATAAAATATCGTTTTTCTTAGTACTCTTATTTTACAAGTAGTTTATCGAGATAATGACCTTAAAGTGTACTTATTTGTTATCAAAAAAATTTGAAATATGCTTTAATTTTCAACATTTTCTCATCAAAACATTGGCTTTATAATTGTTAATTCAGATTACGCCACGGTAGATCTTTTTGGTATAGTATACCAGCCTCTCACTAAACATTCCTTTACGACATTAAATTATAAATTCATTTCCTGAGAGCCTACTACAATCCGATCTGCAAAAAAAGTATTATATTAATACCACACACTATATTATCGATGAAGACCTAAATATTTTACAAATCTACTCTTGACAAACTATACTTAAAAATATTAAATACTTCAAATAAATTTTCGAATATTATTTTAAAGAAATACATTTGCTAGGTAAAATACTTACGTTTATACCCCTAACTCCACATTCTTCAAATGTTTGCACTTTGATTGCGCAGTTTGTAGTAAAAGTTTAGCCAAGTCCTTATGTAGAACCCTTTCCCATCAATAGCTTTAACTCCGTATACTATGTTACTGTGGGCCAGCCAAAATTATTTCAATTAAGTTTCTTACAAATGGCCCCACCCGGTAAATCTTTAAGGTTGTGGGTTGTGGGTTGCGGACTCCGGACTGTCAGCCGGACTTACTTTCATTAGTTGAGCTTGTTTTTGTTGCCGGCTCACCGAAATTTATTGTCAGGTTCGATGGCTGGCAAAGTTTTTATTGCACGCGCCGCACGGCAACGGCGGCTTGGAATTTGCCAGTTTTTGTTGTTTGTTGGCTTTTGATTATTCAAATTAAGCTTAATTGTTAAGGTGGCTATAAAGGGTCTAAGAGTTTTAGAGAATTTTTGATATGGGCACTTTAAGTGCACACTCGACTTAAAGCTGGAAATAGTTAAGGAATATTACTATCATTATAATATTTATATTCTTGGAAAATATAATAAAATATATAAAATAAAATATAAGGCAACCACATAAAGCAGGATTATATATATTTATTTTATTGGTTTGCATCAACACCGAGCATTTCTATTGTAATTCTAAGTTTTATGAAAAACTTGAATTTGCAGATTTTATGTGAAAAACTTTTTTTGTGTAATAATTTTGTCATAAAACCATTTTAATAAGCTTTTCTGAGCTCTGAATATAGCTTTTGTTTTTATTTAATATATATTTTTAAATTAAGGAACATTTAAAGGTCATAATTTTTTTAAGTATTTAAATATTGGTTTCTAGCGTCTTATAGATTTAAAGTCCATTTTTTTCTACTAAAAAGTCTGAATATTTTAAATTTCTTTATTATTATAAAATTCTCCTCACCTGTATTAAACTAATTGAATTTTTACGTGTAAGTATTCATAATGCGAGTCATAATTTAGATACATACTAGAAAGGACATTGTTATATTCTATAAATAGGTTATTAGGTGCCTTTGAAATTAATTGAAATTGAACTCAATTTAGAATATAAATATTGTTCTCCAGGTAACGCATCTGTGAGCTTGACTTACATTTAATTCAGTTTCAATTTGGTTACTCAACAACTTAATATTATTATTACGATTTTAGTTTAAGCATTTAAGCTATCTGTGAATTTAAATAAAGTCATTTGAGAGTAACACTCAATGGTACTTCACTTGTCTTTTTTTTTTGTTTATAGTGCAGGCCTCAAAACGGAAACGCTTCAAGCCCCATTTTTTATTGGTACAAAAATCATTTGCGGTATACCTATTTTTTTTTTTTTGTATCGGCCAGTTACTGCACATTTCTATGGCACTTTGTTGGTAACAGCATTAAAAAAAAATTGACACAAATACAACGCACAGTTGACCAACGAAAATGGCGCGAAATTCGTGCATTAAATGGACTGAACTTCCGGTGTGTGAAATCGACGCACACACACACACACACATACACACACAAAACCAGCAAAACCAATTCAAATACACATTGAGAGCAAGTTGGCCTGTGTTTTTCTGGCCATATGTGTGAGTTGCTGTTTTGTGGCCCGCTGACAAGAGTCAGAAAGCCAAAAATTAAAAAAAACAAAAAATTTATTGAAAAATGGAAAACTGGCAAATTTATGCCCATTGCAATAATCCATTTTCTAGCACCATCAACAACAACATCAACCAATATTGAGGGTCCATTGTTTTCGCGCTAATTGTTTGGACTTTTGACCAATTTGCTGTGCAGAGTGTAGCTTCATTTTTGGCCATTACTAATACACATCACGGCCAGAGTAGTAGTTGTATTTGGCCAAGATGTGTTGGCCTACACCCCATGAAAATAAAATATATTCCAGGAGAGTACGCAGCTGCTGTGGAGATTGCAATTATTTTGCAAACAATGAAATTGTTGCTGCGTGTGCAAACATAAAATCAAATTGTATATATACAATGTAGGTGTGTGTGTGTGTGTGTGCAGCTGTTACAGCTACAGATACAGATACATTTACATCTACAGATACTTTTGCTTGTTAAGGTGTCGCACTGTCTGGGTGCGCAGCTGGCATTTGAGCATTTGCCTTGATTTGATTACATGCGATTTACCTACTACTGCCAAAAAGGGGGATTTTGCCAAGTCTATAGATATGCAAATGATTTTTTTTTTGGGCAACCCAGACAACAGGTGATGCGCCCATAAAAATTCCAATCGATATATGTGTGAATGTGAATGTGTTTTTTGCCAAACTTATGCCATTAAAATCGCATACATTTTGTTAGCTAGAGAAGACACACAGAGCCGTGCTAATAAAGTGCAAATCACTGGCAGCTACATGAGCTGGCTAAATTAATCACTGAGCTCTATATCAAAATAAACAGATCATGACAAATGCGTCGCTAAATCTAGCAGAACTATTGCACAGTTGCAAAGTGTACACTGTTCAAAAAATTAAGTACATTGTAGCAGCAACTTACACTTTAATTTGATTAATTTTGTCACCATTTTTTTTAACATTATTAAAATAAATTTTCATATAATTCTATAATAATAATATAGGCGCACTTCAATTTAAGCTTTGATTGACATTAATTATTTAATAAAAAAATATTTGCTTGATAGAAAAATTAAAACAATTATACATATATATTTAATTCAAGATTGCATCGTTCAGAACTCAACGATTCAGCAATTTTGGTTACATATTGCTAAAACGATCGGTCAAAAAATAAATTTTTATATGAAAAACATTTTTATTCTCAAGATATATGAATCAATCTCACCTAAAAAACTGTTGAGAGTACACGACAAATAAATAAAACCCTTTTTTGTCTAGGTATATATTTGTGAGCCCCTTTAATGTTGTTATTGTTTATGTTTTTACAATTTGGTTAATAGGGAAGATGTGTTTAATTTATATTAAATATTTTTTATTTATTAAATAAAATTGTCCTCCTACTCTTTGGTACATTTATACCTTTTTTTTTTAAATTATTTTCAATCAAATTTTAAATTTGTTTAAGTTTATTTAAGCTTTATTTCTAACAGTGTACACACCTCGGTGATTGGCTGGCTGACTTTTTGTGTGTAGTCAGTTGGATATTTCTTTGTCTTTGAATTCGAATTTGGCTCTGGCTGATGCTGATGCGCTTTTAATTAAAATAATTTCTGCACTGCACTTTTTTCCACGTGAAATTCCGCAGAGCAGACGACAACATAGCCACTGTCATGTTCGCTTGTCTAGCAATGTGTCCGCTGGCCAGGGCCAGGAATCAGTACCAGAACCAGAATCAGTTGCAGATCCATACCCAGGTCCCCCTTCCCTCCATGCTCTGCCATATCCAACTCCAATACCAGACAAACGGCAAACGCATAAATTATGCTTTGTTGACATTGCAGCCGGTTGCCGGTTGCGGCTGAGGTGCCAAAGGTACAAAAACTATGCAAAATTTCTTGGCAAACAGAGAGAGACTGCCGAATTGTTGTTGGTTTTTTGTAGTCTATACAATGGACTTTTAATTGTCGCAAGTTGCCATAAATCTGGTATGCATCTTGCGTAATTTAAGTTGTTCTGAAACATTTAATGTTAATTTTTCTCAGCCTCAAGTCAACTTAATGGTCATCAGCAGGTAACGCACGAAATCTATGTAATTATGTGGTCTGCAAATTTCCTTGCTTATGTCTTCTTTCGCGCCTGGTGTCCATTAACCAAAGATTTTTTTCTGCAGCCAAAAAAACACTTTCGGAACATTTTGGCAGTTGGCCAAACAGGCATCTTTAAAGTGCCGGCACATACAACACAAGTTGCACCATTCTTTGTGCCCCCACTGCAACTCTATATAGTACAATTGTTGGCTGGTAAAATGTTTTGCATTTCAAATTGCATTTTAATCGCATTTCAACCTGAAATGCCATTAGACATAATTCGTTTAGCTGCATTTGTCGTTGGCCAGCAAATCATTTCGATATGGACAGTGCCCCGCCCCACAATCATATAACGCCCATCATTGCGATTCACTTGAACACAATTGCCAACCGCACGTAAATCAACTTTGTCATTGATTTTGGCTGCTCCAAACTGCCAGTTGGACAGTGGACATCGGACTTTGGACAGTTGTCAGTGGGATGAATGCATTGACGTACTGTCCAGATTATGCAGATGGCATCCGTTGCCCCAACAATCATAGTGCACACACATGTCAAATTTGTCATTTTGTAATTGATTGTGAGCCGATTGCAGCCGCATTCGAGTGACATTTAATCAATTTATGTTTGGCTCATTTCTAATCAAACGTTCGCCCACAAAATCAGCCAGCCAAACAGTTTGCATCTCATTTGCCTTGGCACCTGCTCGACTGGGTGATGAGTGATGTGACTGGCCGATCTGCTCAGTTCTGATATATAAATAAGTATTGCAATAGAGCACATATAGCATTTGGTTACAAGGTAAGTGGCAAACTTGTTGAAAGGCGGGTCATGCATAGTCCAAGTGCCTTGGCAGCTAACTGTATCAAGTATTACTCAAACCAAATGCCAGACGGACAATCTCTCTGTCTGTGCCTACGAAAAAACTTAAATAGCACTGTTCGTCGTTTCATTTATCGATTTTCTGAAGCATCTACATTGTTGTACCAAATGAAAATAAGAATAAGGAAAAACAGATATTTTGGGATGACGAACTCTAAATACCCTAGTAATTAAAGTTAATTGACTTTTAAAATCATTTACTTTAACTGCTATAAAATTTTTAGTTTGAATGTAATTTATTTTATATTGCAACTTGTCAATTTTTGATTGAGAATCTGTACAATGCAAATATGTTTTTAATATATTTAAAATTATTACTAAATATTTAATTTATATAGATTTATTTCGATTGGTTAGCATATCGCGCAAAAAATGCAATTTTTACTATCCCAAATATTTGTATATATATTTTTTTTAATGTAAAACTGCTAATTGTTAAAATGACTGCAGAGATTTGTTGCCAAAATTTCTTTAATACTTAAATATGTTTATCATTGTCCAATATTTTTAATTCTGATTTAATTTCTGCAGAACAACTAATCAGTATCATTTAGAGTCAGTTGGATAGCGTTTTTTTTTTTCGAAATTTATTATATTCGAATTGATTTGATTTACAAAATTGTTGCGACGTAAATTTATTTTTTTTTCTTAATAAAAAAATTGCTTTTCGATGCGTTTGTTTTAATCATACTATTTGTTCAGTTTGTCCATTTTTTGCTGTTTCGGCGTGAACTTTAAAATGAGAGCTAATAAAGTGATTTTCTTTCCAATCCAATTCTTTTAAAAAATATATAAATAAATGCAATAGATTCAGATGTACACATAGACTGCCAGCTAGGTCTTTAATCAGTTTGTTAACCCAATCATTATTTAAATGTATAAATTAAAATATTGTAACAAATATTGTAACAAAATTAAAATACCTTTCGCTAGGGTATTTAAGTTCAAACTGACCCTGAGAGTGCGATGCTGCTGCTGCTTCTGCTGCTGCTGTTGCAAAGACCGAAGACGACGCGCCAACCGAATTTGTGCGCTTGAGTGCGTGCATAAATTTCTTGTGCCTTTGCTGGCTATTATTTACATTACACACACACACATAAATACATATATATAAATATATATATATATATATATACATATATATTTGTGTAACTGTAGAGCAGCAAGAAAAACTCAATTTCCTGCAAAGAACAGAGGCACATCAAATGCTTTACGGCCGCAACCTCACTGTCCAGCTTCATCTCCATCTCTAGCTTCCACCTTTCATACCAACTCCAACTCCAACAACAATTTGATTTCCAACTGAAATTTAACACACGTTGTGGCATCACACCCACTGGGCCAACCACTGTTGACCTCTTTGGGCCGTCTGGGAGCGTCTGCCGACTTGGCTGCTACTTTTTCATTTTTCGCATGTAATGTGTGTAATCAAAGTAACAAAATCCAAATCATATTTCCTTCATTGACCACAAAATGTGTGCGCGTTCCGTGCAACCCTTTTTTCCTGCCTCTGTGCATAAAACATTTTCCTACATTTTGCCACAATCAATGCTGCCCCTTATAGCGAACATATCTTAACCTTGTTTGATTTTTATACCCATTTTTTTTTTATCTCGTATTTTCTTTGGCGGTGTGCTGGGCAAAAATTATTGGTCTGCGCATATGTAATCATCTATGTGGCGTCCAGGGCGCATCATAAAGTGCACACAATCAAAATGAAATACGTTTTAGTTACGTTTCCTACACATTTCAATGGATAGAGTCGACTAAGCCAATGAGCTACAAGTGAGCTGATGTTTGGTATTAAGTAAAGGATACATAAATGAGAATAGGTACTATAAAAACAACATTTAATTCTTGTAAAAATGATTTGTATTCCATAACTATTGTAGCGCATTTTGCAGTCTGCTATGCCTTTCAGACTCTGTAGTTTTTGTACTTACACGGCATTTCGCATATGTTGGCAATTTTTTATTTATCGACATGTCGCTTTATTAAAAGGTGTTTGGGTATGCACGACTGCTCAGGGAATATATATAATATATAGTATTTTATATCCTATGCTGCCTCCTGCCTTAGAAAAGCCGCTGGCCATTTGGTTGCTCCTTTGTCAAACTTTAATAAGAAATCTTTTGAGTACTATGTGCATTTCTTGCTGCAAGCCAGCAAAAGTTTTTTGCTGCCAAAATTTCATTTGTGGTCAAGCTAAAAGTTTTATTTGAGTTTTCAGTTTCAGTTGCAAAATTCAATTAAATATCTACGCATTATGCACGCTGCACTGCACAGTTAAAGTTTTGACCCTTTTATGGCTCGTTTATTCATAGTCGAGCCTTGTGAGTATGCAAATAACTTAGACAAAAGGTGCGTCGAGTGGATTGTAAACAAATTATCAAAAGTGCCCAGTCAGCAGGGCGACTAGAGTTGAAGTTAGAGCTGGAGCTGGAAATTTATACTCGCTCTCGCTGACATGGTGAACACGCACACGTTTCTCGGTGGTAAGCGCCAGTTCATTATTAAAACTTTTAAAAGCAGATAAGTGCACAGACTGATAGAGATGCTGACACTGATACACACCCACACACACACTGCGATAACGATGATAACCTAAGCAGCATCCACTATGTTCACAGTTCCCAGTTCCCAGTCAACGTGGGCGCCACTTCACCTCTAATTGAAACATTAAGTTGCACATCACGTACGCGGTGTCAGACACTAGACGCCAGCTGGACTGGTAGGAACGTTAGGGGAGGTGGTATGGCGCCTAGTAGTATGCTAAAATTTCTGCACACCGAATGATGCGGTTGCTTGGGTTTTACCTAGCCCTAAAGCTTCCAAAAGCAATGACTATCAACCACTCAGCACTTTATTTTTTTTTCACCATGTTGGCATTTTAAAAAGCATTTAAGTCCCTCGGCTTTGGAGTTTGGGCGTCCGGGCTGTTGGTTTTTGTTAAGTGTGTAAAGTGATTACGCCGGAAATTTGTTTGTCTATGATTTCGCATACGTGTCGGTTGATTCTAGGAGCGCCCATGTCTGATAACAGCATCAGTTAGAGTAGAAGAGCATCAACGTTTTATGTAAATCCTAACTAAGCGATATGATTATTGAGAATTTGGCAACGACAATATTAAAATGATTATAAAGTTAATAAAACCTTTAATAAGTAGTTTTAGCATTTTCACTATGAGGATGCAGACAAGGTCTTGTTAACATCTGAGGACGTTCACGTATCCATTGACTCATAACTATGAAAAAAACAATATATTAAATATATATTAAAGTAATTAATTGATTTTACTAGAATATTACCCCACTTGGAACCCACTAATACTGGACAGGCACCATGAAAAGTTCCTGTATGAGGTGTTCCATCACTATGTAAATTATACCAGAATAGAGCCATTCCAATCTGCGGTTGAAATACCTTATTGATTTTTGGAAATACTGTAGCGCCGCCCTGCTCTACTTTAGAAAGCTTTAAAAAAAAAAACAGATTTATATTTATAAAGCCACAAATAATAAACAAAATCTCATATACGTACATAGATAAGAACAGTGGCAATTCGATCGCCAACAACGTAATTGAAATTCTGATACTACATTAAAAAGTCACAATATTTAATAGTGTTATCGTGAGATTAAACCTATTTACCTTCGACATATCGAAATAATCAAAATGTGTCTTATAATGTCCACCTAAGCCATAGTTCATTACTTGAAATCCTTCCGATTCTTCCAAAATCAATTCAGTCATATCCGTAATGCGTCTTGCAATTCGATTTGTTAAATTATTAGTTTCTCGTAATATCCAAGCACCCTTTGCTGTTCGAGTTTTATCTTCAACATTCTTTTTTTTTTGGAAAACCTGCGTACGCTTTAATAGTGGAAGGGAAAAAGTTTGAAGCTCGCTGACTTCTCGAGGCGATAATATATCATAATAAAGAACCATATAGGGATCCAGCATTACAAGCTCCATTTTGAACGGTGCCAGTCGAAGAAATGGTGAATTACCAAATTTGTATTGACAATGCAGTTTAGATTGCCTTACAAATTGATCCTGGCAGCCTTTATTGAATAGAGTATTTACCACAGGAGGATTTAATTGAACATAGGGTTCCATTTCAATCTGCTTTTCAATTTCAACCCTAAAATTCAATAATCTCGCATTATCTGTAGCATTGTCTATTGCCAAAGCCGTATCGATAACTGACAGTGCAATGGAATAATATTCTAAGAAAAGTAAATCTATTAAAATTAAATTAAATTTTAGTTAATTCTAGTTACTTACTAAAATTGAAAAATGCTTTAGCGTACATATGCAGTATTTTTACTCGTTCAGTTCCAATTGGTATAGAGGGTGTCTTTTCCATTAGCCATTTGCCGGTCTCTGTAAACCATTCTCTGGCTAATTCATGTTGTTTGTGCTTGTGAAAGTATTGACCCAAATTGTAGGTATCTAGAGCATTTAAGCTGACGCTGCAGATGGGTTATTATTTCAGGTATTTTTCTCATTGAATATGTCCACAAATTAATCTTACTTGTATTGCTTTCCATTGATCAAACCAGTGGCCAGGTCCATTGCCTTCAAATCATATACCTCTTGAATGCGTTGCATAGCATCACATGCCTCGTCTAGATCTACTTTACTCGGTAGCTGTGTCTTCAGCTTGTTTATATTTTTCCATTGAAAATTGCCCACTGGATTTCCGATATAGACATTCCATTCATTCCAATCCTCATGCATTCGTCGAATTAAGGAATATGAATTTACGGGATTGGATAGATATTCTTCTTCCCGATTTAAAGCCTTTCTATTTTCGGCTCGCATTGTTTTAACGTTACTAAAAAGTGTTTTAAAGCTTGTGAACTATAAAATACAATCTTAATTTTACCTTCGCACTATCTCCAGCTTCTTCTCCAGCTCATCCGCATAGCTGCTGAGATTTTCAATGAGCTCCGTCTCTAGCTGCAGCAACTGTATCATTCCTGCCACTGAGGTGGAGTGGCTCACTTCAATATCCTCTGCATTTACTAGGCACAACGTCAGAGCTATAAATACGTAATGGAACATCCATTTTAATGAGAGCATTGTCTCAGTTTATTTAGTGTTCGGCTGAATATTTGAAAAATATTATTTGTTTTAATATTATTTATTTTATGATTGTGACATTCCAAGTTGACAACCTTTTAATGTTTAGGTACTGTTATTTTTTTTATTGTTTTATATGAAATTTATTTGAATACACTTTGGCTTTCCACGACATCCTTTTAATGCATTTTTTTGCGAGATTAATTATGTACAAGTTTGGCAAGTTTAAAAGTTTGGCGACTCATGAGCAGACCAAATGGCAAAAATTTGAAATCTGCAATTTTTACTGGATCTATCAGTAGATTGGCACTCAAAAAAATTTTTGTCAAAAATATGTCGGCAAGTTGTTAAAAAATCTATGAGAAAATTGTATGAATAACTCAGCTGGAGCTGGAGACGTAATAGGCTATAACACTAGTTTACAGCCAAAAAGGAGCTGGGCTCTCATAGACTTCTCTTGATGTATTTTCGAGCGCTGATTCCAAAAATGCAAACCATTTTTTTTTTCAAAGAATGGTTTTCGAGAAAACCGCAAATAGCTAGTTTTTTGGCAGTCTTTCGACTTATTTGTTCATATGTACATTAGATCTTATTTGATCTTAAATAATGTTACACAATTCAATAGATAATTGTATCCCCTTTCTAACGGTATGCCGCTTATGCGGATCGAATAAGAATTATAGCCATTACAAACGCTCAAAGTTGAAAAATGTGAACTTTTTTTGCATTTTTGAAAAATTGCTGAATTTCAATTGGTCTTTTAAAATTTAAAAAAATTCGTTTAAATACTTTTTAAGATTTATTATGTTAGATAATTCTTTTACAATTATTTTGAGTATACATTTGTCCAAATCGGTCAGTAAATGTGGTAGTTATTCAACAATTTGTAAAAACACTCAAGAAATAATTCCCCTTGTTCATCAGTATTCCAGCCATATTTTATTTCGTAATCCCTATTTCGATGATTATAATCATAGTGACATTGTAGATTATGATTCGGTTGCTTTTTTATTTTGGAACATAAGCTTAGCAATTTTTTAATTAATTTAATTAAATTTTTTTTTTATTTAAATCCCATTTAAATTGTATTCATGTTCTTTATATTTATTTTTTATTAAATCCATTAAGTAAATTACAGTCTATAAATGTATATTTTAATACGTATGTTTATGTTCTTCCACACATTAATATTGGTATCTCTCATTCGTTATAACACGGTCTCCTAAACATTTGCTGACGTTCGCGAATCCATTTATTGCACACTGTTTAAATAATATAAAATAAATTTAATATCAAAATTAATATAATATGATACCTACCCCATTTGGAGCCTACAACAACTGGACAAGCGGCGTGCAATGTTTGTGGATCTCCGTTGCCGTCGTTCCTTAAATTGTACCATACAATAGCTGTTCCTTTCTTGGGAAATATAGCTTTTTTTATATTTGGAAACACGGTGGCGCCGCCCTGTTCCACATCTGTTAGCTATAAATGTGATATATATTTAAGGTGAATGTTCAGATAGTAATATTATCTATTTACTTACATAGAAAATAACAGTTGCAATGCGATCACCGTTGAGTTTTGTTATATTTTCGGCCTAGAATCGATTCATTGATTAATATGTATGTGATTTCAATATAAATTACTCACGAGTGATACATTGAAATAATCATAGTGTTCAGCGTAATGACCGCCAAGGCCATAGTTCATGACCTGTAACATCTCCGAACCAAACATATCGAAACCTGTCATATCTGTTATCCGTTTATTGAGACGACCCGTAAGTGTATTGAAGGTATCCGTTAGCCAAGTTACCTTTGATGTGCGCGTCTTGACAACATTGTTTTTACCGCTCCCCTGAATAAAGACTGTGGCACGCTTCAGGTTGGGCACGGCTAGATCTTGAAGTTCTTTGATTTCAATAGGTGTTATAACATCGTGATACAGAACCATATACGGATCTAGCCCAACCAATTCCATTTTAAGCGGTGCCAGTTGCATAAAAGGCGAATTAGTGCTATTGTAAACACAGTGAAGTTTTGTGTTCGTAGGGAACTCGCCACGGCAGCCTCGTTGATAGTTGCTCACAGGTGGCTTCAAGTACTGTAAGGAATCTAGTTAGAAGCAATCACTTATGTTTGATAAAATAAATACCTACCGGCTTGGGTTGAACATCGGGCTCCGTTCTTATCAATGTTTCGACTTCCGCCTTGCGTAGCATCAGTTTCATATTATTCTTTTTAATTGCCAATGCAGTATTGAGAACAATTATGGCATCACTGTAGCGTTCTAAAATTATCACGAAATTACATAAGCTTAAAAGAATAGATATCGAAAATTATCTAAATAGACTTACTCATATTGATGAGTGCCTCGGCATAAACATGCATTACTTCAGCACGATCTAGTTCGAGTGGCAAAGGTAACTTATACTTTTTATTCAACCAATTGATGGCCTGGTAAATCCATTGACTAGCATCGCCGAAACTCTTTAAATCATAGTGATATTTGCCCAAAGCATAGGTATCCAAAGCATTCAAGCTTACACTGAGAAATTGCCAAAAATATATATGTAAATATAAATAGAAAAATTATAATCTTTCCATTTAACTAACTTGTATTGTTTGTTAATAAGTTTTCCTTTGACCATGTCGGGTACCAATAAACCGTATGTATCCTGTATGCGGTGTATGGAAGCAGCTGCCTCTTCGAGATCTGTGCTGGTGGGCAGATTAGTCCTTTGTTTCTGTAGATAGTTCACTTGCTTCTGACCCACTGGTTGCTCCATATAATGCTGCCAGTGTGTCCAATCCTGATGCATGCGGCGTATAAGTGAAAATGCATTTATTGGATTGGATAAATATTGCACCGTCTGTTTATTGGCCTGCTCATTTTCAACTCGCATTTGTTGTGTGAAACTAAAAAATGTCACAGTTATATAGATTGCACTTAATGTAGTGTTTCAATTGCTCGACTAACCTACGCACTTCTTTGAGCTTCGTCTCCAGTTCATTGCCGTATTTACTGAGATTCTCAATGAGCTTGGCCTCCAGCTGCAGCAGATGTACCATTCCTGCCACTGAGGTGGAGTGACTCTTCTCGTCATCATCCTGGGCATTTACCATACATAACAGTAAAATAGCTGCAATTAAGCATAACTTAATTTTTGGTAAATGCATTTTAATAAACCGTCTTGATGGGTCTACGTGCCCGGGCCAACTGTTGAATATTTTGCTCAATATTTTCTACGTTGACAATGTCACCAGATAAATGTTTAAAAATACACGCACCTACTTGTTGAGGTGCAAAGCACAGCAGAACTCTGTTTTGCTTATTATTATTATTATTAATTTTTCGTTTCCCCAACTGATAAGCAACGCGACGTTTTTGATAGCGACACGCACCGTTTAATTAAAATCATCGACGAGCAAAGCAAAGCGCCAGCATTTTTGACCGGTTACTCGAAAATTTTCATTGTTTAAAAGAATTTAGCACGTACGCGTATGCAAAACGTATTTTGAAACGATTAAACTAGCCTATACCCTGTAAGTCAGCTTTATCTACGTGTGTACAAAGTTCGAGTTAAACAATCGATTTGCGAATCTTTGAAATATGGTATAAAATAATGACAGTGCCATAGTGTGTGACTATAACACGCCCTGTATTGGAAGCCCATACAAATGTCTTCTGCGACACAACTAAAATTGAGTATATGCATAAAAAGATTTTCAAACTAAATACAGAAAATTATGGATTTTATTGCAAAATGATTTTCTAGAGTATTAAAACAATGAATTCAGTAAATTAAAATTTTTTGTTTAAGAAACAAATGCCGTAAACGTTGCGTGTAGAATACAGGGCATAATTCTGATGTTTAGAATTGAAAAATTGATCAAAGATTAACAAGTAAGAAATCATAAAAAAAATTTAAGAAATTTATAAAAAAAAAATTGAATTAAATGTTTTATAAAAACATTATTTCGATGTTTCCCAAAATTTTTCGCGATGTTGCAAAATGTGTGCATTCCCAGGATTCAGTTTACAAAATAAATACAATTTTCTACAATCTTCAATCTAACTCTCTCATTTATTCCATAGTCGAGTATGCCCGACACTCTGTGCCCAGTCGGAGTTTTCCCAAAAATTATGTTGGCATTTAAATCAAGGGATTGCAGTAATTGAACTTAACAAGTATATATGTATAGCATATAAATAGGTTATTGGGTCGCAGATATCTTCTTCTATTTATTATATACAAATTTGTATGCTCTTTTAATAACGTATATTTCATGTTGAAATGTGTATAACTTAAAAAGTTTACACTTCTGACGAACTGTCTCTGATTGTTAACATTCATCTTATTAAACATGTATTTACTAGTCAGAAATCAACTTACATATAGTATTATTAATTTTATTTAAAAAATGGACACACAATCTGCGATCACCCTCGACCTTTACAGTAGATCAATTACATTGAACGTAAGTGGAAGAATAATTTGAAAACAGTAGGATTGTAATAATTTCCCTTCATAGCCAAAAGCCTCTACGTTGCGGCCCATAATGTTTCTATTCTACACTCTGGAGACGATCTTCAATATGTTTTGTATGGCATTTCACATAAGGGGATTTATGGCCGTAGACTTAGATATGTTGCCAGGGGAAAAGCAGATCATCCATTATTTCTATCTTGTAGCATTCTATGTCTTCATGGTGCTTACACTTTTCCAGAGCATTAATATCTGCACTGGACACCAGCCTACAATCTGCATGGATATCTGGAAAGCTTGCTTAGGGGCGTGTGCATTTACGGCCATCTCCATATTGACCATGTATGATGCAGAACATGATTCCTATATGATGTTATCCGGTCAAGAGGCTAAGGAGGGTGTTTATCAGGCTGATGTGCCTGTCCATAAATTCATTCGGTTTATGCTCAACCAAGCTGTTGCTTCCCAAACCTGTGGAGTGATCTATTTTCTTCATGCAACCATTTTGATTGACGTAAAGCTCTCGGGGCACTACCAGGGAATGAAAGATGACGAATACTTGGTAATAATGCCGATTGATCTGTTTGTCTTTGGCGATTATGTCCAGGCGAAGCTTGAAAGTTACGATTGGTTTCAAGAGTTTTGCTTAAATAATCGCATTGATATCTAGGTAGCAACTGATTCGAGAATAAAGTTAACATTAGATTTGCTCACGATCATTAAGTTAACTTTTGCTAGAGTGAACTGTTGACCGTGAGCAGTTCCTTTGTTTAAAGTTACCTAATTAATCTAGTTTTTTGATTGTTTGTCTCATTATTAATTCAAAAAAATATATGTAGATGAAAACTATCAACTTTTATATACACATATTTTATGTTGACGAAGAAAGTTAGAGTACCAAATATATATCGCCTAGATACAAAGGTTTGATGCTGAAGAATAATATATAACTACATTATTTTGTAATATTTTATGGATCCTTTTTCTTAACTTTAATTGGTACAGGGCAGAACAGAGCCTGTTAGCGATATTATCATTATTTCATTAAACATTAAATCATTCACAACACTGCAGTGCATTGATAAAAGTTAAAAAAAAAATATTAAAAATATAATAAGCAAAACAAAGCATGCCGGGTATGTGCAATTCGTATTAAATTCTAAATTTAATTAGCATCGCAGTAACGCAACGCTCACCTTAATACTTTACATATTATTTTTAAATTGTTTGTAATATTGCATACTAATCAAAATGTCAATGTTTAGCACACGATTATCTTCAGTATCCCCAGTACCAGAAGTTTACAAGACCGCGGTCATATTGAACGTAAGTGGCTAAAAAAATCCTATCACATTATATAAATTGTAATGTTCTTCCTCCATAGCCAGCGTCATCAACAATGCGTCCTGTTTTATTCATATTCTACACTTTGGAGGCGATCTTCAATTTGTTTTGCATGGGTTTTCATATAAAGGGATTTATGTCTGTAGATTTAAGTATGTTGCCCTGGGAAAAGCATATCAGCCACTATTGCTATCTTGTGGCATTCTATGTATTCATGGTGCTTACACTTTTCCAGAGTATCAATATATGCAGTGGCCATACGCCCAAAATCTCCATTGAAATCTGGAAAGCTTGCTTTGGGGCTTGTGCATTTACGGCAATCTCCATATTGACCATGTATGATGCAGAACATGATTCCTATATGATGTTTTCCGGTCAAGAGACTAAGGAGGGTGTTTATCAGGCTGATGTGCCCGTCCATAAATTCATTCAGTTTATGCTCAATCAGTCTATTGCTTCGCAAGCTTGTGGAGTGATCTATATACTTCATGCAGCCATTATGATTGACGTTAAAATGACAGAGTACATGCAGGAAAACTTGGAACATGAGGATGACATCGTACTGCCCATTCACCTGTATGTTTTTAGTGAATATGTACAGGCAAAACTTGAATGTTATGAATGGTTTCAAGAGTTTTGCTTAAATGATCGCATTGATCTTTAGTTGGCAACTGATTCTAAAATAATATAAACAATGACTTTGCTTAGGGTCAGCGGGTTAACTCCAGATCGGTTTAATACAAAATTACTTAATTAAGCTGGTTTTATTGACAATTTTATAACGAATATAAAATTTTAAAGTAGAATTAACTTGTATAGCTGAAAACTTTTAACTTTTGTTTATACTGTTCTTATATAAGCGGATCAAATTGGGTTTCCTAACGTATTTTGGTTCCATCTATCAAAATTGTCAACTAGCTACAAAGGTGTGAAAATTTTGAATCGGACTTCATGTGATGTTTTTCGCTTCTATATAAACAGCCGACCAAATACCGGAAGATTCAATACAATATGTTATTTAACTCCAGTCAATCTTTAAAATGAAAAGTGATTGTAAAAACTTCAATAGTCAAAAAATTTTTTCTTAAGAACTCGTTACTAGATTATTACTTATATTTTTTTTTTCGGTTAACATTTTTGAATTATATTAGTTAAATGTCGTTTGGCATTAAAGTCAACTGGCAAGCCCTGGCTGTCAATGCCCACTTCAGTATACTCGACAGAAATGTCACAATCTGTTATCTACTTTAACCATGAATGATTTCATTGAAAAGCTTTGTGGAAAACCTAAAAACCTCTTTGTATACAAAATAGCTGCACACAAAGCAGGGCTTCAGCTCCGCCCACTTGTTGGCCAAAGGTATGACCAAAAGGCTTTAAATTTTTGCACTTTTATGGCGGCAGAGGTGGTGCCAGAGGCGGCAAAGGCTGCGGGTGTCGTCCTGCAGTGGCATGTGTCCTGCCGTTGATATCGGCTTAACTTTGCCATAAAACTGTCAGCGTCATGCGTGTAGTAGTGGACAAGGGGAAGCATGGGTAACGGGGGCGGTCAAATGAAATAAATTTTACAGCCAAATGGGCAGACATGAACAAAAAGGCCAAAACGCACACAAAGAGAGATTTGTGTGGCCAAATGTCACAGGCAAATCTAATGCGGACAACAAAAGCACCTGTGACCTGGAAAATGTCTCGGTGTGGCAACACAGAATTTGTTGCCATCTCTCAGCTGGCCAAGATTGAAGCTTATGGTAAAAAATGCTGGCTAGCTGTTGACCACGAATTTTTAAAGCCAGGCCGAGTCGATTGTCTGGGACAAGTGCAAATGTTTACGTTGAGTCGCTTTTGTTAAGCGTTGCGTCGTCATAGTCATAGCCCCACCGATGTTCATCAATTAAGTGCCATCAATCATCTGCAAAAGCAGTCCAAAAATGGATCCAAATCATCGACAACGACAGCGATATGGACAACAACGACGACGATGGGCAAACATGTCACGGTACAAAATGTCGTTTAACCTAAAATGCCAAAAAACCATAAAGATTATTTATTTTTGGTGGCAGACTTCGATTACGAATCAAATGGAGTGTTCCCAAAAGCAACTAGTTGATAAGACTAAAATTGACATAAAAGATTTTGATTATATTTAGTTGGAAAAATAGAAATGGATAAGGTTTATAAGGCATATCTGATCTAAAAGTTAATATACTCGTATATATAAAAGATTAGGCATATATTAAATAAATAAACTTTTTGTTGGTAATTATTTCTTTGCTTTCACTTTATATATGTAACAAATATCATCATTAAGGAATAAATATTTTCCGATGTATAAAGATTGTCCGATTTTCACTCTGTGGCTACCTTCGTCAATTATAAAAAAAAAATATAAATAATATATAATATAAATCAGCGCCCAAAAATACATCAAAAAAAGTATATGAGAGCCCAGCTCCCTCGATCAAAAAAGAATTTGTAAGCTAGTGTTATTTAGTAGAAATCAGGAAATTAGTAGAAATAAGGAGCAGAAAATATAATTAAAAAAAAATATTGTAGTAAACATTATTTTTATCAAAAAAATGGCAAAGAGATTAAATTTTAAATTTTATCTAGATACTTTTTTTCAGCTTTGATTTCTTAAAATTCATAACTTATCTGTGATTCCTGGTAGAAATCGAAATTAAATAGTTTTTATTATTGATAAAAATTGTCCAAAAAAAACATGATTATTCGATTCTTGGAACTTGCTTGAGTTTAATGTTTATGCTTCGTCTGAGAAGAATTATCTGGCACAGTGCAAACATTGTACACCTAAACACACAACAATTGGCTGTACAGCACTCAAAACATTATCCCTGATTGGCAGATTGGGGGGAATGTAGGCGATACATGTTGTCCAAGCTACCTTTGAGGGCATATCAATTTCAATCGCTGGCCGTTTGATGACACACTGTGAGTTTGGTCCACTTCGCATAAAACTAAATCGCTAAAGTTACGATTTTTGGCTATGAAAACTTTGTTTGGTTTATGGGGCTTCCCCGCTAAATTCAAATCAAGCGGAAATTTGAACAGGGCTTGAAAGGACTTGTAAGACAATGCTATTAATGGCGCCTGGCGTTTGGTGTGGTGTCTACGAATCTTAATGCCAATCTTCGCATTAGAAATCAATGTCGAGCGTTGCAGTTATGATTATTGCAGTTGTCGAAACTTTGTGCTCTTGAATTGGTCGTGTGGGTGGTTCGTCCTGCTCGTCCTGTGTTCATCCTGATGCTGGCAAGGTTTATGCAAATGGCAAGCGGTTTATACGCTGGCAAACAGACGGCCAAGGAGATGGCCTGGCTCGCTAAAAAATGCTTATGACTTGTGTAAACAATTTCCCATTCGCAAGTCGTCCTGCCGCCGTCTTGCTGCTGAGGTCCATTTACGTGTAGGTATGCCCAGCTCAAGTAGAGGCATCTGGAGCAGCAGCACAAGTATCTGGATCTCGATCTTGGTGTATAAAAATATTTTATGGACTTTGCGGCAAAAGTAACTTTGTGTTGTGGACGGGACGATAAGCGAAGTTTGCGTATGTGACTTCCGCTTGTCCTTGCATGTCCTTTCACACATGAGAACCAACGAATGTATGTGTGCTTGTGTGTGTGTCCGTAGTCTAGCCCATTCCATTCTATATGTTTGTCTTCGCACATTTTTATGCATTTTCTTAGCGACCATTTTTATGCCCGCACACGTTTTCCATTAGACGTCAACGGCTGTCATTTCCGCTCGCCTGTTTGATTTTCGCCAATGATTTCTCAAAGGATATTCACTGGCTGCTAAATTTGCCTTTAATTGAAACTGGGTCAAGCACACCCATTAATCACATTCAACTGACAGTCGCTCAATTTGCATTCGCATTTAAGACAATTATCATGTTGAGACAATTACTCTTTGTTAGTTGAGAAAGCGTAAGTTTTCCTGATCTAATTGAAACGGTGAAGGTGACATTAATCTTCATAAGCGTGACAAGTTCATTAGAAAAACAAACACGGCATTGATTTGCCCCCAAATCCAAAGAGTCTTAAGTAAATGTACATACCCTGTTCAGGGGGTTGCGCTAATTAAAAATGTAACACACAACTTAAACCGCTTGCAATTTATCAAAGGGCATAAAAAACTGAATTACATACAATATATACGAGTTTACTATATACTCTTTTTTTTTAAATTTTTTTTTTGTTGCATAATGCCGCGGATATAATTTTTTAGCAAGGCGCTGAAGCGCGGCGCGTATAATGCGCATAATTTCTATGCCACGTTGGTCACCCGAAAAGTAAATGTGGAAATGTAGACTCTGCCAGCCGGGGCATGACAGTGGCAGGGGCCAGGCAAAGGGGCAACCTTTGTGCCAGTGCCAGCCACAATAACAGGGCACAAACATGGCGTCAGTTTTGGCAATGAGCAAAACAGGCCAAGGAGCGGTGCAGGGGGCGGGTGAGCACACGAACAAAAGAGGTACACGCGAAAATAAAACCTATTACCGGAATCATAATTATCTTTTATGGCCGCGTCTGTCATGACGACATTATGGCCAGCACGGCACAGCCCTCTGATCCCGGCTACGGTTCGGGCCAACACGTAGCAATAAAAAACCGCGAAATGCGGCCAAGTAGCAAAAAACATAAATTACGCGCACACAAACGCACTCCGAAAGGAGAGAGGGACATGTGGTAGAGACACAATTCCCCAACTTCAATCTCCAGAACCCCCCAATGTCCACAAATTATGTGTAGTCGGCGTAATATCGTACTTATTTTCATTACAACTGGGGGCCCAGACAGATGTCGACGGTTCCCGTTAAAACAGGTGTTTTCTAATTTATTGACATAAACCCAAACAATTGCCCGGACTCGGGGTTTATTTGACTTTTGAGATATTAAAAATATGATTGGGCATGGGAATGTCAGCGCCTGTCTGCGGCTGGCAGACAAATCAAAGTGGCAGCATTGCTTTTTAATTTCTAATATTTCACGCGTATTGTTGCACTACCCCGCCCAACTCTGTACATCTAATGCTAATGCTGGGCGCTGACAGGCAGCTAGGTGGGGGGAGGGCGAGGGCATTGCTATTGTTGTGCACTTGCTGCAAATTATGCGAGACACGTCGGTGAGGGTCTGCTGCTGCTGCTGCTGTTTTCATTTGCTGGCGAGGTGTGCCTGAGGTGCTCTGCAGCAAAATGTGGCATGCTCTTTGCAGCTCAGTTCAGGCATATAAAAGAGCCAGAGTAGGGGCTACGTGTGATAATTCAACGCGCCACAAAAGTTTGCTTGAAAAATTGCCCAAGGCCAAGTGTGTGGCATGCCCCTTGCTGAAGTTCTATTTTTTCTCGAAAAGCGCAATGCACGTGCTGCCTTTGTGTTGCTGTTACAGCTGCTGTTGCTGCTGCTGTTGTTGTTGCTGTTGCTGTTGTAATTGCTGCTGCCGCCTGTTGACAGGACACTTCAACTATTGTTATTTGCGCTTCCCTCCCCCACCCGTCCTGTTAAATTCAGCATGAAATTGGTTTGTATTATTATTTTGCAGTCGTGGCTCGTCTCGATGCCAGCGGCACTTCGGCAACACCTCAAAACTGTCAGCTCCAGTGGCTTAAAGCTTTAACTGTGCGCTGGGGTTCATATGATGTGAGCAAAAAGTATCTATAGCAAAGTTTACTTTGATGCTGTGCGCTGCTTTAATTAAAAACTGCGCACACTGAGTAACTAGCACTTGATTAATTTCTGGTTGCACGCAAAAGTAACGCGAAAAAAAAAACGCAAAACCAAGCCAAACGACCCAACGGAAAGCAGCAACAAATTGCTGGCCAGTTGCTGGATATAGAGAGTGCAGAAAAAAAAAATGGGAACGGATCCAAATTAATTATGTCCATGCAGCGCTGTTGGTGCCGCTGTCGCTGCCGCTGCTCGTACTTTACGTTATCAACGCGTGCTCTGCATATGTACGTGGAAGCCGTCTAGGGCGACTGCGAGGACGAGGACATGGTTATGGACATAGACATAAAGCGACCTCTGCTCTATGGCATTGCATACTTTTCAGCGCACGCTGTGACTCCTGCGTGCAATTCATTTATGTGTGTGTGTGTGTAAGCGACTGAGCAATGTGTGGGCGTTTAGCGTTTGCATCGCTTTGATATTGAATTTTTATGGAATGAAATACGAGAAATATGGCTTAGGGCGTGATCACCGTGGCACAGTGATTTAATATCGGCACAGATTATGCTAAACTGTCACAAATGACTATTTGTAGTACTGATATTTAAATACAGGATTAATCTTGATAATTTATATGCTAATAATATGAATATTTGTGTCCCTTTTTATCAAAGTAAAACAATTTTAATTAACACAAGTTTTTAGCCAAATGTTCGTATGGGCAATTACTTTTAGCGAATTCGAACAAATAAAGCAAAATAATAATTATTTATTCTCTTATAAATATTTGAAAATTGTGAAAAGTGGGAAAAGTGAACAAAAATGTCTTACTTAAATTAACATCTCTCTTCCTGCTTGGTTTTCTAAGTCAAAAATCGGCTCTCTCAAAAAACATTGTCAGATTGATTGACATTCAATTTGAAAGTAAATTTTGTGCAAAGTTAATGTTGCTGAATTTTATAATTATTGGAATTTTAAAACATGTTGCTGTCTATTATTGATTTTTTTTTTTATTAATTTATTATGAATTTGATTAATAATATAGAGTGCAGTAATTTCGCGTCAAGCAGTTCAACAAGCAGTGTCGCAAGCAATATTTCCAATATCGGCTGTGCTGTTGCTGGCTAAGGGGTGAAAAACGGTTCGCTGATCGATTTTCGGCCATTAGGCGAATCTAGTAAGAAGTAATCGAATAATTAAAAAACTTCTGTACAGCAATAAGAGTAACATTCCTAGAAGCACTGTCAAAAATTCAAGAAAACTTATCATTATCATTAAAAAACAGCCTTAAACGTATGTAAATTCTTAAAGCTAATACTTACCTACAACGTCAAATGTAAATATCCAATCATTTGTAGTTAGCTAAAGGTTTATGACTCTCAATTCCGACACACACTCAATTTTCATTTGGCTTTTGGAAACAATGAAAGTAATGAAATGTCTCTGACACACACACACACACACACACATATTAAATACAATATTAATAATCTCGCTTGGCATTGTCATGTGTGTAGAAAGGCGCACAGGGAGACATAATGTACGTATGAGTATGAGTATAATCATGCCGACATTGTCTACGTCTACGTAGCACACGCCAAGAGTCATCACTCATTCACTCACACACACACACATACACACACATGTACATAGCAGACACGAGTGATTTTTACCTAGAGCACAAAAGTATAGCATACTTTGTGGAATCGCGCGCCAGACTGGCGCCAGGCCAAACAAAGGCGCACCATAGAATGCCATTGAGGGGGTCGCTTAATATAGCGTCGACGTCACTTCAACTTAAAGCAGTGTAACTGATAGAACCCATTCTATATTATATACCATAGTCAATCCTTGAATCTTGTCTCTCTCTCTTTGCAGCAGCAGCAAATGTTAATGTAAATGTTTGTCTGCTATTTGAATTTTAATTACTTTTCTCGGTTTTCGCGTAGCGCAAAAACTATTTATGCCCTGTCCACCCCAGTCGTACCTACAGCTTTTAAATAGAATCTCGCCAGAAAACCATAAAAACTTTTGCAGCCAATCGAAGGTAGGGCAGTCCTGCCTGAGCGTAATGTAATGCGCCTTAATTGAAACAAGTCCCAAACCAATTGTGCCCCGCTGCCACACTTAAGTGCGTCCAAAAAGGTAGATGCCACAGTGGCTCCCAACTGCACAATCAAAAATCAGCAGCCGCTTGACGATGGGTAGCATAAATTTTCGAATTGTTAACCTGGGCCCACCATTGGACCACTTGAACGGAAACGCCTAATTCCAGCCGCTGAGATTGAGACTTCGCCTCATCCCCAAGGCCAACTTGCCGGCGTCTGGCAGCTGTTTCAGGGCACAGTCACAGACAGTCAGAATGTAGTCTTGGCCGGCACAGAATTATTTGCTATATTCGTTTTTTTTTTTTTGTAAACTCACAACTTTTGCACTCTGTGCGCTATTTTATCGGATTGAGATTGAGATTGAGAAGGTGCGGCGGCTTCTGTGGCCCAAAGTTAGCGTAGAGCAGAAAGAAATTCAATCAAAGGTACAAGTTAATCCCGCGTGAGTTCATAAAGTTCACAAAAGCCAATTTATATGCCAGGCGCAATAAGTTTAAAAGTAAATTCCAGCAAGTTGGCTTTTGGTTTTGGTTACAACTGAAATGAAAATTGTACAACGGATGTCAATTTGTGTTTTTTTTTATTAAAAGATAGGTAAGAGTATAATCTTTATTTGTCAAGATTGGTTTCAATTGGAGAATGTTCTTTTGGGCGTGCAGTTTAAATATAATCATAGTTTTAGTGAAGTTTAGTTTGAGTAATGAAACGTTTTTACATCTAATGTTGAAACGTTAAATATTTGAATTTATTTTCTTTACAGAACTGTTTGAGAGTTGTAAATTGACTTTTACGTTAACTGACATAGAATCAAATTTAAAATAAAATATGATCAAAATTAGCTTAAAGCAATAACAGACTATAATTAACTTATTGAAGTATTAAGTTTATATATAAATTGTAATGTGTACGTTCTCTTTTACAGTCAAAGCAATCTTAGAAATTTTTTTAGATTTTATATTCAAGCTATTGTAAATATTATGCATATTAAACTGATTTATCAAAAAGCACGCGGTCCACATAGAAAATCCTTGTTAAGAGCTCACTTTCCATGTTGCAACTCGTTCGGTAAAATATCACGCGCCTTTGATGCAAGAAACTGGGATACAATGCCAGTTGAACTGTCACATCGTTATGAAGTCAAAAGGATTTGTCTACAAAGGCAGCTTCTGTGATTTTTCACATATATCTTCAATTAGTGTTAAGAGCTTGTCAAACAAGCAGCGAGATTAAAGAGACATGCCTTCCACACTCAGAAAAAAAATTCATTCTAAAAGTATTTGAAATTCTGGCCATTTATTGGAAATACTTAGTCTGTTTTTTGTTTTAAAACATTTAATATGGAATTATGAAATATGATCTTAATTCAAGTTTATTCTGTCGTATTTTCAAGCATTTCGTTATTTTTATATTACAATTTTGTGGCTGCAAAAAGGCGAAAAAATAATATAATAATAATATAAAATAATAATAATAATGATAATAATGATAATATACTATCATTATTATTACTATATTATTATTTTATATTATTATTATATTATTTTTTGTCCGTTTTGCGGCCAAACTTATTTGATCTTAAATTTTTTTTTTTTAAATAATAATTTCTTATTTTGAAATTGGAACTTGCGTTTCAGAGTATAAATCGAGAGCCAGTGTTCCTTTTTCAGCAACGAATAATTGATAACATAATAAAAAAAATGAAGACTGATTCTTCATCATTTTGTAACAACATTTTTCGCTCAGTGCACCCACTTTTCTCGAAATAACACGCAACTAACCATGGAAAACACGTCTCCAAGGAGGGCGTAACCCGAAATCGATTGGTTATAGCCGGCAGCTGATTCTACCTCCAGAAACAACAACAAAAACAATCGAAGCTGGGCAGACAAAATGCAAACATCTAATTGCCTGGACAGAGCAAATAATAGTACAAGACACTGGGGACTACTTAGGACTGAAGCAGGAGCTGTAGTTGAAGCTAAAGCTGGTACTGCAGCTGCCCAAGACCAGGGCTACTTGTAACATGTTACAACAATAAAAAGGTGAAGGATTAATAGCAAATAAATTGATGTTGAAAAGGCGATTAAAGTAAAGTGAAACGATAGATTACACATTGCTAGAGACCACTTGAAGTCCTGTTTGGGTCACTTAAAGCTTTGCCATGTGGCAAGAGAGATGCCACGCTTGCCTCATAAATCACTAAGGAAATTTACCTATGAAAATAATATGTCAACGCAATGACAGCAAAGCAAAAATATTATGAAAAACCAAAAGAAAAACAAAATTGTGAATGCCGCATTATCATATGAATTTTCGGTCAACCGGCAAACAACAAAAAGCCAAATGTTGTATAAATTTCGACCCACTTGATATGTGTGGTGCATACAACAAAAAAGGTAAAGCAAAGAGGGTCATCATCACAAAACTGGACAAAGAGGAGTTGAACAGGGGGGGCTAGTGCATAAATTTTCATAAATTTTCTTCTGTGTGGGATACGCTAAACTTTGATTTATATCATATATGGTTTTGTGTTAGTTTGCTTGGATTTTTGGGGCATGTTCAACTGCTGATTGCCATGGAAATGGGCTTGCAACGTGTGACGAATCGCATAGAAGTTTTACAGAAAATCGATGAGGGCGCACAAAAGTGCGCTTAAAGTTTTGCTTGGGAAATGGACATAGACTGACCTCTTAGCCAGCAGCTCACTTTTCACGTTTATATTCAGAGTAAAAAAAAAAACAAAAATGAAGCGGTTTGCATGTTGAACAGAAACAATCAAATCGCAATTTACTGGCTCATGGAAAAGCGATTTATCGCTGGGGAAGTTAGTCGGTCATAAAACATCCATTAACTTCATGTCAATGTTGCATACGCACAGCCCCCTCCAAACCTGCCTTTCTCTCTCTCTCTCTCTCTCTCTGGTACTGGCCGTTCATTTGCGGTATTTGGCAGTATGGTATGAAGTCCCTTGGCCGCATCGTGTCCTGTGCCACACTGCAAATTGCTCGATTGCTCGACTCCGCCTCTGTAACATGTCAGCGTTTTATTTGCTTTTGTTCAAGAACCAAACCCAATGACACGTGATAAGAAATGGCAGGCGTAAAAAGTGTTTGGCCAAAAATACAGAAAAAAAAGTAAAAGAAACAATTGCACACGTACGCAAAAGCAATTTTCCAATTGCCGCAAAGAAATGTCAAAAAATTTTTGTCACACTTTTTTAGGTACCGCAAAATCAACTGGGAATTTCCAAGCCAAAACTTCCGGCCAAAAATTCCACCCACACGACAAGAGTTAATTGTTGCCTTGGCATTGCGAGTGTCTGAAGTAAATACTTTTGGCTGTCATTTGCCAAAGATATTTTTGGAAAAGTCTGCGGCTCTGGCACTTAACTGTAATGTGTTACGAGTGCCTTGGCAAAACTTTTGAATTACCTCAGTTACAGAGTGCCTGCCTGTTACCGTTACATTCTCCGGGAATCTCATTTATGCCGTTTCAAGTTGCGCAACGAAGCGACGATGCGCCTCCCTTCGCCAGTTACAATCTCAATGTTTGTCTTTCATTTCGTTTGAATTTCTTACGTTCTCACTCCCTGTCTGGTTGTTTTGGTGTTCTACGATTATTACCTGCAGTTAAAAATTTCATAATCTTAGAGATAATAATTTAATGTGCCGCTTTTAGTGGCGCACATTAAAAAGTTAGCCAAGAAATTTTGGTTTTACTTATCAGTTAGAGGGAGGCCTTTTAATATTGCTGTAAACAGGTAATTGTGTTTACTTGGGGGACTCTTGGTAAGCAGCTGTCTATAGCCAACAGTTGCTCAACAGTTGTTGCAAGTCCTTATCCAGCATCGAATATCACTAAATCATTCCCGTAGCGAACACTTGTTAGTCTGTCATAAGTTGTGCTTCCTTGCAAATGTGCGAACATTGCCATTAGCACTGTGGGCAGAGGGTGACTAAGCAGCTGGCTTATCTATGTAACAACACTGCACATTCAACAGCCAACTAAGCGAGTGTATACTGTACTATATACAAGTGGTATGCATAGGTAGCTACACTGTCTCGACGTGTCTGTCGGCATGTGTATGTGAACTTTTTGAAAGTTATGCGCATTTCTGCTGACCATTGGCATTCGGCAGCTTTTGTTTTTGCTCTCGTTTAGAAAGGACATGGCCAAAGGTCGACAACGGCAGCAGCAGCAGCAGCTGTTGCCCAACCGTTTTGTCTGCCCCTTTTTTTTTTGCAGCCGGCGATTGGATGCGCATCCGTATCCGCATCCTTGCCGGTGCTACGGCTTGCGTGGGCAAACGATTGGGGATTAATACTTTGGGCTTTGGCTCGTTTGGCGCAGTTTATTGAAAAGGTGACACTGCAGTGTGTGGCAGGACATTGCCAAAGTTTTATCCTTGCGCAGCATGAAAGTTTGCGTGTGTGTGATTTCCGTTTTGTTTTTTTTCCCATTTTCTATAGCATGCACACACTTGATATTATCGACGTGAAACATATGTGAACATGTCGTTTGACACATTTGTCAGTTGGCTTCAAGGTTTTGTAGTTGGAAGCCAGGTTTTAAAGCCATTTGCTTGCCAAGTGCGTATTGGCAGCAACAACAAGGTTAATTTCAATTTTCGCACACACATATGAAGGCCACAATTGTAAGCCACTTCACAGCCAATTAGATGCTTTCAACAGCTTTCACAGACAGACAGACACACGACACAGTCTGTACTGCATGTATACATACAATACACACTTACACAGACACACACACAGGACATACGCACACGTTGGTTGACAAATGACAGGCAGTGTTAACGGTATTTGGCAGCACTTGTGCGCCTCATTATGTGGCATTTTGGGCTAACCGCTTTAATTAGCTCTGCAAGCGACACACAAACACACGCACACACACGCACACACACACACATACAAGTGCACAAAATGCAGCTGGACCCAAAACTTGCATGTGGTCAACGGCTGCCGACCCCAAAAGCCACTTGGCCCGGCCACTCGACGCCGTTCGAGTGTCGAGTGCAGTGACTAAATGTTGCCTAATACGACGTTGTATGCACCTTCCTGCCACGGCTGTCGTTGACTTTAATTGAGTCACAAATCAAGCAAAATATACTAAACAACACACACACACTCGCACACGCACACACACACACATGCCTCGCTAATTTATTACACAAAGTGTAGCATATTTTCGTGGGCACCTGCCAGAAGACAACGATGCCGTTAATTTGCCTGCTAATGAGCCACAAAACACGCGCTACAGACGCCGAGACAAAGTGTGCTTAGTTGGGCAGGGAGGGGGTCAGGGAAGGCAGGCAAGAAGAGGTGCTTAATTATGCTAATTTGCCACAGCGGGAGCTGACAACTTGGCGTATGCGCTATCTACTTTTACTACATGACAACTATCAGGAAATTTGTTCGTATTCGACATAAGTATTTACGCTGGCGCCAGTCGCCGCTGAAAAATATTTTAAAGAAAGTAAAATAGAAAAAACCAAAAAAAATAACTTTTTGCAACCGCAAAAAAAAAATGGAAATTTGAAGCAACTGAGGGGGGACAAGACGACAAAAGCGACAAAGAGATATACTGGGATGCTAAGGACAAAGTCAACGTCACAGTTGCTTTCCTGGCTTTCATATTTTGAATACAAATTGCTTTATTTGCGCTGCTGCGCCAATTTGGTATGCCCGGCTACCCCCGGCTATCCCGACTTAGAGTATTTCTATGCCAGTTTCGCTCCACTTCATTGCGAATTTTACATAGATATAAACAAGTGCTCATGCCATCGCCTACCTTTTTACACTGTTTCACTGTTTGTGCCCTTTTTCATTTTTTTTTGTTGTTGTTATATTTTTTGTTTCCTTGAGCTTTTGCATTTTATTACAAGCCACACACAACGCTTTGATTCGCCGAGGGTTGGTCGCAAGGTTGCTCTGAAATGGGGCTCTATAGGTAGTTTATTTTTTTTTTTGTTTGGGATGAACAAATTGCTCCCCGGTGAGCGTTTGCTGGCAGCTTTGGCAGCATTTGGCAAAGTTATTTGCATGCCGCTTTGTCTTGTTGTACGCTCTCAAATCTCAAATACCTAATAATTTAATAATATTTGTCAGGCAGATAAATCATCTCAAGTTAATATGACAATGACTGACAGCAGGCGACGGTGCATGGTTTCTTTTTTTAAATACCAAAAAAAAGAATGAAAAGAATATTATAATCAAGGTAATATGACAACATTGTTGACAAATTGCCTTGTGGCAATTGAGCACGAGTCGTACATATTTTGAGGGGTGGGGCAGCATTTGAATTTGGCATAAATGTGAGTCAGTTTTTTTTTTTGATTTTTTGTTTTTTATGTGGGAATTAATGTCATCCGGTTTTACGATCCAAATCTAATGCTCAGATTCTGCCCTGTGGCAACTTTGTTGCGACATACATAAAAATCCGCAAGCATCGTTGTCAAATTAGCACGAACTGCGCCAAATAGTTTGAGAACTCATTTTTACGACTTCATATGCAGATTCTCTAAGTTTTGCTGAGGAAGTTATGTGTGTAGGAAATTTGTTTTAATTAGCTGCTGACAACAACAACAACAACAAGAGCAAGAAGAGCAACTAAAACACGATGTGGGTTAGCATCAACAATGTAGCGTCAAAACATCCGTTTGCTAATTTTAGCGATCGATGCACCGCCAAACAGTCAAAAGACTGAGAATATCTCGGACAAATACAACCGCATCCGCAGCTATATATGTGTATATATATATATATCTGGATATATATATAAATGTATCTGCGGCCTATCCCTCGACCTTTGGGGCACGTACAGACGTCTTGTTTTCATTAGATTGGCGTCTTGTTTACGTGCAAATCTTGGCAAGTCGATATTCATGGCGTCATGGAGCAGGTGCCGAGATCGATCTCCAGACGAGACAATGCCATAAACAACAATTCATATATTGTAGCTATAGCTCATAATTCTAATAAACACAAGTTACATTTTTATAGTCCCACAATTTTTGAGGGGGGTGGAGACGCATAATTTTATGACAAATTAATACAATGGCCCCTGTTAAGCGATGGGAAACGTATGGCATTTTAGTCGTTTTATATGCCTCTGTATTTATTATTCTTAGCTAATAGTAAATGAAACATATTACGTATTATTATTATTATTATTATATTGTGTATGAAACTTTACGCTTAGCGCAAATGATTCATAGATTTACAAAATGTTGTTTGCTTGCCATTGTTCATAATTTAAGAGAATGTGCGACACATAAATATTAAATGAAAACTGAAACATTCAAAGGTTTCGCCTCTACCCCAACAAAACATTAAGTGCCCAAACAATAAATAAATAATTTACGATCAATAATTTTATATTATTACATTTGCACACTAAAAACATAAAAGATGTGTTCAAAAATATTTGTTAGAATATCAATCTTATTATGACATTTTTAAAGGTTTCTCTAACATATTGTAAACACTGTTCAAAATTGAGTTGGTAAATTGTAAAATCAACTACTATTTTAAAGCACTAAAAGATATTCAATTAAATTAGAATTTATTGTATTACATTTAAAAAAAAAACCTTTTTGAATCACTTTTCAAATATTAATATAAAAAAAAATAAATTATTAAATAAAACTGACTAATTATGAAATTTACTAAGATTTGATTTAGTTGTTGTAAATAATTTTAAGCTTTATCAATTATGAAATTTAATAAAATTTGACTTGATTAAGCTTTAAATAATTTTTAATCAGGTCAAGAAATTAACTCGTCTACTGAGCAAATAAATTATGATATTCAATTCTACCCAAACACTATTTTAATTTAAAACGTTGACTTAATTCGGTTTTTAAATTTTATAAATCAATTATCCCATCAACCGGTCATATATAAAAGATATAAATATAAACAAATTAAATATAATCATACAAATTTAATGGCAATTAAAAAAAAATAACGCATATCAAAACAAAAAATTAGTTTAGGCCGAATTATTTTATTTTTAATTTATAGCATAGTCAGCAGTAAATATTAATACAACAAATCTGAATTTAGTTGCTTTAATTAAGATTTCAAATAAATTAAATAGAAATTTGACGTTAATAAAGTTTTCTACGTTACGCTAACAGATATCGTAAGGGGAAATGGCCAAAACATGGCGTTAACAGCTGCGCTGCTGTTAACAGCGCTGTTAAAAGCGCCACAATGTTGGGGCTGACAGTTTAACAGTTGTATAGCCTCAGGGCCATCAGTCGGGGAGCGGCCGTTGGGGCCGCAGCAACGCGTTGGGGCCAAAAAAGCAGTTGGCCATAGATTGGGAATGAGAGTGCACACGACGTATTGGCCAATTGGCCAATTGGCTGAATGTAATTGTAATCACTGTGACAACCAGACAAAGTCACATTTTGCAGTCGCTCATTTGTCGCTATACATCTATGGCCAAAGTTTTCCCATTAAACCGTGCACAATCGCTGTGATTCATATGCTGTCGAGGAGCCATCAGGCAGGCACTCTGACAAGGTTTTTATGACAAACGGAAGACACTTGAGCGAAAGTTTTTGGCGCGTCGCAATAAAATAAAGGAACCTGTATGAAATCCGAGAAATCATTGAAATTCATTGAAATCATTGCGCCAGCTGAGCTTTGTTATGGCAGCCTTTGAACTATTGATGAGCCATTTCATACAATTAGCGCTAAATTGGTTGGCTCAAGTGCCCAGAGGCAAACATGGGCCCCATTTAATGGCCATGGCCAAGATCTTAACTACCCTTTCCAATTGTTAACATTTTCTTTGCTCATCTCTTTAGGCATTATTAATGTACTCGGCCTTACTCATTTCGCATGGCTAATACTTGAAAAATGAACGATAGACACTTTTGTGCACCTTTTTTGAGGGGGGCTGTAATGAGTTTGTTGCTTCGTTTTTTATATTTGGCAGCAGGCTGAGCAACGTGGGCAACGTGGCCAACATTTGGCACTGGCATTTCAAATGCTTTGCACGTTGCGAGTCCATTGGCGCCGGGGTGGAAGTTGCAACAACTTGACAGCAATGTGAATGATTGAACGCGTGTCCGTCAGAAATGCGTCTAATTGGTTTTTGTTGCGCCAAAACGCGAAAAGAACAAAAAAAAAAAAATTAAAAAAAGGGTAAAAATATCTGCCAAAGGTAATTTTTTGTAATTTACTTTTCGTGTTGCTGCCAGAGTTTTGAAGCGGGCAACTACTTAATTTGATTTTACCGCTGACATATTTAGACTTGGGCTGCTTTAAGAAATCTTTCTTTAAAGTTAAGGCAAAATTCTAAATGGGTTTTCTCTAACGTTTGAGCCAATAAACCTAGCCAAATGGTGGCTGGCTATCAACAGCTGCGTTTCATAGGTTCTGTCTCAGGCAGAGCTTGGCTCGGCTTGGCCCAAACTGTGTTAATGTAATGTAAGTAATTTAGTTGCTTTTGCGTCCTCTATCTATGGGGCAGCTTAATTTACTGCCTGCTACACATACACACGCACAACAAGTCGAGGCACTAAACACATTTACGTGTTATTCAATTTTGCAAACTAAACGTAAAAATATCATGTTTCCTGGCCCCAAAAACAAACAACAACAGGAAATGTGCCAAGGGGGGTTGTATAACAACAACAACAATTGTGGCATACAGAACACTTTCACTTACACATTGATCTATATATGTATATGTGTGTGTGTGCTTGAGTGTGTAAAAGTAAATATCAGGTTAATGGATTTGACGCCGCCGCCGCAGCACGCAAAAATTTTCACTTGGCATCTGCTGCTGCTGCTGCTGCGATTCAACATTTTCCACTCAATAAATTCTTTTTGTTGCTGCGGCAACATTTTCCTACCGATAAGCAATTTGCCCAGGCTTTCATTCTGTTACTCCTTATGTGATTTTTGTATCCTGCTTCATTTGCTGCGCTCAATTTTGGGCTGATTTCCTATTTTTTTTGCTTATGCCTGCTAAATGGCGCACCTTGAACAGCTTCTTTGTTTTAAACGTTGAAAATTGTTTAATGTGCCACAAGAAATTGCTTGCCACACAGATGAACAATATGATTTGACCCTAGAAGGTGACAGTTTTTGAACAGCGGCAGCATTTTGAGAGATCTTAAAGAAATATTTCAAAAGAAACATTTAAAATGCTGAATAAATTTGGCTAACATGCAAAACTTTGTTATATAATACTACTTAAATAAATTTTTGATATTTAATTGTTTTAAAAATTCACTGGAATGTAAAAAGTGCAGAGGCTGTTTAATAGATTGATATGATATAGATAATTAATTTATTTTTAAACATAATTGTATTAAGAACAAATATAAATTGATAATTTCCGAACAATAAATTATTTTTATTTTTTTTTTTTTTTTTTTGGCAACAATCAATAGAATTTAAAAAATATTTGTATTTAATATTATGCTTTGTGGTTTAATGTTGTATAAAGGTTATATATATTAATATTATATATATAAATTTGGAGTGAAGTATTAATAGTACAAAATATTAAACCATCGATTCTTTATAGCAATAAAGCTCTTCGTAATTTTAAATTTTACTATTTATTCACTAAGTTGTTATTTATTCATTCATTGCTTATTTCCTTATTATACAAATTTTTCTAAGCTAGTTTATGAACAATTTATATTACAGCGTTGTGTGTAAGCTTTTCATTTGTGAAGTTATACTTATTCTTTTAATATTTATATACATTAAACAAGATTTATTTATTAATAGATTAAAATGGTAGGAACACCTTAATGCTTAATTTAATTATTTAATTGCTTTTTATCCTAGTGCAAGTAAGTAAGTAAGGGCACTAGTCACCAATCTACTTCAACGTTTTTTCCCACAACCCTTAAACTTTGTATTTTTCCGCCAAATTTCAATACTTTTTAAAAAATAAGCCGATTTAAATAATCTGTTTTGCTTAAATTAGCATACAAAATTGATATAAAATTTTTTTTTTATTTTGGCAAAATTCAATTTATGATTTTAAACCACAAATGATGTAGATGTATCAAGTATCGCTTAAACTTAAATTTTTATAGCATCATTGAAATATCTTTGCACTCTCCGTATATTAAAATAAAATTGGCAACATATTCCACCACATAAACACTGTTTATAAATACAGTGAAGCTCACACATATTCGCACATTACAATGCTCATATGCAAAGTGGGCACAAGGTACAAATTCAAATCACATGTGATCTCATATAGCCTGATGATGATGAGGGGGAGAGCAGGGGCGGAAGCAGCAGCAAGTCCGCCAAGTCGCTAAGTCGTTTTAATGGCCAATAAAAGCAAAATGTTGTCACTTTTTTCGAATTTGTATAAATTTTCATTGCTTGGGATAAGCCGTTGCTGATGTTGATGCTGAAATACTACGTGCAATTTGGCCATACGATGCCCTCACCCTGTATGAGGGCAAAGGGTTGTTGGCTGCCTGGCTGGGGCGATGTATTTGTTGTTGTTTACGATGTAGCAAGTAATTTTTTGCAACTTATCGCATGCAACAGCAACAACAGTTACAACAACTATAACAACAACAAGAGTCGACACTTTCTCGTTGTGTTGACTTCGCTTTGCACTTTTCGCTTTCTCCTTTGGCGCGAGTTTTTTTTTTTTATGTTTGCCTTGGCTTTGATTTAGCTGCTGCGCCTTGCCACGCCTCTGCTTCCCACTTGTATGTCCTGCCTGGAAATCAATTTGTTTGCCTTGTGTGCCTCATGAAAATAAATAAATAAAACGCAAATCGTCGCAAATCGGCATCAGAAGCCAATTTGATCGGTTTAGCTTTAACCGAGCAGCGGCAATTTTATGACTAGCTCGTGGCAAGATTTGCCCGCATTATGTCATTTTGATAATAATTTATTATTATTTATTTATTTGCATTTCAGTTTTTCAGTTTTTTTCAATTGCCCAACCGCTAAGCGGCGGTTTCAATCAGTTTTCCATTGGCGCCCATAATTAAATAACACATTTTGTGTTGCATACTTTAAGGCGTTTCTAGAGCTAAGCTTTAATTCGCATGTTGTATTTTTTTTTACATTTTTTGCCACAAATCTGAATCGATGCGTCTCATAAAATGTGCTGCTCATCAATTTTGTGTTTTGCCATAAACTCAAAACTCAATTCACCTTCTAATGAAAACTGGCTGCTTTTTACAATCTCATCAAAACGCTTGCCAATATGCTTGTAGGAAAACAAAATGTGACGGAATAAAAATGAAAACAATGTAAAAATGGGGAAGTTTTGATACCCTTGTTTCCCAAGAAAAAATATATTTGATAAAAGATAAAATATATATTTTATGTAATTTGTCTTCGGAATAATTTTAACTAATAGGTTAAAAAATATTTGATGATTTTTAAACTAGATTCACTGGTAAAAATCATAATAAAACTTGAACTTGAGAGCATAAATTTATTTTGTAGAACAATGGAAATTTCAACTATTTTTTTATATCCGATTCAGCAGGTCGGCATGACACATGAAACAGACAGACAGAGAAGCTCAAATCGACTTGAATCAAGATTATATATACTATTTAAAATTGTTTTTTTTATTTATAATACCTTGCATATTTCATGACAAAATTATAATACCCACTGCAAAGAGTATAAAAATCGTTGTTTATGCCTGTTACGCCAACATTTTTGCATAATTTTCGTATTATTTCACCTTAGGGCTAAACACAAAACCAGGGAGGGTTGGGGAATGCAGCGGAAGCATCCGCAGCGCCAAAAAGTTTATTGATGTAATAAATTGTTATTTGCTTAAAAGTTGCGCCCTTTGTTTTTCCACATGGCTGGCACGGCGCCACCACCTACTACGAAAGGAGCATAGAAGCAGTTGCTCCTCAGCTTCCGTGCTTCGTAGCTTCTCAGCTTCCCAGCTCTCACCTCACATATCATTTTTTATGCTGCATATGATTTTATGTGCATTTAATAGATCGAAGAAAACAGCAACAAATCCATATGCCATATGCCTGTCATTCGATTTACTTATTTACGAGCATCTTGTGCCAGGGCGGAAATGGAAAATGACTTTTGTTTGCTTATTTGAGAGATCTGCTGTCTTGTTAGTGATCTAATCATATAGCTTAGCACTTGGCCAACTTTGGTGTAATTTAACTAAAATGAAAATGAAATTAAGGCGCATTAAATGTGCGTCTACTTGCTGCATCTCCCTGCCCACCTCCACTGCCCCCCCCTAAGAAATTTGTTTGGCCTTAATCCAAAAACTATATGCAAAATGCGCGTAAAGTGTTTTTAATTCGCTGCATCGGATGGCCAGGCCAGCCACCAAAGGGGGGAACGAGGAGGAGACAACACTTGTACCGCCTGGCCGGTTGGCATGAACGCGTCATTAGCGCGTCGCCAAATTAGACATAAAATTTATGAAAAACTATCATGAATTGCGCTTTAGTGCAATAGTGCATTGGGTGGCCCACGTCGATGCCATTTGGGTTGGCATTTTAATTGATTTAATAGGCCCTGCAATGAAAATGTGTTTATACGCTTGCAGTGTCTGTGTATTATAAGTTTGTCACGAATTGTGTAACGCATTGAAAGAGTTATGATCGTTCACATCAAGTTTATATACTCTTGATGAACATGTCTACTTGTCTAAGCAAAACAGTCTCTTAATTTGTCTAGCCAATTCTGGCAGAAATGTCTTTTGCTACAGACATATGTTAAATTGTGCCAGATCTGTAGAGTCTAACTGAGAGCTCGATTAAAATTAAATGATTGTACAAAAAACCATTGGATTTTTCAATATATTTCGTCCATACCACTTTAGGAGAAAATATCGATTTTTTTTGCAGAAAGTCTAAATATAAAGTTAAAGTAGCAAAATGTATTCAATTGTTTTTTAATTCTCAAATCAACTTTGAATGATCTGACTTTAATCGAGCTTCAAATATTTATATTGGTTTGTAAAATTAAAAAAAAGTACTTTTTATTCTATCTTGAGTATTGAAATTTAGAAAATCAAAAATATAATTACTATATAAATTTTCTGATAAAAACTCAACCTTTTAAATATAAATGTTCATTTTATTGATCAACTGAGCTGTTGATCTGCTCATATCCCTCTCGCTAAGTCAGATAAGGTACAAAGTTTTAATACCAAAATAATATAATAAAATTTCAATATATTATTTTGGTATTCAGGGTTTTATTTTGAAGGATAAAGTATTGAGGTTTTTTTTTAGAATTTATTACACAACACTTTGTGCTTGAAAATAATACCTTAAATACTAGATTCAATTTATAGGTAACTGTAGAGCACGTTAAGAATTCACATATGTACCACAAAATGTGCCACATGTCTGCCTCATGTGAGCTTTATATGAGTCAAATATTTGTCCCGTGTTTGATTAACATGCAGCCCTAATTTATACGACTTTAATAGAGATCAGAGCAGTTAAAACAGATGAAACAGGTGTGTTTGTATATAGCGTAAGTATTTGTATGCACGTGACTAAAAATTTGTATACAGGGTATTTCAAAGTCGTACACTTCAACTATTGAATGCTGGTTTTTTTTGTTTTGATTGTGTTTTATTCGCTTTTGCATTTGGTTTATCAATTAATGCGCTGCATTTTATTGTTAAGCACATTAACGCAGTCACGCGAAGGCCAACACCAGCCGGCAGATACCTCTTACTGCAGCTCCAGCGCCTATTCCCCCGCCATCACTTTGCCGGCCATTGCATTGCCAGATAATTGCGTGTGTGGCCGATGAGGCTGAACTGCGTGTAAATTTTAATCCAATTGTGTGCAGCCAAAAGTGTGCAGCCCACAAATGCAAACAGGCAACACACACACACACAAACACACACACTCACATATACATATTACATGCTTATGTGTATTTATTTTTGCGTACAGCTTTTCCAGTTGAATGCATTTGATTGTATTTTTCATTGAGCTACACCGCCCACCGCAAGCCGCACCTCCGGCCACGCCCCCTACCGCCACATACTCGTATACCCAATCAACAGCCCACGTGGCACAATGTTCATTTCATTTGGCCAGCAAATTTGTTTGGGCTTTTATCGTTGTGCATTTTATGCTCAAAGGTGAAACACCAACAACAACCACATTTGTTCATGTATTGTAATAAACAATAGACACAACACGCCTCAGTTTGCATATTGTGTAGGGTAAAAGCTTTAACTAAATAGAAAATATTCAACAAATTGGTTGAATTTAAATTTTAAAATTAATTTATTGAATAATTTTAGTAATTCTTAAAGGGATTTATTGTTGCAAAATTGAGAAGATGAAATAAAGATGGAAATTCATAAAAAATGTATAAAATCTAAAAAAATTAATTTAAAAAAAATTAAATCAGTATAAAGGAAGAGCTATGATCAAAATTACATTCCAAACGAGAATCGGGTTTGGGTTGAATTTGAAAAAATTAAATTCGTTTAATCTATACAGTGATTTTTTTTTTTAAATATTAAATATGAAATTATGATTATTCTGACTAATTTATAAAAATGTCGTTAATTTTGTTTAACATTTTGTGGCTATATTTTATTTGCTTATTGTAAGTATATTGTCAATTAAAAATTATTAATTGTACTTGATTTTAGAACAAAGAATTATTGCTTTACTAAGGGTTTTAATGAAATTCTTATGTAGAGAAATCTGCATGCCTTAAATACACACTTACTACTCAAAATTATTGAGAATTTCAGACGCACAGTGTGCTACAAGTGTGCACACTTTTTAGTGGGATATTATATTTTCTTATTTTGGAAAAACTAAAAAACTTGTTTTTAAATTTTTCTAAAATAAATCAGGCTCCAACGTTCCATTTTTAGCAAAGATTATTTGAAAATAAAATATAATAAAAGACTATTGATTTTACCGCGTAATATTTTCCTCAGTTTACATATTTTTGATAATCTTCAGCTGGATACAGAAAAATTATTGTCACATTTGCTTGACTATAGCAAATTCATTTATTTATACCCAACTAATTCTACCGCAGCAAACCCTCATTCTAACCACATCAAAAATTATATGGCAATAATTAAATATATCCGTTCGAAAGTGTCTCCAAATCGCACCTTAACTTTGCCCACATGAACTGAGCTGAACTCTCGTGTATGTTCCATTTTCTTTATTTCTCATTAATAATTCCGCTTAAATGCTTTCTAATAATTTCCGCATAATTCATATCGTCGAACGTTTTATGCGGCACTTACGATAAGGGCAATTCTATTGTGCGACGACCTGCGTTGTGTATATATCCTGGCTGTTGTCCTGGCTGTTGTTAGCATCGTTGGCTGTGTTTGTTCGCCAAACAAACAACACGTACAACCACACATACACACACACACACACACACACACACACCTAGGCAATGTATTCATACTCGATTGATAACCTTAATAAAATGCTTCACATTATGCCAATCGATTGCACACCATGAATGTGTTTATCCTTTGCCTTTGGATCGTTAAGTTCCACGTAGCTTCGCCTAATACAGCAGCCCGGAGTGGTGGGCGTATAGGTGGTGATGGCATGGGTGGAGGGGGCACAGTGGGGTTACCAGGACGCACATCAATACAGGCTGTTGCCAAAGCGCAACAATGACGATGACGACGCTGACGACGACGATGAGGAGCTTCTGAAATTCAACGGTGCCACGTTCGTGTACCTTGTTGGTCTCCAGCTTTCACCTATCCTGCCCCTTCGGCAATGCCACGCTCATTTACTGCTGTCTTGGGGTTGGGGCAGGAGGGAGGGCGGCAATTGTGCAAAAAGTGCCAATAAAGCACATTCTTTGTTCGGCTTTGGCTTCGGCTTTGGCTCGCAAAGTGCTCAACAAAGCGGGCAGGCCAGGCCAGACCAGGCAGGATAACGTGTTACGCTAGCTTACGCCTGTCTGTGTGTGTGTGTGCCTGAGTGTGCAAGGATAATAATAATAACGTATGAATAGGTAAAAACGTTGAACGATCTAACCAGGATGTGGATACTACGAGGGAATTGGAGATGGCAGAGAAGACTCCTCATCACTGCATTGTAGGTGGCCATTGCCTGCGCTTGATTGCTTAGCTGTTGTGTCCATGTGTGTGTGAGTGTGTGTGTGTGTGTGTGTGTGGCTGATTGTTTGCCCCGCCCATTGAGTGTAGTTGAGGTGCAGCGCTTGGCACACACACCTCATTGATTTTATTGTGTTTTTTGCACAGCATTCAAAGTGCTCATATAAATGCCCACACAATAAAAACGATGATGCGGCTGATGATGACCCCGACTACAGCAGCTTAGGCAACACAATGGACCATACAAACACAGAGAGAGATACTATTTGGAGTTGCCAGTCGCTGTCCAAATTTCCCATTTCCATTCCCATTTGAAATCCCATTCCACCTGCCAACCTGATGTCTATTTTAGTGTCCCACGGCAGCCTGAGGCTGAGTTCTGAGAATGCTCTCTTGGCTGTTGTCTCTTGAGGTTGCAAATATATATACATATTGTACTCGTGGTTGCCATGTGTATATTTTTGTGGACTGCTTGGATTTCACACATCCGTCACTTGGCTCGTCAGCCCTTTTTGGAGACTGTCAGGGAGTGGGTCAGCTGCCCCGCCCGGGGTCGACTAATGAGCTCAGGCAGCAAATGGCTTTTTGTAACTCATACGAGGACGGTGCAAATAAATGAAAAATGCATTTTCAAGATTTTCTATGCGAAAATATGCAATTCCAATTTGGCAGGCAAATGCATTTTGAAGTCTAGACTCTCTCTTTACAGCACTCTCTGCCCCTGTTCTCTCACACTTTTGTCTATTTCATTTGGTACACAGCTTGGGCTACAATGTTGCCGTGTTTTGTTGCTAGTGGCAGCATCTCTGGTGTTAATTTGTTAGCACATTGCATTCGGGCAGACAGTGATTAATTACAGCGTGGTGCATCCAAAAATAGAACCGGTCAAGTCATTTTTGCCTTTAAAGTTAATTAGTTGAAATACTCAAATAACAAATTTTCAAATATATATTTTACACAAATTAATGTGACCAAAAATTTAAAAACAGTATAAATCTCTGTGCTCTGTATACCCTGGTCAACCCAATTCGATATGCGTTACCTGCGCACATAAATTTAAAATCCCGTCGTGACCACAATTTGCGCATTAAATCATTTCCAGGCCATTTCACAGCACTAGGCGCCGCCGCAGCATTCAGCATTCATTCAGTCAGTCATTCATTCATTTATACATACATTCAGTTATTCATTCAACCAGTCAGGCATTCATTTCGATTTGCAGGTGAGCAGCCGCATGGAATGCAGCCAAGCGCTCAAAATATGCAAAAATTACACAGACGACTGAATGCAGCGAGTGGGTGTTGAAGCTGGCTGGGATTTGGAATTGGGTTTTGGGATTTGGGAGTGTTGTGTGTGGTGCACTCTGTGTGTGTTCCGGTGGCCACTTCAAATATATCACGCGTGAAGCGTCTGTCTGCCGCGTGATTGACAAACGCCGCTGGCTGAGGTGCGTTCAACGTTTTAGAAAAGATAAATTTAAGTAATTGTCAATATTTCAAGCGACGTAATTGCTGGCCAGTGGCCAGTGGCTAGTGGCTGAACTGTACAGTAAAATAAAATAAATGCCAGTGCATACACACTCAAAAAGCCAAGGCTCGAGCGTGCCTCTCACACGTCCTTTGGGGCAACACAGTGCGGCTTTATTCAGATGCAGTTCTATGCAGGCCTCTCTCTCTCCCTCCCTCTCTGTTGCCATTTTAACACTTGACGTTTTACCAATTTGCCGAATGTTTCCTCTTTTTTTTAACTTTTTTGTATTTTTTTTAACTTTTTTTCTGCACTGCAGCAGACAATTTTGTTGCGTGTTAACAACTGCAACAATTTAGGTTTAATTGATGCTCCGCTGCAACGTTGAAGTGTCGCCGGCGGCAGCGGTTAGAGGGGGGCATTGGAATGGAGGCTTTTGTTGCAAGTTTTGACCACGTTTCGTGAGGTTTTTTTTTTTGTTTTTTTTGGTTGCTTCCGCTTGACGAGTTGTTAGATAAAAGCTATTTACATGTTGTTATTTATGATTTTGCAGTTAAAATGCGCTGTGAAATATTTGTGGCGCTTGCTGAACAAAAAAAAAACGGAAAAGGACTCGAGCGGCGCTATATTACGCATACGTCATGTTGTGCGCACTCCACACACGCTTTAAAGTTGATATTGTACAAGTTTATGTTTATGTTTATGTTTATTGACTTGAATGCACCTCCGACCTGCTACATATGCTACATTTTATACAAACGGCAACAGCTGTTCGACTGCCTCGGCTGGTCAGCAAAACTTGGTCCTGGACGAGGACCATAAACGTGTGCCATGGCATTATCGAACACTAATCCATATATGAGCATATTACATGGCGCATAATACAGGGGATAATAGCCTCCTCCTGCCCGCCCCCACTTCAGCTTCTGGCTGCTGTCGTAGCGACTTTATTACTTTGTGCTGACTCACTGTGTAGTGTGAGTTGAAGCAGCAAATAGAAAAGAAAAAATAATAGGAAAAAAAAACGAAACTCATGCAAAGGTTGGCTTGTTGATTTATGGCCGGGGTTGACTCTGGCTGCTGCTCTTCACATGTGCGCCAGGCAGCCCACGCTTGGACTTTTTATGAGCCCCACTGTGCTGGCTGGCTGGCACCCAGGGCGTATGATGAATATGTAATTCCAATGTTATCCACTGCGTTGAACTTTGATTTACTAACTGCGAAATAAATATTAAATTTTCAATTACACTGACTCGCTCACATGTCTCCACACACAGTTCCAGCAACAGCATCAGCATCAGCAACAGCATCAACATCGCTTTTTCCATGCAATTACCTTCGCCTTGGTTGCAGGACATGCCCTGTCCTTACACGTGGCTGGCCCTGTCCTGCTGGCATCCTGGTGGCTGGCTAATGGCGCGAACATTGCAACAGTGGCCAACAAGACTCCCTTGACTTTGGCTTTGACTACAGGTTCGACTTCGACTTGGTTCGACAGGCTGCCCCACAGGTTCCCTTTAGACTGCAGTTAGTTATAGCATTTGTTGTTGTTGTTGTTTTTAGTTTGCTGCCATTAAAGGAAATTGTCTGTAAAAATGTGGCCGTATTTCTTTTTGCAAGGTACTTAAAATTAAATTATTGGACACATTAACGTCTTGACTTTTGCCGTGAACGTAGTTTAAGACGTAGATGTAGACGTAGACGGTGCGGTTCGTCGGCATGACGCAAGTAAATGCCACGTAATGACGTCATTAAAACAAGTGAAATGTGCTTTTATTGTTACGGCTGGCAAGATTCTTGGGCACTTTTCAATTTAACTATATGGCATTGCAAAATCTGTGGCACATTGTCATTAATCTTAATAAAGTTAACAGTGCGACAAGTTTATTAAAGCCAATTCGGCGCCATTCATGGGTGTGTGTGTGTGTCGCCTTAAGGTGTTTAATTTGCTCATTTGTTGAATTAGCTGTAAGTGAATTTGGCTAAAAAAAAGCACGCTGCATACAAAGTAAGAAATTCTTATGGTAATTGGCAATACATTTATATCAAGTATTTGGCAAATTTAAAAAATATATATATATATTTAAAAGTAACCAGTTGGCCTTACTTGGATGCTAAAAATTACCTTGTCAAAATACTTATTTCCCTAAATAAATAAACTAATTTTTTAATAAAAAGTCAATAAAAAATTATTAATGTTTAAAATTATTATTTTCTAATAAAGAACATCATTCTCCACTAACAAAATTTTTTTAAAAAAATTTTATTGACTGGGAACGCAGATAAGTGAAATAGAAGTCACTTGATTTCTAAGTCAAAATACTTTTTCCGACCATTGTATTTTATATTTTATTTAATAAAAAATCCCAAAAAAATTTATAATGTTAAGAATCGGTACTTTTTTAAAAAAGAACATAATTTTCCACTATCATAAGTTTTTTCAATTTTTTTTATTGAAACGCAGATAATTAAAATAGAAGTCACGTGACTTGTATGTCAAAATACTTTTGTTCACCATTATATATTGCCAAACATTATGATATACATTCCGCGCCACTTAAATAGGACACCCCTAAGGACTTGTTTTCAATTCTCCAACACTCCCAAACCAAATATGCTAGCGACTTCCTTTTTTTTTTAAATTAAAGTTCATTTAATTGTTGTCATTTAACCAGAAGATGGATTTAATGCCAAAGTTTTTAATATTAATAAAAAAAAGGCATTAGCCAAAAAACTGGCAAAATTCACGTGTCCTATTCAAGTGGCGAGGAGTGTAGAAACCACTTTAAAGCTGCCCGCAGCAGCTATACTAGCAAACTTTTCATATATTCCTGTTTGGGACAGTGTATGTCAGAAACACATACACAAACACACACACACACAAAAACACACACACACACAAACTCACACAAGAACTAAGCAAATGTCTGCAACTGTTTATTGTTGATAAATTGCTGCTGAGGAATTAGTGGGACTGCAACGATGATGGAAGACCGTAACAGAAGTCCAAGCAGTCGCTTACAGTGCTGTCAAGTGACTGTGGCCGCTGCCAAACACCTAAGGCCACGCCCACAGACCCACAGTCCTAGAGTCCCAGAGTCCATACCCAATCCTTTAGCAGCTGCTGCGGGCATGGCTCACAATGTTTTTTAGGAAAATGCAAATTTTTGCATGGCCAACTTGACCGTCAGCCAAGACCAGGATAACTGAAATGCGAATTGCGGATGCGGATGCAAGTGGAGCCGGAGCTCACTTAGGCCCGCAAATCTTTATGCCGGCTGGACTGCAGAGTGACACATGTCGGCAGCATAGAATCCAGAATCAGTGCGTTTTACTTTTGGACAAACACTGAGCTATGGCCATGGCCAGCCGCAGATATAGTAGTCCTTTCATTATACTATATGATGATCTGAGCTGGCAAGCGGGCATAATAAAGTTATCCCAGCCCTGGGGAAGGCAGCAGTTGGCAAGTTTTGGGCTTGTTTGGCATTTATTTAGTTTTAGTTTTGCCCGCAAACAACAAAATGATATGCAAATTTGAATAACTGCGAAATGCAATTGAGGTGCCTTTTAGTTTGTGAGCTGCATAATAATCAACTTTTATTATATTTGCCTGGCATGTGCTCTAGGCCTTAAAGCACTCTGAATTCTTAAAGTATCCTTCTCGCCATTCGTTTAGCTCTAATGTAACCACTTAGCCTTAAACTCTAATCAAATGACCAGGTATTAACTAAAGGCCTCTCTTATTATATCTGTGCACAGAGACAGAGCAAGAATTGGCCATAAATTTCCAGCAAATCGTTGGGTACAGCGCATTAATCTTCAGACTGTCCATTTTTGTCAAAGCGGAAATGTCCAATAAATTGTAATTTTTCGTAAGCTTTTCTAGTGCTCCTTGTTTGTGTGGGGCGTGTGTCCTGTGTCCTGTGTGTGTGTCCTTAGTTGCAGCTCAATCATCGTTTAATATTTATGTGTTGTTCGATTGTGAAGTTTATTGGATTTGTTGAAGAGTTCAAACTGTCGATAATTGCAGCGTCTGCCCCATTTAGTAATGCCGGGTTGCAGGTGTTTGTGCCTGGAATTTATTGTGTGTGCTACAAAAAGAGTCGATTTGTGCTCAATTGGCTTGTTTAGTTGTTATTTATTGCATTGCTTATTGAGGCTACGTGTGGGTGAAATCATTCTATTGCTATATATTCGGGTATATTACGAAATGAAGCGAAAGTTGTTTTTTCTGTCACCAAAAAACAATTATAAGTACTTAAGTAACATATAAAGCTATAATATTTTATTACAATTATTATGCTGTAATCTCGCCTTGTAACACTAGGTAAAACATTAGATTTTTTTGTACCCTTTTAACCAATTTAATCGTTTTTATAAAGTGAGAGTTTTTTTTTTTAATTTTTTTTAAATCTGAAATATTTTTTTAGATTTTTTTATGAAGCGAGCTTGCAGTTATAATCATTAATCGGCAATCTCATAAACGATTTAAGAATACTTTACAGTTTCTGATAGCTTATGAATATATCTATTAATCATATATACACTTTATAATGTTTAAATTACTAGTTTTGCAGCTATACATTTTTGAATTAAAAAAATTATGATTTTCTGTATGGTAATTTTTACGATTTTTTAATTTCAAAATTCGGTGAAAAGCTTAAAAAAAATTGGTTCGTTTTCATCTTCTCTGTATTTACATAGTTGCATTCATTAGGCATCGTTTTAGCATTAACATCGTAGATTATAATTAGATATACCTATATTAGACACAAAACCACAGTTTTGAAGATAGAGCTTTATTTTTTGGTGTTTCTTGGTCTAAAAAAAAATTAAATTTCATAACGCTTCAATAGTAAATACTTAAGTTATTCAACAAACTATGTATCATATATCCAAAATTATTAGATTTGTATGAGAACAAATATGTAATTGAGAACTTTACCTAGGGTTTCTAAAAAAATCTATTTACTTATAATAAACGTCATCAAAGACCTTCTATAAGCACTTCCACAAGGATAAACCTTCTACAGCCAAAAATATTTATTTTTTCCTGAAATTATTTATCCCTTTACAATCATTTTCAAAACACACATGTACCGTGCCCAATTGAATGTTTTTTCAATTTTTGGAAGCTCAAACAACACACGCCAACAAATTATGAACAATAATATGGTATAATGAAGCAATCTCCTTTTTGATTCTTTAATCTAAGCTGAGTTTTTTTTTTTTTGATAGGTTTAATGCCTTTTGCTGTGTGGCATTGTGCCCTCATTAAATGGCAAGTGCCACATTCTCTGCATATGTTGCACATCCTTTTAAGCTTGTGATTTGATGTGTGGGTGGGCATCATCACATAAACGTGTCACATCAAACAACATTGATTAAAATCTAAAATGAAATAGTAACTGAAGCTGAGCTGAGCTGAGTTGAGCTGCACGTACACACATGAAGTAGAACGGGCAGAAGGATATCTGTGGCAGCCCCTAAAAGCATACAGTGAGCAAGTGAAAATCCTTTTTATTGGCTTGGCAAGCGGGCAGCGGCCACAATTCAAATTTCAATCAAATGCGAGTACAATACCCAATACCTTTTGGGCACATATGTTGACCACAAAGTATTGTATCATTCCCCATTGCTTCGGGTGTCCAAAATCAAATCAAAGAACTGGCCACAAAAATAAAAAAAAAATAAAAAAAAATATAAAAGGGTGCAGCATAAAATTGTCAACTATTGGGAAAGCGAACTCTCGCAGGCTCTCACATAAAATCAGATAAAATTTTCATTACCTTATGGCCGCACATTATCGGCATGCGACCATCGTCTTCGGAGCCTGGAACTTGGGAACTGTTCGACTACTCCGACTCCAGCTGGACACAATGTGCTGCTGATGACGTTGAGTGTGCGCCGCAGCATCCTTGCTGCCGTTGCCATTGTTGTTGTTGTTGTTGATGATGCTTATTGTGCGCTTCGTGGCGCTGACCATAAAAAAAAAAATAAAAACCTTTGGGTTGGAGACACGAGAAGCTGCAACGGCTTTTGTACAACAAACGACAAACGGAAAGTGTCCAACAGGAAATAAGCAGTGACGACAACGGCGACTCGAACTTGGACAAGGACTCGGCAACCCAGCAGCTATAGCCAAAATACAAAAAAAAGGGTAATAATTTTATCTAGCATTCAGATCAGACACACGTCTGTCTGCACAGTTCACTGTCCGATTGTCCCACTCACATTATTGTCCCTGTTCGTAGCTATCCTACCGCGCTCTGTTATTTTTTTTTCTGCTATTTTTTTTGCGAATTTGCCGCATCCTTGTGGCTAGTTATGTGAAGCACTTCAAAAGGCTGCTTGAAACTTTGACAACAGCCACGTCCACTTGTTATTTACATGGCCAGCTTATGAATAAGAGAGAGCGAACGCTCGAAATCCTCCAATCCTCCAACCCTCCAACCCCCCAAAACAGATTCAATTACGTGTACCTCAAGCAGCGGTAAGCATCGAAGCTGCCAACTGTGATAAAGTGGCTAAGCAAGCATTCTCTATGGCACTACTATTTCCGCTTGTACGTGGCTTTGGAGCAGCCAATCTATCAACATAATTGATGGCTTCGATTAGTTACAAATTTTGCGGAGACAAACGGCGAAGCTCAGTGCACAAATCGCCGATTAATTAAATATTTACTTTCGAGAGCTCTTTGGGCAATTAATCTGCCAAAAGAATCGCCCAGCTGATAAACCCTTCAGCTGCAGCATCTTTGTGCCCAACTAATGAAGTGCTGCTTCAAAGATAAACTAGAATTTTTTTTTCTTTTTTTTTTTGTACTCATAACCAAGAAAATATGTAACCCGCAACCCCCCGAGACGACAAGGTAGTTGTCATGCATCTCGTGTTTAACTGCACGGAAAAAAAAAGTGCAGAAGAATTGAGAACTCAGACCGGGGAACGAACAGGGCGTTTATTATAAATTGTAATATTTGCTCTCAACGCGCGACTGAATTATTGGGAACGGCAAAATGCGTTGTCGCCAGACTGCGGCGCGCCAAGCTCATCAACGCCCCGTGCGCCGTGCACTGGGGGCCATAAACACACCAGGGGTACCGACGCCGCATAATTTTGCCATAACATTTTGGCCCGACTCTCTCTGGGCTACCTTGAAGCGGAATCGGAGTTCTACTGGCACAGCCATTGCTACTGCATTGTCGTTGTCGTTGTCCTGGCCGTGTACCTTGGTGTCATAAAAAGGAAGCAGGCCAACAATGGCGACAACTGTGCCGAGAATGCCGCTAAAGCTGAGTTAGTTTCCATGTATCGCCATCGTCCTGTTGGCTCCCTGACAAAATGTTCAAATGCCCTGCTGCTAGCCGAGTTCAAAGTCAATTGTAATTTTTATGGTAAAGTGCGACGCAATATATGAAATATATTTGATATAAATACACTCAAAACTAATGGGGTAATCTAAATTTGCCTTTACAGTTGTCTTAATATTTTTTTTTTTTTGGTGTTCAAAAACTATTAAATAAATATTTTTATGGTTTAAAACTTAACAAATTATTTTTTAATCGACTGCAGGTATATTCATTTTTTTTTAAATTAATGTCATATATTAAAAAAATCGTAATTCTTTAAATTTCATAGAAAATGCTTTTTCTATATTATTTGACTTTTTCAAGAGTGAACTGATTTAATTATTGCTAAAACATTTATATGTAAATATTTATATTTTTTATATGTTTACATTGTAAAGTATTATTACATATTTTCTTTAAAATTCTTATTGGGTAGTAAATAGTCGATCTTTCTAGATTGCACACCAACTTTTCTATGACATTTTACAAATTCGACTCATAAAAGTTATAATGCAGAGTGAGCGAATTTATTGGATATATTCAGGCAATATAGAGTCAAGCCATATTCCTGAATTAACAGAGTTTCAGCAGCGTCAAAAATCTTTGCAGTACATATTAAAAAAATAAATTTAAAGTTGCTTAGCAATCAATTGAAATATATTTTTTTTTATTTGTTTTTTTTCTGATTTTAGATTTTTCAGTTTAAATAATTTATTAAAAAAATTTCCCTAAATTTAAAATTTTATAGCTTTCTAACTTTCAATCAGTCAAACAGCTAGTAAATTAAATTTTAAATTCGTCTTTGCACATACTTACAAAAAAAAAAATGCTAAAAATTCCGGAGCTTATTAAAAACTAGCCCAAAATTTAAAGGGGCACGTAAACTACCCTAGCAGACAGACGAAATCTTATTAAATCCTTTTAAAAAATAAAAAAAATTAAAAATGCAAGCGGACCCCGTTCAAGTGCCACGCGTTAATCCCTTTAAATGGCTTAGTAAGAAAAATGCCCGAAAAATTGTTGGAAAAATATTTAAAAGAAATCAGTGCGAGAGCCCAACTTGGCGATACCTTCATTATTTTGATGGCTGATTTAACCTGATGCCGTCGACGATGCTCTGGCCCTTATCAGTCCATTGCTGAGGGCATTGAAGGAGGAGGGATTGAAGGATGTGAGAGGGTACAGCGGGTTTGATTCAACAACACGTTGTTTTCATTGCTCATTAGCGGCGACAGCGCGAGTTTAATTAGCATTGACGTTACGTCTGATTCTCATTACGGCCAAAACATTTGGAGGCAAACGGAAAAGGGTTAAGTCGAATTGCTGTTGGCATTTTGCTGCCAACTTTGAGATATGCTCGTATAATTAGGGGCTGCTCCAGCAACACCTTGGCCAGCAAAGAAAAATGGCGCAACACTTTGATTCAATCAGCTGCTAGCTGGCCTGGCTTCTGGCCCCAAAACAATAGAGGGTTGCCCAAGCAAAAACTAATTGCCTTTTCGACATGCATTTAATCTCTATTAGAGTACACGAAATTGATAGAAAAGTTTGCGGACCACATGTGTGCCCCAACTCCCTGGAGTGTCATGTCCTCCTGTTCCAGCTAGTCCTGCAGCTGTCCAGCACCTTTTGGTTGGCATTTAGTTCGTCGTTTGCCGCTTGCTCTTTGCTGTTTCATAAATTATTAAGGGGTTTGATTTCCACACTCTCTGCTCTTTTGTTCATTTTGGCATTTAAAACAAATTGTTGTTGTACGTTAGTTCGATTATTTGCCAGAGGGTGGCCAAAAAAAACTTTAGCACCACCTTCGTTGCGGATGTGTCTGTGTGCTGATAATGACGGAAGTCATCACGTCTGGACAGAGTCCTGTGTCCATGGGTAACAGGCTATCCAACTGATAGATGCCAATTGGCTGAAAGGTGTGAGCACGCCTCTTACATATCAATAACATTTTAGTTTGCCTCACGTGTACAGGACTTCGATACAGGACTACAAACCGAAACGTGTGCAGCAGCTGTGTCGACTGTTGATGACCTTTTAATTGAAGTGCCAGTGCTAGAAAGTGTGAGCTTTTGTTCTTGTTTTTGCATTGTAATTTGATTCAGGGTCTGCAACCATTGAAGCTGTGGCAACTTTGAAAGTTGCCACTCGCTCTCTCTGTCTCTCTCTGTCTTTCCAGGATGCGCAGCCATGCACACAAAAATGCAAATAAACGCGCGCAGTCTTCAATAAACAATTCAAAATCAAATTTTATGATAAAGCCAAGCCACGGGAATCCTTTAATAAACAGCCAAAATGTAACACAAAATGTAAGTTGGAAATTCCAAGCCCAGCCCATGCCCATGCCATTTCGCCGTTAATTAAACCCTTTGCTGTGGGGCACTCAAGGAAATCTTTTTGGCCAACCACGGCCAAAGTTTTTCCATTACGGCAAACGGCGATGCCGATGTAGCCTCCGGCAAACGAAATCAAAAAGTAAAAATTTATGAAGCGTTTAATTGAATTAATTAAAAGCAATAATACCTTGAAATAATTGCGCCTAATAGAAAAAGTTTTGCATGGATGGACTTGGAGTGGTATCGTTTCAACATTTTCCAAATGTCACCGAAGCCAGCTGAAGCCACAGACTGACAATGGCCAACCTTTTGGGCCAACTCAGACAGTTTTTGCCGCTGCTGTCGCTGCTGTTTTCTTCTGACATACGCCAGCGACAGGATGAAGGAGAGCTGGGGGGTCATAGGGATTCACGAGTTATGTGACAAATCCTACGCACGCAAACCCAAGCCATAAGTCAAAATTATCAACAAGAAGGCAACGATGGCGTCTGCGACAGAGCCGTGTGTCCTGCCAGTGTCGAGGCTTGCAAGCTGGCTACAGTCTGGGCTGGATGTCCTTGTGTCCTGCTCCGGCTGCACTGTGGCAACTGTCACGCACGTAGGCCACGCAACATTGCGAAAAATATGTCTTTGATGTCATAAATCAATTAGGATTGCCTGAGCAGGATCCTGCTGCGCCTTAACAGCAAACAACTTGTTAGGCGGCTCACTCTTTGGCGCTTGTTTTTAAGCGCAGCCAATCCACTTTTCAACTTGTTTTCAAGTTTTAAACGTGACCAAATGAAGCACCAAATTGCAATACCTTGCTCTGCTTATCTTAAGCAGCAAATGAAGCAAATAAGGCGCATATTCAGTTCAGTTAACTCCAACTCCCAAAAGCCTTTTGTTGCGTAATGATGTCATAGTCTGGAAGTGGAAAAGTAAAGCTCAGGAAGCTGTGACATGTGTGTGTGTGGGCGGGTAATAGGAAGAGCAACATTCATTTGTGTTAGTTTATCAAACATAATTAAGAAGTTCTCAGCCAACGCACGATTGCTTGACAATAAACAGAAGTTTAATTATTTTGCAAGCCATATCCTCGGGCGCAGGCATGTGATTAAGCCAAGGCTCACCTTTTGACTTATGATGAGTGTCGCTGTAGCTGGCACTGGCTGATGTATTGCCTGATTTATGACAGCTGACAACTGACAGCTGACAAGTGGCATACCCTGTCAGCAGCACATCATTAAAGCCAAGGCCGAAGGAGTTATCCAGCGAGTGGGAAAACTTTAAGGCTTAATTGTTGGCCAGACAAGAAAGTAGTCAAGCCCAAGAACACATTTGCGTAAATCAAACAATTAGTCATGGTAGTAACATAGTTTCCAATGAGACCTGAAAAACTACTCGTATTGTCCACTTTGGCAAAGATTTTCTTTGGCTTTAGTTTAATGTCTCCCCGCGGTGCTGTTTGTGCCTCGTCTTACAACAGCAAGAAGGTGTTGTCCTGCACTATTTTGTTAATTTATGCGACATTTTGTTAGTTTGCCATTTGCCGTAATAACTTCTAATACACTCTCACCCAAACGACGTGAAGAGCTCGACCCTTTGGGGGTTGATATGAATCCAGCCCTAAGAAATAAACAAATAACAACTCGCCACTCGACGCATTCATTAATTTATGGTTTTGGGTCTTTGAATTTATGTACTGCACAAATATACAAAAGTATTTGTTTAAAATAAAATAAAAGGACCAGACTTAAGGTGACACTGTATAGAATGTGTTCTTGCAGCAAAAGGGTACAAAAGCATGTTTAAGCGAGAGAAAAATATTATTAAATTGTAGTTTTACGACTGATTTTTCTTTTATAAAATTTATGTGCTTATTCTTGATTTAATCTTTATCCAAAAAATAAAACCATGCAATCTGTAAGCCATAAATGTCAACATATCATTGAATTTAGAGCTTTTAAAGCTATTTCAATTATGTTGATATTTGTTAAACAATTGCGATTTCGATTAAACGTTAATATGTGTATTTATTTATGATTTAGGTTTCATTTACTACACTTATCTAGACTGCTTAAATACAAAATTAATTGCATAATTGTAGCAATCAGATTCACAGAGTTCGCTGCCCTGGCATAGAATATTTGACTCCACTTGGAATTCTGCAAGTTTTTGTGAGGCTTGTTCTAAATTAGCAAAAACTAGTTTTCAAGTTTTTAAAGTTTGTTAAAATTTAACATTTTATGAGCGACTCACATCTGCTGCTGATGCTGGCATCGAAATTTGTAATCAGAATAAAAACGACAAAATTTTAGTTTAGTCTAAATGATGATGTTACCTTATGTAGGTTTTGATTATTCTTTGTAAAAGTGTGCAGAGCGACAGTTTAGGCATTCAAACTTATTTTAAAGAATTTCCATTATAATTTAGATCATGTTTACACAATCTTATTTCTCTTATCGATAATTTTTGTAAAACATTATGAATACTCCCTTGACATTAATTAGTTCAAAGACAATTTAATTGTAATAAAATATTTATTAAATAACTAATCAAAAATTAACTGGCACAATATGAGTAAAATTAAAAGCAAGATCTAAATCGACATTACAAATCTACGAATGTATAAAATAATAATGAATTACATTAAGTTTAACAATAACTTCAACCAAAGGCATATTATGTATTATTCTTAAATTCGGGATTATACACCTTACCTGAGGCTATAACTAACTGCTGTTCGCAATCCATAACAAAATAAAGAAATGGGCGATTTACATCGAAACGCTCAAAGTCCAGTTCTGGCTCTGATTCCAGCTCAGGCTCAGGAAGTGAGAGCGTGGCATCACCATCAATAGAAACGTCAGACTTAAGTTTGGGCGGTGTCCAGGCTTTGGAGCTACTGCCGCCTTCATCGACACGCACATTGACAGCCTGTGCAATATCATCGACGAACACGTCCTTGTCGTCTGCCAAGTTACCTAATTGAGCCTTTCCACGCAAGAATACACGTTTAATTCCCAAATCACTGAGCATAAATCTAGGATGGTTAAGATCTTCCACCTGAAACTTGGGCAGCGTCACATGCAACTCCTTAAGTTGGGCCTGATCGCGTGCGTACTCGAAGTCGCTGGGCTGCAACTGTGAGATGACATCGCTTAGGCCCTCTGGGTCATTGGGCAGCACAATGCATAAACTATACTTTTCATTTTTATAAGGAAGGGAAAGAACACGTGCATTCAAATGTGGCAAGTCGGCCACATAGAATTCGCCCAGTGAATGCATCATAGAAGTCTTCACTGCATCATCGCTGGTCATAAAGAAAAACTCTTCGCTGCCGTTGCGCAGTTGATAAAAGGGCTGAGCCCAGATTCCCCGATGGTAAAGCCCGTTAAAGAGAATTATCTCAGATTTTGTTCCTTTTATAGTACTGGTAGTCAGTGCTGACGCAACGTCTTCAAGTCCAAACAAAGCGCGAGTGCCATAGAACTGAAATAAATAGAATAATGTTAAGAAAACTGTCACATAGAGTCTCATTTAGTCATACCCGAGCCACAGCTCCCAAATGCAACTTCAATGCCATCATAATCTCATTACTTCTCGCCTTGAACATCGACTTGTAGGAATTTTCCAGTTTCTGCATTGGTAGACGCACTTTTTCAGGTTCACTAGCACTGCTCGGCTCGCTGGTCAGTTTAGGCAACTTCTCATCCTCTCGTACCGTCTCATTCTCCTCCAAATTTGGATTCTCTTCAGTATCACTTGGTTTGGCAGCCACATTTTCCTCAGTTAGAGTAATATCAGCTGGTTTTTCTAGTTTTTCCACTGAAGATTTGGTGCCGCTGTTTGCTTCTGTTGCCAACTCCTCTGTGGTCAACTGTTCCTGCTGCAGCCGCTCAGCCTCGGCCAAGGCAACTGGTTTTTCTACATACTGTTTGTCATCCACCTCGCGATCAAACTTGGATGCCTCTTTGTTAAGCACTTCCTCACCATGATTGTCACTGGGACCAAGAGCACCATCATCATCCAGGTTAATGCGCTTCAGAGTTTCAAAACCGATGACATCTTTGCCATTGCTCGGCTGTGTATCTCCGATGTCAGTATTAATGCCGCCCAATTCCGAATAAATACCAGCCTGCGGTAATAAACCTTTTATCTCCACGTGGTAATAACGCTGCATCAGCTGCTTATAATCCTCACACAGTGTGTAGTTGCTATATATATGGAAAAATGTCTGAGTCGAAGAGAGAACGTCTGCTCCAGCTCCATTTGGATTGTTGCCCAGAGTCTGCTCAAAAGATTTTCTTAATTCATCTCGATCCTTAGGGAATCCAAAGACTTTGCCAAATTCCTCATAAGTTTCGCCCTCTGCGGCCTCCGCCAAAACGGCCAAAAGAGCGACCATGGCTAACGGAGAGTATACTTGATTAGCATCAATATCATTATTGTGAGAGAGGAACTGTGTTGCGATCAGCTGAGTTGTCTCACTGACAAGCGAATTAACTTGACCATCCTCCTTGGCTGGCGGTGGAAGTGACCACACAATGGTGGCACAGACCAGCACCGCCAACAGGTGAAACACAGTTTTCATTATACACGAGATGTTCACGTTCGCGTCTGGGACACAAATGACGCACAAGAAAGTTGGCCAAAGAGTTTTTACGCATGGCCTATCTACGTAGAATCGGCGATGAATCTGAGAATTAACAGCGGCGTCGACATTCACGCTGCTCGCTTTCGCCCGCTTTTCGCATTTGGTAATCACAATGAAGTTGGCTCTGACGACGATGGCCAAGTTCACTGCCCTCAAATTGTGTTGACTGAAGTTTGCATCGAATTTGGGTTAAGCGTGATCAGGTAGTCATAGAACTTTATTTCGGCCCATGCATCTGAACAATTGTTGCGTGATCAATGGATGTTGTGAATTGGGCAATTGTAAAGGTTGCCTAATCAATGTACTAGGTACATACGAGTAATGTGATTGCTCCACAGTCCAAAAAAAAAAAAACAAGAAAAGGCAATTAGTGTGATACTCTAAGCCAGAAAATCAAATGTCAATCACGTAGCCAATGTGGAAACCTGTTAACATTTCAATGACTTTGAACTTTTAAGCGGGGCTTGCTTGGTTTTTCTTCTGTTTACATTTACATATTGATTGTTTGTTTGACCCATTTGTGGAGCACTTAGTGCCGCTCGAGCCCACGCCACTTCCACTTTCATTGGAGCGCGACTTTCTTTAACAATTGGCCATGTATTGGGCAGTCCAAGTTGGGCCCTAACTTGTGTCTTCAACGATTGTGGCATATAGATGGAACGAGACGGTGGCGCTGCAGACACAGTCTAACCAGTTTGAAGTCGACGTTGAGAATCGACGTCGACGTCGACGCTGGTTCTTGGTTGGCCTTTTATAAAAAAGTGTCTGGCCAGCTTTCTTGAGTTTCATTCGCATTTCGGCCGCGAGTACTAACGTCTCGTTTGAAATGAAAGCTACGATTTTTCTGTTACCGGTGTTGGCCACCTTTGTTTGGGCACTTCCTCCTCCAGTAAAGGAAGATGCCCTGCCCAGCTCGTTTGTCAGTGATGCATCACAACTGATTGCCACGCAGATGCTAAAACACTACAATGACATTGATGGTAATCAGGTGCACTCCCCCATTGGCGTGGCCGGTATTCTGGCTGTGCTGGCAGAAGCCTCAGAAGGTGAGACTTATGCTGAGTTCGGCAAGGTTTTCGGCTTTCCCAAGGAGCGCGGTGCAGTTCGCGAAGCCTTTGAACGTGTTTTGAGCACCTATCAGAAGCGAGATGCAACTTTGGCGTTGCCTTCATTCAAGACCTGGTTTTATATCTATCGCAATAACACAGTGCGTGAGGATTATAAGCAGCTACTGCAGCGCCATTACTACGTAGAGGTAAAGGACATCAATCGACATCAGTTCGATTTTAGCGATCTGAACACCTCTTTGCAATTGGAGGGTAATGGCGAGGACGGTGAAGCTACACAGCCGAGTAACAGCAAAGATGTCATCGGTTTTGAAACTCTGAAGCGTATTAACCTGGATGATGATGGTGCTCTTGGTCCAAGTGACAATCATGGTGAGGAAGTGCTTAACAAAGAGGCATCCAAGTTTGATCGCGAGGTAGATGACAAACAGTATGTAGAAAAACCAGTTGCCTTGGCCGAGGCTGAGCGGCTGCAGCAGGAACAGTTGACCACAGAGGAGTTGGCAACAGAAGCAAACAGCGGCACCGAATCTTCAGTGGAAAAACTAGAAAAACCAGCTGATATTATTCTAACCGCTGAGGAAAATGTTGCTGCCAAACAGCAGAACAAACGCAGCGAAACCGAAGGCAATTCAAATGTGGAGGAGAATGAAACAGTGCAAATGACTGAGAAACTGCAAAAGCTAGATGGCGAGCTCAGTACCGGCAATCTAGTGACCGCCAGTGAACCTGAAAAAGTTCGTCTTCCCTTGAAAAATCTGGAAACTGTTGCCAAGGCAATGGTATCGAATCGTGCGCATGATTCGCATAAAGGTGCCTTACCTAGAGTATGTGCCAATCGCAACTCAATGCGATGCTTTTTTACTTACTTTATTCTGCTTTTCCAGCTTTTCGGCACTCGCGGTCTATTCGGCAAGGAAGACATTGCCTCAGCACTGAGCGCCAACTCAATAACAAGTCGCGCCGTTGACTCCAACTTCAAAATGCTGCTCTTCAACGGGCTCTATTTCCGAGGAAACTGGGCGCAGCCCTTCTATCAGCTGCGAGACGGCAGCGATGAGTTTTTCTTTATGTCAAACGATTCTGCAATGAAGACAACCATGATGCATGCCCGGGGCAAGTTCCGTGTAGTTGACTTGCCACATTTGAAGGCGCGTGTTCTCTCCCTTCCTTATGAGAATGCCAAGTATGGACTATGCATTGTGCTGCCCAATGAGCCAGAGGGTCTTAGCGATGTCATCTTACAGTTGCAGCCCAGCGACTTCAAGTACGCACGCGAGCATGCCCAGCTTAAGGAGCTGCATGTGACGCTGCCCAAGTTCCAGGTGGAAGAGACTGCCTACTCCGAAGCAATGCTCAAAGAGATTGGCCTTAAGCGGATATTTTCGCGTACCGAGGCCCAACTGGGACTTTTGTCTGACGATAAGGACGTACATGTCGACGAGATTGTGCAGTTTGTCAATGTGCGAGTGGATGAGGGCGGCAGCAGCGCCAATGCCTTGTCCTCGGCCACAATGCAGGCTCGTTCTCCAATTAAAGATGAAGCTGCTGCCATTTTGCCAGTTCCAGAACCGGAGCCAGAGCCTGGCGTAGAGCGTTTCGATGTGGATCGTCCGTTTGCCTATTTTGTGATGGATTGCGAGCAGCAGTTTGTTTTGGCCTCTGGTAAAGTGTTTGCACCCGAGTTCAAGGAAGATCTACCAAATGTGTCCGTTGAGATAGAGTTGGAGCAAGCATAGGATGTATCACAAATCGCTAGCTTGTAGGTTTGGAACGAATTTACACCGATGCGCCTCGTGCAATTTTCATACTATTCCTAAGTGCTCATAGGCAATAAACAAAAATTTAATTTTCCCAAAAAAAGGCTGCTGCTTGTGATTTTCCCAGCCACTTGAGTAGATTCAAGCTTGAGTTCAGCGTCCGTTCATTTGCTGCGCAATCAAAACAACAATTAATTCGCTTACTCGCTGAATAACAACAACAATAACAGAAAATAGCAGAAACAGCAGCAGCAGCAGCGGCAGGAAGATCAACCCTCAGAATTCAATTGTCTGTCTGTAATATGAAATGTATCTGACGGTGGGCATCGCTAATTTCCGTGCTGCAAATTTGTCATTGCATTGAGTTTGAGTTAAGTTTTTGTTTGAGTCCGGGGGTTGGCAGTAGTATGCCGTGTGTCTGCTTTGTTGACTTAGCTCAGAGTTCCATCAATTCTCAGGCTACTCAAGCGAAAGGCGCATCCGACACGTGCCCCTGCTGTCAGCCCTGGCGAATCAGGCCGAACTTTTCAAGTGGTCAATGGGCTGCAATTAAAAGTCTCATTAGAATGCATGATGTCTTCTTTTGCGCTGCCCGGCATTTTCCAAGGTAGTCCAGGTCCATGTCCAACACAAGGCACACGCCCAGTCAGCGAACAGGATACAAAGCGAATATAAATGCGAATGCTACAACACAACCCTGAAAATGTGTCTGAAGATAAAGACGCATCGTGGTCTGGATCTGGATGCTGTGTCCTGGGTCTGGGGCTGTTGGCTGGCGCCAGCCCGGCGGGCGCCAAAAACCAGAGGTAAAAACAGGAGTAAATGCGTGCCATGATTATAGTGATGACGACTGCCACCCCGGCAAAGTGCCTGTGCCCACAGACAAGGACCAAGCTGAAGAGAAGCTCGACGCTGCCGCCACCCAAGCAGACGATGATGTTTCATCTTTTCCACATGAAAACTCACGTAACAAAAATTATGATAATCATAATTTTTTTTTTTTTTTTGCTTCCTTTTGCTGCTGCTGCCCGTCCGGGAGCTTTGTTTTGTTAGCCACTGGACAAAGGAGTCGCTCTCGTTTTGCTAAGGTATTTTTGGGCCAGGCTGGCGTCTAGTTTTTGTCTGGCCGTTGCTCTATTTTTATTAAGTCGTGCATATAAATCAATGTTGCCTGATATGCAGAAGACCCGAAAAGGTATAAAAGATTTATAAGGGTTTTTTATTTGTGTTTTTTGTTAACGCTGTCAACTCGTTTAAACATTGTTTAACATAATTTCCATGCACAAGTTTCGAGATGAATAAAAAGAAAGAATATATTTTGCTTATTAGACAGTAAAGTTCCTTGAGAGCTGTGTCTGCTGGCCATTGAAACTAGAGGCAATATATGTATGTTCATATCAACAAACATACATAAATAAACCAAGTGGCCATAAATCTATCCAATTGCATCAAAGACAAACATTCGCTTGATGGTATTTTCAACAAAGCGTCACGCCATGTCTTTAAGATTTATGGCATTGCTTCAAGTCTAATTACAAGTTAAGTTCGTCGAATTAAGAATGTGCCAGCACACAGCAACAAGTGTGGGAAATTGCTAAGAATTTTCAATCGCAGCCAGCTGCTTTCTTAGAAAATCTAAGCTGAAACAAGTATAATTTCGAAACATATAGGGAAAGCGTTGCCCCTGTCCAGAGGGTGATGTTGACAGTTGCGGCGTAAAAACGAAATAAACACATGTGGATGCCAACTGGCAAAGGGTGTCAAAGAGGCTAAAACTGAAACTGGGGGAGGGTGTCAAAATCAAATCAAATACTTTTTACATTTTAGTAGTACTATGTCAAAAAATGTATGCCTCTAAACTGAGGCAAATATATGCACATTTATTAAAAACAAAGGCGAAGTTCTTTCAACTATTTTCAATATTCGCTAGAATTCAGCAAAGGCTTCTTCATGGCGTACAGTTTTCGCTTTGGTTTTATGTTTGCCCTCGGGATGCTTGTCAAAGTTGGATATATCCTCGGCATTTGAAATGGCTGGCAGATAGGGGGCCTGAACGGTTTGATTAAGTATCGGTATCCAATCAATCTCTTTAAACCACTCATGATTCTTAATATCTTTGTTGCCACCTATCAAATTGCCATAACTGCAAAAAAGTATTTTAAGCTGTTAGCTCTTCAACCTCATAATATAATTATGAACTTGCCGTTTTGAAAGGTCCACCTGCAACAAATGATCCACTAGATGACGCAAGGCCCCTGTAAATGCGCTGGGCATTTTGTAGTCACCTTCACAGATCTTATTGTACATAATCATGACATCACGATTATGGGCTGCAAAGGGCGAATGACCGCTTACAAATTCAAAAATGAGTATACCAAAGGCCCACCAATCAACGCTGGTACCATAGGGTTTCGACTGTATAATCTCAGGTGGCAAGTACTCCGGTGTGCCACACAGCGTCATTGTACGCGTTTCCACTCTCTATAAAATAACAATGGTTTGGTTATTTATACTTAAGCTCAAAGAAAATATTTAGAACGACCTTTGCAAATCCAAAATCTGTGACTTTTAAATAACCATTTCTTTCTATCATAATGTTCTCTGGCTTAAGATCACGATACAAAAGACTGCAATGATGTAAATATTCCAGTGCTAAAAATACCTGAGCGGCATAGAAGCGCGCCTGTTTTTCTGAAAACTTACGAACTCTAAGATTTCGAATATTATAATTTGTCTTATACTGAAGTATACATTTTATAACACTTACTTGCGATGATATGTAAAGAGTTCACCGCCCAGAACAAGTGGTATAATTAAATATAGACTGTCGTTGTCTTTGAAGGAGTCTACCAAATTGATTGTGAAAGGAAAGTGAATCGAATTTAGTACGCGTTTTTCACTCATTACATGAGTAACCTGCTTGGTCTTAATTATTTGATCCTTGCTCAGCTGTTTCGAGGCATAATAGTTGTCACCATCTTTTTCTTTTATAAGCTGCACCTTGCCGAATGAACCAGATCCCAAAGTCGCTTTGACTATAAAGGAATCGAGTCCAGTTGATGGGGAGGGCGTATTTTTGGTAAATTTCTTGTTGAACTCATCCTTCATTTTATCTAATATGATACTGTAGTCAACTTTTGGACTAAAGTATTGCTGTTCTGCATAGGAGAGTCGCCCCATTATTGTCAAAAAGTCACAACCTAATTTTAATTTATTATGATAGTCTTTCAATTTCGAATTTTTAATGAGAAACATAGTTTTTTTTTCACTTCAAATTCTCTGGCATTTGATTAATATTGCATAAGCTACGATATAAATATATTTTATATTCAATAAACAGAGAGTATAAGGACCAATGTTTAAAAATTATTAAACAAGTCGGGATGGCGATTTATTTTCGACTTAATTTTTGACTTGGGCTCAAAATTTTCAAAATTAGACAAATCTTCAATATTGGACACAGTCGGTATATAGGGCGGATTGATTTCCTGATTAAGCACTGCAAACCAATCGACACCTTGGAACCACGGATGGTTCTTTATATCCATGGAACCTTCTGGTGAATTACCTAAGCTGAAGAAGTGCGCTTAAATTGTGATCCTAGTGAAGGATTCATTTGCTTACCGTCTTGAAGCGTCCACCTGTATTAGGCCCTCAATCAGACTCTTTAGTTGAGTAGTAAAGAATGCGGGTAATCGATACTCCCCTAAGCAGATCTTTGAATACATCAATATAACATCACGATTGTGCATTGAAAACGGAGAATGACCTGCTACAAACTCATACAGCAGTACACCAAAAGCCCACCAATCCACAGATTTGTTATAGGGTTTCAGCTGTATGATCTCTGGTGCTAGGTATTCGGGAGTGCCACACAGTGTCGACGTGCGATTATCCACCCGCTGGATAAATAGAAATATTAGTATTACAAATATAGAAAAATAATGGTTAAGTTGCTTACCTTGGTAAAGCCAAAATCGGTTACCTTAATATAGCCATTGGCGTCCATTAGGATATTCTCGGGCTTAAGGTCACGGTACATTAGGCTCATATGATGCAAATATTCGAGAGCAAGAAGCACTTGGACTCCATAGAATCGGGATTGCTTCTCATTGAACTTGCGCACTCTTGGGCATAGGAGAAGGACTTTGACTATAATTAGGGCCACAACTAAATATTTGATAGCACTCACTTTCGATGATAGGTGAACAGTTCACCACCGTTAACAAATGGTAATACTAGATATAGATAATCAAAATCCTTTGAAGAGTCTATCAGATGAACTAGAAATGGAAATCGCACCGAATTTAGCACAGTCTTCTCATTATGAACGTGACTGATCTGTTTAAGTCGCACCAGATCATCCTTGTTCATCATTTTGGCGGCATAATAATTCTTTCCCTTCTTCTCTCTGACTAATAGCTGCATAATGGATTGTTGAATTAGTTATAGAATTAAATAATTGGATTGAACTTACGACAGTGCCAAAGCTCCCATTACCAAGAACTGCGCGTTGCACATAGTTCTCCAAGTTGTCATACGGTGATGGTTCCTGGCGATTCCAACGATCGTCAAACTCTTTTTTGAGATTGTCGAGTATGCTGTTATAGTCGTCTTTAGAATTGAAAGCTGTTTGTATATGCGGGGTACTCATAATACACACGCCGACGTTTTACGCATTTTCCACAATGACGACGGACAAATACAGAACGCGAATATCGAATAACGAGTATTTATAGCTCAATATACTTACAATTTGGAATTTGCTTTGCTTCAATAATACAGCAAAAGCAAAACAACAAATGTTATTTCTAATTTATTGAGTTGGAGTCGGAGTCGGAGGCAAGTTCTTTCAATTAGTTGGGCGCGGCACTCAAATTAGGCCAAGGTATGACAAATATCCGTATGCTCTAAGCCAGACAGATACCGTTACCGCATAAAATGGCAATTTCCTGTGTGGATCGGCCCACACATGTCCATCCTCACCGTAAACGTAACCATTACCGTCAACCTCAACCGTCAATGTCACCGACTTCTTGATGTGGTCTTTTGCCGGCCTGCAAAAGTAAGAAAAATTGCAAAACGTCCACTTGATAAATGATGCTAACCAAGATTACATAAGTTGGTAATTTTCTAGTACATTTATTTCTACATGTCAGCTAGTCAGTTGAAGCTCTCGACTCGCTAACATTTTGCAGTTGGCATGCCATGATGGACATGTGGGCATGTGAACATGTAAGCATGTCGACATGTGTGTCCCGTCCGATTCTAGGACTGAGATGCTGATAAGAGTAGACCGGATGCTCCGGTTGTTGCATGGCTTTTAAGGTAACTGTCGACCGGTCCCGTTATTGGCCATTCCAGCCATGTGTCCGGACTGTTGTTGTACCCAAATTGACAATTAATCATTATCTTTCAGCGTTTGCATGGCCATTCAGAGCGAGATAAGGCTCAACTTCAACCCGATGGTTGGAGGCTGACGCCACTTATAGATAGCTTTTGGTTAGGCTCTCATTTTGGATTATATGTCCTTGTGCAGAGGCATGTGAAAATGGCTTTCTAAATATGTTTAGGGTTGCCCTAATGTGACGGCATTTATTTTGAAAAACTTCATTATTGATTGAAATACTGGACGGACAATCAAAATATAGCAATGGTCCTTCGTTTATTTTTAGTATCGAATTGTGTCTAAATTTAATTAATAGTGATTGCAGCAGAGTTTAAAAAACATAAATCTTGCTTAAGTAGCTACATTGTATAGTCAAATATTGTTTTTAATTCACTTAAAATAATAAAAATCGTCACGTACTTATTTAACATAATACTTACAATTGTCTCCTTTCTCTAAGCTCTAAACTTTCACTTGCACTCGCGGCTCCTCTCCTTCCTCTCTTTCTCTCTCTGAATCTCACCAGTAAATTAGAAATCGTGCAAAAACTAAACAATATCACTTAGAACGAGTCACCAGACCCAGTCCAAAGCTTGGCTCATTTAACTTCCAGCCACAAGATGAGCATATTTGCCTCCTACCCCTTGACGGCTCTAACCAAGATAAACTCCAGTGAGCTAAGATATGTTAACGACTGCAATAAATAAGCGGATAATATCAAGCGTGCTAGGCCTTCCATAAATACACATATCCAAGTCCATTGGCCTCCAGACTCTTGGCTTTGACTTAGACTCGAAGATGCGTTCGCTAAGCGGCCCAAGACCAGATTAAGTCATACGCACACGTTTCGCTCTTTTGGCCATTTCTTTGGCTGCTTTTGGCAACACTTAAAATTCATTAGCTGTATTAGAGGACTGCCTGGCTGCGTGGCTGCTCGGCTGCCTTGGCTTATGCAAAGTAATTGACGCCCCGATGAACTGTTGACACGCATGGCATTTGTCTTGGGCCCAAAAACAGGCGCTCTAGTTAGCTAATATTTGGTTTAGTTATCAGTGCCATTTTTTGGGCTTAAGTAGGTGGAAGTGAAAGTGAAGGCACACACAGAGAGATATACTTTATACAAAATTGCCAAATTCAATTATGCTGAAAGGTTTCGGACTTGTCTTCAGCTCACATACGCGTATGCCACATTTGTGAACAGCCCTCGCCATTAGCGCTAATCTCTGCACAATCGGGCATGAATCATGGGCACACTCTGACTGATACTGCATGCTGACCGGAAAAATGCATGCATCCAGTGTGCACAGTTCAACGGGCAGCAACAATGTCACCGTATATGCCACCTCACCCCCATTCCTATTGCTATTCCTGCCACCGAAATGTGTGCAAAAGGTGTAACTAATCCGTAGGCCATGTGACTTTTGTCATGCGCCGATGTCAGTCGCTATATAGTAAAAACCCCAACCCCAATGCCAATCACAGTTCTATGCCCAATATTAGAAACCCTTTTTGCAAATGCCAACGGTTTTCGCTCAATTCCACCCCAAAAATTCAGAATGCGACCTGCCACCGTTGTGCCACCTTCAACCTTCTCTACCTTCGATCAACGCTGTTAACCCCGCCCCGTCATTGTTGTAGTCGATGGTCCCATGTAATCCGTTGATTTGGCCAGAGAGACGTAGACAGATTCGACACCCTGCACCGCGTGTGGCAACGCTGACATTTTGCAGCTGGCTGCCCTTGTCCTTGTTTGAGGCAAAGAAAAAGAAATAAAATATTATTATTATTATTTTAATGCGCATTTAGTTTTTATTGTTAGTGCAGTCGACTGTGTTGGCATTTGACTTTATGCTACCTTTTGTCCAAGCTGATTGTCATAAATCAGGCATGGCCAGGACCTATTGATGATATCAGGACTATAAATCAATTGTAAATTACATCAGGTTCTATGTGCAGACAAATAGCGGACTATGTAGTTATATTATCCATACACAGATAAAAATATGGCATGCTGATATTTAAATAATATAAATAACTTTAGGTTCCTAAATTTGAATTAAGTAATAGGAGGGATAAATGTTTTTCTAGTTGAATTCTTTTTTATGCTATGATTTGATAGATTTTCGATTATTAAATTTTTTTTAGATATGTCGATAATATTGACTAAAATTTGAGAAATATGTTAAATTTAATTCCGAAATTTTAATTTTAATTTAAACTGACCAATAAAACTTTTTATATTTTATTAAAAATGATTACATATTTTTTTACGTGTACTTATTTAAATTCTAAACAAATTTTCAAGTCCGGTTGTATAAAAGCAAATGCTTTATATGGTAGCATTGCGGGTAACTGTGTTGGGAAATGGCTTTGGCAAATAATAAAATACAATGCCTGAATAAAAACAATTGCTACAATTTTAACATTTTGCCATAAATAAACATGAGCCGGTGGCATTTTCGCAGTACCATGCATGGGAAATGCAAAATGCTGCACATTTTATTGAAATTCAATTAAAGTCGTATTTCAATAATTGGACACGCATGGTGCGCATTTCCGTGCCCGACCGATTTCTAAACGCCGCTCAAATTTATGAGTTTTCAATTTTTGGCCAATTGAAATGTTGCCACTTGGCCAATGTTCTCCCCTGTCCCCTCTGCTGCCATTCTTGTTGTTGTCTGTCCATTTGCAGAGGAAAACGGAAATTGGTGCAAAATTGAAGCGCTGTCCGTTGGCGAACGCCAACACAAAGCTACACGGTGCATTAGGCTGCAAGTTCTTATCAGTCAGAACTCACCCTTCAGAGCGACGTCCTACATCCCTCCATCCTCCATCCTCCACCCTCTTGGCACCCTTAGCTCACGTTAAGTGTGCAAAATTTTTGCGTGATTTGTGCGAATTTCCTCTCATTGAAACATAGATAAAAGTTTGTCATCAGCGGGGGTTTTTGCCGGAGGGTTGGTTAGTTTTGGTCGACTTCTTGTTGTTGTTGTCATTGTTGTTGTTTAGTGCCATACATTTTTTTTTACTTGTCATATCTAGCTCTCTATTTAGCCACAGATCATTAAGTTTCCACGGCATTTTGGAAACTCTATCAGATTTAAAGATTTGTCCGTCTTTTCAATTCAAACATGTGTTTTACATAGCTCATTCTTCCTCAATTCAGCTTGTTTCTATATGTGTGCATTTATATATATGTTTATATACAGTGCATTTTAGATATTTATCATAATGTCAATTGCAGTTCTGTCATGGCTCCTTAGCATCACTTGGCATTGCCAACTTTAATTAACGAGGCGTTGATGGAATACTTCAAACATTATTTAACAAGAAATCAATTTACCTTAATGCATTTGGGCTGCCAAAGTGTTATTTTGATTTTCATGAAATCAACAGATTCTTATGATTTTCTAGATATTTAATTATTGGTTAATAAATATATAAGGATTTTAAATGTTATTTAAGCAAGAATTCTTTGTTGCAGATACCAAACAGAATAATTATTAGTTGCTTAAAATATTTAAAAATTATTTTGTATAATCGAAACTTTCACAAAAAATGCTGAAAAAATGGAAAAAAATTTAACACAAAAAACTGTTAAAAAATTGCAAAAAATTTTCACAAAATATTTAAAAAAATGGCAAAAAATTCGTTCAATCAAATATTGTGAATTTTTGTTAACCTGAAATAATCAAACATCATGAATGCTTCCACACATAAACTTGATAGAAAAATAATCAACTTGAGACGTGTTCAAAGCGAATAGGAACTACAACCGCGCTGAGAATGTCAACATGAATGATGCTATATATATATATATATGGATGGGCTATATGTAGAGCTATATCTGCACAAATCTATCCTAACGAACCGCCCTTAGATCTTTCCTGCCTGCCATGATATTTTTAACAGTGCGGCATTTAATTTTGACGTGCGTGCGATTTGCACGCTTAATTGAGACAGGTGCCCGGAAAGGTAGGGGGAAGGACAGGGGCAGGGCGATTTAAAGCACTGAGCAACAGCGACATGTGTACGATGCTGTTGCACAAGCCGCAAGATTTATCATCATGCCACGTGTGTCATCATGGGCGCTGCGTTTTTCACGGGAATAGCGAACGACGCACGCCAAATGCAAAATTAACAACCTAATTAATACCTAGGCCTGTCAAAAGGCACCTCGAGCAATCCAACCCAACCCAATCTATTCCCGTGCAGCTGCTCCAAAAGTGTTCGAGCTGGTGGGCGGTCGAACTGAGCCAAATTGTTGGGATACTTGGGCTTTATGGGATATGGGATAGTGCGGGTGTGGACTTTTAATTGGTGTATAGAACGATGCTTTGTCTAGCCATAAGTGAGTACCAAAACTGAACTGAACTGAACCGCAAACTAACTAACGGCCAGCGGGGTGGCCGCTGTCAAAGTCAGCTGCTGTTGTTGCTGCTGCGACGCTGCTGCTGTTGCATGCCGCAGCCAAAAGCGGCTAAAAACGGCTAAAAATGCCAAATTGACTGCTGCCGGTTAAGAGTTGGGCCATATTGAAGGCGCTTGCGGTTGGCTGCCAGCTTTTGGTCGGACGTTTATTGAACATTTTTACTTGCGGTTGGTTGCCAACGCAAGGAGGGGATAGGCAGGAAGAGGGCTTTGGACAACTGGCAGCTGCTTTGGCAGGCATTTTTATTAATTTCTTGAAGCGCGTCTCAATTTCACGGAGCGTATCAGTATTAAATGCAAATATCTACAAATGGGATTTGCATGAAACCTTGAAGCTGATGGCGAAGCCACAGATTTGCTGTTTGCTGTTTGCTGTGAAATTGGCCAAAAATGCGTTAAATGCAAATTGGATAAGAAATCGTGTCAGGCTATACCACAAGCGAGCAAAGGACTAGGACGATATTGCATGTGGCTGCCAAGAATAAAAAAATACTCTGAAACTGAAGCAGTCGCTGAAGGATATCCGCAAGGATATCGCACTCGCATCACATGACTGGCAACCGAGGCCGCGTTTCGTGTTCATTTCCAAATGAAAGCGGCGACAAAACTTTAAAGTGGATTACGTTTGCAGCTCGCATATCTCAGCCACAGTCGGCCTCAAAAAGCCCTGTGAATACCCCTACTACTATATATATATATACCAATCTTACAGTCCTGTTTGCTGCTCTGCTTGCTCGCTTTGCTATCTCCTGCCGCATGTCCTGGCGCGCTGCGTTTTGCAACATAAATCCGTGAGTTTTTGCGCGCAAATTTATGGCGCTGGCGACACTCTGCTCAAACTTTGCTGCCAACGGCACGGCGGCATTGTTGTATTTATGACCGCGACATGACCTGCTCCTGCTACTGTTCCTGATCCTGTCCTTCTCTGTGTGTGTGGGCGACTGGCGCTGAAAGTGTTGCGCGTACGTGCAAACTCAGCCTCAAGCCGCAAGTCTTAAAACTGCCGCTGCTCGGGAAATTGGATTTACTGGCAAGCTAACGCGCAACTCAAATCTGCTCGCCTGTCAATTTCTTTTTAAGCGAAATTTATGTGCTCCATCGTAGGCGCTGCTCCTAATGAGCAACTGTCGCTTTTGTCCATCGAACAGGACGCTGGCAGCTTGCCCTGATGCTCAATTGAAGTTAATTACGTGGAAGAGGCACACACAGTTACAGTTACACTCTGTAATTTACATGTGGCAGCCACCCCAAATAAAAATAATATAATATCCCATTTCATAGCTGGAAATCAATTCAACCGGATGCATAGCATCGATGATGGCGACTGCTGACCGTTGGTCCTTGTCCGCTGCCGCTTGCCAGGATGTCAATTGTGATTGAGCGCGTTTTGCTTATGGCTGCAGAAATCCCATTTGTATTTCTTGTTGTTTGCCCAACGTCTCAGGGCAAATGGACAGCCAAAACGTAGCCATAATTATTGTTATGTTAATAGAGAGAGAGATCTCTGTCCCACTATTTCGCCTGGATAGAGCTGTAACTTAGTATTTTTGGGGGTGACTTCGAATTCATTGTCAATGTGTTTGGTCATTGATTTTTACGTTATGTGTTTGCGTGGCGACTTTGCATAAAAATGGTAAAGTGACACAAAAGTTTGGGCCATCGATAAAGATTGTGACCAAGATTTGTTTGAGTTTCGGCTAAACGCCTGCGAGTATGCTACAAATTTCACTGGCAAGCCATTAAGAGCAGGCTCTCAAGTCAAGAGGCGTGGCAGTCGCAACTCCTTTTCTTTTTTTGGTATAAAAATTCGCTACAGTTTTGGCTGCAACTGATTTGAAACGTTGACGCCCCCGATAGGTGTGACACATCGTGTGATTGATGAAATGTTACAACCGAAAGGGGGGGGGCTCTCTGTTTAGGCCTGTGGACCACCAACTAATTTCCACATTTTTCACATTTACGAAGACAAATTGAGGTGCGAACTTGGGTCGAAGCAATAAAATTGCCAAATATCAAAACAACGAAATCTTTGCAACAGTCGGCCATAAAAAAAACGAGCAAACCAAAGGCGTCTGCGAAGCAAAAAAAGGGTTTGAGTCCAACAACTGGATGTGGGTTAGAGAACGGGTAGTGGGTAGCGGGGTAGCGGGGGTTCAGGGTTAGTGCTACATTTGACACAGAAGCTTCAAAACATCGAGACCGGGAGTTGCTGAGAGTGTCAGGCATGCGAATGCCAATTGTTTTTCGTTTTCGGCGCTTAAAAATGCGCAAATCCGTGAGCTAGCGCATTATGCGCAGGCAGGAGACGATTGCGGGCGGGTTACGGTTGGACTTGGAACCACTATAAAACTCAATATCTACAACAATAAATTTCAAGCCGCACACACATACGACTACCCTACAGTTGCACACAGTTGGGGAAACGTATCGAATCGATGTCATTGCTGATTTCTTTCTCTTATTTTTTTTTTTTTAGTTTAGTTCTCCATTTCATTTCGTTTTATGTGAGGCTCGCCAAAAGTTGTCAACGACAATTCGCTAGCCATAAACGTGGAAACTCCTCACACTCCCCACTCCTGCAGCTTGCGAGGCCGTTTTCAATAAAACTCAACACCAGCCGCAGACGAGCTTCATCCTGTGCCCCGGTCCTTCCTTGATTTCTATTAGCATAATGTTGCCGTACACGCTTCGACTGATCTGATTTTCAGGCCGTGGATAGGACTTCGATTTGCTACAATTTTATTTATTGTTTTTATTTGTATTTTTTATTTTAACTTTGGCTGCGCTTGCCTGCTGGACAAGACAAAGTTAAACATTGCGCGCTCGTAAAAATCGAAATTACATTTTAAATAGTTCTTGTTTTATTTGTGCAATGCCAAAATTTGTACAAAATTTTTTATTGCTAATTTATGCGCATGGGAAATTGAATTGTTGAGCGTGAATACCTATTTACTGACCACCAAAATAGCTGCCTAGGGAGGGGATTCATTAATCACATGTTCAATAAAATTCAGTTTTTTGTAGAGTTTACTTTTATACATATTCAATAAAGACCTTGAAAGTGTTGAGTTTTACTATATATCAACAGAAAATCTGCAATATTAATATGACAACACAACGTATACGCATTATTCAGCTGGTCAGTATTCAATGTTCAATGCCATGTTATTTGCTGACCTTGAAACATATGCGAAATGAGCTGAGATCCATTATTATTTTGGCGCATCGATTTGTAACATTTCCCCAATTCGATGGCCAGAACAGAGCAAAATGTGGTTCAAGTGCAAATATCACACAGTTAATGAAACGAACACAGCTGAACACAATATTGTGGTACTGAGGGGCAACCAGCACTTCAGACAGGCTAAAAGTAAAATGCAAAAAAAGATTTCGAAACTCTGCACAAAAATAGATCGCATATATATTGTCCAGCATCTGTTTCATATAAAAAAAATGCCTGCCAATGGGGTAAATTAAAATCAAAAATTGTATTTTCTGTTTTTGCTGCTTGACAGACACTTTAATGCGGCCCAAAGACCCACAGACCCACCAACTGGCCCAACAACCCCACAAGGTCACCAACATATCATCATCATCGTCATCTCCATCGATTGAAGAGCACACGCACCGCACAATGATCACAGGGATCCACAGCTCCGGTGCTGACATGGTAAAGCAACGCACATAGATTGAAGGGCATACGATCTTCAGTCTTTAGACAACGCCAGCAACGCCGCATCTCGGCATTTATATCCTTGATCCTGCTACGTGGACATTTCTCTCGATATTTCTTAACAAAGACTTCCTTGAAATTCCCATAGGGCGTTTTACGTAGTTCATGTCCTGTCAAAGCCTGCCAATAGTAGAAGAGTTTCTGCATTGCACCTAATTCCTCCCATTTCTTTGACATTGAATTCTTTTTAGAGCAATCATAAATTAGCTTACTGGCTTTTTCCAGCTCCTTCAGATGCTTCTCATTGAACTTTTGGCTGAGATCACAATTATTAAGATTTTCTATATCGCAATCATTGTCTGTTTCCAAGGTATTTAAACAATATTGCAACATTACGTTTATAAAGCTTTCCGTGAAATCACAGAAGCGTATAAGATGCGGATCTTTTTGCACCTTAACATCGCAGGTAACCTTTTTCTTGCAACATTCCTGCTTTATGATATTGACATTACTTAGACATTTCATCGAACGTTTGCGGCATGCAACATTGCCTTTATTTATTGAGCCAGTGTATATGCAAGCAAATAAATCAAACAGATCAGAACTTAAAAATTTGCATATGTGATCCATCTGAGCACATCACGATTATATAATTTGACTATTGTTTTTGCAAAAGGAAAAGAAAAATATATACTTATACATATATACAAAAAAAAGTGGTTTCAATTGTCTTAACAAAATACTATACTAAAGAGTCTGGCACAGGCGCCTACTTAGTCGAATTTTGTTTTATAATTTAGTGCTCATGAAAATATATGGCCTTATATTATAAATGCGAAAAATAGTCGTTGCCGTTACCAATAAAAATCTTATTTGAACGGGGAACGGGCCAAAATGACAACTATATTAAAAATGCTGCTGTTTGTGCAAAAAAGATAGAAAAAATGGCAGAGAAAGCCACCAAATGAACATTTGGATTTGCACATACGAGTATTTTGGTTGCTTTTTCATATTTCCCCAATGTATTTATGTTTTGTATGCCAACATGTTCACATACACATATATTCATTCTTCCGATTAAGCAGTTTTCATGGTCATCATTAAATATCTTCATATATGTGTATGCTATAGACCGGAGCAATCTGTAATGAAGGCAAATAAAATAAGTGGCCTAAATAAAAATGTTTGCCATATTTTCCTCTGTTTACGAGTCAATGAGAAACGAAGCCATTCGCCCGAAAGTCTACCAATGAAAATCGCTGCAATTATTAAAATTAATATCATTTATTACATCATCAAAATATTTCAACGTATTGCGCCTTGAAAACGTAGCCAAAATATTTGTCACAAGCTGTCCCAGCAATTAAGAAATGACGACCAATTCCGCATACTCGTCCATTCATTGTTCTTTTTCCCATCCCGATTATATGTATGTCATTTTGTGGTCTGCAAATTGGTAATTTCGAGTTAATAACGTTGAAATATTATATATATAATGCACATTCGATTTTTGCAGCAATTTTCCTGTTGATTGCCAATTTAGTAGCTTTTATATATCAAGGAAAGATTGTCAAAGAAATGTGACTGCACATTAAATCTATTTTTAATTGCTTTAAATACCTAGCCGCATTATAAATTCATATAATTTGCCAAAGTTGGAGAGGGTATTTTAATTCAAATAGATCAATAAATTATTTGGCATAAAAAGTTTTGGGAATTGAAACCAAGGAATTCTATCAACGGAGCTAAAAAAAAGACAAGGATTAAGCTTTTATACTCATTAAAATATTTAAAAATAGGGTAACAAGTTGGCTTAGTCATATGAATTACATTAGAAACGAATTCTTAAATAATTACAAAGCACATTTACAGTTTCAGACATTACGTAGACTTGGGCCCAAAATGATTGCAGAAATAAATGAGTTTGATATCGTGGTGGAACAGATTGGTAAATTCATTTTGGATCATAGAAAGTGCAAATAATTTAACCTATTTTCAGGGTTTGGGAAAGTTCATTGTTATGTAACGCTCACTCTAGGATTGCTACAAATGTTAACAATTCACGAGACTATGGGAATGGGCATCATAGCACCCGCTGCAGTATGCGATCTACATATGAGTCTCGTACAGTTATCCACAATTACAACGGCTGCATTTTTGGGTATCATCTGTTCCTCGTATTTCTGGGGCTACATTGCGGATAAGTTGGGCCGGAGATGGATTTTACTGCATACCATCACAATAAGTAATATCTGTTCGATTATATCCATGTTTATGGTCAGCTTTACAAGCTTCTTTGTTATGCGTTTTGTAACAGGCATATTGTAAGTTGCATTTCTTAAACCTTTAACCAGTTAATTACTTCATTTTTTTGATTCTGGATATAGTGTTGCCGGTCCGAGCTTTGTAGCTGTAACGTACCTCAGTGAGTTTTGCAACAAGCAAATTTTGGCCCGTGTTGTCACACACATGTACATGTTTACGGGCTTTGCAATGTTGTATTGTCCTAGTTGGGCCACGCTATTTCTTCATCCGAATTACATGAATATTGAGTTTGAACTTGTTGGTAGACTGACATTTCGTCCCTGGAGACTACTTGGATGCATGTATATGCTGCCTGGCGTTGTAGCCTTTCTTCTATTGTTACGGATGCCAGAGAGTCCCAAGTTTCTGTTCATGATTGGTGAAACGAAGAAAGGTATGGCTGTAATGGATTGGATGAGTATTAAGAATACTGGTCATCCGCTAAATACAGAGCAGACAATACTTATGCAAAGATTTGCTCAGAGAACAGTGGTGAGACGCCAGAAGAGAGTCAATAACATAATTCTAACTATGCTCTATGATGCTATGCCACTATTCCGTAAGCCCTTTGTCCGCGTTTATGTCGGTAGCTGCTGGGTCATGTTTACCTTGGGCTTGGTGTAAGTGTTGTAGTCTTTAATTTTCACGGAATATTAATTTGAATACCCACAGTGCCAATGGTCTGGGCATTTGGTTCACTGCAATGCGAAATCGAGCAAACATGCGCGAGGAAATCACAAATGAAATGACAATGTGTGATATACTCTTCACTGCAACACCAAATGAGTATCAGGACAGTGAGGAGGATCTTGTAGTTGTAAGTAAACGTCACTACGTTGGAATCTTAACACATTAATTCCCCGTTGTCCGCAGGCGTGTAACGATGGTTTTCTTGGCTTCAATGACTCCCTCATATTGGGCCTTACCTATATAGCTCTCTATAATGTTTGCTGGTTTAGTCTTTTTTACTTACCACGCAAAGCCATATTCATTACCGCTCTTGTGTCCTCCTCCACATGCGGTTTTATTTTAATTTTTGTGACAGGACGCTGGTTGCAAGTCTTTAGCTTCGTTTTCTTTTTAGCCTTGCCAGGCGTGCTCATCAGCCTCATGGGAGGTGCACTTCTCGAGTTTGTGCCTACGCATATGCGAGCAAAATCCATGTGTATTTGTTTGATTTGGTGTCGACTTGGAGCTGTAGTTGGCACCACGATCGTTGGAATGTTTATTGAGAAGAGCTGTGAATTGACTCTTCTAATAATTGCCTTGTTACCAATACGTATGATAGCCTCACTATTCCTAACCTTGTATTTTAATTTTATTATTATTTTTTAGTTTCTGCCAGCATTGAAGGTTTAATTCCGCTATAAATGAACTACCACAGAGACGATTCATGATTATACAATATCGGGATCTATCAGCTTTGCATACACTTGATCAAATTTGTGTTTTTTCAAAGGGAGTTCAAACGGTCTCGGCTTGAATGCTTTTCAAGAATATACATACTTATTTTATATGAAGAAATATGACATAAAATAAAAGTATTAGAATGCATCCACTCGAATCTAACTACCTATTCAGTTTTACTTAAAACGAAGTGGGAATTTGTAATTTTACATTAAAGAAATACAATCGGAATTTATATTCTGATTTATATTAAATGTTTTGTTTTGGTTTTTAATGTATATTATAGATTGTATATTATTTTTTAATATTATTGTAATATTGTACTCTCCCAGCGTGCGTTGCTACGCTCCCGCTCCAAATAAAATTTAAAATTAATATTCTAAAAAATCATTTGTAATATCTACTTAACTTAATATCTTGATTTATTTTCATTTTCTATTTATTATATTTATTTATTATATTATTTGTATCTTCGAGTGATTAAAACATCAGAGCTCGAATGATGAAATATATTTCTATCAAAAATTAGCGTCTTTCTCCTGATGGTTTGTTTTGGAGAGCAAAAAATTGCATTCCCCTCCAGCTGTATTGCGTTTAGGTGAGCGTCAATGCCGTGTAGCGGCTAATGGCATTGCGTCAGCTACAGCTCCCAGAACAATAAAAATCCCATTTAGAGGGCAGTGAAAATAGGCAACAGAAGCTTCCTGAACACGGGCCAAGATTATATCTCCCTCTCCTCCCATTCCCTTAACATCTCGGGGTAAAGTGTAACAGCAGCAGTTTTGTGTGTGTTTTGTGTTTACGTGAAAACAATTTTTATGGCATGTCAAAAACCTATTTTAATGCTTTTAATGAAAGCGAATTTTATTGCATTACTTTTCGATTTTACTGCCGCGGCAACATGATGGCGCCAGCGGGCGGGATGGTATCGTATGTGCGTAAAATTGCACTCAACTCAAAATGTTGACAAGATCGTAAAAACTTTGCACGGTATTCGATTTTGGCACACAGAGTAGCCTGAAAAACAGGTGACAAAGCAAAACAATGCAACTATTTTTCTTACCATAACAAAAGCCACTTAAAGTGCCAAATGTGGTTTGCTTGCCTTGGCCTCAACTGGCAGAAGGAGAAAGAAAAAAAAACCAGCATTTCCGCTGGCATTTTGCATAAATTCAGTTGCCAGTGGCTGCAACAGCGACGGCTCCCAAATGTATGCTCGATATTTAGATTTTGGGCTTCTTTCAACATTCGGATTTCGGCTACCTTTGCCAAATTCATTTGACCAGAAACTTAAGTTATATTTTGGATGCATGCCAATGGGACAGCGGCGACAGCAACGAGGAGACAAGAGACATGTTTAGTGCCACGGCAGCGACAAAAGCTTTCAGCCATAAAGAGCCACCAATTCGAGGACGACATCGTCGTCGTCGTCGTACACGTCGCTTGTCGGAGCACTCAATGTCAGGAAAATGCACATGCAGTACAGACGGGGAGTGTGGGCAACGGAACTCGAAACAATGCCACCACAGGCACACACAGTGCATAAGTTGCTGGTTCCCTGCCGAATCTTAGGATCCCATTCCCATTCCCATTCTACAGTGCAGCTGACAGGGCTGACAATAGTTTGGACTTGGACGCACTTTTGCGATCCATGTTCCATGCATTAAATATTGCATATATATGCACTAAATGGATTTTGGTAGCTGGGCACAAATATTGACAGGGTCAGTCATGCATTGTTGGCAAACCAAAGCTGTCCAAATGTCACGGCAAATACAATGGCCGTCTTGGCCAGTAAAATATATGCCTTAAAGAATCCGTTGTCTTTGCCGCTTTAACAATTGGTCTGAGAGGTAAGTTTTGAAATAATATGCAAACTTATAAAGTAAAGCAAAATCAACTTGTTTCGAGGGTTTACAACGCAATTAGGGGTGACTGTGGCCCAATTGCAAATCGAAATGGCAATGGCTTCCACTTTTTCTTAGCTGTGACGAATACTTGGACTGACAATAAAGTGTCATTAGGATATATTGGATGCCATTCGCATCGTAAAAACCAATGGCAGCAAAAGGCCGCAAGTGCCAAAGATACAACAAATTCGTTTCATAAGCACATAAAAAAGACAACAACAAAATGCAAATTAGCTAACGATGCGCCCTGTCCTGACAAAAGAAAAAGGTGGAGCAGTTCCCAAAAAAAAAAAAAAACCCAAATTTTCGCAAGTACATAATTTTCAATGGCAATGCATAAAAAGTTGAAAACATTTCCGACTACAGTGTTTGCTGGGCTATGAAATACCCTACTTTAATTTCCTCGAGCTAAGAAAATAGTTGCCATTATTTGTATTTTTCTCAAAGTTTAAAAATTAGTTAAAAACAGGGATCGCAATTTAATACAATATTTATATATAAAAATTATGAGTTAAGAAATGTTAATAGTTTTTTTTTAAGTTTAATTCAATTCAATTCAATTCAATTTCAATTATAATTTTAAATATATTTAATTAATTAAATTTGAATTTAAGAGTTCAATAATCTAGTAAATTTTATCATGTATGATTTTTTTAACTCTAATTTGCGATCCCTGATTTAAAACAACCAAAGTCTTCGCAGCAAAAAAAACCGAATAAAAAAAATTTTAAAAAAATTGTTTTATATCAATCATACCCAAATTGCTTAACTTGCTATCTTTTTAACAATTATGAAATTATTTTATTATCGATAAATCCATTCTTCTTGATTCCTTTCGTCTATTTTAATAAACCTTAGTAAAACAAAATATATATAACTATAAACATTAACTATTAACTATGAACATAAACATATATTCATATATTTAATATATTTAATTGAGTTTAGTCAAAATGTTCCAATTTAGTCTATAACATTTGTATCTTTCGTCAAGGGTATTAAAAGTATTTTGAACGGAAGTTTAGAACTTGAATATAAAGATGGCGGGGGGGCAAAGCTGAGGAGCGCTTGACGCAAAGGCCTGACATTGTTCTCCTTGGCATATAATTACAGTTATTTGTGTAGCTAATTAATTGCTAATCAATCATAGACCAAGACGCCGAAAAGGACTCGTTGACGTCCCAGTTTGCTTTGTTGTTGCCTGTCACTAGATGTCTCAATGTCTGCGCTGATGCTGATGCTGTTGCCAATGCCAATGGCATTTCTAAGGCGTCGCCTTGTCCTTTTGTCCATAAACAAAAACCCAGCGAAAACAAAAGCTTAGCAAGATTGATCACAAAGGACGCCAACGGCGTTGAGGCAGCACCTGTTCGCATACTCACGGTTATTAGCCAGGACACTGGCATGCAAATGGACGTTGGCACTTTGTGAGTGTAGTCGTCAACATTATTTTTTGCACCTTGCAAGGATTTTCGAGTGTTTGAGTAAGCCGTTTTCGGTTGTCCTGTCACTCAATACGATGCGAGGCTGACGTCAGCCAAGTCGTTTATCCTTTTTTTTTGGCGCACATTTTATTTTACATAATTTCAACATTTAAGACGTGCCTGGGCATAGCCAAGAGGCTTTAGTTTTAGTTTATGCAGCCGGGGCCGTAGTTTTTTCCTTTTTATTATTAAAAGACATCGCATCCTTTACGCCTCAGTGAATTTTATGGCATCTAAGCCCCCAACTCCTGGCACTTCAAGATCTTCTGGCGACTTCAGTTGCCGGACAACTCAAAGAATCGCATTTGTACTCCTTTTTGTTAAAACTTGCACGTTTGCTGTTTGCTATTTGCTATTTGCTAGTGAATTTTACAGTTAACCCAAATTGTCGGCAATTTGGTCAACATGCTGTGGGCCATGTTCGTTTTATGCCACTTTCAATTCAATTGTTTGGCTAAGGACGAGGCATCCAGTAGTCTAAGTGATAGTAAGAGCCACACATAATGCTTTGATGGCTCAATATGAATTCAAAAATCAACGTCATATTTGATTTGAAGTTGGAGTGGGAGTAGTGTTGGCTCTTGGTTTGGTGGGTTATTAGAACAGCTTTCCCATCAGCCAACATTTTTTGGGCAATGTGCAAATCCAACTTACTAAATCGGCGAATCTGTAAATCTGACACCGTGAACTATGAAGCCACCCCGCCGGTCGTGAGGTCGCGTGACCATGTCACAACTTTTCTCCTGCGACCATGTTTCGCACTATACGCCGGGGTGATTCGACTGGCATTGTACTATTGAATGATTGGTAATTCGATACAGTTGTTCGATTGCTGTTGTATGTCCCAGTGCCCATGTCCCGCTTTGTTTTGGTTCATTTGCCGCGCATCGCAAATTGACAGCGCTATCCCTTGCCATATATGTACACCCATTCCAAATTCTATTCACCAAAGCCCAAAGCCAAAACCCGTCGTCATACCCATCGATTCGCACTAATTTTCCTGCTTGTCGCGCCGTGCGAAACATATAAATATTTTTATTTTATTTTATTTTATTTTCTTTTCCATATATCCAAACTATTTATTGCTAATGGATTTATGGCCGTTATGCCAGCTTCATCTTTACCCATCCGGCCACGTTCGATTGTATATCAATATCTTTATATCTTGCTTTGTAACGGCACGTGTGTTGTCCCAGTTTGCGTATCTCCTCCGGGAAACCAATGCAATTATGCATCTGACTATGGGAAATATATATGAAAGTGCATGGGTTTTTTTTTTATTTTTTATTCAACTTCACCCACTGGCGGTCATCTTTTGGCTCTGGGGAACGTCGGCTTCTTATTATTCTTTAATTTCGGCAAATTGTTTTCGTTTTATGAAATTTCTTTTCACTTGATATTTTTTATTATTCTTAGGATTGCCCAAAAAGGTTTCCATTTCCCTTTGGCTGGCAGCTCGTTGCGCCTTTTAATAAATGTCCAAGGCACAGCAGCATCTCAAGCTTCGTATTTCGTCTGGCCGCTCAAGAAATATGCACAAATTAATTTTGTTTTATTCCAACAGTAGCAAATTTAAATCAGACAAGTCGAGAAAGAAATACGTCATGCCACTGGCGGGGTATGGGGGCTGCAAAAACAAGAAAAGGGTTTCAATTGCGTCTTTGGATCTCGCTCTTGTCCGCGTCTACAGCCAAGACAGGAGCAGGACACAACTGGCAGCGGCATTGGCAAACTGTTGTCCTTCGACTCGGCACAATATTGCCCTAGCCCTAGCCCTAGCCATAGCCTTGGACTTAACTCTTACAAAGAGCCCAGATCCCCCAAACTGCCGCCTTTGGTTTTTTGGGATGGAACTGTTATGAATGCAAATTAAAAGTATACAAATCTAATAAGTTCCATTTAAGTCGCTTTAATTTGTGTGCTGGCCATTTCAGTTGGTTCTTCATTTTAGCTTTCCGTTTGCTATTTTGCATTTCAAAATTGTTGCTAATTGTTGAGCTTTTAGCCAACGCATTTTTAATGCAAAATGCACAATTTCAACTCATCCTTTGTCCCTTGCAACAGAATGTATTTTTTATTAAAATTGCTGACAAATAATTACATTTTAAATATATTTGTCGAACACTTTATGCACTTCTAGTTCACAATTATTGCAGACATTATAAATTATCAAAAGAAAAGCTTCTCATATTAAAACTATTTCCTTCTTGTGTACAATTATTTACAAAAACAATTTGTTTACAATAATTTATTGTGTACGCTATTTTTTGATATCAAGAATGTTGGTAAAACTTTACAGATGGATTTATAAAGACCTTTATTATTTCATTGTTTTAACATACTAAAAAATTAATTCTTTTCATTTTATGTTGTGATTATTTTAATTGTGCTTAATGGAAAATTATTATTTAGACTTACCTGATTTTTAAATACAATATTAAATTCTTACTAAGGGATTTAAAAAAAAATTTTATGCACAGATATACACTACATTCAATTGAGAATTATGTCTGCAACAAACAATGCCTGAAAATATGCAACACTTTTCCGTTGAGTATTATAATTTCAAAAATTTAAACTTATCCAGTTGGCTTAGTCTTATGAATTACATTATAAACGAATTCGTAAATATGTTAATTACAAAAAACATTTGCAGCTCTAGACATTACTTGGCCCCTCAATGGATACACAACTAAATGAGTTTGATGCCGTGGTGGAACAGATTGGTAAATACGTGTACAGACATTTGTTCAACGAAAGATACATTATTATAAATATACTTAGGGTTTGGAAGAGTTCATTATTATGTAACGCTCACTCTAGGATTGCTACAAATGTTAACAATTCACGAGACTATGGGAATGGGTATTATAGCACCCGCTGCGGTATGTGATCTACATATGAGTCTCGTACAGTTATCCACAATTACAACGGCTGGATTTTTGGGTATCATCTGTTCCTCGTACTTCTGGGCCTACATTGCGGATAAGATGGGTCGGCGGTATACTTTACTGCATACCATAACAATTAGTAATATCTGTTCGATCATATCCATGTTTATGGTCAGCTTTTCAAGCTTCTTTGTTATGCGTTTTCTAACAGGCATATTGTAAGTTATATTTATCACTACTTTAGCCAATTAATTACTCCATTTTTTTTCTGATCCTGAATATAGTGTTGCCGGTCCAAGCTTTGTAGCTGTAACGTACCTCAGTGAGTTTTGCAACAAGCAAATTTTAGCCCGTGTAGTCACACACATGTACATGTTTACGGGGTTTGCAATGTTGTATTGTCCTAGTTGGGCCACGCTATTTCTTCATCCGAATTATATGAATATTGAGTTTGATCTTGTTGGTAAACTGACATTTCGGCCCTGGAGACTACTTGGATGCATGTATATGCTGCCTGGCGTTGTAGCTTTTCTTCTATTGTTACGGATGCCAGAGAGTCCCAAGTTTTTGTTCATGATTGGTGAATCGAAGAAAGGTATGGCTGTAATGGATTGGATGAGTATTAAGAATACTGGTCATCCACTGAATCCCGAGCAGACAATACTTATGCAAAGATTTGCGCAGAGGACAGTGGTTAGACGCCAGAAGAGAGTCAATAACATAATTCAAACTATGCTCTATGATGCTATGCCCTTATTTCGTAAGCCCTATGTATCCTTATATGTTAGTAGCTGTTGGGTCATGTTTACCTTAGGCTTGATGTAAGTGTGACAGAATCCAGCTTTTCACTGAATATCTGAATACTTGAATATCCACAGTGCCAATGGTCTGGGCATTTGGTACACTGCAATGCGAAATCGAGCAAACATGCGCGAGGATACCACAAGTAAAATGACAATGTGTGATATACTCTTCACTGCAACACCAAATGAGTATCATGACGGTGAGGAGGATCTTGTAGTTGTAAGTAGACGTCACTATATTGCATCCTTTACACACTTATTCCTTGATCTCTGCAGGTGTGTAACGATGGTTTTCTGGGTTTCAATGACTCTCTGATATTAGGCCTTACCTATATAATGCTCTACAATATGTGCTGGTTCCTGCTTTTTTACTTACCACGCAAAACCATGTTCATAAGCGCACTTGTACTCTCCTCCTCAAGTGGTGTAGTTCTTATTTTTGTGACAGGACGCTGGTTTCAACTCTTTAGCTTCGTGTTATTTGTATCCTTGCCAGGCGTGGTCATCAGTCTCATGGGAGGAGCACTTCTCGAGTTTGTGCCCACGAATTTGCGAGCAAAAGCTCTGTGCATTAGCTTAATGTGGTGTCGCTTTGGAGCTGTAGTTGGCACCACCATCGTTGGAATATATATTGAGAAGAGCTGTGAAATGACTCTTTTAATAATTGCCTTATTTCCAATACGTATGATAGCCTCACTATTAATCTACTTGTACTTTAATCTTATTATCTTTTCAGTTTCTGCCAGCATCGAAGGTTTCTTACCGATATAGATTAAGCTCTACCGTACCGGAAATTAAAGTCTTTTACTACACTTTCGTTGATCGCTGAGTATCATGTAAGTCATAAAATAAGTTCAGAAAGTTATATTAGTTCTCAGTACAGAAACATTGCATAAATATCCATTATCAGATTCTAAGTAGAAGGCAAAAGCTTACTCGATATATTTTGTGGCTTTGTAATAATTTTGATATATTGCCGATTGTTCAGATACATTTATAGGTGTTTATTTTATATTATTTAAGAGCTACTTAATGAGATGCATGCCAAAGTATTCTTTGATTGACTAATAAAACACTACGTGAGCTGATTCAAAAGGACATCCTGTTTAACACAACTCTAGGTAATTTCTTTAGGTTTTTATTTGGTCTCTTGCCTTTGCACCAAAGGTAATTTCCTCAAACTTATTCTGATGCTCCTGTGGCGTATGTGACGAACATACTTAAGCAAAAACTCAACGCCCTGAGGCCCTGGGGCCAGGCAGGCTGCAGATGTCACTCGGGAACGGCTGGAGAATTGTGGGCGACAATGTTGATGACTGTTGATGATGCTGACAATGAACGGAACCAAGGCAAACGAATGTGAAATAAACTTTGTAAAACGTTCAGAATGTCGCAAATAAAGTGGGGCCTGTGCTGTGTAGAACCCCTGCAAAATGTCCGACCGGTGCTTCAGTTTTACTTTTGACCATATGTTGCCGCCGCAGGCGCGCCTAGGTGTAACTACATGCCATAAAGTAGTTGTGTAATAGACTAGCAGCCCCAAAAAAGGACACGAGCATAAACCCAAGGACAGCACCTTTAAGGCGCTCATAACACCTCAGGGGCGATTTTGCTGAAATGTGCACAAATTTTCATGTGGACCCAAAAACCAAATCTACGTCAATGTCGTCACATTGTTCTTTGTCCTGTCGTAGAGTGTGTGTGTGTGTGTGTGGGTGTCCTTTATAGTTTTCTTCATTTCATAAATATGCGTTTGTCCTTTTTACGGGTTGGGCCGACCCAGCAGCCTGCGGCTTTCATAACTTGAGATGGCCGGGCACACCTTTTAGCTAGCCGCCTCCTGCCCATAAGCAGATTCATAATTTGATCCTGGGGTAAATACATTTTATTATGATTTTTATGTATATGCGAGCCTGCAGTTTATACGTTAGCCTTAACTTCCCCATAGCCTCTTCAACCTTCGCACAGGTTGTCCTTGTCCGTTTCCGTGTCCATGTCCATGTCCTTTCTCAGCTGCTGCCTTAAGTGCAGACTTATGAATTGGTCAGGCGGCGACATATGTGTGGGCATGTGGGTAGAAAATGCTTTGGGGTGGCCATTCAGTTTGTTTGTCTTTAATATTTTGCACATAAACATATCTTTATTTATTTAGGTCGCCGGCTACCTCGAGAAAAACTGTTTGTTAGGCAAAAATTTATTAATATATTGGCAACGGCCAATTTGCCAGTTCAGTATGCCCCGGCACAGCTGCACTTGATGCGCGACTTTATATCTATCCATCCATCCATCTATCAGAATTACGCACCAATATGAACTCTGTGGAGATGCCAGGCCAGTTGCTTAACACTTTCACTTCAACGCTAAATTAATTAAAATTTATTGTTAGCCAGCAGAAAAACAAACAAATTAAGTAGGCGTTAAAATAGTTCATATTTCATTTGACTTGAATTTTCACTCAGCGTTTTTATGTGGAAAAGTCCAATGCCGCAGACGAACAATTGGCAAGTGTTGACAAGCGGCCAGAACTTGCACCGAGGCTATACAATATATAGTACATATGCTACCAAGTATATGTGGCACCTAGCATTTGGACACGCCTCGCCTGGCGCATTCTGTTGCTACAAATGCAACAGAAAGTTGCAACTTAGTTTTCCTGGTAGTATTTTGATTAATTTCGTGCAGACAGCGACAATAGACGCAACGCGAATGTCCATCAATTAGGGCATCATGGCAGCTGCCAGTACCCTGTGCTCTAATTGGCAAGAGGAAACACCTACTCAAGTGAGCCATATTAGATGACTGAACTGTGGCCACAGTCTTTGGGGCCAAATGGTAGCAAATGGACAACCGAGCTGCCAATGGCCAATATGAGCTGCACATCACGTAGTCAAATACTTTTGCACTTTCGCTTTTATTTCACTCCAGGGAGCTTGTTAGCCAAACGTGAGACGTGCACAGGCCTTGGAGACTCCTCAATCTGATGCTGATGCTGATGATGATGATGTGTGTGTGCATTTTAAATTTTAACCTCATCGCATAAAACACTGTTCGATTCGTGTATCGTGTTGCGTAAGTCAATAAAATTTTCATATTTATTGACCATTAGATTCGGCTCGATGTGATTTTTGGCACCTAGGGTGCAGCTGCGTCTCTCTATCTCTCTGATTGCCATCAATCCTGCCCAGCTCGGTAACGCATCGTCTACTCGACAATGCGAACAATGCGCGTTGACATGTTGTCTGCATAATTGCAGTACATGAGACTGACGCCAGCTTGTCGGGTCTGACAGTCATTTGCCGTGTCCGTGCCTGCGCCCGTGCCCATGCCCATGCCCATGCCCATGCCCGTTTTCTAGGTGCGAAACTCCTCAAATCGTAACCTTTGTGAGATGAAAAATACCTAGGTGGCGTCAACCTACTTTGGCATGCCCGTGCTGCCTTTGTCGAAAATAGACGCCAACTCGGCCCACAAATTGTTCTCACTATGCGCCGAGAGGTATTGTGACACCTTTGTGCCAAACAGGGTGTATGCAGAGCGATTCCCCAAGCATCATTTGAGTTGGCAGCGTGCAGGCACACCCTGTGCCAGAAAGGTGCAACCACTTAATGTGTGGATGCCAAATGCCTGGCAGCTTAGGTACACGTACTCGAAAATCTTTCGCATTTAGGTACGAATTTTGTGGCCAACAAATTTTCGTCGGCATTTTTGGGGCCAGGCCATGAGAAGCGTCTGGTTTGGCGTCTTGCCGTCGCCACCAACGTCAGCATTGAAAAAAAAAATAACAAAATAGAAAAATAAATGAAAAATCATTTCATTTCAATCCATTTCACTTAAAAATACGCCACACCGTTCGAATGCTCAAGAGGCGGCAATAAATTAAATTTTCTCAGCGAAAGAAACTAATTTCGTATTGAACGCACATTTCCTGAGAATACGTGAAAATGCAGCCGTACATTTAATCGAAGTCGATACGCCCAGTCTTTCCCAAAAAAAAAAATAAGCCCCGCACACTTAAACATCATCCTTCCTTCATGGCTAGCACAAATCAAGCGCGCCGTGTGCCACACTTTTCAGCTAAAATCAAAAAACAAAAAAAAAACAAAATTTTAAATTGAAAAAAATTCCAAATCCAAAACCACAACACGCTACAACGCCCAGGCGTCCCCCAAAAAGCATTTTTCAGTTTATTTTCAAATTCAATTTCAATAATTTTTAATGGCCAACGCACGCACGTCTAGTCGTGTCTATAGAGCCTACTCTATACAGATCTCTAAACTCGGCACATGGACGGACGAGCAACAACCGTTTGGCTAATTAGACGAAACTTTTTGCACAAGCAAAACCATATAAAATTTCAAGCTCGACGCGGATGATGTGCGCCATTCTACACAAAGATCATGCTCATATAGCACACTTAGTGTTTCAATAAGTACATACACTGAGGGAAAAATAAACTTTTAAAAATTTAAAAAAACTATATTAATTTATTATAATTTAATTTTAAAAAAATTGCATCTCGAATAATACTCTGGGAATAATACAACAATTTCCAATTTTACCATAATAAAAAATAAAATTGCCCCATTAAAAACTATGCAGAGTTGCATACATCTAGGTGCCCTTTGTCACACATCTGTGCGCCTATAATTCTCAATCGTGTTTGGCAGTGAGTATATAAGGCATAAAGGTTTCCCTACAATATAATTTTTTTTCTGTAAATAATTAAGATAAAATGCGTGCATATAATAATATTTGGTAAGCAATATTCCCATAATAAATACGAGTACAAAAATTATCAAAAAAGTTGTAATTATAAATTAAAAACATTTTATAAATTAAAAAAAATAAAAAATAAAATAAAATTTATAAATTAACAACAGTTCATAAACTCATATTAAATAGCTTTAAGCAAGCAGAAAATTATGAGCAAAACGGCAATTTATAAATTCACATGTTTCAGTGTATGTAAACAATATACTATATATATATACATAATTCTGTACATTCTATATGTTGTATGATCTGAACATGCAGGTCTCTGCATTTGTTTATTTACTGTTGTTGCTGCTGCTGCTGCTGTTTCATCAAAGAAGTACATTTTTATATTGGCATTCGCTTTGCTTTGACATTTTTGTTGTTCAAAGCAACATAAACGATGTGAATGAAAATTAAAATGAAAATGAATAAGGAAAACACCTTTGTGCGCTGCTTCCACCTATAAAAACGTCCAGTGCGTGGCAAACTTTACGAGCTGCTCCTCTTTTCGCCGTAGACCCCTCTTTGTTCTCAAGCATATAAAGATGAGAGCGCAATTTTTATGCATCGACAACTTCCACGAATTCCACGCCGGAAATTATGACCGCCGTCGACCTCCACAGCGTCTCGGGATTGTGCGACAACAATGTTGCCAAACATTAAAATATGAAAAATACACTTACAAAACGTAAACAAAATGTTGTTGTTGCTGCTGCTGCTGCTGCTCCCATTCAATTTCATACATATTTCGAAGCAAGACACACACAAAAAAGCCAACTACAAAACTAAAATGCAAAAAATTGAAAAAGCAAAAGCCCAAGGCGTCCACAGAGGTGATGAAGGCAATAGAGGCGTCCAAGCACTTTACGATCGATCGTTAAATAAATTGCCAAATGAATCTAAATGAGGCATGGTCAAAACAAAACATGACTGCAGTTATATGCAGCTATGCAGCTAAATATGCAGCTATGCAGCTAAGTGTGTAGCTACATAATAAATGCGTGTACATTCAGTATGATCTACTTTGTTTTGTGATCAGAATAAAAGATGCCCAAATAGACGGTGGGGGAAGAATATGCAATTGCCTGCAATTGATTAAAAAATTATTTATAACTAAATTCATATAAACTTAGGTTTATCCATACATTGATATCTGACAAAATAATATAAGTATATTTCACAGATATTCAATTTCTTGTGTGGAAAGTTATTTAAAATATTAAATAGCATACTCACAAAATTTAATGATTTCAGTGACAGATTGTAACGTTAAAATAAAATAAAACTAAGTAAGTACCTTGTAAAAAAATTATTATTAATTGGCTGCTTCTTTCTAAATACTAAAAACTAATTGATATTTTTTTTGTATATTTTTTTTGCAAATTATTTTCGAGTATAAACAAAGTTTAAAATGAGTTTTATCTGCTTTGATTTTTTTTTTGTGAACTTTTTTCAATTATATTATAAGTTCATACTTGTAGTGCTGTGAAACCAAATAAGTAAATAGAAAAATGTTTCTTCCAATCTTAGTTAAAATATAATCGTATAAATAAATCAAGTTATTTTAGTTAATTAACGAAGGAGATTTGGTTAGTCGGTTCGCGTTTAAATTATATATTTTAAATAAATAGAACACAAGTTTTTATTATTTAATTGAATTTCCTAACTAACAAAGGTTACAAAAATCATAACAATAAATTACTTTTTTTCTTTGAAACAAGTCTTCCAGAAATATTCACATTGACAAACAGTTTTTTATTTACATAAATTTGAATTTTTAATGAATTAATTTTAATTTTTAACAAAGTTGAGTAAACCTTACATTCCAAATGTGCACAGATAAGCTTGAAATATATAATGTATGTATATTAAATTTCCAAGAAAATGTTAAAGTACATATAAAAAATATCGCATATTAAACAAAGTATATGAATAATCAAATTCATGTACATATATTTAAATGAAGTTCTAAGAACAGATTAGAGTCTGACAGATTTGCAAAAAATGCTCAATCAAATTGCCCAGTGCCAAGCGCGTTTGAGGAACTTAATCTTTGCCACTAAATAGTTGAATATTAATGAACATAATTTTAACGGGACACTTTATCGCTTTTATCACTCAACTGAGAGACCCGTACACGGCTAAATCTTGGTCTTCAAATTGAAGCGGGGTTTCGGCACTAAAAGCGAAAAAATCACTGCAGCAATTAAAATGAATTTATGAATCTCCAAATGACAGATAGACGTATTGCTTTGTGGTATAAGGGCAAACGCGAACCGACAATATTGTAGTATTAAAATTTTTGCCATAATAAAGATTATTATTTTATGACAGCATCTCATCCAATAAGTCGTTGTATCATATGGACACGCGTCACAGGCAGAATTCTAATAAATTTTTAATGTACTCAATTCCTGCGCTTTGCCGACTCCTTCTACTCCTTCTACTTAATTTTACAGCGCACTTTTATTATTGATATTTACAGCTCACATATCGATGATGCATAATTCAATAGACGGCTTTTTGACATGTGGCACTGGCATGACGTCAAGGATCTCGCCTTGCCCCGGGGCTCGGTAATTAATGAAGCCATAAAAACTACAGCCAATTAATTAAAAATGCACAGCAAGACAGATAGAGAGAGAGAGATAGAGTTAGAGTAGTCAATATATAGATCCAAATAGCAATCCTATGTCCAATCCACCGTTCAGCTAAAGTTGAATGTGCCAACTGTAAAATGTCTTTTACGAGCGATCTGCACTTGATGGCCATTACCCATTACCAGACCCCTGTTCCTGCTCCTGCGCCCCTTACCAGAGACGCCTTTGACTATTCCAGTTTTGAAATCGAAACATTTCCCAGCTCTATTGCCCTTCAAGTGCTTGGTTATAAAGTATTTGTCAAGTAAAATGGCGTCGGCTATTGTAAAAATTTTTATTATGCACTCGTAAATGTCAAATGTAATTTAAGCGCACATGCGAGTGTGTGTGTGTGTGTTAGCAAGTCTATTCAACTATCATAGCATTTAAGTTAACAGTTAGCTAAACGCTTGATTGAGCTGTGGGCCAACAACTTGTGGCCACATTGCCCCCTGTCTGTATGTGTGTATTTGTGTGTATCTTGAGTTTGTCACCAAATGCAACATGTACCAAATGTTGCCACAAACAGGCCGTAGAAATTACAAATTAAGTGAGACTAAGCAAACAAAATTACGAAGAACTAATCAAAATATTTAGAGACACTGTGAAAGGTGCCAGGCACAAAACGCAGAATTTTCATTTACATTTTCATTTGCACATGAAACTTGGCAGCTGTCTGCCAGCGGAAAAAATCAAAAGACTAGCCAAACATATGGAAACAGGTTAGAGCAATATGTGGAACAAGAACGTTGCAGAGTGGAGTCTAAGATGCAACAGCTCCGATCCACTGATGCAGCTTTCTCACGCTCAACGCAGTCGCCTGTTTGACTGCATATTTAAACATTAATTAAATTAAACAACTAACAACAAAAACATGTAAACAATGCGCCCCAGGGGAGGCTGCAGCATACTACTTACTACATTTAAAGGACGACAACACCTTCTACGTTGCCGACACGTGTCGCCCACTGAGCTGCCCAAATTAAGCAGATCTCTGACTCTCTTTCTCCGTTGATGAGCAAAGCAAACCGTAAATTGTCACAGCTCCCCAACCCCCGGCGGGAAAATTGGAAAAACAGCGCATAGATTTCAAGCAAACGTGTGTCGGGCGTGTGACCAACAGCACAGGGAAGCTGCCGCCCTGCAGGAGTTCATTTTTCAATACTCTTGAGAGCGGTTTAGTGTACTGATGACAACTACGCCGTAGAAGCACCTGCAATGTGGGAAACAGCCATCAATAAATTATGGTTTTCCACCCAAAAGCCAAAAAACCCAATGATACAAAATTTGAATATTTACAAAAAAAAAAATAAATATTTCACCCTTTTTTTTGGCACGCATTTTCAAGTGTTTTTGCAGTTGGATGATAATGAGGCCTTTGAAAAATAACCACTTTCTTGTTGGCCAACTGTCGCTATGACTGATGCATTGACACAGCAAATTAATATTAATTTTTGTCACACGCACCAGTGACACTTTTTGGGTTCGAGTCCTGAAGTCCTGCAAAAAAAAAAAAAAAATTGAAGGAAAATAACACGAAATTATTTTCAAAACATTTATTTTAGTCTGCGATTCGAGGGGCTGATGATGATGATGTTGTTGTTGAATGTCTGTCTACATCTGGGCCTAACTGTCTACGGTTCGGGCTTTCTCTCTCTCTCTTTCTCTGGACTGCGGCCTCACCACGCATCCTGTGACAGGATATCAAGTGAAATGATGCGCGCGTCCGACCGACGGCGAGCGGCTTGAGTAATTAGTTTGGATTTTGTGGCATTATAAAATCTCTTTTTCGGTTGCTGCGACTGCCGCACAAATATTTATTCAAGTGTTAAAGTGTCTGCGACCCAAAAAGCATTTTCTTTCACCAATTTTTTTTTTTTTTTTTGTGTATTTCAAATTTTTGATTGCGCTCGACAAAACGCCGTCAATCTTTGTCTGCCATGAAAAATTAGACACCTTATGCATTGAGCAAATACAAAAAAAATTGGAGCGCAAGAACTTTTGCACTGAAAACTTTTCCCGAAAACATTTTCATACACAATCAATCCTTGTAATTGGCCGTTACGCGTTTTCCTAGCGTTTTTCTAGTTTTTCCCATGAAAAACGTAGCGCTAAATGAAACTGAGAAGACGGAAAAAAAATAAAAAAAAAAAATGCCGCCATTTTTTGCAGCCGCGCTGAGAAATCAAAAGGCAAAAGCAAAACTCACGCGCACCAAAAAGGAAATGCAAAAGAAAAGTTTAATTTTACTAATCACAGCAGAGTAATTACGTGGAAAATGAATTTTTTTTCCCATTGCCTTTGCTCTTGCTTACACCACCCCCCCGTCTGCTCTAACCACTTGGCAGACATGATGCTGCGCGGTTCTCAGTCGCCGTCTTGGGGCAATGCCACGCCTTGAGAAAAGGTGCCGCCACTCCGCTCGCTGCTTGGCAAACAAATAACTTGCAATTTGTACGTTTTAATTTTTGTGTATTTTAGAAAAATTTTTCAATTTTACTTTGGTTATTAATCAAGCGCGAGCAGAGCAACGTTCAGTGAGCTGGCAAAAGTCAATGCCTGAAGTCTTGGAACTCAGTTTCCTTGAGGTCAGTCTTTATTTCTATATATCTGTCTGACTGCTCTCAGACTCGGCTCAGCTTCGTTTAGTGGCTGGGCACACTTGTTATGCTCATCAGTGTTTCACAGATGTATCTGTATCTAATGTAGCTGGCACACATGGCTGGCCTCGTTCAAGTTTCCCACATTTTCGTCACAAGGCATATACATACATAAATTGTTCAAAAACTAAACACGCAATTCAAGAGTCTAATAAAGTTACGCAAACAAATGATGCGGTGCCCCCAAACACCAAAGTGGAGCAGCAGCATACATACCACATTGATGAGGGGGGAGGTGCCTAATGTACACAGCAGATAGAAATGCAGACAGTAACAGATACAGATACAGATACAATGTCGCAGCAGCAGCAGCAGCAACACTTCCACCAATAAGTAGATTTTTTTTTTTAATTGCAACAAGAGGCAAAGTGTTAAAGAGTTTATGTGCAACATTTACAGAGTGATGCGGCTACGGGAATGAGAACGGGCACAGAGAGCGCTTGCCTCATTCATTTCCCATGCGGCACACACACACACCGATACACACACCCACAATACACACACAATTATAAACGCAATAAAATACTTTTCAAGCGAAACTCATAAATTTCCAAAAGCGTACGGCGACGTCAACCGACGATGGCGACAAAGAAGCTGACGACGCGACTCCGACGCTGACTCTGCCCCCGACTCCGACTCCGGCTCCGACAGCGACTGCGACTCCGACTCTGATGCCGACTCCGATTCCCATTTTGATGCACTGGCTGCCGTGTGAATGAGTTTACCCCCCTTTTGTTTTTTTTTTTGCCGTGGGGGAGGGTGCATCGCAGCTGCTCCGCCAATCGGATGGGGGATAAAAGGGGGCGGCTGCTTAGGAGCCAACGGACTTGACTCGACGTTTTAAGAGTTAATCACACCAGATGTTAATGGTTTTTATGGTCGTGTTTACTATGCACCCTCTGCAACTGTGTGAGTGTGTGTGTATGCCACATATTTGTATCTGTGCCTCTGCCCGAATATACAAGTATAAGGTGACATCATCATCATCATCATCATCATGAACATCATCCGCGTTGAGCGACAGGCAGCCGTTATGTGTGTAGGGAGAACCTACTCCTGAACACTCCTGAGCACTTCCCTCATATTCCTAAGGACTGCTTATTATGTTAAGTTAAATGAGTTTAAATTCTCTGTCTGCCTGTTTGTTTATTTGTTGCTGTTGAATGATTTGCGACTGTCTCTGAATTCTTGAGGTGGGGAGTTGCAGTCTGCAACGTGTTTAAATACTTATCGAATGTGTGTGTATCGATGCTAATCGTTAACACACACATGAGATGACTAATTTAAGCATTTTATTGTTTATTTAACTATTGGGAAAATAACTCCAAGTACACAGGCTTACTTTCTAATATTTACCAATAAACCCTCAGCGGTGTCAAATTATTATAAAAACTATGAAAAAAATCATCATTAATGATTTTTCTTTTTTTTAATTACTTTATTCTTAGAAGACTGTTTCCTGACAAATAAAACAATTAAATAGAATGTTGAAGAAGTTCACTACCCGATAAAGGTACAAAATGTATCGAAGAAAAGGAGGATACTTTACAATAAATAATAAATATTTATTTAAAATAAAATATATTTCCCAATAAATCCTAAGCTGTGTCAACTTATTATCAAAACTATTAAATAAATCTTCATTACACATTTTTTTTTTTATTTAATTTCAATGTTCTTTAGATTTGTTTTTTCTGCCAAATAAAGGAATAAAATAATATGTTAAAAAATTTCACAGACTCCCTAATAAAGGTACAACATGAACCGAGAGTGGGAGGCCAATTTTTAATGAATAATAAATATTTATTAAAAATTTAATACAACGGCCTTATTAACCCGATTTCAAAAATATATTCAACAACATTAAAGTGACCCACAAATATATACACAAAAAACATTTCAGAAACAATTTATAATTTGTAATTTCTCTGCAAATAAATTAACTTGAAATGGTTATTTATTTACATTTCCATCATTGATAATTTTGATAGTTTTAAAAAACCTAGCAATAAACAAAAATAAACTATTGACATCCTACATAACTTAAAAATCTTAATTCCCCCCAACTTTCTTCATAATTAAATATTTATTTAAAAAAAAAATTACCTTCACTTTTATTTACAGCTCGCTTTAATTGTTCAAACTAAATGTGAATCAATACTTAAAAATATATAAAATATTGACACCCTAGATAACTGAGAAATCCAAATTTCCGTGAACTTTCTTCTTAACTAAAAATTAACTTTATAAAAATCACTTTAGCTTTCCATATTCAAGATAATGCAGTACAATTCTTCAAAAATTATTTAACACACATCTTAACTACTATACTTTGAAGACTCCTCCTGTTATTCCTGTTATTTTAGTAAAACCCAAAGGAAAAACCTTTACCAAAATAATACCAAAAACATTTGTCGTACACTTTCCTTTTGGTAGGATAAGTAGCATAATCAATTACTGCCCACAAGTGCATTACAAAATGTTACTAAAAATAAAAATCCATAGCCAGCTGAGAACGGAACTGGACGGAACGGAACGGAACGGAACGGCAGAGTCATCATCAGTTCTTGGGCATCCCAAAAGAGCACATGTCGCAGATGGGTATGGGGAGTGAAAATAAATTGCCAAACAAATATCAACATGACAAATTGATAAATTCATGTTATTATTTCACTGATGCCTGCTTATGCGTTGTCGTATGTTAGTATTTAGTTTTGTAGTTTTGTAGTTTTTCCGCCAGCACTTTCACACATTAACCAAATGAAAATTCGGTGTTGACGCATTTGTTTTATTCATTTCTTTGCCTCGGCTGCTGCGGCTGCTGCTGCTGCGACAAATGAGCTACAGGCTGTGCCACAGCTGAACTACAGACAAGAGTCGCAATCAGAGACCGATAGATGGGAATGAAAATTGAAATGGAAATGTAAATGGAAACATTGAGCACGTTGCGGCATTTGTCAACCGCATAGTTCCATATGGCCCAGTCGTAGTCCCAGTCCTCTACTCTTAGTTCCCGTCATAGACAGGCTACTGTTGGAATTTTAATGATGCGCGAAATGTTAATTTTTCATCTCGATCGCTCGATGGGGCGTTGAGTATGTGGGCGCGGCCTGTCGACCACTTAATGAGCCAACAGCAGCATTCGCAGTCTGAGTTTTAATTTCAATGTCTTTTGTTGGCTTTTAATTAACGTTGATCACCTCAATTGAAGCACGTCGTTACCCTCTCAGTCTCTTGGTGTTTGTCACCAATTAAGGAGCTCGAACTGTAACTGGAACTAAAGCTACCCTCCAGTTGGCTGGCAATATATGTGGGCTTTCAACTGTTGCTGTTGCTGCTGGTGCATTATGCTTCGACTTGGCCACACACTCATAATTCCTATTAATTGAGCTGAATATATAGGGTATTTACTATCATATTAAGTTACAGCACCATCGAGGTAACATTAATAGTTTTATGGCCCCATTCCCCATTCACATTCCCTGCCCATTTGAGTCGCGTGTTTAATAATAATTTCTTAGGAAAATGTGTACAAAATATGTTTAAGTCATGGTCTAATTAAAATCAATTGACTTAATTGAAAGCACAACACAAAAACTTGAGCAACTACGACATGAAGGTAGCAATTTGATCATACGCATAATTTATGACCCAGCTTGTAGTAATATTCGAATGTTCATATATATGAAATGAAGACTGAAACCCTTTCCAAAACATTCAGACAATGTCTATAAATCAGCATCAGGCTGTGTCTGCTCTTTAAATTGGCATAAATCTACAGTTTGAAACTGGAAAACTATATCTCTCTATATAAGCTTGCATCTAGTCATGGCATTGTTAATTTTTCAAAATCTCGCGACAGCTTTTCGCTTGGCCAGCTTTGACTGGTAATTGCCTGTGTTGTTGGCCAGGCCCTAAACAAGTGCCATATTTTATTGGCCTGCCACTCGAGTCTTGATATATGGCCTCAGAAATGATAAATCTTAGATATAAGTTTAATTTCACCCAACGCATTTATGCATTCGAAACAAAACTGTCGCCAAATTTGGCCCTTATCGCCAGCCAAGTCGCTGCAATGGCACAAATCATAAGGCCAAATTGTTTCGACTTGTATGCAATAATTGTTGATCTCCAAGCGTGGGCTGCAAAACTTTTGCACCATAAATTATGTAAATTGGCCAAAAATGCGCTTTGACTGGCGACGCAATTATAAAAATGATGCCAAAATGTACTTAGATTATTTTTATATATTGTAGAAACAAACGAAGGTTTAGATAAGTAAGAGAGATATAGAATATTAAACTTGAAATTTTTGGAAAGAGTTAGATACCAGAGTTCGAATACAATCCATGGCAGTATCGGTTGTATCGACACTAAGAATACTATTCAAACGGCATAAATAATCTGATTATGTACATAAAATTCTGTATTCTTACACATTTAAAAAAAAAAAATAAATAAATAAAATTTTATTTTATTAAATATCAAAAATAACAAGCCTGAAAAAAATATTCTAAATGAATGGGAAAATCTTAGATTTTCTAATTCAGGAGGCAATATATAATAAAATTTTCAATATTTATTAAAAAATTAGATTTTAACTTTTCAATCAAAAAAGTAATATTGTGAAATAATATTTAAATTTAAATATTTATTTAAAAGTTGAAAAAAGAGTTTCTTTTAATTTAAATGCGAAAATTAAAAATTGATTTTCAATAACTTCTAAAGCAAGCTGTGCTTTACAAAAATTTAAGTAAATGACCTTAATCTCATTATCCATTATTTTTAGTTATTTTTTTTATTTTTATCAATTATTTTTAAATAAACAGCGTGTTTCAGAAAATATTCAGAATCAATTTTTATTATTTAACATTAAAACTAAAAATTGAAAGTGGCTTTTAAATTTAACTATTAAATTAAGTTTGGCAAATAATTTTTACTATCAATTTTTATTTTGGGGTAAAAAAAAGAGTTATTAACAATTTTAATGAAAAAACTGCATAAATAATTCTTACACATAATGTTTTTAAATAAAAATTATAACGGTTTTAATTCTGCCTTTTATTTATATTAATAAAAAGTGTTAGAGAAAGATTTTAACAATTTAACATTTAGTGAAATTTATTTTATAGTTTTTTCCATATTTTCCAATCATTTTATATTTTATATCTTCAACAAAAGTTTCAAAAGTTTTAAAGGAAGCCTTGCCAATTTATATTTTAACCATTTTGGTAGGCAATTTTTTTTTTTTGAAAGCGTTAAGCGTACCTCAAGTTGAAAATGTTTTAACGCACTTATGGATACCAACAACGAAATGTGCACATAATATTAAATGGGTTCATATACAACCCGCATCATATGTGAAAAATGTACAACAACAACAACAAGACCAGGCCAAATGCAAACAAAACAAATTTCAATTTAACTTAAAGATTTTGCACATAAAATTTGTAACACTCAATTAGTTTAAACGACAACGAAAATGTTGCCAGCGAACACAACAACAATACGCGTGAGATATATATATATATATTTATATATATATATACAAAGCGTTTTAGCAACCCTCGCAATATAGTCAAGCTACTGCCTCGGTGAGTCCTGAGTTAAATCGCATAAATGCGGCGACGTATGAATTTCATTTAATATGATTAGTGTGGGCCGTTGCTCTGGTCTATATATATATATATTGTATACTCTACTTATAAGGCTGTTGAAGCACAAGTGCATTGATAGATAAAGGGCGGGGCAGGGTAGCTGGCAGTTGGGTTCATATATTGGGTCATAAAAATATTTACGCTGCATACTTGCGGGCGCTGCAGCATAAATCAAGCCAAGAGCAGCATTATTGGCAGGGTGAGGGGCAAAAGAAGAGTCGCTGCTTAATAAGAGTTAAAAGGTGGTGAAATGCGTGTATCAACAGTTTGAGAAAATGATGCGCCAGGGTTGCAAGGGGCACACACACAAAAAAAAAAATAGAAAAGAAATCTAAACAGGCGCTTGGCAAAATCAATTTAATTTCGCTAATGTAGTGTAATACTTGGGCAGTTACGGTTAGTATTTCGGCGCACAAGTACTTCAAGTGGAATTCAGCCAGAAAACGATTAGCAACAAATGCTCTATTTGAAGCTGCTTAGGGCAGCGGCATTTGGTATCGGCATCGCTGCCCCATGCCACAATCAACCTATGGAAGCAGCGAAAGCAGAGCTTTGTTAGGATACTAAAACAAAATCTTCATTAATTCTGATCGATGACCATAAATCCTTTTCGGTGTTTCAGTTCTTTTGCTATGTTGGCGATTAAATGTGCTGCATTGTTGCAACAATCAAATGATTGAACACTTACAGCAACAAAGCTCGCCTGGTAACCTAAGACAGGAAGAGAGCATGCGGCCATACGGCAGCTTGCAACGTGGCAAAGAGCGGGGCAAGCGTCAGCAGCAGCAGCTCATACAAATTCGACAGCTGAAAGCGTTTCCGGTTCCGTTCTCTTGTCTTTGTTTGCCTACATCTTTCCGTTTGCTACGCTCTTTTACTTTTACTATGGCCTTTCGCTTTGCCTTTTTTTTTTTGTTGTTTTTTGTTTTTTGTCCACTGTCCAAGCGATGCAGTCGAGCGCGTTTATTTGTTGCTCGTAATTTATTTACTGTCCGACTCGGTTTGAAGTTCAGCATCTAAAGATGGCACTGTGCCCCACACACAGTTGCAACTTGTTAGTTAAATATTGCTAGTAGTAGCTGGCAAAACTCTTCTTGCAGCTGCTTGTTGTGCCACGTTGCATTGTTCTTGTTGTTCTTGTTGCTCTGTTCCCAGTGAGTGATAAATTAATCGCTACATCAGTTTTTAATTCCGTGTTGCTGACGATTTATCTTTGGGCATGCGTTGGCGTGTGCCGAATCCAAACCCAAACTCAAACTCAAACTCAAGCCCAATGCCATGAAATTGCATAGCACAGTGTAACACAGTGCCAGAATAGGTAATATTTAAAAATATATACAATTTTTACAATTAATCAGTATTTAAATGAATTTAGCTCTATTTTTATTTATTTCAATTTTTTGCTTAATTCAGATAACCCACATTTTTGGCAAGTTGCATCACGCATTATAATCAGTTTTATAAAGGAAATATAATTAAATAACATGACTGTTTAGCATATGATTAATAAGCAATTATTGTGATTCATTTGTGATTCTGTGATTCACATGTAATTTCTTATATATGGACATTTAGGTACGTAATAATGTTTTTTTTATTAGCTCTTAGTGCTAATAATTGCATAACATAATTTCTATTGAACTAATGAAACGGTTAATCATATATCAGGAATAAATTTTGAATCTACATTGAATACGATATATTACATTCTCATCAATTCAATTTTTCTATATCAATATTATTTTCTTTAAATTTCCTTTAAACTGATGAAAGAAATAATCCCACATATATAAAAAATATATTTTTATTTAATAACTTAACAATATACGAATACTATCGATTATATTCTCTTCTATTCATTTTTTTATTATTAATATTTTTATTCTTTAAATTCTCGTCTTATCTATTGCTTAATTTCTTTTTTATTTTACAATCAATCTTATAAAAATATATTTATACTATTTTATCTAGAATACTTTATTCAATTTTCTATTTATCTATTTATATTTATTTTATTAAATTATATTATATATTTTATTATAAGTATTATTTTCCATTCAATTAAATGCTTTTCGATTTAATCTTTTGTTATTACTTTTTTTCTATTTAAATATTATAAATTAGAAACACTTTGTTTTAAGATTCTAATTTCAAAAATATTCTAATTTCTGAAGCTTTTTTCTGTTTTGTATATAAATAATAAAAATTGTGTAAATTTACTCTAAAAAGCTACAATAAAACACTTTTTTTTAGTTATTTCTATTAATAAAAACAAGCAAATAAAAGGTAACAATCTAGTGCAATTTATAATATAAGTTATGTTTTTTATTTAAAAAAAAAAATCAAAATTAGATAAAACAAAACTAAACATAAATATTTATTCCAATTTCATTAAATTTATTTTGCTATTAATCGATTATATCGATTACCAAGCTTAATTCTCATTTCTGTTTATTCTTATTACTGAAACGGCTAATCTGTGAGCAACGACTGTATTTATTTTTTTGTGGTTCCATTTTCAGTTCACTTAACTTTTTGACCAATGTGCAATGCTTTGGCTTTGCCACTGTCAGTGTATAATGCTCCAACTGGTATCCAGAACGACTCCGTTCCTGGCCTTTGGCCTCTTCAATGGCTCTGCCAGCATCGCGCACTGTTTAAAATGATGTATGGCAAAAATTTTGACAAATGTACAAAAATGAGTCATGAGTTCGTTGTGCAAACAAAACGCGGTTGTTGTTCTCTAGTTGTTGTTGTTCTTTAGTTGTTGTTGTTGCTACTTGGTCTCACTATTTGCTGTTGACTTTTTCATGTACTCGGCATCGTCGTCAACCTCGCAGTTGTTGTTTTTATTATCCATAACACAAACAAGCGTTGAAGCTAAAGATGAAGCCATTTGCCATTTGCTTCGCTCTTTACACATGTTTTGCGTGCAATTCTGGGGCAGGCTGTGGGGGCAGCCAGGCGCCAACATTTATCATTTATGACTTACCTTAGAATATTAAATACATTTAGTATTTTCTATAAATTGTAGTAGACACTGAGAAATCTGTCCGATCTAGTTAGTTTTGTGGCAATGTCAAATAAATGTGTCAGTTTCATGTCTCTCGTAGACACTTTACACAGCGTCTGGAAATTCGAGCTCCGGACTTGAAAACAATAATTGTTATAAAGCGTGGATTGCTCGTATAATATGGCCGATCGCCCAAATCAGGATGAAGGCAGCAATAATCATGATCGCAACTATCATGGAAATCAGCAAGAATTTCGTAATTTTTTCAATCGTAATCGTGATAATCGGAATCGCAACCGTGAAGTGCCAACAGAACCGCCGTACATTGCCTTTGTGGGCAATCTGCCCAAAGGACTCGTCCAGGGTGATGTAATGAAGATTTTTGATGATTTTGATGTAAAGAGCGTACGCCTAATTAAAGATCGTGAGACGGACGAGTTTAAGGGTTATGGCTACGTGGAGTTTGAGACACTGGAACAATTAAAACGCGCACTATCCCGGAATGGACGCATTAAACTGGACAACTTATCGGCACCGCTGCGTATCGACATTGCTGACCATCGACGGCAGGGTGGACAAGGAGGCAGCGTTGGTCCGGGCGCTGCATCTGGCAGTGGCGGCAATCCCGGCCAGCGTCGCAACTTTCGTCGGGACAATGGAGCTGGCTTCCAAGGCTATCAGGGTCAGCAGCATGCACGCAAACAGCATAGTCCTGGACGTCCGTTCTTCAACGCCAGATCTTCCTCCTCCAATTTTAATACGGGTCGACAGGGTAGTCCGCGCCAAGGTAACTTTAACTATCGCAACGGACGAGGAGGAGGCGAAAGAAGAGGAGCAGGTGGCAGAGCTCATCATACAGATGGCTATCAGGGCAACGATTGCAGCAATAGCAGTGAGTTTGGTTCTCCTGTTGGCAGCCAAGAAACATCCAGCTTAGGCAGTCCCAGGCAGTCTCTGGATCCACGTGAATCCTCCACCAGTTTCCAAAGCAGTCGCAGTTATCCCCACTACAACAACAACAACAACTACAACAATCGGTAAACATATTACAGAACAACAACTATCAAACTTATATCTAAAACCGATTTCTCCAGCTTTAACAATCGCAACAACAATGCCAACAATTATGGAGAAGATGGACCCCAACGTCAACGCAGCATCAGCAACGATATTTGCCATTATGCCAACTTTGGTCAGAATCGCACTCGAGATCGTCGGGGCCATTATAATCCCAATGATAGAAGCAATCAACCACGCAGCAGTGTCAATCTTGTAGCAACTTCTACCAATTTGGATGACAATGATCGTCCAAAGATTAAACTTATGCCACGCACAGTTACCGAACCCATCAATGCCCTGGCCGAGACCAAGCAGGCGGCCAGCATCTTTGGCAATGCAAAGCCTCGCGAGAATCCTGCCTCGGCGTCAACAACACCACGTGATGAATCGAATCAGGATCCGGATTCTATACCCGCCTGCAGTCAACAACCACCGGATCCAGAGCCATCAACATAGATACTATATATATAGCAAATTAGTTTAGCTTCAAATGCGAAAATTACTTAATCACCATTAATTAAAACAACAACAATAAGAGCTGCTACTGGGCCACTATTCAATCTAAATACAAGCGACAAACCCATTCTGATATTTGTTCTCTCTATATATATAATTCTTTCTCTATATATATATACACTCTGTTAAACGGAGCATATCAAATGGGCGATTCGTTGAATAAACAAGCATATTAGCATTAAATGACAGTGTACATATACATTTTAAAGGAAATAGTGCTTTACATATATAATAATAATTTAAATAATATAATATAATATACATAATTTAAATATTATATACATTTTATATCACAAAATTCTTTTTGGATTTCTCAGAGATGCAGCTATTAGAAAGTTCTATCTGAAATTAATTTTATTAATTCATCAATTCATTTTTTGCTTGTATTGTGATAGGATTTCTCTTTATATAAAACAAAAACCAAATATTATATGTACCAAATAATTTTTTTTTTTTAGATTTTTTATTGTTGTTTTAAGACCTGTAAAACTAGCTTACAAATTTGAGGAGCTCGATTCTCATAGTTTTTTTATTTTTGATGTATTTATTTATTTGTTTATAAATGCATCAAATCTTTTTCGATCTTGAATAATTATACACAAATAATAGATAATTGTATCCTCTTTCTAGTGGAATATCTTCCATTCGGATCGAATAAGAATTTAAAGAACTTGGCATGTAACATAAGTCGAAAAAAGCAATTTATTTTTGCAAATTAATAAATTTAAAAAAATAGATTAAAAAAATTACTTCTTTAAATTTTATATATTAGATCATTTTATAACGAATATTTTTAGCATAAATTTGTTCAAATGGGAGAGTAAATATGATATATATTTAGCCATTAGTAAAAAGACCCAAGAAAAGTTCACCTTGTTCATCAAATCGCAGCCTTTTTTGCTGTAAAATAGGGAAATTGATATAATTAAAAATAATTAAATATTAACCCACTACCATTTCCCGATAGTTGACATTTCGAAGCATGTAACTGCAATGTATCCGCAAACAGCATGTCCTTTGGTCTATTAGATATTCCGGTGATATAATCTATTACAAATTTGCCTGTTACTTTGCTCCTGCTCCTAATGACCCATAAATTTCAAAAGTTAATGCGCATTGACAACAAAAAAAGATGGCCTAGGACAGACACACAGACACCAAAACCATACGTACATAATCCTGATCAGGACTCCTTGGCACACCTAAGCGGGCAGCTGGCAAAAAAAAGGACATTCGCGGACTTTTAGAGCGGCATTAACTAGTCAACTTGAACTAATTGAATTGAATGAGATTAAAGAATTTCACGCCAAAATGAAGACATCGGCGGCCAAGCGAGACTTGACCGGGCTGAAGGAGAACACTTTGTGCTTTGCTCCTGGTACTATTTATGGGCCAAAGATTTACGAGCCACAACAAGACACTTGGAGCTGAAATTGAGCCGCATCCTGGCCATGGCACGGGCACGGGCATGGGCACAAATTGGCTTAATTTCTTTTTAATTTGCTTCCGCTGCTTTGGCTTGTTCACAGCACTCCAAGAAATTCAATTTGAAAAAGTGGCCACCCGACAATGAGGTGAATTGAGCTGCTGCCCGCTTCAGCTTGTTGTTTCCATTTAAAAATTCTTGAGCTGGCTGATTTGCCTATGTCCTTATACACCCCCCTGTTACCCCTGTTCCTCAACCAGAGTCAATTTACGCACGAACATTTTCAATTTTCTTCGACGCACAAACCGCAGCGTCGTACCTCCGGCCCCCCTTAAAGGAAATGGCCTCCGCCCTATGTGGCATTGCATTTTATAGAAATCCCGCGTAAAATTCACGGCATTAAAGGACTTTTCTTTCGTTCTTTTCATTTTATTTTTATTTCTTTTGAAGTTTGCCCACTGGCCCCATCATTTTATTTGCCTTTTTCTTTAGCACTTTTCCGCGCTTTTTTTCCATTTTTTCTATTTTTTCGTTAATGTGTCACACGCACTTTATAAGCAATTGTTGTTGGCGGTGTTGGCATTGGCGTTGGCGTCTGGCAAAGTTGCCCATGGCGCAATTATTATGATTATTAGGTACAGCTGCACTTGGCCAGAAAACAGGACCCTCCAGGGCGACTGCCACTTATAAACAAAATTGTAATTTACCTCAGCTCGAATCGTGCCACATTGAGGCTGCTGCTGCTGCTGCTGATGCTGTCCGTCGTCTCCTGACATTCTGAGCCACTTTCATCAGCAGCAGCAACAGCAGCAGTCAAGCTGAAGTGTTGTCCTTGCTGTTCATTAGGACGGCGGGCGGGCTGGACTTGTATCCTGTACTTTGGAAGCTGAGTAACGCCTCGGGGGTCACGCGTTCATAATCGCGCTGAATGACTTCATAATGAAAATATTAAAGGTGTTTTTTGTTGTGTTGCTTAGCCGCCGGCCAGGATACATTACTTGGCCTGCAGGAGTCGCCGCTGCTGCTGCTGCTTTGTGCCAGCACAAAAGGCGCAAAGTTTATGTTTATGTCAAGCGCAAGTCATGTCCAAGGGCGGGGCACACTTCACTGCAGAGTAGAACGTAATTTAATAATAAAGCGCCGCTTTTTTTCATTAAATAGAAGTGGAGCTGGAGCAGAGCAGCAGGTTAACCTCTAGACTGGAGAATGGCTAAGAAAATGAGTTGATGATGCGGTGCATAAGATGATACCAAATGAGAGCAAAGAGTTGGCAAAATTGGCACAAGAAAGATGAAACGAAAAAATATTCGTTCGATCGTTCCCAACACTACTTTAAATTCTTTCGAATTTGTTTAATTTTAATCAATATTTATATTGGATAAATTAAGTAGGAATTGGCCAGTTTTATTGAGATATTTAAAAAAGAAAAATTCGGTTGCTTATTTAACCCATTTCTCAAAAAATTTGTTGCTTTAAGCCCTAAAAAAATTTTTGATAAAAAAACATAAATTAAATTAAAACATAGATCTCCTTTTTTACTCGAATTTTTTTATAGCAGAAATATGATAAGTATAGTGTTCTGTCGTGTATCAAACTTGGTCAGAAAGTACATATCATTATAACACATTGATCTGCTAAGTTTGGCTTTAATATTAAAATTAAATGAGTTGTCCCCAATCGTATCAGTTACAGCTATATGATATAGTCAGCCGATCGACTTGATTTTAATATACAAACTGCCTGCAAAAACAATTCGCATTTCTGCCAAATTTTATTAACATAGCTGTCGCCCTGATCAAAAATAAATATATATATTTTTAGAGATGTCTGCATCTATACATTACACATTTTGTGACAAAATTACAATACCTTATTTCAAGGGTATATATAAATATATGTAAGCTCAATAAAACGAGTAATAACTATATTTGCTGAAGTTCAATGGCAGATATCAGCAATCAGAAATGTTATTTGCGCTTTCAACAAACCCCAAGAAACAATTAATGCAACCCCAGACATAATATGGCCAGGAGTAAAACATATATATATTTTAAATGTAGTTGTGGCTAATTGTCATGCTATCGACGGCGTCTTATCAGTACAGAAACAACAACAAAAACAAGCAATTCAGTTGAAATTTATGCAACACAAGTGAGCAGAGAATGGGGCACAAAGGACAACACATACACGATGGCCAGATAACGAACTGTGGCAAGGACTCGGAACAGTGGTATATTAAGTCAAAAATTGCTGCAACTCCAGTGCTAGGCTTTGGCTATTAAAATGCTAGCATTTGCAAGTTTATCTAAACGAACAACTACACCGAACAACCCGAACTACAAAGTCGGAGATAATGTATCGACAGGACAAGGAGGTGAGCGCAAATCTAGACGTGGCCATTAATGAACGGAGCAGGCAGGCAGACAGGACAGTACAGGACAGCATAGTACAGTAGAGTCCATTAAAAAGGACTAAATGGCAATTAAACATTTGAGTTTGGCCTAGCGCACGCTGGTCGACAACTGACCGTTGCTGCTAAGGACTTGTGGACTAAGGACTCTGGGGGTGAGGTATTGCGGGGCAGTCAGCAATTAAGGCTCCCTTTGCACTTGGCCAAGGACACTTGGCAATTAAGCCGACAACGTTTGGGCCAAAAAGTTGGCGCTGCCAATCCCTTAGCGACAATTTTTGGAGTGTTCTGTGTGCCGACGTTATCCTTTTTACCTATCTTTGACTACAGGCTCCTGCTGCTGCTCCAGCTGCACTTCCTGCTGTTGTTGCTGCTGTGTGTGCGCAAAACTTAAATGAGTTTGTTGTGAAGCCCCAAAGAGCATTTAAATGAGCTAGAGCCTGGCACACAAGTTTTGATTGGCTAGCTAAAAGATTTATCTGCGTTCTCTCTTAAAGCAGCTACAAATAAATTCAAATAGCTAAGATCTTGGGGCATAGTCGAATGTCAAAGGGCAATGCTGGATGTGCACATAAAAATGCTTTGAATACCAGAAATACAAGGCACATGTAAGTAAGTACAAAACGTACCTCGAGCACCCACACATATTGTCGATATGCTCATTTAAAATAATTTATTGCAATGAGCTGACACTCATTGCCAGTTAAAAGTGGCATGCCTCTCTGACACTTGAAGCGTTTGTGCCACACACAAACACACACACTTACACACGCATTTAAAAATAAATATATATCGAAACACTAAGGCGGCAAAGATAAATTGCGCAAAATAGGAAAAATGCTCTCTAATTAAAATTATGCACAAATATTTTTGGAATTCGGCTATAGCATGCGACACAGAGACACACAAGTAACAAGTAATAGGGAAATCTTGGAAAACTCCAAATCTTGAAAATCTCTGCTAGCTGCCATCCTTCTTATTGATGGCGTGCCAATTAAAATTGATTGGAAATTCCTTGCATGCCACGCACGTGGGCGGTGGCAGCATCGTTGTCTTTGCAGCTGCCCCCAAAGGAGGCAAAATACCAGCTGCATGCCGTATTCATATATATTAGCATATACAACATATCAAGTTTAGAGAGACTCCTTTTGAAGTCTTTTATGTTAGCCTGGCCTGACCATTTCAGTTGACTGCATTTAAAACTCATTTGCCGTTTTGTCAATTAACACTTTTGTTAAGTAAGCCATAAAAACTTGAATTGGCAATTGTTCAAATTGTAGCAGATGTCTAAAGACGCGCATTTAACCCTCATTTTTGTTAATGTTGCAAATAAAACGGTCACCTTAATGGATTTCTGTTACGCGGTCTAACTTCAAATTGGACAGAAGGTGACGTCCAAAAATCCCACATCCCACTTGCCACATGCACGCTGTGCAGTTGATTGTCCTTGAATCGATGCCGCTGCCACTTAATCCAATCGCGCACATGTTGAGCTCTAACAATGAACTTTCATGCCCCTTCTCGTCGTGGCAGGGTGGTGCGTGTATACCTTTAAGCGGCTTTCACCTTGACGTCGCTGCAACCACCATAATGTACGACTGCCGCTGCTGCCTTTGGCTTGATTTTCGCACCAGTATCCTTAAAAGGAGGGGTGGACGAACTAAAAGTCGTCCTGGAACAACTGTTGTGAAATTTGTACGTGTGTTTTTCTGCTTTACCAGACTTATCACACACACGCACGGCCGCACCACCTTGCGGGGTGTTGACTTTGGCTCAGACTGACGCATTATGATGTATTAGTATTAAAATTAAAAGCACTGTCCATCAGCATTTGACATGCGACAGTCGGAGTCAGCCCAATTTCAAACCCAATTTCCTGTTCAGGTTGCCATTAATGAAGTCTTTTGTTAGGTTGCCTAATTAATCCCACAACAAAATAGCACGGCGACAAGTCAAGTGAAAATATATATAGTATGTATATGTCTCTTTGTATCCCAAAAGCCGCTAAGAATCGAGTGTTACTCCGTTAAGTATCCCATAACAAATTACGCAGCACTTGAAGGCAGCCAAGTGACAAGAGCGCAACATCTGCCTTTACTTTTGACTGGCATTAACTAAAGACCGCGAACTGTGTGTAAGAATTAAACAAAATATGGAACCCCAAAAAATATAAAATTTAAAGCAGCAACAAATGAAACATCATTCAGCTGTCAAAATCATTAAGAAATGTGAAATCGCTTAAATATGGCCGCAAGTCATTGCAACAGCCCCTACCCCTGCCACTTGCTGCCCTGCCAAACTGAGCTTTCGGCTTGCCCCAAAAAAAAATAAAATAATAAAGAATTGAAACCAAACACATGTAGAGACTTAAACAGCCACATGGCAAACCCTCACTCAATTCACTCAGCCAACCTATAAACAAAAAAATTTTCAAATTAATGCCTGTCTCATTTGTAGAACTCTTCGGGGCTTCATTTGCCACACGTTTTTGGCAGTGCCAAACATTTTTATTACAAATTCGTGAGTTTTGCTGTAAATAGCAGCTCGACTCGCTTACGCTTATGATTTTTTGTATACCCAAACTCAAATCTACAAAACAGGGTTTATATGCAAACGCATAGCTCGGGCACTTTATGAGTTATAGTCGAGTTTCGAGTGACGATAGTTTGGAAATCGATTTTATAAAAAATATATAAAATAAAATAATAAAAATAGAATATAAATAGAATTAAATTTTGTTATTAAGTATATAAAAAAAAAATATTATATATTTCATAAAAAAATTTTAATTAATTAATTTTCAAAACATCGATTTAAAAAAAAAATTAAAACTAAATATTAATTTGTTTATTAAATATATAAAGAAAATATTATATATTTAATAAAAAAAATTTAGTAAATTAATTTTCATAACATCGATATTCCTAATTTAAAATTTAATTGAACTATATAAAATATAAATATACATACAGTCTAAAGCTCTGCAAATCGACTATTTTATTTTTTTATTTATTAACATGATTATATCCTAGAATTAATTCTTTATTAAAAAAGAGTTTTCAGACAGAGCAACAAAGCTTTCAGGATATTTTAAATATTATGATCATTGAAATTATAATTTTTTTTTTTTAATTTTAATAATTTATATACTATCGATATTCTGACAGTTTTGCAGAAAATAATTAGAAAAACTCGAACTTAAAGTTACCTAGCTGTTTATTCTGCAAATTATGTTTTTTATTTTACAAACTGGTAAGGGTATATCAAAGCAGGATAACTTGACAATTGCTTACTATCTAGCTAGTTTTTTTTTTTTCAAAATTATGCAAGCAAGGAGCAATAAAAATACCCGAGCACACCCAAAACACTTCCATTGCGAGGCAGTTGAATAATTTCATTGGCAGGGCAGCTGCTAGGTCCAAGACACTACTACGAGTAGATTATTTAGTTGAACATATAGCCGCCTCGTATGCCATCCGATATGCCCATAATTGACGATTGTCTTATACGCACTTGAAGAGCGGGAGAGCAAGAGAAGAGGCATTCAAATTTCGGTGCGTTTATTGAAATATGAACGACTTGGCGATAAAAGTGGCAGAGCGAAGAAAATTTTCATATAAAGTACCTTTTGTTGGCATTTTAATGGTGCGCTTTATGGAAGGATTAAGCACATAAACTTGTCAATAACTCGAGTGCCTGAAAGTATGTATGAGTACGATATTGGAGCCCGAATCCACTTCTTAATAATGTCACCGCAGACGCTTTGACTAACAAATACACCGAATGAGCCATATTATTTATGAGCTCAACATTAAATTGCTGTCGCATATGGTGAACCCAAGAGTTGAGCGACTTATTAAGTACAAAAACAACTGAACACATTATTGATATGTTGATATATTTGCGGGGAGAGGGTACTGGAAAGTAATTCTACATATGTATATATTTTTCGATATGTTAAACTTACTCGAAAACTTTTATATCCAATGAGATATTAATATTTATGATTATAATAAGAATGTGATATTAATAAAGTTGGGATAAAATTAAATAAAAATCAGTGACTGAAAATAACAGTTATTGATGAACTTTTTAATTTCAAAAATCAGATATTAGTAGAGGGTTAATTTGTGTTTTATTTACACCAAATTGTTTATAATTTCAGAATCATTGCGATTAATCAATAAAATTATATTTGAGACTTTTAAAAGTATAATAAATATTACAAAAAAATATAATAATTTAGTTTTTATTGTATGCACTGCTTTCAATTTACAAAAATGTTTTTCGGTTAAAGCACACCTTCTATTACATTTTATGCAGCAAATTCTATTAATTTTCTAAAACTCTCAAAAGAACTTCAAATATTTTCACTCTGCACACATCCGCTTCAATAAGGATATATGTTTAGTAAAGCTTTTAGGTTCCAGATAAATACATATATATATATATATATATTTTTTGGTGCCATGCAAAGTAAAAGCAACCAAATTGCAAGCCATCCAGAAGATTACATGCCCCGCGGCAATTATTTTACGATGCACAAAGGTATTGTTAAAAGACGGAGGATTGTCAGGGAGTGAAAACTGAATAAACAGACAGCCAAACAAGCAAAACAGCCAAGCAAAGTCAAATATGTTGAAATGCGGCCAGCCAGGATGCGGATGAGAATGGATCTGGATGGAATATGGCAAATGGGGAACGAAGCCGAAACCGAAGTCAAGAGCTTGCCGCAGTTCAATATGCAGCGGCAAGGCAATATTAAAATATCTTAAGGATATTATGTTATTACGCACACATTACACAGCGGACTCTGTCGGCGAGAGGATGGAAAGGGCAGCAAACCAGTATAGCCGACAGCCGGCAGCCGAGGCAACTCCACTCAAATGAGATAATTCCCTGTAAAATAATAATAATAAAATAAGCAGCCAGGCAAAAGAGGGCGGGCGAGAGGAAGTCCTTTTTCCCCACCCACCGTTGCGTACAGTTTTTATGATTTTCATATTTTCGCATACTACCCGCTACTGACTCGCCCCCTCTGCCTTTTTGGCCAATTTTAAGTGCTTTTCAATATGAGCAAAATGCATTAAAGGTATCTCAGCCACGTCCACGTCCATGTCCACGTTGCGTTGTTTTGCTTTGTTTGCCCACGCTGGGATTTGTATAGCCAGCGGCCATGAGGCCAAGTCCTTTGGATGTGGATGTGAATGTGGGAGTGGGTGTGACAGTGGGTGGAGTCCTAGTTATATAGCGCATAAGTTAAGGGATTTTTGTATTAAAACAAAACACAATCACGCTGCAGGGATGCCAAATTGTCGAGTCAGCGAATAAAATTTGCTGCGTAAATGTAGAAGAGTTTTTAGTTTTGATCTAAATGCGTCAATAAATTGTAACACTTTCAGTTGGACGACAGAAACAAAAGACATTTGCTGCTGTACAATAAAAAAAAGCCGCCGAGTTGTCTTTCCTAACCATTTGTTCTGTTAATACGCTGTTATTGAAAGCAAAGTGGGTATGATGGATTTGTGCGTTGTTTGTTTAGCGCCATTGAAGCTAGAGCAAACATTATTTGATATCAATTTGTGTGAGGTAAAGCCTTTTGAGATTGTTTGCCATAATTCAGCACATCCAGGGCCGTCTAAAGGTACCTGCAGGACCCCTGGCTAATTTCACAAGCGGGGCCACACTACTCTTAAAAACTTGGATTCTTTAAAGCACGACGGAGCCACAACACTCAAATCCCCGAGGCCCCTGACAACTCGGGATCCCTGGCTAATGCCCAGTGTGCTATACCCTTAAGACGGGCCTGAGTACATCCCACAAATTGGCAAAACTCGACTAGTTTCTTTAATTATTGTACCAAAGTAAAAGAAATTCGATTTTCAACAGAGTATACTACAGTCGAAGACTCTCCATTAAAACGTTTTTACTTATTTTTCTTTTTTTTTAATGCCACCTCAGCATTTTTGTCTCAGTCTCAGTCTCAAGCTCATTCTCAGGCTTATCAATGGGCTCGTTTTAAAATCAACGCCTGCTCTGCTTATTTACGAGAGTGTCCTGCTCTGGGATATGGCTATGTCTAAGTTTCTCATTTCATTTATGGCTGTGAATGAGCCAGAAACTTATCGCCCGATGCGCATCTTCACAGCCATTCCAGAGATGAAGATTCAAAGACTCTGAGTCAGTTGGTCGCATGGTCGCTATAACAATAAAAGGTTTTATGCTTACAAAGGATACAAAGTGACATATCAGCAGCTACACGGTAAAGAGTTCTCAGCTTGCTACTAATCCAACAGACACACACATGTCATCTATCTCGCTCTGTAGCGAATTTTTGCTACACTCTCTCCCTCTGTCTCTTACTCTGTGGCAAATTTATTGTTGCTGATAAACGTTAATAAATTAATTAGAATTATTGAAATGCGTGGTCTGTTGCTGGTCCTGATCCTGGGCCTGTTCACTTGCCTTCCTGCACTCTGTTGTCAAAGCTCAAAATGCAAACACAGCCATGGACGCCATTATGCGCTGATTTGTGTTGCATGCTTTGCGGCGTGGCAAAGTGCATACATAGCACAACAGAGCACAGGACGCAGGACACAGGACATAGGACACAGGGTACAGATACAGATACAGTTGACACTCTAGGCAAACTGCCACATTGTTCTGTGCCACGCACGCACTTTGAATTAGTTTGTTTGAACTCGACTCTTATCTCAAGTAGTAGATTTTCGGCATTTTGTAGAGTCATTTTTGGATGCCTCGTCGGGCACGCAACGCATTTTCATTTGCATTTTGCAAAACTGCAAACTGCGACACTTTTATCAATTAAATTTACGCAAGTCATAAAAATATTGAAAACGATTTATGCATCAGTCGCAAAAATTTTGCTTTAATTTTATTGAACAGTCTTTTGCAACGACTAAAGAGAAAATAAATTCCAAATTTAAATAGCCAAGTCTAATTCTTTGGGCACCTTTTCGCGTGAGTCAGAGAAAACTTTAAACGTCTTGTTGCGTATTTTTTTAATGCCATTAAAAGTTTTCGCTCGCTTTTAGCCAAAGTTTTAGCACTAAGGTGCCTTTTTTATTTGGCCGACAGTGTCCAGACGTGTTCGCCCCGCAGGAATTTGGCTCAAGGTGGCGGTAAAAAACGGCAAAAAAAATCCTGAAAAATATAAAGAGCAATGCAATTGAAAGCTGCCGACTGTAATATACTCTGTTTTCAGAGTTTGTTTGCAGGTTAGGAAAAATGTTCTTGATTCAAACTTTCTTGGAAATTGTCCCTCTCCTTAATACTGTAAAAACTCTGAATATAATAAATAATAATAAATAAAATTAAATTAATAAAAAATGGGAGGCACTAAGAGATTTTTGGAGATGTTCTATATTTGCTTATTTTTTTGAGTCTCCCAAGGAAATATGTGAACCATTTTTGTGGACTCTATCTATTAGTTTCATCAAATTTTTTAAACTTCTTCAGAAGCTTGTATGTACACATATACCAAAAAATCTACCGAATCTACAATTATTCCTAAAAATATAATTTTTAATTCTTAGACAAACACACAAACATAAATTTCATAAACATAATATAATTGTTTGCCCTGTGGGAACAGAGTATTATAAAAAATTGAATAAAACTTTTTTAGCGCACAAATGTTTTGCTGCTAATTGAAAATATCTGTTGGGTTCAATTAGACGACGACTTTTGGCGGCAATGTCGGTTGGTCGCACCGTGTGGCAACTTAAGCTTTCAACCCACACAATCCTTAGCCTTAGCCAGAAACTTTGCAAGTGTTGGTCAATCGAGAAAAAAAACACGCTGATTTAAGCACTTTTTTGCCAACATTTTTTTCTATTTTTTTGGTTGTGTGTGGCTGACTTGCCAGCTTGTTGAGGTTGACCGGGCTGAGAGATTCGATTCGATACGATTGTTAGCGCAAATTAAAAGTTTTCAAAAAAAACTCTTTGCATACAAATGAGTTTAAACTTACCTGCAGCTAAAGAGGCTACTAAACTTGTTAAAAAAAAAAAGAAATAGAGAAACTTTTAAATTGAACTAACTGTTCGTTATCTATTTATAAATTTAATTTTACTACTTTATTTAAAAACGTCAATATTGGAAGGCACAAAAATGGGGAAAAACTGATATAAACTACATTCTTTTTTATACAATTTTGACTAAGAATAATTGAATATATTTATTATTACAGTTAAAAGTCAAAAACATTCAAAAAAAGGTAAACAAAAAAGCTAAATTACTCTATGAAAATCTTGTTTATTCATGAAACATTCATATAATTAAAGAACCACACTTTAATATTAAAATATCCAGCAAAAGTCAATTAATCTTTGAATATTTAGTGAGTTTGCTACAGTTAATGAATTGCCCAACATTAAACTTTTACATGTTTAACCTCAGTTGCCCTAATAGTAGTATGTTTGTATATAATTAAACAAAAATCAACCATCAAATGCTGAACACAAATTGTCAATTAAAAGGTATTTAAACATAATACCCAGGTCATGGCAACGCCAAGCGCTTAATCCACGTAAATTAGTGCAAAAATCAAGTGGATGCGATACCTTTAGCCGCCTGTTGGCTGCTGACAGTGCCACAGCCGCATCCACACGCCGCCACATGCCTCTGACCTGACACTGCCCCAATGTCATGTGCCCCCCACAGCCTCCTTCCCTCGTGCCAGCACACGGTAAACACGGCGATGGCGGCAACCGACACCAATAAAGCCAACAAAGCGTTTTTAGGGTTAAGTCCATGTCAAAGTGTCAGTTTAGTATCGGTATCATGTCATGTTGTTCCACAGATTGTGTGTGCGTGTGTGCCTTGCCTGTTTTTTGGGGTGGCGGTGTCCAGAGTGTGGGGTTTTAATTTCGTGTGCGGTAACATGATGCCAAATGTGTGGCAGTCACAGTCCCTGCCCCCACGCCCCACATAAAGTTGACTGTGCGTTGAGGTGCAACGTTTTACTAATGAATTTAACAAGGCTTTGCCCGTCTGGACAGAGCCGGCTGCCCAAGTAGTACGCTGCACGTTGCACGCTGCACGTTGCATACTCATTAAAATGTCAGTGTAAAAGGAGTTGGAGTTGGAAGCTGGAGTTGGAGCTGTAACCGTAGACTGGCATCAGCTGCACTTTGTTGCCATTCTGTTTATCCTGCCAACATATTTTTCAAATGTTTCGTTTGCATAAGTGAAAGGCCAAAAAGGAAGATAACGGTGCTGTGGACCAACAACCCACCAAACCCGGGCAATATGGCCATGTGGCCAGGACACTCCGACATTGGCGTCAACAACAACAACGTGGCCAACAATGGCGCGTAAATTTACGGCTCACCTACGCGACTAGAAGCCGTAAAGATGCAATATCCTTGGGGTTTGGTTGGACAGTTGCCTCGTACACATATGTGTCTGTGTGTAGGTGTGTGTGTGCGGCTTATTTAAATTTGTTTTTATGCGCCATGGAGCAGCCCCAGTGACTGGCAGTTGCTGCTCCTCCTCACCGCCAGGTTGCTGTGAATCCAATAAAATTGCGTAATTAAATTTGTGCTTCATTTGGCGTTTGTCATGGCCAACACGCTGTTGTTGTTTGTTGTGGTGACAAATTTAAAACCTGTTGTCATTGCTCTGCAGGGTGGCAGCAACAAACAACAACAACAACAACAACTAAGGCAACCCTTCAACAAATCGCAGCCAACAAATGAACAAAAAATTGTTGTACACGTAGTAATTTTTCAATTGCTGCATAATTGAAGGCAACCAGTGTGCCCAGGACAATGCCTCACGTGCCGCAGCTGCAAAACATGCTACAGTTTTTTATATGAAAAAAATATGTGCAAAAATATTGGCAGCCAATGGCAAATTGTCAAAGGATATAAGGGTCCTGAATCAACTGGACTGGTGCGAATATCGAGGTGTGAACGTTGCCCGTTGCTTGTTGATGTGTGGTTTTGTTTTTTTTGAGGCATGTGGCAGTGGCTGTGGCAGAGTGGGGCTAAAAGAATTGACGTTGACTAGCAATTGTGTGCGGTGTTGAAAAACGATTTTTTAATTGTAAAATATTCTGTGGTGGCTGCCCGCAGCACATAAAAAATTATGCTGGTAACGGCTGATAAACTAAACTCGGCGCAATTGTTAAACTGATAAGTGCAAGACGGTGCAACACAGTTTCCGGAGGAAAAGCAACAGTTGATAAAACTCAGACGAGATGCAACTGCCGCCGCCACGCTGACTCAAAAGGCCGCTGACTTTGCCGCAATGTGATAATATTTCCATTTCTCTTCTTTTTTTTGCGCACCCACAAATGCAACGTGCGGCATCTTTAAAGGCCCGTCAAGTGCGCAGTAATCTAAACGAGGCATAGTTGAACTATACTCACAGCAAACTGACCAAGTGCCAAGCACTGCCCGTTACTTTTGGCTTATCAGCAGACGCAGTCCCCCCGATGAGTCTTCTAGGTCCCCCTTTGAACACCCTCCATATAAAAGCTCAGCTTTGAGCATTTGCGTGTGCTCGTTTCACAGCTACATTCAATCAGTTCGTCTGTTGGATAGAAAAGCGCAACAAAATGTTTTTTTTTTTTTGCTTTTTATACCCTATAAACATTTGTTTAATAAGGCAGCATGGCAGTATGTAACTGACTGAAAGAGGGAGCTTCGATGATATAAAATACATAAGCTTTTTGGATCAACTTCAAAAATCAAGTTCATATTCACATATGACCGTACTTTACGTCTATATTAGCGATACCCATCACGTTTGCACTTCAGCACTTTTGTCTTTGGTAATGTACAAAGAATTCTTTTTTTTTTTTTTGTTTATAGCAACAATTTATTTGGCTATAGAAAGCAATAATTCAAATTTAATATAACTTATTAGTTAAACCCAACAATTATGTGTCTGTGTGAACAATTTGCGTGTTATTTCTTTTCGTCGACCGTACGACTGCGTCAAGTACTTTTCGTTGTCTCATTTTGACGACCGATTTAAAACACATGCTTCGTCTATGAACTGATTGAAATTTGCACTTGCGTTTGATTCATTTGGAGATCACTGTTCTATATGAACTCGTATATATCAATATTTAATTTCAGATATCAAATTTTTTATAAACCAAACTAGATTATCCCGGCGTGCGCTGCCACTGTCCGATCCTGTTCCCAAAAAAAATAAAAAGGAAAAAAGACAACTAATCATATTCTACAATGTCAATAATATTTTAAACTACCGCGCCACCTGATGTGCTCCAGCTGAGACTTACAAATAATTTTAAAATGCTTTTTCCACCCACTTTCTGATATATTTTTAATAAAATTTAGCCAGAGTGCCAACCTACGATATAATAGGAAGCTATTGAAACAAATTTCAGGTTTCTAGTTTCTAACGTTTGACCTGCTTGTGAGTCGCCAATCAGTAGTCAGTCAGGTTGAACAGTTTTATATAGAACGACGCATACCAAATTTAGAATAATTTCTTTACACATTCATACATAAATCGATTATACCAATTTATGAGATAAAAATATTCTTAAATCACACTTGATCAAAATGAAAATACCTATATACCAAAATAATTCAATAAACTATTCATATGTTATATCTGGTTAATGGGTATCTACTGGTGAAGCGTGTTTAACTTTCAAAATTCTTACTTCATTTTTTCTTTTTTCTTTTTTTTTTTTGATATATGAAATGTTTTCTGATAAGCAAAACTGCGTCAGACGACAGAATTGTTTGTGCCATATTTTTGAAATATTTGATTTGTTTTTTTTTTTATATTTTTGGTTGGTGATTAAAAAGGATACGTACTCGTATGTATGATGAAATGTAATTTAGCACATTTTTTGTGTGACAAAATTGAGCACTGAGATGCTGTCGGCTGTTGTCGCAGTTTGCTTTTGCTTTTGCTTGGACTTTAATTAAAAAGTTGCGCTTTGTGGCAACAGCGACAGCCAAAAGCATTCATATTCATATTTGAATTTCGCATCTTATATAATTAAAATATGTGAATTGCTGTTGTTGCCGCTTAAAGCTGCCACAACTAGCAGCAGCTGGAGAGACTGTGTAAACCGAAAAGCAAATGCACTAAGCAATATTACAATGTGCGAGGATATTAACAGCATATTTGACATAACAATATGGCCATGCATGTACTATAAGTTGTTGCCCAGTGCCAACAACAATATATAGCAAAGCAACAGGAAACAATTTTTCATAGAATTCCAGTTTTTATTAGCCACTCACCCACCCAGGACAAACAACAAGAACAAGCAACAACAACAATAATAATAATCGTAATATGACTATGCATAAGGACTCTTGTGGCATGCTTGCATTTTTGCTTAGCAAAAAGAAAGTGCCTTGGCCAGGACCAAGACAAGCCCTGGCATGTCTCATAAGACAATATAAAGTATGACAGCCATTTGGCAACACTTTGCAGGCCGTTAGCAGAGTCACCAAAAACCACTCCCAGTTCCCCCCCTCTCTCGCTGCTGGCCAAGATCAGGCAAAGCGAGGCCAAGTTAACTTTTTAAATTGTTAATGTGCGTCCTCAGACAAAAGAGCTGTCATAATTCGCAGCAAAATATTGTCACCAACGCAGTTCGGCACTCATATGAAACGACTTAGTACTACATGATGCCAATTTATAAACGCCTGGCAAGACATTAGCAACTATTATAGCCAGTCTTGGCTTCGTTCTGCCCGGAAGTGCGCGCCATTTTCTAATATTGTAACGGATGTAATTAATATGTGCAATGAATGTGACAACTACACAGAGAGAGAGAGAGAGAGTTAACTCTTGGACAGTTTGCCTAATGGTTATGGCCGTTATGGTAATATAATAAGAAATAATCACAGAAACAGTCTCAAACGATATGTAAACAAAGGTCTTAAAAGCTTGCAATGAAAAGAAATATTTGTTTTATTCATATATACACTCGTATATTAAAATTATGGCACTTTCTAGTCTGTTGGCTTTTAAAGTTTTCATAGTTAATGTTCTACCCATAATTTTGTCGATTTATTGCTTCCAAAACTAAAAGAATCTAGTCTACAGTCAAGCCGTTAAATGTGGCTTACACTGATGAAAAATAAATGTCTACTAGAGCATACCGGCGTGCGTTGCTACGTCTTGCTCCCACTTCAAAAATAAAAAAAAATATTGAAAAAAAAAGAAACTAATCATATTCTCAATGTCAATATTATTGCAGCCTACTGCGCCACCTGATATGCTCTAGCTGAGATTTTTATATAATTTTAAAATGCATTTTCCACTCAAAACCACATATATATTTTTAATAAAATTTTTCCAGAGTGCCAACCTAAGATATAATTGGAAGCTACAGTAAAAATTTCAAGCTTCTAGCTTTTACCGTTTGGGCTGCTCGTGAGTCGTCAATCAGTCAGTCAATCAGGTTAATCCATTTTTTCTATATAGATACAAATATTTAATTTATTTCTTTTTACATAATAGCCTCAGTAGCTTTGAAATAAATTTCAAATTCATTGTATATATAAAGACATAGTAAACATCTAAATTGTATAACAATTTGAATGAATATTAATTTTCACGCAATTCATTAAAACATATTTAATTTACTTCCGAATTTTTGCTTTAGTTTAATATATAAAAATCATGTCTCATCCTCTTAATATTGACAGGTCCATGCTTGTTGAGTTCAGTGCTGCCTTTATGTACTACATTGAGAAGCACAAATTATTGGATATCATAAGTCGACTCTTTGCAGAAATTTCAGTGCAATCCGTTGCAGATGTACGCCGCTGGCTGGGTCAGAATATACGCCACATTGCACAGGACATTTACTCCAAGTCATTGGATGCATTTCATAAGGGAATTCCCGGTGATTTCTATCAGTTGCCAAAGAACTTTTTCCATCGCATTGTGTTGCATGGCAGACCAGGATCAGGACGTCGTTCGTTGGCTCACGTGCTGGCAGATCGCTGGAATTTGCTCATATTGGATGCAGATGTGCTGGCCTATCATCACATCAATGGATATCAACGGGATGAGCATGCGGAGCTGTTGCAACGTGGCATAGAGGTAGATTGCGTTTTTAAACGTTCAGAAGCTATTGGCAAGATTATACAGAAACGTTTGCTTAAACAGGATGCACTGCATCGTGGCTGGATATTGATTAATTATCCAAATAATCATTGTGAGGCACGTGAGCTATTTGAGGGTTTCACAGTGCCCCCCAATCGTCTGATCTTTCTGCAAATTGATGAGCACATGGCCCGAATGCGTCTACTAATGCGCACCTATAGGCCCAGTCCGCAGGATAATATTACCTATCTGGATCGCCAGATGCAACAGTTCCGCAAGAGTGAGCCAAGACTCAATGCATATCTCAGTCATCGCCGCGAAGTGTTCTATGTGGATGCCACAGAATGCTTTGAGACTGTCAAATGTCAGATCATGTCGCAATTGACCAAAACTCCGTATATGCTGGGCTACAAGTACGGCGAGAATAGTGCACTTGACTAAAATGGAATGAGTTCTCCTATTACTTACAATCTTAAATTTCACATAAATTATTAAATGCTCGCAACAAACTTGCTTTAAGATTGTAACAGAAAACCGTATTCCATAATTTCATTTGTCATTTGCTTTGTTATTATTTACTCAAGTGCTCTGTTATTATATATACTTATTATATATATGGGGTCGGGGCTTAAAAATGCTGTGCTTATCAGCTTTCTATGCCCGACGAACTGGGCCCCAAAAATGCGTAAACATTTTTTCGTTTAGGTAAACAAAACAACAAATACAAAACCCGAGAAATAAAAGTGATTTGAAATTATTGCTATTTGAATTTTCCACCACGAAAAAAAATGAGAGAAAAAAAAACTGGAAAAAACAATAAAAAGAAAAACAAATGATTTTATGACCACAACTTAAGTGCTCAATTTTTAATTGTTTGACGAGGCTGATAAGTAGCCGAGACAAAAATATTCCCCGGCGAGGGGAGTTTGGTTGGTTTTGCTGGCCAGCCGCTTTTATGGCACCCAAAAGTTCAATCAAAGTTTTTTACTCCCTGTTGATTTAACGCAGCCCGAGGCCTTGGCGTTTAATTAGCGTCGCAGGTTGATGACTATGACGTAATATTTGCCTTATACCCAATGCCCCAGTGTGCCATAAGCTAAATGACAAATGTACCAACAAAAAATAATTACAAACAAAAAAACGCATTAAATTGTTTAAAAGAAATGCATTTTATTGATACACACACAGCGCATTTGGATTATCGCACCACTTTGATGTCAATGGTGAAACAACAACGTTTGCCACTGACCAGATCCTTCAGAGCCCAGCGAATGGTATAGGCACGAGTTGGGAACTTGGCCTCAATGGGCACATTTAAGGTATAGTTTTGCTGCACACCACTCTTAACCGGACAGCTGGTGGCCAGGCAGGCATCACGCTCCATGCTATACAGCGGCAGCTCCTCAGTTTCACTCTTGACCCAGCCCAGACTTGCCTCCAGATGATCAGCATCGAATTTGGGCGTAAAATCAAAGCTCATGAGAGACGGACGGCGTCGGCGTATGTGGCATGCCGCATTCTGTGCTGCCTGCGGGCAGGGTTCCACACGCACCTGATCGATAGTGCACTCATCCACGCTATCCGGGCAATTCTGATAATGGATAATGTCGGCGTTGGCCAATGTACCTAGCAGCAGCAGCAACGACAGCGACAGCACAGATAGATGCAACATGACGCGTTGAGTGTTGAAACAAGAATGCGCCGTTCAGATACTTAAACGGATCGTACTTAATCCAGACCTAAGCGCTACCCGCAGCGCCTTATCGCTACGGTCATAGGTGAACTGTAAACAGCATCACTGATAAGCCTCCTAATGCACGTCCCGTGGTCTGATAAGACTACAGTTAAACCAGAATTCCAACAGCTCTAACTGATAAACAAGTAGCACATGATTTAATCAGCTTAGCACTTCAAGCTGCTCTTTTTAAGGTAACTAAACTAATTATACCAGCAACAGCTATTCATTAGAATTATGAGGAGAACATTTTAGAGAGAATTTGCTGACGCATGTCAAGCAAACACTATGCAACAGAATTCAATTTATAAAAAAGACAAATATTTATTTGATATAAAAAATATTAAAGAAATTTGAGGCTGTAAACTTTCCATAGTAAATGGTCTTCAAATTATAATTAATCTTTTATAACTAAACCGATTTTCAAGATTTGCTGTGAAATATTATTTATTGCGGAAAACCTAATATTTATTTATTTTTTGACATGTTGGCTGACCCTAAGTTAATAAAAATCAAAATTAAAAACTTAAATTTCAGAACATAATTAAATTTAAAAATTAAAAGAAAAAATATTTATTTGGGATAAAAATATTAAACAAATTAAGGCTGGAAAGTTTCCATAGTAAGTGGTCTTCAAATTCTAATCAATTCTTTATAGCCGAACCGATTTTCAAGTTATTCTGGCATTGATTCAACTTCTTTATTTGAAATGACACTTAAATATATTTAATTGCGGAAAATCTAATATTTATTTATTTTTGCTAATACGTATTTTAATTAAAAATTAAACTTTCAGAAATAATAAATATTTAGAGGCCAAAATAATTTTTGGGCGAATAACAATCCGACAATAGTCTATTCAGTTTTTACATAGTTATAAGAGCTCGAAATCTATTTAGCAATTTACGTTATTAATAATTTTTCCATAAATTGTATTACCTCTGCAAAAATTAGAAACATTTTAAGCAATTTGTAATACAGTGTAAACAGTTTCTCCTGATGCCTCCATAAGGCACGTATATTGACACGCTTATCAGGCAGACAACTTGGGGCAATGTTCAAATAGTTGGGACAGACATTGAGTCGGTCTTATATAGAGACGGACAAAGCAGTTGTCAGTCACAAGCTGCGCGCACGTCTGAAATTTGAGATGATTCCCGCGAGGAGTGCACTTCAATATTGAATGCATTCCAGCTCGGAGCTGTCAATATGCGAGGCCGCAACGGCAATTGCATGGCTCATTTGCGGGCACATATGTCAACAATAGTAACAACATCAACAATTTCCACAAATTTGACTAAAAAAGTGTCAACATTTCAAATAAAATAAAGAGAGAGAGAGAAAAGCCAATTCGCCCATATACCCGATATACCCGACCATGACACGACGACACGCTTTAACAACACTTACGAGTAGATGCCGCAATTTGATGCAACAAATTTTATCATACCCCAAGGAGGCAATTAAATTTGGAAAAAACATAAGTTTTTAAATGCAAAACATGTTTTTTTAGCTCTCAAATTATTAGCTGCATCGAAACAAGTTTTCTCTTCAAAATTGATAGAAAACTTTCGCGGCGAGCGCTTAATTAACATTCGTTCAGTCAAAGTTGATGAAAACACGTTTTCCGCTTTTCTTTAGTATTTTTCTTTTTTTTTTGTAATATATTTCGCATAAATTATACAATTTTTTTATAACATTTCCCATTCCAGTTGCGTTCCGTTGGCCTTTTTATCGCCAACGACTTTGCGCCTTTATCAAAGTCCACTGAACGGTGAATCAACAAAACCAAAAGCAAAACCAAAACAGAATTAATTCATTAAAGAAATATGCAAAGCATTAAAAAAAAATTACCAAGAACTTGCTGATGGGGTATATACAAAAAAATAAAAAAAAAACCCACCAAAAAAAAAAGAACAACAAAAAAATGAAATTTATGTTTTATTACTTAATGAACTTACCGCAAATTAAGCCAAGGGTGGACGAATACACAGCCAAGTCCAAGTCTGATGCCGACGCCTTGTCTTCAATTAATATGCAAAAAATGTCAACACCAACGGCTGCGCCCATCAACCCAAAAAGAGAAAGAGTAGCTCTTCAGCTTGAGACAGCTAAACATGGCAGTGTCCGGCATGTTGGCTGATGAAAGCAAATTGGTTAGCAATTAATGGCAAGTTTTTTAATTGAACACGTGATGAGCAACTGGCCAAGGCGTGAAAAGGGTTAATCAACTGATAGGTATTTTTTTTTTCCTAAATTATGCTCTTTGAATTAATCTGCAACATAAATCAAGCTGCCAATAAAACCCCATATAACCCTAAACTTAAATTTAATTGGTTACTAAATAATTTTGCATTAACAACTTTTTTAATTCATTGCATCAATGACTTGGGATTCTTTTTTATATTTTCGCAGACATAAAAATAAATCTTAAAAAAGCTATTTTCAATTTAAAATATTATACAAATCAAGCAAAGTTATTTATAAAATTTTAGCAAAGCAACAGATATTAAAATTAAACTTAAATTTAATTCATTTTTGCTGCTTGGCTCAATAAGTTGAATGATTTGAAAAATAACCACATACATTATATATTTAGATTAAATTTGAAATATACATTTACTCGCATACAAATATTTAAATATTTACAGATAAGAGCACAGAGTAATGTATATATTATTTTGAAAATAAATAATATATATATATATATTTTTAAAAATAAAAACAAAAGCTCAATTCAAACTTTGTCTGTTTAATACCCTTGCAGATATGCTATTTCACATAACAGAAACTCAATTTAGAACCGATCATTTCTATATTAGATTATAATAAATTGTATTTAAAGTATATTTAACCTGATTGCTGAGATTTTTTGGGATTTTTATATAAAAGATTTTCAAATAAATCGAATGGAAAATAACTTTCATCAAACACTACATTTCACTTCTTTGATCAACTTGCAAATGTTTGAATATACTTTATATCGTTCAAGATGCCTCATTCTGGCATACGCACACATTTTTAAACAATCTACAAGTGATAACAAAATGTATACTGATTAGTCAAAAGCCAAAATTAATTAAATATAATATAATTTGAACAAAATAAAGTCTTTGCTCGTCAGTCGCTTAATGTTGATGTTAAAGAAAACAACATGAATTTCGATTTAACATTGCTGTTACTACTGATTGTATGGCCTTTGAAACAAACTGTGCGGGCGCAGGGTAAACTAAGTGATTTACTAAAATTAAAATTATAATATTAACAAATGATATTTTATAGACTGTAGCGAATTGGAAAACTGTGGTTATTTAAACGAGCTGCAACACGCAAACTTTGTTAATGTAGCCGATCTGAATGAATATCCCTGGATCGGTCGACTGGGCTTTGAGAGTGCGTTGCAATTCAATGTTAATGTTCATGTTAATGTAAAACTAACTGTTCTGGACTTATAGCCCCTCGCGGCATTGCCTACAAGTGCCTGGCCGTGCTAATCTCCACTCAGCATTTGTTGGCTCCGGCGCATTGTTTTGAAGAAAGGCGTCTAGAAGTGGAGCCGCTGCGTCATGTTTTATTGGGCGACTGGAATCCAACGAATTCGTATGTGCAACGTGACTGTGATGCCCAAAAGCGATGCAATAAAGTGCCAAAACTAGTGGAAATCGAGGAAATTATCATACATCCAGAATATGACAATCGTACACTGACGAATAATATCAGCGTATTGAAGCTTGTCCAGCCTGTGCCAATTACTAGCCACATAAGTCCCATTTGTTTGCCCCCCAGCCATGTTAATAACATTGGCCAGTTCTTGCCTTATGCGGGCTTTGCCCTAAATGCCACAATACCCTACAAGTTAAAGGCCCTGGCCCAGACGCTGGGCAACAAACAATGCCAACGTACGCTGATAAGTTACAACTACAGACAAGTTAATTTAACTTCTCAGCTCAATCACCTCTGTGGCACCAGCAATCTGGCCGTGCCACTGATAACGGGTTCACCATTGATGGCCGTACAAGTGGAGGGGCAAGAACCGCTGAATTATTACCTCGTTGGTATACTCTTGGTTATGACTGGAAATAGTAGACCCAACCTGTTTATAAAAGTACAACCTTATCGCAAATGGATCGAACGAAATATGGATTGTTCAATTGGAAATATACGTTTTAAATTTTGAACAAAATTTATATATTCGAAAAATGTTGCCTTTGAGCTAGTGAAATAAAACTATTCATATAGAGAAGACGACTTCAAATTTATTTAAAAACGTTAGCACAAATTTAAAAGCTATTCTAAATTAAAATTATATATTTTAAAATGGCAACGGGATTGCATAAAATGGTTTTCAACAGAGATCGCAAATAAATGTCATGAGTGCAAAAAAAATCAAGCCTGATAGAAAATTTCCAGATGAATGCGAAAGTCTTAGATATTCTAAAGCAATTTGCAGGGCCTGAAAATAGGATAAACTTATATTTTCAATATTTATTAAAAATTACATTTTAACTTGTATTTTTCGATCAACAAATGTAAATAGTAAAATAATAAATAAATTTGCATTTTTATTTAAAAAATAAAAGTTATTTTTTAATTTTTATCTTAAGTGTTAAAAAAAATATTGATTTTGAATATTTTCTGTGTATTTCAAAAGCTGACATATGTAAATGAATTTAATATCAATACATTTTCATTGGTATATCAACTTGTGGTTCAGAAAATATTCAAAATCAATTAAATTATCTAACATAAAAAATAAAAATTGAAAATATTGTTTTATTGAACTTTTAATTAAATTATCTAACATATAAAATTAAAAATGCTGTTTTTATATTCAACTTTTAAATAAAAGTTGATAAACATTTTTTGTAATTTTTGTTTTTTGTAAAAAAAATAGTACTTTCCAATATTAATAAAAAAAAAATCCATAAATAATTCTTACTCATATTTTTTATACATAAAAATGCTAAAAATTTCGGTCCCCGGCTTTCAACATTTTAACAAAATATTTTATCAAAGACTATATGATTTGAAAGCTACTGCATTAGTATTTCTCAAAACAAATGCTGGCCATCATTTGTGTAGCAAATGTAGCTTGTGATTTGCACAGATTTGCGCAATGCTAATGTCAAACTGGAATCCACGCCCCCCTTGGCTCTAATGTTAGGGCGGCAAAGTTTGGGCCAAATCACCTCAAGAGCCATAAAAAAGGCAAATGAAATAAAAGCAAAAGCCGCCGCCGCCACCACAGTCAAACAGGACAAAACGAAAAAATAATGAGTGTTTCAAGTGGAGGCAGCCCAATGGTTACGAGTACTCGGTATCGTGAAGATTTTTATTTCTTGGAATAATCTGGGAGCGAGCACACGACTAATCTTCATTTAATTTCATTTGCGCCAGCGACTGAAATTGAAACTGAAATCGCAATCACAAGCTGAAATGTGGAATGAAGTTGGATTGCGAGATACCTCAGTAAAAGAGAAGAGAACATCGGGCAATGGCAAGGACAATATAAGGACATTGACAGTCTGAAACTGAGACATTTTGGTTCTGATTTTGGTTTGGGGCATTTGCAACATTTCATTGGCTGTACAACGTTGGCGGCGTCAAGGAGATCAAAAGTATGCGACACCGTGGCTTAATTCGATTTTAACAATTGCATGGCTGCTCTCACACAGCCAATGGCAATAGCCCTTCCCCGCCTGCCACTGGTTGACTCTAATTGAACAGCGTCGAGGGAAGCCAAAGCTTGTAGAGATGAAGTCAGGACTCTAGTCCTGCTTGGCGCACATAAAATTAATCCGACGTGTGGCGCCGGCATCTTCGTCAGCGTCTTGAACAATTTGAATTTAAATGTTGCCTTGCTTTTTATTTCTATTTTTATTTGGTCTGTTAAGCTAAATATAAAAAAAAAGCGAAGAAAAAAAAACACAGAGCAGTGCCAAGGAACCTTTGCGAATTGAATTAAAAGTGTCCCTGAACGTGTCCTTGTCCTTGTCTGACACGTGCATAGCTGTGGATTCTTGTCTCTCTTGGTTAGGTGTCGACGACATGGCCCCATCCATTCCATCCACTTCTCCATTCAGCAACCCCCCCATCCAACACAATCTACGCATCTATTGAGAATTTTATTGCTTGGAATAATTAGTTGAATTAAGCACACAAATTAATTGGCGCCGCAAACGAAGCATATGTGAAAAAAAAAAATAAACCCAGCTAAAGAATATGCCAGAAAAACTCAAGCTGATTTACTTTTATAGACATTCGGCTAAACATTCGAGCTCAAGCAGATTTATGCAACACTCATTCGATAAAGCTGCTCAGCTAAGGAAATTTTTGAGATGTATCTGGGAGTTAATAACCTCTGAAAAAATAAATAAATACTTGGAACTCAGGCACCATATCTTGCTTTCATTAATATTCTGACTCCTTCCCGCTCTTTCAAGCTTATCGCAAGTATGTATTTCACTTAAAATATTTGTTTATCGAAACCAACAATATTCGAGTCACCAAATGCAAAAAAAAAACTATACAAAAAAGATTTTATTTAGGCATGTCAATTCCCTGGAGTAAATCCACAATAATGTTTTTTATTAATAGAAATTAAACATTGACGCAGATTTTTTAATTTATTTAGCCAAAATGATCGAAAGCACAAAATTCATGTATTATTATTTTATTAAATTTGTATTTTATTTATTTTATTATTTAGCTATTAGCAACAATTGTTTTCTTATAATATTCTCTGTTAATCTTGGCTTAAAATATGTTTTGATTATTTAGCTAAATTTTGGGTTTTAATCAATGGCACACAAATAGTTATTATAAGACTTGATTGTCTATTATCTAAGATGCCACTATACTATAAAATATTTCTGTTTACTACACTTTGCAAGGACGCACGCTCAATGCAGCACTCTGAGGCATAACTTGCAATATGTTGCAGCTCAACAACAACAATAACAACAACAACAATAGCAACAAAAACATTTCATGCAAAAAAGGTTTTTAATTTAAATTTCTCAACTTGACGTGTGGCATGTGCCGTCGTCGTCGTCGTCGTCCTCGCCTTTGTCCCTTGACATTGTACATACATCTGCAGCAATGTGGGCAACATCTCCATGGAGCATGGCCAAAGAAACAACCCACATGAACACACACATACAACACACATTTGGCCATACACAATTGACGCTTACATTGTTCTCGAGAATTATTATGTGGTTTCCATCAGGGAGCCACACATGTGTGCTAAGAAAATCCGCCCCCGAGCCCGAGTCCTTGGCTTATCAGTGAGCAACACTTTTAGGTGAAGTACACAGGAGCTCCTGTCAGAAACGGTTACATTTTCGTATGAAAAACTAGAAATTTATCAGCAGAATCGCAGACAAGAACAAAACAGTCCAACAACACATGGGCGGCAACCCTTTTTTAGGGCTGCTGTGGATAATAGCTTAAGTAGTTAAATGAATCAGTCGACGGGTGTGTGTGCAGGAGGTGTGCCGTCTTGGCTTGTGGTCCACTTTAAGAGTAAGACAAATTTTCGTATGGCCTTCATCCCGACGACCACAGGACTCGGCTCAGCTTGGCAATTAATAAGCCAGCCAAGCCCAAAAGACGTTGAACAGAGCATCTTCAGGGCGCTCTCATGTGTGACCCATAAATTTCAATTTTATTGGTTAAGGTGTTGTTTCGGGGGTGGTCCAAAAAACGAAACTTTTAATTGTAATTAATTTGAACTTTTAGTGGGCGGCGCCACAGTCAGCGCAGCTGCCTCTCTCTGGGGTGGTCCATTCAACTGTGCCTGGGTTTTCAAGTGCTGCCAACATAAACACACGGCTATTTATGCCAACAGTCAAGATTGAAACATTGAAATGCAATGTAGCAATTTTTAGTTTTATTTTATTTTTTTTTTGTTTTTTTGATTATTCGAGCCGTATGCAGTTTTGTGGCACAGTTTGCACTGTTTGCCTTTTTGACTGACGTTTTGTTTTTGTTTGCTTTGCAAAAAGCCAAACGCTCTGGGTGGTCTTTGATTCTGCCATCTTTTGGCTTTCGTGCGCTCTGCTGCTGCTGTGTCTGGCATCCCGAGGTTAAAACATGGAATGCGCCGCTGCAGTGCCAGGTGCAATCTTATATATTGCATTGAACTTGGCAAGCGTCAAAAGCACAGTTGACATCAAGGACACACAAATAGAATAAAATGCATGTTTCACATTTTCAAGTGGAAAACTAGCTTTCGATTGTAAAATTTTATTATATTTTATGTAAATATGGTAGAATAGCTTCACTGTAGTTCTAGAGGTGACTATTGGCCTTGCTGAAACTACCTTACCATTACACTTACTTACTTACTTTCCAGTAGAGGTGGTTCCGTAGTAGGTTGTGATTTCATCAGTTACGAACTAGTTCCCAGTACTACAGGGTTGTCATCAAGTTTTAGCTTCAACCAATTGAGAATTATAAACGGTTTAAGTTCCAAAACTATTTTATCAATTTAGTTATTTTTTTCTGGATGACAAACAATGCTGTCCCGTAAAAAAAAAACGTTATAATATTAATTTAATTTAATTTTAGTAAATGTATAGAAAAAGCCCATAAACTTAAAACTGTATTAATGTCCCAGGGGAATATTAATTGCCAGTCCAAACAGCTAACTGGTAAGAGTAGTATAATCAGGTATATTTAGGAGAAATACAATTTAATAAATTATTTGAATAACTAAATATTCAGCAATCATTTTGATCTTTAGTAATATAATACAAGTAAATAACGATACATAATTTAATTTAATATTAAAAAGAAAATAATTGCAATTTTGGGAGTTATCAAATATATTTCTTAGCTGTAGAATTTATATCGTAAAATGTAAAAACACAATTAAATAAGTACGATCCACACTAAAAACAATAAACTCAATGGTTAGACAAATACTTCTTTTATCAGAACCACAGTTCATATAATATCAACTACTAAGTTATAACCCTTTCTATCTTAAACTCTCCTACCCCAGTCCCCTCTCCTCCTGCCATTCATATGTAAATGATTCGCACAAAATGTTTTGCTGTTTGGCATTCGAGCGTCTTTATCACTCGAGAGTTGGCGAACAAGTTGTGCCCGGACCCGGGTCTTTTGGCTGGAGCAAAAGTTGTCTAATAAGTTTGCATATCCCGCAGGATATAAAGCAGACAAGCAGCAAGCGCAGCTCACAAGTTGCACAACAAGCAAATAACAGGATTATAAGGCAAAAAGGGACAAGGAGCAGTGTCCACGTTTTCACTGACAGACGACAAGTGTGCGCCGTGTGGCAGGCTTTAAGCCTGTCCAAATGAACATCTCAGCTGGGAAATGGAATGGCTGAGGGACAGACAGACAGACGGACAGACAGACAGTTACCCAAAAGACATATTCCTTAAGCTTAAAGGTGTATATCTCATATGGGCTAATTTATAAAATTTAACTGACCGAGTTTCTAGCTCATTAATGGGGGGCATCTTTAGAGTATTTCTATTCGTTAGGTATGCGCATAGAGTTGCTCGTTAAACTATTAAGACTAATGAGGGTCGCATCCCAGATGCAAATTTATTAGACAACTGAATGATTTCATTGCAGGCAGCTGGCGGTTTGAGTTGAACCTGAATTTGGCCAAGGGATTTCAGCTCCGACATCATCTGCAACATGTCACGTTACACAACAATTTTGTCGCATGTGGGCGTCGGTCTTTTAATAAGGTGACGTTGCCACAGAATTCACAAAATTCAGATTTCATTTGTTGCTCAAGTGCAAGGTCAGCACATTTCAGCACGTTTCAGATTTCGTTGCTGTGTGTTTGTCTTGTGCTTTCCGCGAAATCATTTTTGGGTGGTCAAAATCCGACAGAATCAAAACAAAAATATTCCATTCTTTAAGTTTTGTTTATTTATTAATACTTTGCTGTCGCCACTTGGCGTTGCTGACGAAAGATCGAAGAGAGAACACCTCTTGGCCACAAAGTGTTAAAGTTCGCTTACATGTGCCACACCTACCCTAACACAGATACTCACACACACAGATATGTGAACTTTACGTTGTTGCCCCAAAAGCAATTTGCGGACGTGCATGAAAAACTTTTACTGGCAGCAAATTGAAATTAATGTGAAGTTTCAGTAAAAGTGGCTTAAATGCACACACGGGCCGCATTTTGGGAATTGCACGACGACAGTCGCAAGGCAAGGCAAGGCAAGAAAAGTTTTTGAAGCCAACCAAGCTGGCAGGCTATGGCCACAGATACTTATGTTATTTTGAAATACTTATCCGCACACATATTCGAAATAGTTTTGTGTGGGTTTCATTTTCATTGCTGAGTTTTAAGCCGCCAAAGCTGTTGATTATAAGTTCCTTTAGTGGATGTGGGCTTAGGCAGTTGCCACACAGGAACACCGCTCACACAGTTGCCACACAACTAGTAAGTGATATTCCTTTAGTCACTGAGCCAAGACAAACAAAGGCACAAAGTGCTGCGGCCCAATTGCAAAAGGGAAGGTAAAATCATAGCATCTACTACCAGATATAGACTCCAACTTCGACTTCGATTTGTGTCTGTGTTGAGCTAACGATTTGTGAATTGCACTTCCTGTCGGTAAATAACAGAAAACTATAAATTCTCCGAATGTGCTCAGCTTTCAGATCCTTGAGCGCAATTTGCATGCGTGCCGCCTCAGTTAGGTGGCCTGAATGGGAATCGGAATCGAAATCGGAATCTGAGTTTAAGTCTAAAAACTGTATGCTTGGCTGCTCGGCTGGCGTCTTGGAGCCTGCCTTGGAGATGTAATGTGTGTTTGTCTTCGTATTTGTTAGTTTAACAGCAAAAGTTTGCCTTTCAAATTGAAAACTAGAAAAACGTTGCATTTTATTACGTTGCACGCGTTGGAGAAGATTGAGCTAGCAACTTGCGGAGGTGGCAACAACTTCAAGGACTTTAAAAGGCAATTTGCATGAGAGTTGTTGAATATGATGCTCTACATGGTTAAAAAAAAATGGTTACATGGAAAATATAAATAGATATAAATAAGTATGTATAAAAAAAAGTTAATTAAATTAATTGAAAATTGCAAAAAGTAAAATATACTTTGCGTTAAAATTGGATCGAAATTAAAGTTGTTATAAGTTAAATTAAATTTAAGAAGATTTCAGTTGTAATTTTTTTAAATAACTGTAAGTGCTAACACTCAAATTTTCCATTAATTATGTTTACTTACCTTAAAAAAAATTATTTGGTTTGCTTATAATGATTTCTCATAGCTTTTATTCGATTTATTCATTCTGTTTACCTTTCAATAAAGTTCGTTCTTCAACATAAAGAAAAGAAAACGATTTTGAAACTAAAATTTGTATTGAGGCTTGTGACAAAGAACCAGATATAATCTCTGTAAAAAAATAATTAAAATCTATTCAAACAAAATAAATGAATCAACCAATAAGAATGGTAAATGAAACCTTTCTGTACTCTCTCTAAACTTTTTTTTTAGCAAATATATTTGCAGTTAATTTTTCCACATATTCCAAAATTTGTAATTTTTCGAATCGTTAAGCTCACAGGGCATTTAAAAGTCTGTTAACTTTATGTGAAGCTCGCTTACTAACACGTGGCAACCTTGAATGCCAGAGATATTGTTCAAATGCAGGTCCTGGGCTATATACTGCATTTATTCGATAGCTTCTCAAAATATTTTGCTATTTGTTTGTGTTGTGAGCTCATTCAGTTGATGCCATTGGCTCGATGTTTGCAATTTCTTGCGCATTTATTTGCATTTAATATTTCTTTGTGCATGAATGCAAAAAGTGTTTTTTTTTTTGTGTTTTTCCACAGGATGCGGCATGCTGTTTGTTTTAAGTGAATAATGCAAATTTTATGCTCTTATATAAGCACAAAACTTTTGCACATGAACATGAAAATATGTATGAATGCATACACACACACACACGCTGGCAAAGAATTCAAACTTTTATTGTGGGTTAAAATGAACTTCCGCTAGCTGCAGCCGGAAGTTCATAATTTTAGCTGATTTGCAAAAGTTTTACCAATTTTTTTTTTTTTTGTTTTTTTTTCGACGCTTCGTCTCCTTTTGGCAGTTTAAAGGCAATTTGCTTGGTGCTGTTGACTTGACAAAGACATTTGCTGGCCAATTTTGAGTTGCTGCTGTTGGCGCGAGGCAAAACAACAAACACGTCCATTTGATTTGTTTACACAAAGGACAGACAGTTCCACAAGCAGGCAGCAGCAGCAGTGACCAAAAGGCGTAGGTACACAATCGCATCTCCTAGATACACAAAACCAAAAAGCAACCTCAACCTCGACATTGGCCCTTGGACTCCGGACTGCCTTACTGCCTGCCTGGCTGTGCACATTTTGGTGCACATGTGTTTGCCAAATGTTTGCCACGGCATGTGAAAAATCTACCCAAACCCCGTTACGGATGCGATCTGTTTGGTTGCTTCGTTTGCTCTCACTCTGCGACGGCAGAGGTGTGATTCGAAAAACGGAATCGCTCTGTATGGCAACGTAAAGCAAACGGAAATCAAATGCAGACATAGCACAGTGCACCCTCAGCTCAGCTCAGCGTCTGCAATATCCTTTTTTGGCCACCACGTACATATTCTACATTTTTATTTTAGGTAAAAATTTCACACATTTTGTTTATGCGGCCGCCTGCCGTGCCGGCTGTCCCAAAAGGCGTTATCGGCGCTACCACGGACAATGCAAGGGCGTTAAGAATTCAACCTAGAGTTATGAATGAAAATGTGCCAGCATAAATACAACCAACAAATACTTTAAAATACCTTTAAAAGTCTACTAAAGGAAATTATATACATTTATCTGTGTTAGTGGAATTACAAACGCCTAGCTTTGGAAGTCGGCAAAAGAAAAGCTTTGGAACATTCGTGAGGTTTATACATGTGAAAGCTCCAAAAGGTGTTGATCACTGGCTTTATTATTATATTTTGTTTAATTATAGATAAATGACCTTTAGAGAGAGCTCAAAATGCTTTACGTTTTACTGTATTTACAATTTTAAGCTATTTTTCGTTAGCTAAATAAATAAATAATTGGCTGAATGTGTAATGTAGTGTAATTTTAATCGGAATTCGCGTTAAAACAATCGTTTACACTACAAGTTAATTATCTTGGTCGTATAAAACTATCCAACCTGACTGATTGACTGACTGACTAATTGACGGCCAAACGGTAGTAGCTAGAAACCTGTAATTTTTACTATAGCTACCTATTATATCGTAATTTGGCACTCTGAAAATATTTTGTCAAAAAAATATTGGGAAGTTGGGGAAAAATGCATTTTAAAAATTACATGAAAATCTTAGCTGGAGCATATCAGGTGATGAAGTATGTAGTAAATAATAGTGACATTGTACAATAGATTAATTTGTTATTTTTTCTTATTTTATTTTTTTTAGGAGCTGTAGCGGGACATAGCTTTACATAATATTTTATTTTTTAATGCATATTTAGATGCCAGGAACGCCGAGTCAACATTTACAAAGCCGACGTCCATTTAAAATTGCAATTAATAAAATCTTTTCAACAAATGCGCTTGTATTGGTAAGCTTTCAAGCGCCCCTCTTTGCTTACATGCAAACGGCATTGATTCGCTCAATGCGTAAGTTGTATGCGTGTGAAAGCTTTAAAAGCTGCCGATCAATTGCATTCAAGAGCTTTGCACTGCTTTGTTTTTGCTTTACAGATATTGCAATACTTGCCCGTAAATAATATAAAAGCTGCGGTTCATTAGCTACATTTATATGCGCTGCAATTTGATTCTGAGTAATGCTGAGTCAACAACTTCTCAGTGTGTAAGTGCAATTGCAATCAGTCAAAATATCTCACACATTTGACCCATTGAGAAATGAACTTCCCGTTAAAGTGCAAAGTCTAAGCGTAGCTTTGGTATTTCACATTAATTAGACATCAAAAAATGTTATGCATATCATTTGTCTTCATCAAAGATCTGTTGATAATATCATTCTGTGCGCTGTCATTTTGTTACTGTTTTTTGGCGCCAGCAAATGCATTAAATTGCAATGCAAACCGAAACCAAATGAAGATACTTGCATTTATGATGCCTGCCACAAGTGGCGCCTATTATAAGTTAAACAATTAAAATTATGGCAAATGTGACAAGTGGCTGGCGCATACCTCAATTAGCATTTGAAAGAGCCTGACTAACAATGTATATGTCCAATGACAGACAACAGTCAGTAGTCAAGCTAATAGAAGTAGCCTCTCCCATACCCCCTACCCCCTACCCTCAACCCCTCAATCATTAACGAACGCCGCGCCTAATTACAACAGTTACTATATACAATTTTCTCGGCTATTTTTAGCTAAATGACGACATAGCCGACATTACCCCTGGCCAGCAGCTGAGTGTCAAATGGTGTGTTCAATTAAAGCTACCCGGCTCCAGGACATTGACTTCTTTGCCGACTGAGTGCATGTGAAGTGGCCGACGTTGTGTCGAAGTGTCGCGCGGAATGTGCACTGAGCGACAACATTACACAACAGTCAATTAAAATTAATAACAAAAAAAAATACAAAATAAAAAAACAAAACATATATATACAAATATCTGTATATACATATGTGTGCCGCGTTTCACATGTGTCAGTCGAGCCGGGCACAACGAAAATGTATCCGACAGATACGCGAAAAATATTCTCTCTGAGCTGCGAGCTGCGCTTGAGGCACGCACACGCGCGTTTCGTTTAAAAGGCATTTTAAAATTTTATTTTATTAATTTTTAGCACAGCATTTTCTGAACTGCTACAGCGACAGAATATGATACAAAAAAAAAAGAGAAAATACAAACAACTGCAGCATGAGGCAACTTTTTGATGTTGAGCTCTTTATTAGTTGCAAGTGAAAAAAACTAAAAGAAACAATAAATTAATTTGAGGTAAATATTTCTCAATTAAATTGCAATCAGCTGTTAATAGAAAAAAATATTTGTCTGATATTACATTTATAAATAGCTTATATACCCTATAGAATATTACAATTGTTTTTTGGATGCCAGCAAAAATAGGTGATATGTTCATAGATAATGCTTATTTTATCTGGAACTGCAACTTGAGGAACTCGAGAGTATTGAACGACTTTTATGGGAGTTTCTAGCTACTTGTCATAAGATGTTTTTGGCCAATTAATGATATTCTGCATATTAATTAAAACGGGTAAAATATTACACAAAAGTACAAAAAAAATGAAAATTAGTTAAGAAATTATAAAAATTTTCTTACCTGAGTTTAATTCATTTAAATAATAAATACAATTTTTTTAAAAAATATAAGAAGTAAGAGATGTTGCTTTAGAGCAGTAGACTGAATTAAAATTAAAGTGTAAAAAGTAAAAATTGTTTAAAGGGTTTTGGCAAACCTTTTTGAATATAATGAGAATATAAATTAAATTAAAGCGCTAATAGTTTTTTCCGCACCATTTTATAGAAATAAAAAATATAGTACAATCAAGTTGTATAAATTTAAGTACATATTTAGTAAATATTAACAAAATTTATTCATTCTATATAGCTATGTCTAAAGGATGTTTAAATTAGACTCCTGTAAATCAAATACAATCAGTATATGCAAATATATAAATGACTACAAAATGAAATTTAAATAGAATTAAAGCTATTTTATGTATCGACATTAATATGCCATGTCCAGACAGTACATCCCGAGCCGATGACATGCAGCCATTACCATAGTCCTTGTTTCATCCTGTAAACTTGCGCTTCATTAAACACAAGCCGTATTATTTACACCTTGGGCTACAATGAGCCGGCTAAGTATATTATGGGAACAAAAAGTGAAGGAAAAAAAAAGGACGTTACAGATACAGTTTTTTGGGAACGTGGCCCGCATGCAACAACTGCGACAGGATTCGCCTCCTCAACATCAGTGATGCCTGTCAGCCAAATCCTGGCATCGCCTGGCGCGCATTTCAATCAATTAATCTAATTTAAAAATTTCTTTTGTCGCGCTTTTATTCAGTATTGTGGCTTCCTTCGGCTTTAGCCCACCACCATTAAACAGGTTTAGCATTTTGTTGTGGCTCTACAGTTTTTTTTTTTTGCATTATCATCATCTTCATCATCATCATCAGCTCGTGCCAGGTTGCAGCGGATTCGTAGCCAGTGTTCCGTATCATTAGCGGACTGACATTGAGGGTTGTACGGAGATTTCAACAATCGGTTTACCTAGCGAACCCCTCTTGGGTGCTCAGATACTTCTATGTAAAAAAGCTTCAAATGCAATTGAGTTATGCGGCTCAGCGACGCAAAGCCCGCAAACGTTGGCTAAGTTTCAGTCAGCAGCTTTTTTGCAGCACAAAAAGGCAACGGAAATGCGCTTTAAATGCCATTTGGTGTAGCCAAAGTGCAATGAGCCATTTCCGGCTGGCTAGAGTAACCAAAAAAAAAGCAAAAAAAAGACGAAAAAACAAACCAAAACTACGCTATAAATGTTAAGCAAAACCACAGACACGAATGCGGACACTGAGCTGTAAAAAGCCCTGCGAGAAGAGTGTTCCCCAAAAAAAAGAAAAGCAAGTTGCGCAGACAAAACCAATCTGCTAGCAGCCCAATCCGGCCAAAACTGACAGCCGCCACGCCCCCCAATACGCCAATACCCACGCAAAAAGGTGTACAAAAACTGTAACGTGTGCCAAAAACAACGTTGTGCAGTCAGAGTCAATGGCAATGCACACACATCCAAGCGTATCCTGGCAGGAGCCGCGGGATATGCCATCTGTCAGTATCCAAAAAGTGTGTGCGTTGCGAGTAGATGACATTTGAGATGCCAGCCAGCAGAAGGGTTGACTCTATGCCGCATCTTGGTACTGGATTTTATGAGTTATGCTATGCGGGATTTGTTACAGATTTTCAGCCATGGAGCACTTGACTTTTTGCAACAGCTTATGGGCTTTGTTACACCTTTAGCCTCATGTTGAAATCATAATTCATGGGGCATAACACAGCCGGCCATCAAAATCAATCAAAATCGAGCAGCGTGCCGTCTACAAATGTACATTAATGCCATTGAATACCTCAATGAGCTGTGGAACAACCCCCATCTGGTTAGGGCAATTGAACAATCGAACAATTGCGAATAACCAAGGAGTAACAGAAGGATTAATGCTGGTACGCTATACTGCTGCATGCGACGGGCATGTGGCATGCTTCTGATCCTACTTCCCAGTCCCTGTGCCCGTTGCCGTTCTCGTTCTCATTCTGGGCCCTGCTTTGGCCAAAAGGTGTCGCGCTTAAAACCCCCGTGTCGCTTTGCAACCCTAAATTGCATTTTATGCGAGTCTTTCGTGCCCAGATGCGGCGGCATCATCAGCACTTTTCATTATGCTAAACCGTAAATGAAGAGGGTTGCCCTAACCGGGGTGGGGTAGGTGTGCATTTCGTGCACGCGCAGGTAAAGTCTCGATTCGGTTTCGCCCGATCGAGGTGAGAGTGTACGGCCCGAGCACCGAGCGTGACAGATTAGCGAACTGCAAAATGTTGACATACGGGCAGACGGGCGGGGTGGCAGCTTACGGCTGCCTTAATGCGGGAAGAAGAAACTGAACAGGACGAGCAGGAGCAGAGTGCGCATTTTGGCAATCTAATTTCGTAGAAGCAAACTATTCATTGCCCCAACTCAGCTGCTGCATGCTACATGCTACATGCTACTTCAACGTGCCAATTGGCAATGCTGTCTAACAAAAGTCATTGCATACTTTGCGGCAACTTCCGGCTCTTTGCTTGGCTTCCGCTTTCAAAGTGCGCCGCAGCAGTTGCAAAGAGACTTTACCTTTAAAACGTGACTCGTGCCACACACACAACAACAGCAATAAAAGCAACAACAACAACTGCAGCAACAACATACTATATACACTGTGAAGTCCAGTCCAGTATTTACCTTTTATATCAGTCAGCAGGCAGCCTCACATTGAATATATACTTATGCACACAAGTATTATACACACAATACTTATTTTATATACCCTTTTCAATTTGTTATAACATTTAAGAAGCACTCAAGACCGGATTAATATATTTATAATAAATATATTTTGACTTCTTTGTTATTAGCAGTCATAATCGTATTAGCTTAAGGTTTATACTTTTACCTTATAAGTGAAAAATATTTATAATAAAATAAATTAATATTAATTTATTATATTATGTCATTTTCAAGTAATTTATTTAGTAGTAAATATTAAATAAATATAATACAAATATTATCAAAAAAAAACACATTGTTTGCATTGGAAAATATTTTTATTTTAATAAAAATAAAGTGGGCTAATACAATTATGTAATTATTAATAGTCACAACATTTTTATAAATTATTAAATTATGTTATGTATTGGAGAATTTAATTTAATGATGCATATAAAGCAAAATCAACAAATTGTTTGTATTATAATTCAATAAATTATAAAATAAATTAATATTTATTTATTATATTGTGGCATTTTCAAGTAATTTATTTAATAGAAAATATAAAATAAAAATATTATTATAATATTATAAAAATATCACATGGTGAATATTGGAAAATATTTTTATTTTGTTAAACATGAACTGGGCTATAACATTTATGTAAATTACAAAATAGTCACAACATTTTTATAAATTTTTAAATTATGTTATATATTCGATTAATTAATTTAATATTGCATATAAAACAAAAACAACAAATTGTTTGTATTATAACTTAAATTAATATTAATTTATTATATTGTGTCATTTTCAAGTAATTTATTTAATAGTAAATATAAAATAAATATAAAAAAAATATTATCAAAAAAAAAACACATTGTTTGTATTGGAAAATAGTTTTATTTGATTAAAAATAAACTGAGCTTAAAGTACATTTATATCTTTTATAAAGTAATCACAAAAATGTTTTATAAATTGCTGAACTATTGATTTTATTAACTCAAACTGTTGTTCTATATAATTCAATAGTTCTTGACTTCTTCGTCTGATATATTTAGAATAAGAACACAAATTTAGTTTGAATTTATAATACTTGTACTAGATACTTTATATAGTGATGAATTTTTAACATTTTGCTGAGCATTCAATTTAAATTCAAAATTAATTTTTATAATTAAAATCTGTATCTGTTTAGCTATAAACTACTCTTTCATTTATCTAGCTATTTTTTAAAAACTTAGTACAGTTATTACTATTTATAGTAGCTATCTAGAATAGTTTATAGATTGAAATAATATGTTAGCAAGGGCACAGAAACTTCGGTGCAACTAATATATATATATTTTCATTTTCAGTTGTATTATTATTGCAGCCCTTGAAGTGAAGGGCGGTTTGAAGGTGGACGGTGGCTGTTTCAACGTTAATCATTAAATCTCTGCACACACACAAACACACAAACGCACACACACACACAACATACACACACACATAAATACACACGTGTAGAGCAAAAGTCGATAAAGGTGCATGGCATTGGCTTTGTATTGTTTTTGTTGCGGCTGCTCTCTAACGCTATCAACCACACACAGCACAACGCACAACCATTGTGTCTCTGTATGTGTGTGTGCGTGAGTGAGGCTAACAGCCTGGAAGGTGTAACTGTAAAAGCTACCCTCAATAAGCGCTGGGCCACGTGGATCGCAATTTCGCAATAATTTTGCCCAAAAATCACAAAATAGCAACAACAAAATAAAAGTAAGCTGAAGGACCTTAATGAGTAAACGTGGCGGCTGCTGCGATGACGCACATGTTGTCGCCAGTTGTCCTTGACGCCGCCCCGTTGCCGTTTTGCTATTGCTGATGATGATGATGACGGTGATTACTTACAACAAACAGCGGCAGCAGCAACAACAGCAGCAACAGCAGCAGCAGCAGCCGGCGGTAGCTGCAGGCGCTTTTCGCACAAATGAGGGCTGCAACCCCATGGATGCGATGATATCAGCCGTGTGCGATTTCAGATTGAGGTGAAAAAAAAAAACGTCGATGAGCAATTGCAAAAGGTGCGTCGCACATGTGACTGCCAAACCACCACCAGCAGCAGCAGCAGCAGTGGCAGCAACATCAACCTCAACAGCAGCAGCAACAACAATTGTGAAACTTGTTTTTATTTCTTTTGCATCGCTTTGATTTTGCTGCTCGATTGCTCAACGCTCAATGTTGAATCCTGCGTCCTGCTTTCAGCTTGCTGCATCCTGTGGTAGGTCGCGTGCCACAATCTCGTTTTTTTTTCTTTCTTTCACTTTTTTATATATATATATTTTTTTTTTGTTATTATTATTGTGCTTTTTCGGCGCGCGTTCATTTGCTTATTTGTTTGTTCACTTGGTGCTCGGCCGCATCAAGGTAAACTTTGGCCACTCATCCTTGTCGTCCTTTTGATTTTGTTTTTGTTTTGTTTTCCTTGTGCATGCCGCCAGCGAAATGGGATTTATTATTATTATTATTTTTTTTATATTTTAAATATTGTTTCAATAAAAGCAGACAATTTCATTTCATTTTATTTGATATGGCACTGCAATTGGCTTTATGGATCTTAGCCCTTTTTTAATATGGCCATTCGATTGGCACAACCTTTTAGCGGCTAAAGTTACATCAATCTGTTCAACTAACTTCAAGTAATATTTACTTTTATTTGCTCAGCTGCGATTTACGTTTAAGTAAATGTATCTGTATCTGTTTCAAGTTTGTTAATTTGAACTAGAGATGGCACAATGTGATACGATTTATTCGTGAGTTGAAAAAAATGTGGAGAAAAATATACTCAAAATCTGCGGGTCAAAAAAATCGTGGTAAGTGTTCACCAGAATCGGAATCTACTATAAAACTATGTGTCTAAAATCATTTTCTAGCCCCCGCAGAGAAGCATAAGGATTTTGATTGAGGTATTTTAAGATTTTTTTTGAGGTATTTAAGCCAAAAGTCTGTAACTTTTGAACGTAATGAGTTATCGGTCTGAAATGTTAAATATATATCCCTTAAATTCAAAAGAAAATATGGACGTAGGACGTAGCTCAACGATCAAACGCAAAATAATGTTTTTTTAACACTTAAGAATTGGTACAAAAAAAATGTCTGAAAAATATAATGTAATTTTTATATTTTTTGTTTTTATTTTAAAAAAAATAATATTAGATTTCGCCAGAAAAAAAATTTTAGCAGAAAAAAAATATGTGAAAAATATAATATAATTTCTATATTTTTTGCTTTTATTTTTAAAAAAATATTTTAATTTTGTTCAAATGTAAAATATCGTATTTTTTCAATACTTAAAAAAAAATTCGGCAAACATTGAATTAAAAAAAATGTAATGCAAACAATTCAAGTATTCAATTTAATTGAATTTTTTTCACAACGATCATCATTTTATATTTAAATATTTTATTATATATTTATCGTATATATTATTTCGCTAATCAAAATACATTTTTAATGAAATTCAGTTCGTGTCCTGACTTCCATCTCTAATTTGAAGTGCTGCCTGTCAGGACAAACAATTTTTGCGTAAAATAAACAACGGCATAAAAATATTATATTACCAACAGAAATTTTTAGAGTGCATCAAAAACGGTAAACTACTTAAATATGAGGGCAGTTTGTTTCGCTCTCTTCTTCTTCGTGATACTACCCTTAGCTCCGATTCAGGTAAAATCCGTTATGATAGATTTAGAGAGAAGAAAAAATCAAATTCTTACCTCAAATTCTGCGTAAAGCACGTGCCTCGCTCACGCTCAAACTGTTATTTACCTTTCTCTGTGACATTCTCGCTCTCTTTCTATCATTCTTTCTCTATTCCTTGCTATTCTATTCTATTTCATTCTATTTTATTTCATCTCTGAAATTTTCGTGAATGAAAACGGAGACAGGATGGCTGGCAAAAAGGGATAATGTGCCTGCCATTCAAATGCTGTTTACCTTTGTCCTTGTCCTGTCAATTCATTGTTATTTCAGAGATCGATGTAAAGTCAACAATTGACAGTTATGAAAACGGATGATGATGATTTGGTTTTTTTTTATTTTTATTTGTGGTTTTTGGGCGTTGCAAAAGGCATAAGGCACGCGTCAAATATGACTTTTGTTGCAACCAAGTTTAAATTTAATTGCAACTGAAAATTTCCAAGTTAAGTCACATGAGAAAATCTTCCCACACTCTGGCCAATGAATGCACTTGACTATCCCCAACCCCTGCCACCCCCAATGTAGTATTAGAAACAAAAATTTGACATTTGCCTGCACTTAACTGTCACATAAAGTGTTAAATGAAATGAGCAGAAGCAGCCACAAAAACGCGCCGCGCCGACTGCAACACTTGAGATTGAGATTGAGAGCGAAACCAATTGTAAACCACCAAAGCACCACCACTATATACAAATATATAAATATATATATATATATATAGTATGTATAAACATATATACATCTATACATTCCACACCACTAGCAACACCATTTAGAACGCCAAGTATTTATGCTGTCATTACTTTTCGGTTCGGTTCGGTTTCGGGTTTTTATACCCTTTAACCGAAAGTTGTTCTAAAGGGTATTACAGAATGTTGCAATATATATGTGACAGACAGGTATATGGTAGCCTGGTCATATCTAAAAATATTTTTTCAGTCATTATTCGTTCGTTCAACCTCTTTGACCACAAGCTTAAGTTGTTTGAGTTATTGCAAATATCATACACTGAGAAAAAAATACATTCCAAAAATGATACATAATAATATATTAATATAATATAATATAATAAATATATATTGTAATATATACATAACATAATATATCACATGTTATAGTCCATTAGGAAGGCTGCTTCTTCATAATAATTTTTAAATAAAAAAAAAAAATAATATATATATATATATTTATAAAAGTATTACTTTATTTATTCGTAATTTTTTTTATTTATTAAAATCGATTTTTGCACTTAGTTTATATGAAACACAAATTATAAATATTAAAATTCAAAATTAATTGAATTTCTTACGAAAAATATTTTTTATATAGAAAAATCACACAAACCTTATAAATTAACCGCTTAAACTAATTGAGAATTGCATTAAACACACAAAAATAAATTAAATTAATTTCTTACAGAAAACAACATTTATATACAAACTCTACACAGACCTTGTAAATGGACTGCTAAAACTGTTTGAGAATTAAAAAAAAAGATTAAAAATGTACACAGAAACGGCGCCTGTAAGTATGCAACATTATTCAACTCAAATTATCTTTCCAACAAAAATTACACATTGGCAGCTTAATTTATTTAAAAATCATTTCCCTAGTTATGGGTTCAACATTTTCTTAATTTTTATATTGAGCATAAAAAAGTCGCGCATACCCTGCCGATAACAATCTTAATTTTTTCTTCTTTTATTTTTTTTTTTGGTAAACTACCGCGCAAAGTTTACTGCTAATTAAAAATTGTAGAAACGAGAAACATGCATGCAATTCAATACCCAGAAACCAAACCGCCCGCAATTGAAAACATTGAGATGAAGATATCTACGTATATATATATACTATATATATATATAGACAGATGTGTGTATATTTGTTGTAGAGAGGACCCGCCTTGTAGTACTTGTGATGTGTGAAAAATGTTATGCCCTTATGTCTGGGGTCACCTCTCTCGAAAGGATTGGAACTACATTTTTCCCACCAAAAAAAAATTTGATCGAATGTTCCCCTCCGGCGTGGCATTGCTCACTTTTAGGTTATCCGTAATTATAAAGTGAAATAAATTGATTGCTTAACGGCAAAGTTAATGACATAGCTATCGTCGGCTTCCTTCCTTTCCTGTCAAACTCTCGGCTGATGACGTCAGTCGCAGAATCTCAAACAAAATGTGAGAAATACTTGGCATTTATCGCAGTTTTATGTGGGACCCGCAGCAACAACGTTTGTTTGGCACGGCATGAAACTGCAATTGCAATTCAATTGCAGAGAGCCCAAACATCGATCGAGAAATCCAATTTAAATTAAGAACACTCAACATGTTGTATATGTAGGTACAATACCATAATACCAAGTGGGTCGATTGTGAAGTCATTCTCACGGTTACTGCCCACTGACCCGGCCAGTGGGTGTTTCTGCCTGGGAAGAATTGTTCATGCTAATGCGGGATAGCTTGAAATAAGAAATATAATAAAAAAATATTTAATAACAATATAGCATTGCTATCAGGACATATATACATGCATTATAAATAAGGGCAACCGTTATTAAATTTTTTTACTAAATTTTATCAACTACACTTAAGAATCTTACGGGGTTTACTTGCCACAAACAAAATTCCCCCTTTAACCATAGGGGAATTATTTGCATGACTGAATCACTTTATATTATAATTTTTGTACTTTTTTTATAATATCCATTTAAAGCAATCAATAATATAGAAGGGGAGTTATATTGGAGTCTGTAATAAAAAAAGTTTTCTTTTTAAATTTGCTTACCCATCCTCAGTAAATATTTTAAGAGCGAATCAAGATCTTTACCTAGTTTGAATTTTTAGGCAACGTCAAGAAAATTAAATTAAAAATTGGTAAAAAAGACTTCAATATAACTAAACAAGAAAGTTACAAAAATTTTTAAGAGTATATTAGTTTATTTTTATTTAATATTCGTTTAGTTTTCAATAATAATAAGCTAGATCATACAATCATAGAAAACAAACGAATATCATAATTTTTTAATTTTTAGTTACTTTACAAATTTTCCCGTAATCTAAAGAAAATAAAAATATATATATATAAATCACTATTAATTGGCACGGGCAGTATATTTTTTTATAGTACGAATTTCGATCGCTTTTATTAATGTATAAATTATATTTAAACCTACAAATTTATATTTTTTGGAAAGGTTATTTAATTACCTTTGTTTTAATAACAAAACATGTACACTTTTCATATAAAAAAAATGAAAAAATCTATTTAAATCTAAACACTTTATAATACAATAATATTTTTTGTAACATTATTAATTAGCAAAAAAACTACTTTATTAACTTCAAAAAGTATGTTGGAAACCAAAGAAAACTTTTTGTAATATGCTTCTGCATTTATTAACCAAAATTAGCAGCTTTAATTTCCAAATTTTTTTTGTTAACAGGGCGTAATAATCTAAAATATTTTGTAATATTTTAAATCATTTTTGAAAAGTTTTGGAAAATTTTAAAATCTGCATTTATTAACTTCAAAATATTCTTTATTAACAGGGCGTGCGTAATTATCTGATATTTTTTTTACCTTTTTTAATAATTTTATAAAAGTTTTGTAAAAAATTGTAAATTCTACATTTCATTGCACAATGGCCGCCGATTGCTTTAATCAGCCAATGAGGCGGCAACAGGTGCAAAGCGACCAATGCCAGCTGAGCGCGTACACCTATGTACATATAGCTAACAACACCTCGCTCATTAGCACACCCACGCTCACACACACAAACACACACAGGCATACACATGCACATGCATAGAAACAGTAAAGAGCGAAAACTAATTAACATAGTACAAAGCAAAAATAAAAAAAAAGCAAAAACAAAAAAAAGCATCAAACGGCCGCGGCCGTACGCTTTAGCTTATATTCTCGCGCTCTTGGCGTCAGCGTTAACGTCAGCGTTAACGTCAGCGTCGCCGTTGGCGTCAAGTGAGCAAATGAATTGAAGCTCCACCTTTTTACACACACATACACGCATACAGCAGCGAGTGAGCATTGCACATGTGTGTATGTGTGTGTGTTTGTGTGTTTTTGTTGGAACACACATGTTAACCGCATCAAAAATTAATGTACAAATTGTTTATTATGTTGTTGAGTTGGCTTTTTTTTTTTTTGCTTACGTCGGGCCCACACACACGCATGTGTGTATATTGTGTGTGTGTGCGTTTTGATGACTCTTGACTACGCAATCATTGCAAAGAGTTTTAGGATTTTTTTTTTGGTATTTTTTTTTTATTTCTTATTTTTTATTATTTGCCTTTGATTTCACTGGACTGAACGCCTTTAACTTGTTGATTGAGCGTCGAAAATATTATTTGTTTCGTATTTGGAACATTTTCTTTTGAATTTGTTGCGTTTTGTTCAAGTGTTGTTGTTGTTTTTATAGCCTGTTTGCATTCTTGATGTGTGCGTGATGGACATTCTGAAGAACTTTTGCTTCGTGTCAACGTCAACAAAATGTCAAATGTGTTGCAATCTCAGGCGAAAAAAGTGGCCACATGATATTTATAATCTGAAAACTTCAAAAAACGAAAAATACATAGAAATAAGACACATGAAATTTTATGTGTAAATGATTTTTGTAAAAAAAAAATTGAAAAATTTTTAATTAGAAATTTCAACATTTTTTAGAGACTTATAAAAATTCAAGACAAAGAAATGCAGCTTAAAATTATGTATTTCATCATTTTAAACAGTTATACAACAAAAATTTGCCTCTAAAATGTTTATAAGTTTAATTCTATTTTATTTTAATTTTTTGTGTTTAATTTCAAATAACAGTAAAAACCAAAATTTTTTAAACAAAATAACAAGAAATTTGACTGCAAATAAATGCCAAATTGAAAATCTAATAAAAAACTAAAGCAAAAGTATTTTAATTTCATATATAAATATTTAAAAAGAACTTTTAACATTTGTTTCTAAAATTTTAAATGATATACACCTATTGAGCTTCTACATTAATAATAAAATTCTTCTTTATATCTAAAATATTAAAATATTCCACTAAATTCAATTTGAAAATCGTTTAATTTCTCAGCGTATTTCCCTTACGTCAAAAGCAAAATATCGTAACGTAACACAGCAAACTTAACAGCACGCCTAACAGAACAGCAGCGCAGCGGCGACTTAACAGCATACGATAAAGCGACAGCCCCAGGCAATAACAGAAACTGTTACCGCTCGCAAACATACAAAAAAAAAATGACGCTCTCTCCAATTGGAGAGCGTCGCACCACCAACACACATACACACACACACTTTAGAGTAGTGGCAAGGGTTGGGGGGGCGTTTTATTGTCGACGCTGCTGCTGCTGCCACCATATCACCTCGGCAGCGCGCGCTGCCACGCCACGCACACAGACAAAGACACACACTATCAACAAACGGTGCGCCGTTACACGTTGCCTTTATGTTATTGGTGTATGGGTGACACACACACACACACACACACACACATAGAGAGCGCTCAGTGCGCTCGGCTCTGCTGTTGCTCTCGTGTGCGCTCTCTCTCCCTTTTTTGCCGTTATAGTTGAAGCACCCTCACACACACACACCCGTACGCACACAGATACAAAGAGATGTTGTATCTAGGAAAAAAAAACTCTGAGGCTGGCCAACGTAGCAAACAGAAATCAACAGAAGCCGTTAGTTGAATTCTAGACGTCGCGTCGGCCGCACACGCGCTGCTCCCCCACAGCGCTGAGAAGCCAACGCATTGAAAAACAATTGAGATATCGCCGAATCGCATAAAGTATCTGTCAGATACACGCCACAAACGCGCAGTGTGTGTTTAGTGCGGTTCAGATCACAAACTAACAAAATATAATAAAAAAATCAAATCAAAAAACCCGCCAAGTGCAAAATGTTCTAAAATACAACAAAAAATTCAAAAATATAAAAATGGCCGCTAAAAGTGTGTGCTTAACTAATTTCTAAAAATTAATAAACAAAACACTTGAACAGCCAGAGAGAGAGCAAGAAACGCTTTTGTGAAAACTCAATCAATATACTAGACAATACCAATAATAATATTAATAAAAATAAATTAAAAAAAAAGCATTCCAATGTTGTCCTGTTTGCCGCCATCGTCTACACGTTTTGGCCAAGAGGATAACATTATACAGCAGAGCATGCCATCGTCCACAGCCTTCTCCATGCAGTGTAAGTTTTCCAAAAAAAATATTTCTAAAAAACCAGCTCAAAAAAACTTTAGACCCCCAAAACTGTGACTCATTCAATTAAATTGCTTAGAAATTCACTTTGCATTATCAGCGCAATGCAATTGAACTTTGTGTGTGTTTGTGTGTGTGTTTGTTTGTGTCTGTGTGTTTGTCCAATTCATTCAACTTTTGCAAAGCGCGCCAAAAGCAACAAATCTGTTTCAAGCCTCGCTCACACACAAAGTCAACAGTTCCACAGAAAAAAATGGAAAAAAGAACGCCGCCATTTTTTTAGCGATTGTGTGGTCCCCGAACGATCAACAAAAAACTCAAAATTCACCTTAAACCAAAAGGCGACACAGCAAAAAATATATATTTACCAGTAAATAACAATAAGATACACTCACACACACAAGCGAAACGATCGTTTCGTTTTATGCCGAGGCATCGGATTTCCATTGCCATAACCCTCCTACGCAAAAGTATCTCAAACGTTGAGAATCTGTTGAACGATCGTTCACGTTCGTCATCAATCTTTGAATTCAGCGCCCACAAGCAGCGCACAACAACAACAACAAGTACAATGCAGGCGTAGTTTAATCACCTCCAGCTTCAGTTTGAAAATAAACACCTATGAAAAATACACACACATATACACTGTAAAAAAAGGGCACTTTGTTTGCCAACCAGCACAAAATGTAAAGAACCCAGGAGAAACTATTTTAAAAACTTAAAAATCACTTAGAATATTAAGTACGCTATTTATTTAAACATAAATTTTAAATCAGACTTTTAAAGCGATCGAAAACTATATAAAAAATGTAATTTTTAAAACAATAATGTTTTTTTTTTCAACAATTGCTTTTTCTGATTCTGAATAAACATTATTTTATGACAATAACTCTTTCAAACTGAGATATTTTTATTTAAAAGTATCAAGAGATTTACAAAATTTTTAAAGATAATAAAAACTATATAAATATTTTTATTCAACTCTAACATTTTTGCATAATTATTCTATAAGAAATTTTAACAAAAAATAAATTGAGAAATTATATGAAATAGAAACAGACAGAGACATAGATTTATTTTTTAAATAAATAATACATCAATATTTTCATTCAACTCCACAATTTTGTATTAACATTTTGCACAAAATTGTATCTAAAAATTAATTGAAAAATTATATAAAAAAATAATATATGAAACAGCCAGAGATATAGAATTATTTGTTATATTTAAATATTAAGCTTAAAGATCGGTTTATTTCTATAAAATAAACACGGTTGTATTATCATTTTTTGAATATTTAGAAGATATATAAACAAAAATAGATATAGATATAGATAAACAAACTCCTATAAGCTTCCTTTTAAGGTAATACAGAATATATACGCTTTAAAGGAGTTTGAGATGCATACTTTGATTTATAAACATAAATATAAAATATAAATTTTAAAAATAAATTAAATTATAAAATAAGTAGTCTCAAAATTGAGAAACTAAATAGTAGATAGACACTATCAAAACACATCACCTATCATTTTATTGAATTATCTGCCCAGATAAATAAAAAAATAACTATATTACTGAAACAAGTGTCTAGTAGCTTCAGTAATGACTTATTTACCCTACTTTAAGATTCCGAAAAGGTATTTTAAAAACCTGTTATTTTGTATTTTTTTAAGCAATCTCAAAACATTGCTGAGGGTCGTTCGATACGTAATGTGGCAGCTTCGATAGCGTTTACCTTATGCTAAAAGAATTTTAATTAAATTTTTTATATTTTTTTTTTGTATTTTCTTGATCATGCGGGTGCTCACAAAAAAAAGTAAAAGCTTTTATAAATCAGACGATTTTAAGCAGCGACCAATTGCAAACGCATTTGAATTTGATTTGTTGGCAGTTGGCAGCGTGTTTGTTACCTTGAGCATCTGCAAGATACGATTGCTTGGCACACAGGTAGGCAGCTACCACCGAAATGGCAGCGAGTCAAGTGTAGGCGCCTCCTACAACAATAAACGTCACCACCAAACACACCTGTGTGTGTGTGTGTTTGTTTGTGGCATGCGCATGCGAACAGGTAGAATGTGGCAAAGTGTCTCCGTCTCCGTTCCACTTGAATCGTGGTTAGCCTGACAAACCTGTTTGACTTTATGACTTGGCAAATGGCAGTTTGGGCCTTTCCCATTGATGGATTGTGGTTCTGAGTGTGTGTGTGTGTGTTTGGGCCATAATATACAAAAGTTGTTGTACAAATTTTCTCGCACAAATTAAATGAAATGCCGAGCAGACAATCAAAAGTGTAAACAAAACATAAAACTGTCAGTGGGCGCAGCTCATCAACGCCCAACGCCCCTACTCAAGTGAAGGTGTTAACAAATGCAACGCAGCAAGAAATTCATTTAAAATATTTTCCTATTTTTTTTTTTTGGAAATCGAAAAATGAGCTACAAATTTATGGCGCAATATCATTATATCTGCCGCCCACGCCCATCTCAAAGCTGTGACAATTAATAAGCAGCGCTAAACATACGGATTAATTGCACATGTTCACAAAAACTGTCGAGCCGACTGAGCTATATACTATATACACCACTAATGCGAAGGCAGTTTGATAAGTTTTGATGATTTATAAAAATAAAAACTATTAATATAGTTGTGCAAACAATAAAAAAATAAAGAAGAAAAATTTTGAATACGTTTTTTGTAAGGTGTTTCGATTTATCTTAAAAATAATAAAAATAGTTATAAATATTTTATAAGCAAAATCTTTTATTAAATGGAATTTATTTATTTTATTTTATTTTTTATTTATTTTACCCATTTTTTTAATATAGTAGTGTTCTATTGAACTGAACAATATAAATTATAAAATCATATGATCGGCGACAGTTCTATAAGCTTGATAAATTACAAAAATAAAATTACGTAAATTAATTTGTTCAAACAAAGTTACAAAAAACTTGAATTTTTTTAAGTTATTTGATTATTTTAAGAAAAATATGTTTAAATATTATTCAGGCAAATTCTGTTTAAAACAGAATTTATATGTTTTTCTTTATTTATTTTAAATTTTTTCTCGATTTAGCAATGTTCAGTTTACCTGAAAAATATAAATTATATAGTTATAAATAAATAGTATACACAATTAACATTTTAAATGTTTTTTTCATTCACTTAATATTTAAAATGTTAATTTTATTTTAAACTTATCACATCACAGTAAGAAATTTCTAAACATTTTATAATAAATATTTCATAAACATATTCCTTGTTATATATTAATACTAATGATAAATGTGCAGCTAAAATCAAAGATAAACTATATAATAATATAAGTGAATGAAACCAGTATTTAATAATTTAAATTTTATTTAAAACTCCACACTTCACTTGAGTTAGAAATTTCTAAACATTTTATAATACAAATTTTACAAACATATTCCTTGTAATATATTAAAACCGATGATAAATGTGCAGATAAAATGAGAAAATGCTGATTAATATAGCAATAATAAATGCATTAAATTAAATGAAAATAAATAAATTATTCAGCATTGTATATAAGTAATTCTATTGTTATAAAATTTTAAAAATTTTAAGGTGTGAGCATTGATCTTAAAAACAACTCTCGCTGTCTGCTCGTGTGTGTGTGCAGGCCAAACAATAAATTATAATTTATGGGCATTTAAGTAGCGCCCTGTGCTTTTGCTTCTTGTAAAGTGGCAGCGGCAACTTGTTGTTGCTGTTGTTGTTTTTGGTGGTGGTGGATCACTGCTAAAAGCCACCGAAAAAAAAAAACAGAGCAGCTAATCGATCGATCAGACAAAACTGTGCACAGGTTGCCCCACATAAATGTAGTATAGTATGCATATATAGATACATATAAAGATACAAATGTATCTGCTGGCAACGTGTGCGCTTTTTCCGGTTGTTTGTTGTTTGTCTGGGCAGCCTTTTGATGTCACTGGGCAGCTGCGACCGCGATGTGTATTAATCGCTGCTACATTTGAAAACGCTGTTCACTGAGCGCTCTGGTAGCTCTCCCAAATGCGAAACTCGTTCGCTGTTCAGTTTTTCCTTTTTTTTTCGGGGCGTGTGTTTTGTCGCATTTCGAAATTGCTCCAAAATGTCATAAATCAAAATTTGGTACAACCATCACGCAACAACAACAAATAAATGCTAAAAACCTGTCTGTCGCTGTGTTATCACCTACACAGAAATTATTTGGTAACGCCCCCCAACCTGGCGCTGCCACTGGCATTTGCTTTTAGTCTGCCTCGTGTCCACTAAATCAATGCTGAAAGCTGTGCTAATTTCTCAACAGCTAGACAAAAAACCCATATGATTATAAATACATATTTTAAATTTGTTTTATTTTTTTTAATACCTTCTAATATGCGTATAATTAGATCTATGCGAAATACTAAAGGTGTATAAATTTTAATGCTTTATGAGTTTTGTCTATTTTTTTGATTCTAATTAGGAATGGTAAAGAAAATTCATTGGGCATGAGATGCGTTATTAAAAGAAATTAAATTTTCGTATAAAAAATAGTCATTAATTTGAAGACACAACGTAAAAAAAAAGAAAAAAATATCAACAAAAGCCAGAAAAAGAATTTTCAGATGTAGTTAACAATTCTTAGACAGCAAAATATATAAAGAATTTTTTTTAATTATAAAAGTAAACTAAAATAATAAATTCATTTTATAAAAATATATTTTGATATTATTTTCCATTTTAATTGCATTTGATGAAAGATTAATGACCAATTCATAGGAATAGGCAAAGTATAAACTTTTTTAATTTTCCAAATAAAAAAAAATGAATTTTATTAAATATAAATTTTATATGTCAATTATAAAGCTTTGAAACGAAATTTTAAATGCTTTAATCATTTTTTTTCAATTAAGTCTCTTGTATTAACTTTCCTAAACATCCTATTTTTTGTTGCTTAAAAACAAAGATGCAACATTTTTTATTTTGTTTAGATGAGCGATTTTTGTAGTTATTTTAATTAAATTAATTTAAAACATTTAAGAATACTCTCGCTTTTCTGTTTTTAAAATTTCGTTGTATAATATTTAAATATTATCATTCTTGCTGTATAATTCTGCAAATTGCATTAATCGATTGGGCAAATTGAAAATACATTATTATACTTACAGTATTGTTAAACATTCTTAAATATTCTTATACTATATTATGTTTAACAATAGAAGCTATTATCCACAGTCCCTAATTTGTAATTATATCAAACTGCTTTATCAATATTTCTCGATGCATTCTTTACATATTTTTTTCCATTATTTTTTTTTTTCAAGTGTAGTTACTTTTTGTTTCATTAACCTAACAAATCCTTGGGGGCATATTTTCAACACACACACATATACCTAATATTTATATATCCAGGATTCAGCATCGTAAACTTGCTCTATCATTTATCTATCCAGGCATGGTTCAGTTTCAATACTAATTAATCATTTTGTGCCGTCAGTGAATGTCAGTTTTATATGCTGGTGCTGTCGGTGCTGCCATTTATATTGCTACCAACTCATACCATTATATATGTTACGTTGACATACGCTCTCCTGTTGTCCTGATATCCTGTCCTCCTGTTGTACAGCCCCTCTCTCTCGCCCTCTCTAATCGAAATTAAACAAACTTTCGCTTAACTATTTGCAAGCACAAAATGATTAATTTTCATCTAAGACAAGTTGTTTGCTTAAACCTAGACTCTAGACTGATCATATCTAAATAGGTGTATCTGTATCTCTTTGTCTCTGAATATTTTTTGAGCCTTTGCCAAATGCTGTTGCTCTGTAAAAGTCGCGTAAATAAATATATTAGTGTGCAGATTTATTTGTCTTTAAATGCGCATTTCATTTCAACTCAATTGAAGTATCCTCGACTCGAAAGTGCGCACACCAAGACAATAAATCAATGACCAGGAATGAAGGTACTGGAAATTACTTTGATATCCTGGGCCGGGTCCTGCAGCTGCTGCTGCTGCTTCTGCTGTTGTACAACCTGCCGCAGCTTTGTGCAAATTATTTGCCGCATTTTACTTTTATTTTTACATTTTGCTTACAAGTAAATTGTTTGCCAATATTTTTTTTTATTTTGGTTTTTTTTTTTTTTTTTGGTTTTTATGCCGCCTTTGAGCATACAATGCACACAATTGAAACAAAGATAACTTTGAAACAGTTGTAAAGTGAAAATTGCATGGAATGTGCCAGAGCACCAGAGTCCTCCAAAAAGTCCCCCAGAGCTGCCAGAAAGCCAAAACCCAAACCCAATCCCTTGCAGCGGCACCAAAATGAAAATGCTGCCGAAAAAATGGCGTTACTGCTGTTATTTTATTTTATTTTTTTTTTGGTTTTGTTTTATTTGCTTATTTATTTAATGCCGGCCACACGACGAGACAACACAACGTGCACAAAAAAAATACAAAATAATAAAAGCAAAAAAAAAAAGTGCCAAAAAAATAATAAAAAATCGAGGCGCAAACAAAGCGAAACGCGGCCACCCAAAAGGTGTAGCCAAAGGGCATGCAAAATTGCAGCATCAGGAGCCAGCAAAAAGGAGGGCAGGTGGAAGGTGGTAGGAGGAGTGTAGGGGTAATGGGGGGTAGCTGGGACAACAACCAATGCACAGTGTTACGGGTGGTTGGAGTCGATATTCAAACTGCTCTTAACGCTTGCCAGGCACAATTTAACATGTAAACGATTTTTGTTAACTGGTCGCTGAGCCCGCAAAGGCAGGGGCAAGAGGTAGTAGAGGGGATGCAAGGAAGTTGCGAATCGCGTTTGGTTTCACTCTGATTGCCGTTCAATTGCAATAAATTTCGCACAATTGCACAATAATTGTTAAAAGTTTAAATAAACAAAAATAGTAGTCAATAGTATACTATGTGGCATGTACAGTAAAAAAATGGCAAAAACTCATTCAACAATTTTTCGTTTGCCAATTTCCATGGCAACAATTTATTATGTTCGAATATCAATTAGCTCACTATTTGAATTTTTCCCTGAATGTTGTAGTATGTGTAGTAAATTTTTTGGCTTAATAGTTGCTATAAATCTATTCACAATTAATTAGAAAAATGTTGTTAATATAAACACAAATTTAAAATAAAACATTTCTTATTTTAGGTAGACAAAAACTGACTTGAAATACATAAAATCTTTCTCATAAGATATCTTTCTTTCACTGAAACTTTTCTCTGAATTTATTCTCTACTTTAATCTATTGACAATTGATAATAAAACTTTGGTTTATATAAAAGTAATTTTTATAAAATTCAACATTTCCAATTCTATTCAAAATCATACTTTAAAAACATGAAAACGGTTTTCTATCACAGAAATCCTTCTCTGAAATTATTCTCTAATTTACTCTACTCACAAGTTATTATACAAATTTTGTTTATATAAAAGTAAATTTTAAAAATATTAAATTTCCAATTCCACTTAAAAACGTACTTTAAAAATTAAAAATCTTTTTCGTAAGATATCTTTCCATTTTACCTTCATTTTTAATCCATTTAAATATTGTTATTAAAGGAACACTTTAGTAAAATATAAAATTATATTAGAGCTGCTAGTTTTTAAATTCTCAGCTATTTTCAAATCAAATATATGCTCAGCTGTGGCAAATACTTCTCCCAACTACTTAGTTGGTATAATTTTGTTGCAGTTTTACTTTGGCATATTTTCCCTAATTGCTTCTCGACAGGAACAAACGCCTACACAGTGCGGCCTGACACGCAGTTGCTGTTGATATTTTCAAGGTAAATCACAAAAATAGTTTTTGTGAAAATGCAAAAGGCACATATGCCACAATCTCTCCGGCTGCATTGCCTGCCTCACTGCCTCACTTGCCTGACAGAGGACACACATATGCCCCGGCCAGCAGCAGCAGCAGCAGCGTCAGCAGCAGGAGTCGAACTCAGTCAGTGACGGACACGGCTCGGTTGGCTATTAAAATTTCACACTCAGCAAAGCAAAATGCTACAAATAAAAGCAGAGCAAGAAGCAGAAGCAGCAGCAAAAGCAAAAGCAGAAGCAGAATGCGCTGCACAAATAAATAAAACTAAAGGGCAAAATGCTTGGCGTTGGTGCAGTTGCTCCGTTTTGTGGCTTCTACTCCCTTTTTTGAATCTTGCCATTGCCCGAACTCTATTTATAGTCAGAGTCGTCAAAGGAAAAAACAAATAAAAATAAGAGAGTTAGGTTAGCTTCAAGTGCCGAAGATTTAATGCTCTTAATTTTATGGTAATAAAAAATAAATAGGTTTAAAAAATTATTAAGTATACCAGTTCAATTATATAGTAATTTAATGAAAACTTTTACCAAACTGTAAAAGCGTAATTGAAAGCAAAAAAAAGTTATCAAAAATTTATTTATTTTTTACCAATTTTTCCTATGACATCTTTAATATACATAGTCCTTTGATTGGTATAAATAATTTGTAAAATTGTGCTTGAATATTTTAATATTATTGTATTCGTAATAGATTTTTAGCCAAAATTTCAACAGGACTGTAAAAAATTAAAAATAAAAATAAAAAAAAAAATAATATTAATCCTTGCAAAATCAAAAGTGTGATTTACATAAAAATTAATTCATAAATAATAATAAAAACAAATTAATATAATATATTTAGTCGATGTTTATCAATATTTAGCTTGTAAAAAATTAATAAAAATCTAGAAAAATCAAAAAATCAAAAAGTTGTTCATATACACAAAAAAATTAATTGAAAGTTAGGCAGCATCTATTTGACTGCTCAAGCTGATCAATAATATATTTATACAAGGCGTTACACATTTCTTAACAAATATAAAATATCCTCCTGTTAGGGTATTAAAAAGTGCTCGTATTCGCTGTGGCTGCCACCTTTGGCATTGCCACTTGAAGGCAGTTGTTGCACATGGCAACCGAGCGCAGCGTCTTACCTAAGCCCTACCTTTGTGCCCACGTTTTCACGTATGTATTCATGTATGTATTCGATGCATGTTTCACATGCATGCCACATCACATGCACCTTTATATATTGCCCCGGGATCCTAAAGGCAGGGGCAGAGGCTGAGGCAGTGCCTTTAAGTGCCCTTGCCTTGCCGTTCCAAATTTAGCACGCCTCGTCGATTATTACTTAGCATTTGAGTCGGTCTCTGCCAGGCATATGTTTTTCATATTGCAGCTCAAGTAGCACTTGAGTTCGGACAGAGGAGACCTATCGATTGACAGGCAAAAAGAGTATATAGATATATAGATATAGTATATAGATATAGATGGAAGAGTTGTGCGCACAAATGTAAACTTTCGCACGCCTGCTCTCTGTAGGTATTTGAAAAAGGGAAATTCGAGTAATATACTTACTCGTAGTATTTCATATTTCACACCTAAACAAATTGGCCTTCCCACAGGTTTTCATTTACATGCCAATTAATAGCAAAATATATAAATAATTCGAGAGGTGTCGTTTACATACTAGCACACAATTAGCCCCAACTATGTGTGTGTTTATTGTCGAGTGCCATTTGCAGCTAATTTTATGCGAAAAATTTATTTAATAAATATGCTAAAAACACGTCACTAACTGCAAATGGCACTGCAGCAATGAGTTGAGTCTGTTTATAATTAAGTGCTAAAATTTATGTTTATTTACACACGCAAATATCCAAAAAAAAAAATAAAAATAAATAAATAAAAAAAATAATAATAATAATAATGATTGTCATTGAAAACGGCGCCACCTGTCGGCCATTTGTCTGCAACTGCGTCAGCATTTTATTGTTTTTGTAACAACAACAATTAAACAATTAGAAATGTCAAAAAGAAGCAACAAATTCCCTTACCTGTGAAATAGAAATAAAATAATAGAGAGAAATATTGAAAATGTCAGCGGTTTACATTTCTTTTTTGGGGAGTGTTTGACAAGCGCCTGTCATTGAAATATTAAAAACACTTTAAAAACTGACAACCAAATGAGCATGAGAAATGTTCTCTAAGATCTGTGCGCAGGTAAAACTGTCCGTCTGCAACCGCTGCCCATAAATTAAACGTGAAATTTTTAAAAATTTCACTTCAAAACAAAAAAAAATCATATGGAACGAAATAAATAAATTTGCATTAACCGAGCTTAGTTGAAAAATGTCTGGCTAATAAAAGCTGGCAATAAAAAGCACATAAAATTAGTGGGGGCGCAAACACACAACTAAAAGATACGCAGATACAAATGTATCTGTCGCCGTGCACGTTAGCACAAATGTATTTTCTATTTATTTTTTTTTTTTGTTCTTTTTTTTTATTGATTTACGCTGCCGTCTTTATTTTTTGCCTCACACATATTATTTATAATAAAGCATAAATACCATTCCTCCCCCCTCGCGACTATTTTAGACTACGCGTGCACAGGTAAACCAACATTGACACCAATTTTCAGATACGAATCCACAAACAAAATTGCGGTTCGTAGAATTTTTTGAAAGCACACTATTATTTTTATTGTTTTAATTTGTTGCTATTGTTGCTTTTAGAAACGTGTGGCATAAATTCTCGCATATATATACTGTCAAAATATTTTGCGCCTTTTGGAACTGTCACAGCATTTCACACCCAGCATCTTCCACAATTTCCCAATGTATTTATTTCACAATTTTTTGTATGAAAGATCATAAAAGGTGTCAGTTTTATGTGCAAATGCGGCGTATCAATTAGCATTTAAATTGTCATTTTGTTTGCAACTCAACAGGTGCTGTTATTTATTAAATATATTAGCTATTATGCGTCGCTGCAAGAAGTAACAGCTGGCACTAACAGTTGCCTAAAACTGTTAATAACAGCGGCTCAACATAACATTTGACTGTTAAATGTATATTTCCCTGTTATTCCACATTTTCTTGAGTCATTTTAACTTTAAGATACAGCTTAAATTAAATATGACACAGAAATCCATCAGTTTGAATAGATTTTTTAATTATTATGCGTTGCTATAAGAAATAACCGCTTGCACTAACAGTTGCCTAAAACTGTTAATAACAACAGTCCAATATAACATTTGTCTGCTAAATTGATAATTCCGTCATTTAACATTGCCTTGAGTGGTTTCAACTTTCAGATACAGCAAAAATTAAATTTTACATAATAATCCATCAGTTTGAATAGTTTTTTTAACAGCCTGCACTAACAGTTTCCTAAAACTGTTAATAACAGCAGCTTAACATAACATTTGACTGTTAAATTGATATTTCCCTGCAATTCCCCATTGCCTCGAGTGCTTTGAACGTTAAAATACAGCATAAATAAAATATGACATGGTAATCCATCAGTTTGAATAGATTAAGTCCCATTAAAGATTCTAATATTTCCATACCGATTCAGACTTTCTTTAAACTACAAAATACTATTATCAATCAAATTCAATTGGGCTGCGTTGGCTAGCAACAATTGCAGAGTAAACAAACAGAATTATTTGTGTGCTATGGCTATCAAAATTCGTTTAGAATCTTTTGTTTTTATTTGTTATTCTTTTTTTTTATTTACTTTATCACAAATTGAAATTAATTTGCGTACACTTTCAATACCGTGGTTTACATACATATATAAGAAAAAAAGAAGAAAAAAAAGTGTAAAAACCGAAACGGCCTTTTCCACGTTGCGTTAATAATTTCTGTTATGAAAAATTGATTGAACTAAATGAGCTGGTGACACACTTGTTGAGTGTTCGCACAAACAGAGAGACACTCATAACGGCAGCCAAAAACCCCCAACCCGGAATCCGAGCCCCGGACCCGCCATTATGTTTGATGCTGATGAAAAAAGCCATAAAATGTGTTTGGTGTTGTTTTTTCCTCTGTCTCTTAACAACTTGCATATTTTATTAAGACGAGCGAATGGCCAGGCAGACAGACAGATTCGTTTTAATAAAAAGCGTCATTAAACCACAACGGCAAGATTAATAAATTAACAAAAATTATTAACTCAAAATGCTGTAATACTACAAGAAGCAGCTGTTTTTTTTTTATATATATATATTTTATGACATTTAAAATGTGCAAAGCTCTAATTAGAACGATTAGTTGAATACCCAAGCCCAAAGGTGATGGCGTGTATTAAAGACTTCAAAATGTATCTATGCGGGCACATTATAACAATTAATTGTTAAAAACTAACAGTAGTAACAGTCGAATAACAGCCCGCATCAGCAAACTCAAATCAAACTGTATCAGAATCAATTAACATTGTAATATCAATAAAATAAATAAAAATTAAATAAGTAAAACTATTGAAAGCAAACGGCGAAAGTGAAACGTGCAACGAACTTTGTGTAGATTGTGCTTGATTGAAAGGCCGCGGCCAGTCACAAGATACAGATACAGAAAATCTACCAGATAGCTGTTGCTGAAAGGTATGAAGACTGTGTTTGTTCATTCCGGTGCCTCAGACCCATTAATTTAGCACTGCACATGTGGAGTGCCCCTATTCGAGCTGCTGCTGCTGTTGCTGTTGCTGTCTGCAGGCGGTTAATTGGCTTAAATTAAGGTAGCGATCAAATAGCAGCCAACAACAACAACAACAACAATGACTCCCATTGTCAGATACACACACACAGCAACTCCATTTTGTACCTTGCAACGTGCCTGGGTCCAGTCGCAGATACTTTTATACATACAACAATGTTGTTTCTGTGCTGCGGCCATAAGTATCTCAAACATACACACAACAGTCTGTTTACTATGTGTGTGTGTGTGTATAGCAATTGGCTGACCCTCGGCATCGGCATTGCCAGCGACTTCGTCATTGAACAAAGCAATCTTTAAGATACTTTTGCTTGTTTTGTTGTTGCTGTGGCTCGCCTCGCAGCCGTTCACGTTCTTTATGATCTCCCTTTTCGCATGCTTGAACGCTTTTTTAAACTGATTAAGTCGACTCTTCAGCCAATGTGTGTGTGTGTGTGTGTGAAAACCAGTTCCACTCTTTTTTTTTATTTTCTTATATTTTGCTTTTGATTGGCGCATGAGATCATCGCCTTTTACGTGGAAACGTTGCGTGAAGGCAACAGCAACGGCAACAGCAACGGCAACAGCAACCACAATGCCACAATGCCTCAGGCAGGCTGGCGGACCATCGGTAAAGTTGATTTGCCACGAAATTAAAGTTGATCTTTGAGCTAAAGTCTCAGGGCTGCCTGCCACACGGCACCAGCAAGCAACACACAAACACACAAGAAGATCTCAAAAACAAAAAAAAAAAGAATTCTTTGGGTATGCCAACTTAATGGTTAAAGCCGTTCTTCTGCCTTGCATTTCTCATTTAAGTTTCTGTCCTATCAGCCTGTGCAGATCTGACAGTTAATTTGTTTTCATTAAAATTGCTCTTTAATTGCAAAATGGCGGGTTTAGGAATTTAAAAAAAAAAAAAATTATAAACAGCAAATAAACGAATTTTTGAGCAGATAAAATCCAAATTAAAACTTAATTTTTTTTAGTAAACAAATAGTTTAGATAGCAAAAAACTATGCATATATTCTAAATCAACTTTTTTGTTTAAAAAAAAAATTTATTTTTTATGCGAAGAACAGTTTTTTGAAAGTCTAGATACGAAACTCCACAGAAGTTCCTTTTTTTTCTATTTGAAAAGTTTTAAATTGCAAGTAAATAAGTAAATATATTCCAATTTTTATCAGCGTATAGACAGTTTAAATTCAATATAATAATGCAAAAATATTTTTATCTTGTTTCGACACTTTTGAATCGGGAAAGTTCAAGTTTATATATTTTTATATTATAATATAATACAGCGAAAATAGTTGCATCTTGATTGTAAACATTTGAATTATTAACGTTTAAGTTTATTACAATCTTAACTAACCAACTCTTTCTCCTTCTCTCTCTCTCTCTACTTACAGTTCCCGCTCTGGCCTCCAGTTTGCACCATCATCAAGCACACAGCAAGCCCAACAATGTGGCTGCAAATCAGGAGCATGCCACGCATGCGGCCAGCGCCACAGCGAGTGCAGCCGATGATATTCTGGTCAAGTGCACGCAGTGCCACAAGCGCTTCAATGAGTTTCAGGTAAGACTATATTTTATTATTTTATAGACTGGCCATAAAGCAGCCTGTCCCTCTCTCTCTTTCCCTCTGAATCACAGTCCCTTGGCGAGCATATTGCCAGCGAGCATCCGCATGACAAGCTCAATTATGAGCCGCATCGTGCCACAGGCGCGGCACAGCCCGAAAGTGAAGCGGAGGAGGATGAGCGTAGCAATTTAAGCAGCAGCAGTCGCCGCTATACAAAGTCCCCAACCAATAACAACAATAACAACAACAACAGCGATACAGCAAAGAATCAAAATAACAGCCATAGAAATCAACACTCACCATTGTGCTCACCTGTTGCCCAGGCGTCCAGCGATTTGTTTACTCACCTGCCACATCCACCGACGCATTTGCCCGCCCAGTTGCATGCACAATTTATGGCCGCCGCTGCCTTGGCCATGCAATCCGCACGCTCCGCCAGCTCACCCAGCCAACAGCACCAGCAGCATCAGCAGCAACAACACCAGCAACAACAGCAGCAGCAACAACACGCACAACAGCAACTGTTGCCGCCACCGCTACCGGGCAGCAATAGCAGCGTTGGCAGCAATTCCGCCTATGATCTAGACCTGAGTGCACCCCGTTCCACCTCCAGTCCCGGCTCTACAACGGGCGATCTCAACGCCGCCTTCCCCTGCATGCAGTGCACCGCAGCCTTTGCCAGTCGGGAGCAATTGGAGCAGCATCAGCTGTTGCACTCGCCCACGGGCCAGCAGACCACGCAGAATGTGACCCAGGTGAGTTTCTATTGATAAATATAATAGATATTTTATTAAGTATTTTAAATATTTTTATTACAATTTTATTGCGATATCGATATGAATAGCGGCTGTAAATCGCCTCCTTAATTAAACCAGAGTTTTCGATTTTTACTTAAAATTGTTACAGAAATTTGCTTCATTATTTCGGTAATATTTTTTTTCATATTTTTATGTGCATATTTTTGATGCTCAAGAAGCAGTTTTCCAATATTTTCCTATTCAATTATTTCCTTTATTTAAGCTCTGTGGAAAATATAAATAAAAAATTTACCATCTACAAATATTCCAATTAAGCTAATTTTAAACCATTTCCAATGCAGTTTCAACACTCAATATATAGCCTATCATATTTCCCTGAATAACATAAAAATGCAATAAAATTTTTATGACCATATTTTCAATAGTTTTGAACATTTATAGCCTGAACAATTTAATTTAATTTTATATATAACAAAATCTTCTAAAATCGTTAATCACTTCGAGAACTCATTCGATATCGTTTCTGTAAATATATCGATAGTATCGATATTAGCAACGTGCAACCAAACTCAGCCCAAACTCACAAAATACCAGAATTCCTTATTTTTCAACGTCGCACTTTCCCAGTTGGGGTTAAAGTTCATGATTGTCGATTCATAACTCGAAAGTGATTTACTCATAAGTCTGACTATAACCGCAACCCCCTCTATTGTGCTGTCCCCTATCCCCACCAAAATGATCACCACGCACAGCTTTGGCTTCAAGTTGATCTTTGAGCCACAAGGCAGGCACAATGAGCTGGCTTTGTTCGGATTCTGTGTAAGCGGAAAGTGGGCAAACGATAACGTGGAACGGATAAGAACGGTGCCAAGCACAGATTGGGGCAACGCCAACCTTATGAATGTGCCCACGTTTCCTGTTGACACAATACATAAGACAATATATATTTTAAATACAATGCAAGTACATACAATATCGAAAACAAACGAGAAAATAATTAAGCAAGATAAAAACTAAACACACATGGGGCATGGAAATATACATATTTTGTTTTTGGTTTTAATTTTTTCTTACCAAAGATAAGGTATTGTATATGATAAATGTATATAAATATACTTGAGGTTTTTCCTATACTCAAGAGGTTTTCCTTTCATGGAATTAAAGAATGTTTTATTTTTTTATATACTTACGTAAAGTTTATCAGCATGGCAGCAACAACAACAGCAACAGCAACAAACACTATAAACTATGATAAGCAACACCGTCATAATAAAAAACAGAAACAAATACTGGCATTAAATAAAACGTAGGCGTTCACCAAGTTCCATAACAAATAGCAAAAACAACAAAAAAAAACCCAATGACGCGCCACACAACAAAACAAAAAAAAAAGTATTATCAGGGGAACATTGGATACAATATATATATATATATATAGAGCCATGGTCCCAAAGAAAAAGAGTGAACAGCATTCCAAATGGAGTGAGACAGAGCATACGTACGTCTGTCACACTTTGTGGCGGCCTATCATAAAGTCTGAAGAGAGAACATTTGTATTGTATATATATGGCAAGTTTGTATATAAGTATGTATATGTATATAGTCAGGCCTGTCAGTCATATACTCGTAACTCCCAATTGTGCAGTTGTTGTTGTTTCTTCGTCTTGGCTGTTGCCTGGCCGTATGATAAGGCATTAAAATAAATGTTGCTACAGGCAGGCAGCTCTGATAAGACATACTAACACTTACGTACTTACAGCCTACCCTCTCTAAACAATAAAAAATATATATATAAAGAAAACTGGTCTCTGCCTCAGACTTCAGCGATAAGCAGAAAAGTTGTATATACTTACATATGAGGGAGGGACACACACACACACACACACACACACCTATGTGGCACCCAACGGCTATTAAAGCCACATAAATTATAATTTTGTTGCATTTTTGGCTGGTGTAGAGGTGGCAGGTCCAAGCGGGGGCGTAGCTGTTGCCCCAGCCACAAAATATTTTACGCCCCCATCAAGCGTTGCTCATAAATTCATATATGGCTAGTTTGCTTTTTTTTGTTGTTTTTACTTTTTTTTACCTTCATAAAAGTAGAGTTCAAATAAAAAAGTTGAACAGCTTCAAGCTATCTTAATATGAGAGCAAAGTTGATTTTTTTTTTGGTTTTTTCTTTTTTGTTTTAGCATAGATACAGTGGACATTTTCTATGCATAATATATTCAAAAAGATTTAAAAAAAGACAGTTTTTTTAACAACCAGCGACTATATAGATTTAAGCATAAAAATTGCTTTAAATTAAATTTCCATATTCGAAAAAGTCAATTTAAATTTATTTATAACCTATAACCCATTTGCAAGTCTTTTAGAATCAAGCTTATAAGCTTCTCCGAAATTTATAATCTGTTAAAAATTTCGTAGGAAAGACAATAAATTTAGTTTTATTTGAAAACGTAAGCACAAAGTTAAAAACAATTGGGAATGTAAATTAATGAGAAATTTTAAAGGAGATAAGAATAAGTTTTGCCAAAAGCTAAAGACATGCAAATTTATAAATAATTTATTGTTAATATTTTTGAGTTAATAAGATCGATTCCATTCATTAAATTGGTATAATTAATATTTATTAAAATTGTCCTCCTACGCGTTTCTGTATCATTCGTACTTTCTTCAGGGAGTCCGTAAAATATATGTACATAAATATATGTGTATTTTAGTTTATATATATTTACCTTTTGTGTTGTTCAGTGAATACTAGACAAATTTTATAAAAAAAAAAAATATATATATATATATTAAAATATTTGATAAATATATACACTTCTAATAAGAACAAGGCATTTAGGACACATAAAAAAATGTTTAATATGAATAAATAAATATAATTTGATAGAGAATCATTACAGTGAAAATAATAATACCCATGTATAATATTCCCAGCTTTTTATGCCCCATGGTCCGATGTAAATTTAGATAAACAAATACAAAAAAACAGAAAAAAAAAATTACAGTGAAAATAAATTCAAGAAAATTTGAATTTTATAAACTAAAATTCTTTTTTGAATTACATCTTGAACTGATGATTTCAATTATTCTAAAAACTTAAGTAAGAATCATAGTTTCCTACTAAATCACTAAATATATAAATTCACTTCTAATTCATAAACAATTTAACACTGTGCCAGGCCGCAATTTTTGTAACATTTTTGGTTTTTCTTTTTTTTTATTTTGGCCAAACTGCCGGGCTTATTAATATTTACCTAAGCCGTGATGGGGCCGCATCAAAAAAGCTAATAAAGCTGCAAAGTGCTACATAGAGTTGTAAGTGGGGTTTTGTTGCATGCAACACATTTTTGCGTGGGCTGTTCAAGCTGTTTGCACTTTTGTTGCAGCCAGCCAGTCAGCCAGCCAGCCAGCTGGCCTGTTTGTATTGGGGCACATAATTTACGGCTTTGTTAATGACAATTAAACATTGAAACATATGCAAAGTGCACACAAATGGCAACAGGGATAGCCGGGGCAACATTCGTTGACATATTGCAACTATGGCCAATACGCATTTATTGCCATATTTATTATTGATGTGGCTGTGGCACACGGCAGAGGGTAGAGGGCAGAGAGGAGACATTACACGTGTACACGCGTATTAAATTATTATGTGTGAAAACAATTAATTATTCAAAAAAAAAACAATAACAATAACAACTGTCGCTGTACAAATTGCTCATTATGGAAAATCACACGACAGCGCGCACATAAGTAGGCAATTGCATTTTTTTTTTATTTGTTGCAACACCTCTCTCCCCCCACCTACCAATTGTGTTATTGAAAAGCCATTTAAATTGGCCGCAGACATTGTGCGGCTTTAAAATCAACATTGTTGATGCCCAGAAATGTTAAATATTTGTCGCAAAGGTCAACATCATTAACAGCGAGTCAGAGAGAGAGAGAGAGTGAGATAGTTGTTGCAGACAGAGATAGAAGACGAGGCCGTAATTGTTGAGCAAATGGCAGCACATAAATTATTGGTCAAAACTCAAAATGTTGGCAAAAAAAATACAACAAAAAAAAAACCTGACGTTGGCAAACTTTTGGCCATAACAACAGAGTGCCAGAAAAAGTGCAGCAATTAAATATTTGCTTAACTGCGCTACACACACACACACAAGTAAAACAAGCAAAAAAAATTGCAGTTAAAAGCTCCCGATAGTGATATACTCTGCTTGCAGTTTATTGATTTTTTTTTTTAATTAAGTGATGCAGGCTGGAAGTTGGAAAACATTGATTTCAGGAAGCTCCGCAGCAGCTCTCATTTTATTATTATTTATTTATTTAATTTTAGAATTAAATATTTTGTATATTAGTATTTTTTTTTTTTTGCTAATTTAAAAAGATTTTTGACAGATTATAAGGGGCGCTATATTAAAAATTTAGATCGCTAAAAAAATGTGCAAGATATAGAATTTTATTTCAATTTAAGGAGTGTAAAAAACCAAACTTACACCTTCATCCATTTTTTGTATTTAAATACCCACATTATAGACCATATTTTAATCAAAAGAACACGCTTTACACAAGCCAAATATACACTTTTTAATCCTTTAGAAACAGCGTATAAACAATCGCAACTTTTTGGCCACAATTCATTTGGGTCGTGCGCCAAAAGTTGCCACCTTTTTGGCCACCACAGAATGGCTGGTCATGTGTCTGCACACGAAACATTTCAAATTGAAAAATTATATGCACTTTAGGTATCCCTACCCGGCAACAACTCCAACTCCAGTTGCAGCTTCTACTGCTCCTTCAGCTCCTGTTCCTGTTCCTGACATCGTCGTCTCGGCGCCGTTCGCCACTTGACGAACAACGTTGAAAAATTAATAGCAATTTATTTACTCTACTGTTGTAATACCCCTGTACAATCCCAAAAAACCCCAAACCCAATCCCCAAAGTCAGTGTCATTCCCGTTCATTGCTTTACCACTTCACCGCTTTTAAATGTATTTTTATGTATTTCTCTGGATGTAGTAAGGTCAACGCTGGCGCTGCCCTTTGACCGCGCCGCACAAAGTTTTAAAAATTATATGCAATTAAAGCAAACAAATTAAAACAGAAAAAAAAGAATTAAACTTTTACGCGCATGTTTACAAATAATGAAAATTTATTGAAATTTATAACATAAAAGTTCGTAGCATTTATTTAACCCAATGCAAATTAAATATATGTCTGTATGTTCGTTCGTGTATATCATAAAGTTTATTATGCTTGACACATGTTTCAATTAGTATGTCATATTCGAAAAAGTGGTCTATTTATAAGAAAGCCATAATAAATAATATAAATGAGAGTAGTGTTATTTAAACAAACAATTTATGGCTGGATATTTAAATGGATTTTGAAACGGCTTCGCAAGAATTCTATGGCTATTGTTAGCATTTAATTAAATTCCATTTTTATTAACTTAAATGTTGAAATTTTGATTTACAAGTGGAGTTTTATATATATTTTCTATAAAGAGTATAGGCGACTTAGCCTTTTCTACTTAATAATACAACTTAGATTTTATAAATCATAATTAAGACTACAATGTAACATTTCAGAGCGGGGAAAAAATTTTACAGAAAAAAAAAATCTATAAAGATTGTTAGCTTACTAAATTTTATTTATTTGAATAAGTTTCACAGTTCATTTATTATGTTCTCTAATTTAACTCCAATTTTTTTATTAAACATGTATATATCTAAAGAAAAATTTAAATAAAATAATAAGTATAAACGAGAGCAGTTAAAGTATAAATATATTTTTCAATTTCAATTAATTGCGGACCTTATTTTGTCCTCCTATAAGAGCAGATATAAGTTGAACTCCTTTGGAACAGAACCTTTCAGAGTGTACTTTAAAATAAAAATATTTACACTCAAATATTTTTAAACTGTTAATTCTAGTTTTCAGCTCATTATTGTCATCATCAAGGCAGTTCCTGTAGTTCCTGTTTTTTAGGAAAAAAAAAATCCTATATTTTTCCTAAATTCCACGCTCCAGCACCTGCCCATTTCTTACCAAAAAAAAAACACATGCCCAGGAAAATTCTTCCCCCCTAGACATTTCCGCACTGTTTTACCTTCTGCCTGAAGCGTTTATTTGATTTTTTACAATAATTTTCAGTTGCTCTCGGGATTTGGATCAACTTTCACCGTGCACACCATAAATTATGTGTGCCCCAAGTGTTCTTGTTGTCAGTGCATCTTTTTCACATGGAATTTCCATAGACATTTCCCTAGACTTTCCTGCAAGTCCCGTGGGCTCTTTCTTTTGTGACGTTTATTGTGCGGTTGGGTCTCTGAATATGTTTAATGAAGATGGGAATATATGTAGAACAAAGAGGATATACTAAGACAAAAACAAACAATCTTGACTTAGACGCTTTGACTTATTTCTTTACTTAAAAGAAAGTTTATAATTCGAGCTATTTTTCCTACTTTGGCGAATTTTTTGTGAATTTGATTGTCAAAAAAGAAGAGGTCACAGTCTCTACTCATAAAAAAAATCACAATAAAAATATAAATATTTAAAGCAGCTGTTGCCTCCCAATCGTGCAATATCTTAAAGCCTTTTTGAAAGGCATAATTTTGAATAATATGAGTTTTTGCTTTGATTTAGCAAACATTTTCTGAGGAGCTTTTATCAAAAGTGATAAATTAAATTTATTTTGCGGCGGCGCCTTATTTATGTTTTCCTAATACACCACTAATTTCGCGTGTTTAGATAAATTTTCAGCTCAAATAATAAAAGAAAATATATATTTGAAAAAAAAAAATATTCAAAAAAAAAATTCAAAAACGTCCAAAGCCCCACGCATCATTGAGCAAAACGTTTTATTTATAAACAATTAAATTTGATTTGTCGTGCGTTGGCAGCAGCCACTGAATATGAATTTTCCAAACCAGTTTCCGCTTGTCTTTTAGCTTTTCTTTTTTTTTGATATTTATTTTGTTGTGGGTTACAAATTAATGTTGTAAATCTTTATCAGCTGCATATGAAAAATGCGCCATAAAATATTGAAAAATGCGGCAGTCGAAATAAATTGTCATTTAAAAAAAGAAAAAAAAGAGCTTAAAAGTGTTTTCCTGTTAATCAATTTTTAAGAAACAAAAACCAAAAAAAGATATAATATGAATATATGCCATAAGTAATATATTTTTGTTAAATTAAAGACAGCCAAGCGGTAAGTGCGCAAAATTCACCAGAGACCCATTGCCAAATGGCGACTTTATGGCCAAAAAAAAAAAAGAAAAAAAAAGTGTTAATGAACTTTTACGTAGAAATGCACTTAAGAAACAGCAAAAACTTAAAAAAGTTTATTTTTTTTTATAAATCTTAATAATAGCAATAAATGTGCTACAAAATCGGTCTTATCATTTGGTCGCACCTTCAATATAATAAATTTCTTATCAATCGGGTTCAAAAACCCTGCGAGTACCTATGTAGAACCACTTTCGATAACCCAATCGAACTGAACTCTGAGCGCGCACAACGTGTTCTGATTTACTATCATCATAATAAATATATTAATAATATTTTTTATTTTTTTATTTTATTTTTTATTTTGCCTGTGTGTTTTTATTTTGCCTTTTCTGAGAAGGTACGTCAATGCTAAATGGAAATTTCATTCATTGCTCTAATCAGGCAGTGTCTTATAAAATACATATATGTACATTATATGCCATATATATAATACTATAATTTATAATTTATTTGTATTCATTTTTTGTTGTTGTTGTTGTTGCAGCAGCTGCCACACAGCGATAAGCACAAGCCTAGAAAATTGGGTCGCATTTGCCATAAAAACAGTTAGACATTATTTAATATATATATGTATGTATTTCTTGAGTATTATACTATATATTCTGTGCTTGTGGCATCGTTAATAATTTTGCTATTTCTTCATTTTTTTTTATTAAATATTTGTTTAGACTGACCTCAAAAAAACAAAAACTTGAGCATGTCGTTTGTTGTTATTTTTGTTTACGCATTTCCTCAGGCGACAGGTGCGCTTTTATATGTACAATTTTATTTATTTATATACTACAATATTATTTCCATGCCGAGACGTTGTCATTTTGTCAATTTTTTTTTTTTAATTTTTGTATTTTTTTTTTGAAAAGAACAAATCCAACAATGCTTTTGAACATGTCACTTAAAAAGCTTGTTGCGCGCCCCTTTCAAAATCCCCCCTCCGGCACGATCTTTTACAGCCAATTATGTGCGCTATTATGGCCAAATTCTCATGTCACTCAATGCACAAAGCGTTCGTGAAATACTTTCACAAATTAGCGGTGTCTGTGCCCAAGAAGACACAACGTCCATACATATTGTCATAATACTATACTATAAACATATATATATATATATATATGTATGTATATAGTATTTTAGTTTTCTTTGACTTGATTTCTCTATTAGTAGTGTGCTTGTCAGATCTTGCTCTTCGCTGCTCTCTCTTCGTCTTCGTCTCTTCTTTGTGTCCGTCTGTTTGCTGTTGAATTGGCGCCCACCTACGTTGGGGGTTATAATTATAGCAAAAGTCTGCTGTCGCCTGCAATTAACTTAGCCGGACTCGCTGGACTCGCCCTTCACTCTCTTTCTTTCTCTCTGTCATCGTTGTTTAGCTTGATTTATGCTTTGAAGCTATACTGTGTGGTCGTTTCATAGCATTGAATTTCCGGCTAGTTTTTGGTGTGTTTTTTTTTGGCTGGTTTTACAAGCCGCACGCATACGCATTTAGCTTGATAACAACCAAAAAGTGATAAGCCAAAAGTGTACAGTTTCACGTAAATTATACATATATACATACCTCAAAGTTGTTTACTTAAGCCTCGCTCGTGTCTCAGTGACATCATTGAAAACTTAAAAGTTGTGTGTTTGTGTGTTAAGGTATGTACATGTGTATGCTGTTAATTGACAGCCATGACGCATCAAATTGTGTTGAAATTATATTAATTAGATAGTTTTTAATTAGTATAAAATGTAAAGTACAAGTTTTGTATTAATTCAGAAATGAAATTAAGCTTAGTTTTTACTATCGATTCTATTGAATTTCATAATGTGCCAAAGTGAGTTATTATCGATTCTAATGAAATTCATAATGTGCCAAAATGAGTTACTGAGAAGAGAGAGAGAGAGAGTGAGAGAGAGAGGAAGAGCGAGCTTTGTTTAGTAACAGGCGCACGTGTTCGTCGCTTATCTCAAAAATTGAAAAGCTTAAAGGTTAGCACGCATTTTAAATGCTTTTGTAAAAGTTTTAATTGCCTGTAAAAATTAAAATATGTATTGTATATATTTAGGTAATAATATTATTAAATCTATTATAAATTCTTTGCCAATCAAGCTATACAAACTTCATGTTTTCATATAAAAACCTGTAACTAATTTAAATTTAATTTACTTATTTTATAAAAATATTTTTATGTACAGAGACACTTGAGTCATCGCAACAGTTAAAGGTTTCTATGTGTGTGTGTGTGCGTGTGTATTTCAGTCACTGCCCCGGGGGCATCTTTGTGTGGACATATTCCATTATTAACTAAAGGTAGCTTCAATTGGCATTTCCGTTCGCAGCACATGACGAACAGTAATAAAAAAATGCATAAGAATCACGCTGACGCATTCACAACTTTATAGTTTACCTTTTGTAACATGTACAGTTGTGTATTTACTATATATACATGTGGGCTGCCATTTTGGTTTACATTTAATTGATAACAATAAAAATAACAACGGCGAGTGTGCGACAACAAAGCGTATTAATGTCCACACTGTACTTAAGCAGAGGTGGGCGTATTTATTTACTTTGCTGTTTACCCCAGCACAAAGGTGAACAGCCAGACAGAGAGCAATAGAGACAGAGAGAGAGAGTGAGTCAGCAAGAGCGTAACTTCACAACATGACCATCCATGCGATAGCAATAGCGATAACGAGTTTTAATTTGTATTTGTGTGAGCGCAACAGGTAGACGTAGCCATGTTGAGTACATGTTAAAACTCGTTCGTTCGTTTGTTTGTTTAGCTTGCTTGCTTGCTCGCTTTCACCTGCAAATGGCGACTGTTGACTGTCAGTTGTCATGACGTCAATGAACTAATCATATTCATAACAGCATTGAAATAACAGGTAAAATAACAAGAAGAATTTGCCCCCTCCATCCAATTAGACACTCATAACCAGCGGAAACGGAAATTTATGTTGCTGCTCTTCCGCTCCATCAGCCGACGCCAGCCGGCGCTCGCATTTCACTCAAAGCAAAAATCAAATTGTAGTTAAAATTTTTTTTTTTTCACTTTAGAAAAAACAAAACAAATTTTCCCAATTGTTTTTGTTTCTTTTAATGTTTAAACGGCTGTTAAACAAACAAATTAGGCCTGAAGCTGGCCGCGCTTTTTATGCGCCTAATTATTGGGCGTATTTTGTATTTTTGTATTTTTTTTTTTTGCTTCCACTTGCTGTACAAATAAACACAATGTCACCGTTAATGTACAAACTAATTAGCCTGGAGAGCAGCCGTTAGAATTTTGTAAGCCCATTTTCAATACGTTGACCATGAATTGCTGAAATCGTTATATGATTGTGATCTCATGTCAAAAACTCATTTGTGATCAGTATTAATTGGTTTTGTGTTGAAATAATGACTAATAACTGGACACACTCAAAAGATACACGTATCATGTATGTATGTGTGCACATTTGTATGTAAAATTCATTAATTGAAATTCATGCAAAGCGGCTGCTGAGTGCAAGCCATAGCAAATACAATTATTGTCTTTGCAAAGACAGACAGAGAGTAGAGTGAGAGAGCGGCAAAGTCACTCTCAATCGGTATGATGACGACAAAGCAGATCGGCAAAGATAACAGTGATAAGTACATACATACATACATATGTACCTATACAAGTGTAACAAGCAAATTTTATGGCGTATGAAAAGAGACATTCAAAATTGATCGCTGATAAACAAGTGATGCCTGCAACAGCAATAATGTCATGAACTTTACAATAATAACAAAGTCTGGCGCGTTTTTTATGTACACACACATATGTATGTGTGTGCTTTGTATAAAGAAAAAATTTGCTGAGGTGAACAGTAATGCAGCAGCGAAAGTTCAACGGCTGCACGTAAACAAGCGCTGCAGCAAGTACGGAGTACGGAGCAGGGGCATGGTTGAAAGAGGAAGGGTACGGTGGCCTGCAACACGTGTTGCCATCTGTCGGCCAAGTGAAAGTGCCGCAAATCTTTCAACGCGTTGGCTAAGTGGAGCCCCTTGTACCCAACCTGTCAGTCACTCATATATATATACATATGTATTTACATTTGTACACCTTTTCCAACAACATACAGACAGACACACAACAAAGTTGCATACGATTCTGATGCGTTCAATTTGTTGCCAAACAAATCAAAAGACAAACAAACGCATTCAGTTTTGATGATTGCCCCGTTGATTAGCATCAGCTGTTGAAACGATTTTATTTGATTTTAATTTGAACATTTTTTTTTACCCAGTTTTTGTTTATTTCTTCTACTTGCCGGCGTTTGTTGTTGTTTATGTTACCATTTCTTATTGGCGCTTTGTCGCAATATTTTCCATTGAAGTTTTTTAATTTATTTTTCATCATTCAGAATGCAGCTTGTACATTTTTCATTCATACATACATACATACCTACTTTGTATGGTACTTTGTTATGGTTCTTCTTTTACTTTTTTCTGTTTTGCTTTCGTTTTCGATAGTAATTGCAATTTGACTGTAGAAAGCTCAATGCTATGTCACCCAATCGCAACTATCTTTTTGTTGCTTCAGTTGCTTCACTCTTTCTTCACTCTGCATTAGTTCTAATTTCGTGATTTGTGCGGCGCGCATTTCGTAAGAGATTTTTTATGAAAGTTGTTTGTGTGTTGTTGTCTGTTTTGCGTTTAATTAAATAAGTCAGCTAAATCAAAAGTTTTTAATCTGCTTGCCAAACGCAACAGCAACGCATAAAACTCAAATTATGGGTCGCAATTAACTTAAAACAAATAAAAAAAAAAACATGTACATAAGATCTGTGTGTCGTTTGGCATTATTTTTTTTGCTTTGTGGTCTCGGTCTCGTGTGTGTTTCGGTTTTACTTTGCGGGCCTTGAAACAAATTAAAAACCGTTAAATTTCAAACAGCCAGCAAAACAAATAAATATACACGTTTGTTGTTTTAAACAACTTTTATTACCTGTACGTCGGTGTGCGTTGCGTCTTTTGCAAATGTGCGTGTGTGTGTGCGCGCAAAGAAATACACATAAAGGCAAAAAACGCACAACAAAAGCAAAAAAAAAAAACAAAAACAATGTCCGCTGTTATGCTCTTGGCGTCTAGGCAGGAGCGTTTAAGGGGAAGGCAAGAAACACAAGTAAGACGGTGGAGGAGAGAGAGAGAGAGAGTTATAGCTAAGGGGAGGGAGGTGCTTATTACAAGGCTGAGGCTGTCAAAATAAAGTGAAAAAAATACTTTAATTAATTGTAATAATGCAACTGCAGGTAAAATTCGAGAGATTTGAGAGATTCGTTTAGTTTAGTTAATTATTATTAAAATATAAAGATAAACATATTTATTTTTATTTACAGACCTGTAAAATTTGCCATAAGGCATTTGCCAATGTTTACCGCCTGCAGCGTCACATGATCAGCCACGATGAATCGGAGCTGCTGCGGAAGTTTAAGTGCAATCTGTGCACCAAGGCCTTCAAGTTCAAGCATCATCTGAAGGAACATAAGCGCATCCATTCCGGCGAGAAGCCCTTTGCCTGCAATAAATGCGATAGACGATTCTCGCACTCGGGCAGCTTCTCCTCACACATGACATCCAAGAAGTGTATTAATATGAATCAAAAGCTGAATAATAATCGTCAAACAACGGATAAAAATTCAAACGCTGGACGCTCACCAACGCATCAGCAGCAGCAGCAGCATCAACAGCAGCAGCAGCAACAGCAGCAACTGCTGAGTGGCAAGCGTGCTGCCTGCAAGTTGCCGGAGCAAGTGCTGCCAAATCCTATGAATTATTTTGCAGGAGATGCAGCACAGTTGCCTGCGGCTGCAGCAAATGGTGCTGCATCGTTTTATCCCAATTATAGGGCCATGAATGCGGCCTTGTTGGCATTTCCCAATGCCTTTATGGCCGCAGCGCTGGATCCACGCATACATCCCTATAGCATACAGCGATTGCTGGAACTAACAGCTGCCGGGCAGCAACAGCAGCAGCAGCACCAACAGCGTGAGGAGCATCATCAGCAGGAGCAACAGCCGCTTTTTGAGCTCGCCAAGGATGAGGATGAGACGCCAGATGAGCCAAAATTAGTTATGGATCTGGAAGAAACGGAGATCAAGGCTGTGGCAACACCAGATATGCCCGCAGTTGAGACAACAGCCGATGCTGCCTCAGTTAAGCATGAGGCAAGCCGTGAGCCAACTCCCGCGCTGCTGCACAGTGCACCCGATACGCCCAAGTCCATTAAAATGGAACAAGATGAGGAAATGACGCCTGTGGAGGAGCACACGCCACACACTCAGCCAACAGCCAATGAATTGCGTTGCAGTCGCTGTGCCAAACAATTTAATCATCCCACAGAGCTGGTGCAGCACGAGAAAGTGCTATGCGGACTCATCAAGGAGGAACTGGAGCAACACTACCAACAGCAACAACAACAACAGCAGCAGCAACAACAATCCAACTTTGTATTGCCCTCGGCCAGCGATGCCGACGAGGATGATGAGGAGGAGGAGCCACGTCAGGATTATAACGCTGGCAGCAGCGACAGCGGCGAGCGTAAAGTGCGTGTACGCACCGCCATCAATGAGGAGCAGCAGCAGCAGCTGAAGCAACATTATGCCCACAATGCACGTCCCAGTCGGGATGAGTTTCGTCTGATTGCCGCTCGACTGCAGCTGGATGCACGCGTCGTCCAGGTCTGGTTCCAAAATAATCGTTCGCGGGAACGCAAGCTGCAGAGCTATGTCAGCAGCAGCGGCAGCTGTGAGCCAACAATGGACACAGCAGCGCCAGCTCAACCACGCGCTGCTGGCGAGGATCAGCCCCTGGATTTGTCCGTTAAACGCGATGCATCGCCGTTGTATGGCCTGGCGCCGCAACAGGCGGCAGTTGGGGCAAGTCAAGCGCCCGCTGATTTTCAGGAGACCATGGCCATAAATCTTAGCCGCAAGTTGTCCAGCTCGGTGTCCATGTCGCCTGCTTCGTTGTCGCCCTGCTCGGGTGCCTCCTCGTTGCAGCAAACGGCAGCTGCTGCTGCCGCTGCGGCGCTTTATTTTGCGCCCCCCTCACCACCCAGCATGCACGATGCGGCGCCACCAATGCCACCACATAGCGCTGCCACACGTGGTCATCCATTTCCGGGGCTGCCGCCTTACATGATGCCACGCCTGCCCATGGAGGCGCTCTTTCAGATGCGACCCGGCGGCGATTATGCGCCCAATCCGCTCATGAACAGTATTAATCGCGGCACCAGCCTCAGTCCGGGCGGTTCCGAGAAACGCTCGTGGCGTGACGATGATTCACGCATCTCGCATGAGGATGACTATGTTCTGGCCGGCGCTGGACTGCTGCCACCCAAGCCCAGGCGAGCCAAGGCCGAAACGCACGGACATGCGGGCGATCCGGATTTGCCCTTCGTTTGCGATCAGTGCGACAAGGCGTTTGCCAAGCAGAGCTCCCTGGCACGCCACAAATATGAGCATTCCGGTGAGTTAGAATATTATAAAAATACATATTAAATAAAAAAAATATTAATAAACCAAAATAAAAATTTATAAATTTAATAAATTAGAAATTGAATAAATCATAATATCAAATTTATGTTATATTAAAAAAATAATAAATACCAATAAAACTAAATAAAAATAAATAAAGTTAATAAATTAGAAAAAGTATAAAAAAATAAATAAATCATAACATTAAATTAATGTTATATTAAAAAAATAATAAATACTAAATTAGAAATAGAATAAAAAATAAACCATAACAAATTATTGTTATATTAAAAAAAAATAAAAAATACAAATAACCCAAAAAAATAATAATCATAAATTAGAAATAATATAATAAAAAAATAAATTAATCATAATATTAAATTATGGTGTAATAAAAGAAATAAAAAATAAAATAAAATTAATAAATTGGAAATAGAATCAAAAATAAATTAATCATGCTAATAAACCACAATAAAAATAAATATAATAAGTTAACTAAGAATTATAATAAAAAAATAAATAAATCATAATATCAAATTACTGTTATTTAAAAAAATTCAAGAAGCATTAAAATACCAAACTGAAAATTAGAAAATTACAAATTATAATAAAAAATATTTAAATCATAATATAAAATTTATAAAATATTAAAAATAAAAACGATTAAACCAAAATAAAAATAAATAATGTTAATAAATTGGAAATAGAATAAAAAATAAAGAAATCATAATATTAAATCAATGTTATATTAAAAAAAAGAAAATACTAATACCAAAAAAAATAAAAATAAAATAAATAAATTTAATAAATTAAAAATAAAATAAATCAAAATATCAAATTAATGTTATATTAAAATAAAAAACAATAATAACTTTGTTTTATAGTAAATAATCTCTTAATAGATATGTTTCATTTTTGAACTTGTTTTAATCGGTTTTAATTTATAATTTTTTCAGGTCAGCGACCCTATCAGTGCATGGACTGCCCCAAGGCCTTCAAGCACAAGCATCATTTGACGGAACACAAGCGTTTGCATTCCGGAGAGAAGCCATTTCAGTGCACCAAGTGCTTGAAACGCTTCTCGCATTCGGGCAGCTACAGTCAGCACATGAACCACCGCTACTCCTACTGCAAGCCATATAGGGAATAGGTAAGCGACACCTCAGTGCCGCCCACCTGCGTCGCAGCCGCCAATGCAACGGGAACAACGCGTGCTCGTCGCGGTCCGTCCTCGGCTACGGCCAGGGCCACAAGCAATCATCACAATAATAATAATGCTGGCAGCTATCCACATCAGCAGCTTGCTGCCATGGCGGCATTCCAACAACAGCAGCATCAGCAGCAGCAGCAACATCAAAGATTGCAACAACAGCGTTTACCCTGCCAGCAGCTTGCCTGGCCACCGTCCGTGCCTGGCGCTGGCGTCATGTTACCGCCGCCGCCCACCAATAATATGCAACAGCAACGTTCCAGCTTGCAGCAGCAGTCAACGCATCCACCACCGCCGCCACCACCACCGCTGCTGTCTGGCCCAGCAGCTACATATGGTCAAGCACCGCCGCCTTCGTTCTTTGCCAGTCCGCTGCATCATGCAGCATTAATGGCACCGCCGCATCCGCTAACAAGTGAACGCTTCTCGGCATCCCTAACGCCGCCCTCGGGCGGACCGTCCCACGGCGTGCACGCCTTCGATTTCTTCAATGCCAAAATGTTGCTCAATTAAACAGCAACAGCAGCAGCAGCAGTAACAGTAACAGTAGCTGAAAGCGTGCCAATTTAACATACATAAGTCTTAACATTGAACTAACAGTGCACTTAAATGCTGTACTTAAAACAAAACAAACAAATAACAGACGCAAAAATCTCAATTTGTGCAGGAACACAACAGAAAAAACCCAAGACAACACAAAGAAAAAATTATATAAGTATAAATTACTTGCAGCATGGTTTATATTCCAAGTTGCAACTGGGGCAGCCATCTCAGTGTAGAAGTGCAGATGAAATATTTTTTATAGCAATATTTTTCAGTGTAATTTTTTGTTGCCACAAAAAAAAAAGAGAAGAAACCTTTCGTTTGAGCGAATTTATTATTTCTAGTTTTTGCATACAGTTTTTAGTATTTTATTAGTTTTTTTGTTTATTTTTTAAATATTGCATATATATATATATAAATATATATATATATATATATTTTTTATACAATTTACGTTTAGTTTTAGACGGAGCTACAACCCAGTACCAAGTGCTGCGAAATACTCAAAGTTTTCATTATGAGTTTTATTGTGACACGCGACAAGCGTGACATTTAACTTTTATTTTTTATTATTATTAATTTTATAATCTTATATTATTAACAATTAATGTACATTATTTTTAAATCGATTAAATATAATATCATTATCATGATGAATCGTGATCATTCGAATTGAAGAGAACTGCCTGCTAGCACAGGCTGGGTTTACTACACTCGTCAACAGATTTTGGACCAAAAGTCAAACAGCAAACATAAACATTAACTTGACAATATCGTATTTAATGAAATTCAAATAACGCCACGACGCTCTTTCTATCTCTCTCGCAAAAGTATTAAACAACAGCCAACTGTATTAAAGCCAGAGTTAGTAAACAAAAAAAACAAAAACCAAACTTAATAAATTATTATGCCAATGTAACTTATTTTAATAAAAAACCCACCGCTTGCTGCGCGTTTCAAGTTCATACTTAAAGCAAAAAAAAAAATGAAAGAAAATAAATATAAAAATGTCTTTATTTGTTCATTTGTTATTTGTATTAAAAGTTTCATCCAAACTTGTGTAATAATAATATTTAATATACATAATAATCGAAAAAGAAATTATAACGACGAGACACCTATACGATCATTCCATTTAGCTAGAGTTGCGCTAGAAGAAGGTGCCCTCCCCATGCATTTAAACCTTCGGCTACTTGAGCATAAAAATAATATTTAAAAGAATAAATAAAATGTTTTTTGTAAATGTAATGCTTATGTAAGGATGCGTAATTAGAGCACAAAAATAAATAAAATTTAAATTTAAAATTAATATTTAATATATAAACATAAAGCTAAAGCGAAAAAAAAACTTAATTTGGCCTTATTAAACATTATTTAACAATTAATTAATTACAAGCAAAAAATAAAAAAAAAACCTATGCGTAGTTTTAGGTTAATAACGTTTAAAATTAAATATTTCAACTTAGCAAGTAAATGAAATATACAAAAAAAAAAGAAAGAAAAAAAATAACTTTTGGAAAAGTCTCTAAAAAAAAATTATTAGCAAATTTCCATGTGCGTATTGATGTAAAGAAAATCTTCTCAAAAACAAAAAAAAAAAACATTTAAAAAAAAATCTATTAACATTACCTATCGAAATGTTTACAAGGACAATAAATTTCTAAATAATTAGAATGCTTTCAAATTTTGCTCCAATTAAATTCAATTCGAAAATAATTTATTCGCATAGCCAAAACATAAAAAATAAAATAAATAAATCACATCGATAAAGAGACTTGGTAACAGGAATTCATAATTATGAAACACACACACATAAGATGAAATAAGAGAAAAAGGTTTCCAGAACAACGAAAATTTATTTTTAATGTTTATTAATTGTACTAAGTATGTCTAAAAAAAAAAACAAACAAACCCAAACTAACTACGAGTATACAGAAATTTCTCCAGATTCGGTTTCTTTTGCTTTTCCAAAATCCAAAACAACAAAAAAAAAAAAAATATATGCATTTATTACTTAACTAATTTTTATATTTGTATTTAAAAAAAAACAAACCAACTCAATATATATATATACTATATATTTTTTGTAAATTATTTCGCAAGAAAAAAAGCTAGAGAATCCAAATAATACACAATACACACGCGCAAACTGTTTAAAAAAATACAGCCAGCACTCGTTTAGCATAAATTAAATAATTCATAAATTAGACTAGTTAAACGCATGGACAGCAAAGTCTTTATAAATGTTAACTTAAAAAAACAAAACGAAAAACTAAATAATTATATTTAAGCGCAAATATTTGAATTGTGATGGACGATGCCAGCGATAATATTTGCACTCTAGGGCCTTATATGAGATACACACACCACGTACACAGATACTACATACTAAAACTTGTTAGTTATTTAAATTATACCTAATTAAGATGCACGATGAGTGTCCTTTTGTTTAAGTTCCCCTGTCTTGTATTTTGTACCCCCCTCTCTTCATCTATCTCTGTTAAAGTTGTTTGCCACACTTTTCATGTAAATAATGCGTGAGAAATTTACCATATAATACTTAGGATCGCATACGTTGTATGGTTTCCTACAAAGTATGTGCTTGTATTATTTGTTTTATGTTTATAAAAAAAAGTTTTATGTTGTTTACGTTATGCGTTGAGACAGGCATCAAATGTTAATTGCTATACAAAGGTACACAAAGAAATAAACAACAAACAATTTAAAATAACTTATATTTCAAATATTACGCATAAATGTATTTTAATCAAAATAAGAAAACAAAAAAAAACAAAAAAAAACGGATAAAACATTTTTGTCTTGATACATTTACAAAATTATTATAATTATTAAATTTACAATGTGAAAATAAAAACAAATTATTAAAAATTTAAACAAACAAGTGTTTTTTTATTGATCGAAAATATGAGACATGAGCTTAAGAAAATTAAACCTGGAAAATTTTTATTGGATGGATGGGAAAATCTTCGATATACTAATTCAGGACGTAGGATTCTGAAAACAGGATAAACTTATATTTCCAATATTTATTAAAAAATTCCATTTTAACTTATATTTTTCGATAAAATTGTGACATAATAATTAAATTTCAATTTTTATGCTAACAGCTTTAAATTAACCTTATTTATCAACTTTTAAGATAAATATTTAATAATTAAAATTATTTGCCAATTTTTATTGCAAATTGAAAATAAAAGTTAAAAGTTGAAAATAAATGTTATTTTTTTTTTATAAAAATCAAAAGTAAATATTTATTTTTTTTTTAAATATTTAACTTGCACTGTCCAACAATTTTTATATTTTTTTTGGGAAATGACTGCATAAATTTTGTAGTCCCACTCGATTATATTACTGCAAATTTGAAATTTTTAGATGAAGTTATGGCCAAAAAACGTTTCAAAATATATAATTTTTAGTTTTATGATTTTAGACCGACTCGGATATTAGCTCATTTAATATTTTAATATTAGTTAATATCTCCGAGATCTGTTTGTTCGTACAGAAGGACAGGGATATATCGACTTGACTATTGATCATGATCAAGAATATATATACATACTTTATATGATTTAAGATCATTATGACTGTTACATGATTTGCACAGTTTTAAGAATTTTTAAAGCCAATTTTTAATGCGTACTGGGTATAAAATTATTTTTTATTTAAGTGATAGTATGTGTAATATCAGCCTTCCTACTCGATTCTCAAAAACTGAAGGGAGTCCCAACAAAAATAATTTTTTATTTTATTTTCACTGTCAATCCGTTCAACTTTTAAGAAACGAAGCGCAAAGTAGTTGAACACACACATTTATTTATTCATTCATTCATTTACTTAAGACAATATAGTTCCTTTAATTTTTGAGAATCGGAGAGAAAGGCAATTCACAAACACAATAACAAATTGTCTTTCATACTAGCTACACAGTAAGTTTAGTGATCACATTAAACTTATCTCAACTTTCACATCTACCATAAGCTTATCTCTGCTCCCATAAAATAATTCCATCACACCTATAAGAAAAATACAAACAATTTTTACATATTTTGCTTTCCATTTATTCATTTGTTATTGTAAATTAATTGGCCAAGGCACGCGAAGTGTATTTTTTTTTTGTATTAATTAGCTTTTCTTTTCTTTCATTTAAAACAAACACATGCTAATTTAAAAAAATATATATGTATATATCCAATTCAAACTCGCATTACCAACGAACTTACAAGAAACAAAAAAAGTTTATGTACTTTTGCTTAGACATGAAAATTACACTAAATTATTGTTAGCGAATTATAAACTAAAAAACATCTTAACACTAACAATGTATTGCATATATATAAAACTACCATTACATTTTCTTTTACAATTTATGTATAATATTTATATTTATATAGATATTGATTTTTTGTTGTTTTTCTGTTTTGTTTTATTTATTTTTGTTTCCTTATAGAATTTCTGTTGAATATTATAAAAAAACAATTTCATTTGGCATTCAACAAGTTCGTCTAACATTGCTATAAGTATATGCAGCTAGATTTATTATTTATATATGTTTATATATGTATATGTATGTAGTGTTTGCATAGAATCTATACGATAGATACATTTTAGTTTGTTCTTTTTTTTGTTTTTTTGGGGGGGCGCGTAATACGTTCGAAGATAGTAGAATGAGCAGTGATTAAAGTGATAAAAGAGTTCATAGCGCGCCCGCGGGCATAAGATATAATATAGAGCTGTAGATTAGGCTTATAAGACCCGCTTATATCGCTAACTTGGTGCGATGCTGTGCGATCGATGATCGGTTCTTTGTAAATCGTCACACAAAATTATTTGTCAAGCTAAAGTTGTAAGTTTTCGTTCAATGGGCTTTAACTATCCAGCCTGCTGAAATAGTTGCCAATTGCCGATAACTTTTTTAATAATTGGTCCAGTGAAAGTTGTCTAGGTTTAGTTAAATTCGCTTCTCCTAAAAGTTTTGTAGTATAGTTTAAACTTCATATATATTTTCCTTCAAGGCATAAGGTATGTAAGTATGTATATGTATAGCTTTTGAGCACCAGAAATTGGTTTCAATTGGTTTTCCAAGTCTATATAAATTTAACATATTCATATAATAATATTCATTTATATTCCGCATAAATACCGTATATAACTATATATATTTATATGTGTGTGTATATACGTGTACATGTTGTAGAGTACAAGATCTTTAGTTTACAAAAAAATCAAAAGTTATGACTCATTTCATTTAAATTTATTCAGTTCATGCAATCAAGCATATATGTATGTATGTATGTTATGTTTAGTCCCTTTTCTAACCATTTCGTATAGAAATTTGTATAAATATTTTTATGCAATATATACATATATATATATGTATGTATGTATGTAGAGTGTTTCACTTTCGAATAACTGCTATGAAAAAAAATATTATATAATAATGCCAGATATTAAAACATCATTGCTCAGTGCCTCGTAATTTTTTTTTTTTTTTTTGGCAACAAATTCAACTAAAACACTAAATGAATATTTCATAAAATTGCTTAGACTTAACAATGCCGCTGTTATGCTGTGACGCCACACTGTTAGTGCCCCAACATATTTTTTGTTTCTTGTTTGTTTTGTGACTATTTGACTAACAATGAAAATTATTACGACGCTCAGACATAGACCGGCGCCTGATCGTCTGTCATGTCCGGCTGCTGCCGGTCATCGAAAAATCTTCTAAATGTAAATTCGAAAAATCCATGGAATTGCCTATCATTCAGATCGATATCATCGCCGCTGCTCAAATTGGAATCATTTGAACGCAGTTTATCCGGATCAACGGGATCAAAATTGGATGTGTCCGTTGGATGTTTAATTTCTGGTATATAAGGCGCCTTCTGTTTGCGCATGTCCGCAAAGTCAATGCCCTTGAAGAAATCGTGTGCCTTCACCTCATCCACGCTCTTGCCCAATCTCTTATCAGCGGAGGCGCACAGACGCCGTATAAGATCCATTGCATCGCGTGACAGTTGCGCCTGTGGCGGTATGTGAAGCGTCTTCTCCCAGTTAATGACCTGAAAATAATGGAGTGTTAACAAGTTTTGTCTAATTTACACGTATACTTCATATCTACGCACCTTTTGTTGCGTCTCCATTGGACTGTTGGCCAGAAATGGTGGCTGACCCACCAGCATCTCATAGAGTATGACACCAACGCTCCAGTAATCGCACAATTGTGTATAACCGCTGCGCTCGAGTACTTCCGGCGCTATATAGTTGGGTGTGCCGACCAGTGAATGAGCCAGGACTCTTTGGTGATCGCGCATGCGTCGCCTGTTAAAAGGATTACAATTAATACTATTCTGTTCTTTTTATTTTAAAAAATTTATATGCAGCTTTTAAATTTTTAGGTTTTTATTTAAATTTAACATCTTTAAAAAAAAAGTTGAACTCACCGCTCTAAAACTGTTGGCTTTGTACCATTCTCTGAATAGTCCTCCCAAGGCTCCATGGAGTCCTGTCGCGAATGATTACCTAAGCAATAATGTAAAATTTGATTATTTATTTGATTTATATGTTTATTTTGTAACATACCATTCTCCTGATAATATTTGGAGTTGTGCGTCCATCTAAAGCCGGTGCATAGACCAAAATCGGTTAATTTTATGTGTCCGTCTCGGTCGATGAGTATGTTGTCAGGCTTGATATCCCTAAAATAAGGATGTGCACATATAAGTATTATAATTTACAATAGTATTCTTATTAATACACAAGCAAAGTAAAAGTTTTAAAGATGAATAAAGCCTGGTTTCGTTTCTGACAAAGTTTAGGATAGCATTTTTTTCTTTTATCATGCGATATGTTCTACAATATTCATAAAAATTAAATTTAAAATTTGAGACTATGGTCGATAGTTTAACATATTGTCAAACGAATTGGCAAAGCACAAAGCACTGCCATTTTTTGGTGTTATTCTTATTCTCATTACAAATATTCCTTGCATTACATTAAACTTTCATAAACTTTAGACAACGAAATCAAGTTTGATCATACAGAGTAATTTTTACATAAAACATAAGCTAATCTGACTATTTGTACTATTCGAATAAAATTAATTTGACTTTAATTTAATTCAACATATAGAAGATCTTCTTTAAGTCGCACCTGTGAATGAAGCCCATTTTATGGACACTGTCCACGGCGCAGGTGACCTCAGCTATGTAGAAACGAGCCAGCGGTTCCTCAAAGATGCCCAGCTTAATCAATAGCGACATCAGATCGCCGCCTGCAAGAATACACAATTAAAATACGTTAAATTAATAAGCTCAATTAAAAATTGGTTAAAAACAGACTTACCGGGTATGTAATCCATTACAAAATATAAATTATCCTTATCCTGAAAACTATAGTAGAGCTTGACAACCCAATTGTTGTCGGCCTCTGCCAGAATATCACGTTCGGCTTTCACATGAGCCACCTGATTGCGCTTAAGGACATCCGCTTTGCGCAGTGTCTTCATTGCATACAAATGATTCGAGGTGTCAATTTTGCGGACCAACGTCACCTCACCAAAGGCGCCCACACCAATCGGCTTGATCTTGACGAACATGCTCTTGTCCATTTTGGCACGCTTCAGGCGTATATAGTTGCTCTCCTTCTGGTTCAACATCTTTCGCATCTCGATTTGTGTTTCATCGGAGAGGCCCACCTTAAGCATTTCCTTTTCCAGCTGATTTTTGCGGAACGTGCGCTGGCGATAGGATTTGATCACATTCTCGATATGCTGTTCCATGAAGAACTTAAATGCCTGCGGCGAATATTGACGTATGCGAAACTCTTTGCGCTCCTCCTCCTTCTCCTTGGAGATCTTTTTGCGTTCGGGTATGGGTGAGGCATGCTTAATCTTCTTGCAGGCCGCAGCAGCATTTGATGCTGTTGTCGAACCATTGCTGCCACTTGAGCTGTTGCCATTGCCACCATTGCTTCCGCTGTACTTTGCTGGTGGAATTGGTGGTGTTGTTGCCAAATTGCTATTACTGATTTGTATGTTGTTATTATTGTTCATATTGTTGTTATTGCTTGCAGGCTTCATATCAGACGTCATGTTGTTGTTGCTGTTGTTCATATTGCTGCTGGCCAACTCGGGCGTGGTTACTCGTGCGCTCTGATATGGCGGCGGTGGTGGCAATTGTCGATTGCCATTGCCATTGCTGCTCACGGGCAGCGATTGCTACAATAAAAGAAAAATAGTTAGTTGAATTTCATTTATATAAAAACATCTGCCAGAATCAGAGACGATTATTTTATTTTATTTTTTTTTTAAATCAAAGAATCATGATTTATATATATAAAAAATTCTACAATTTTTATACACATAGTTTTAATAAAAAAAAAATGATTATGAAATGAGTTAAATTTTTTTTTTACTCCCAAGACTTTTTTAATGTACCAAGGTAACAATTTTCTCAACAAATTTGTAAAATTTTGTAATTATTTTTTTAGTTTTCTCTTGGATTTTTTATTGTTAAAAATTTCAATAAATAACTAAAATTTTTGAGTTTAATTTTCTATTATTCCAAAATAAATACTTTTGCCTTAGATTTTTTTTTAAAATTCAGATTAATTATTTATTTAAAATTTATAAAAAATAAAACTTTTAACCGTTGTGGATGCTGGCAGAACAATTTGGAGAATATTTTACCTTTTGCTGTTGTTGCTGCTGTTGCTGCAGTTGTTGCTGTTGCTGCAATTGTTGCTGCTGCAGCTGTTGTTGCTGTTGTTGAGCCTGCAACACGCGTAATGCCTGCAACTGTTGCTGCTGCTGCTGTTGTTGCTGCTGCTGCTGTTGTTGTTGCTGCTGTTGCTGTTGTTGCAACTGTTGCTGCTGTTGTTGTGGCTGCGGCGTTGTTGCCGCTTTGGCTTGCATGCTCTTAGCATAGGATGGTGGCTCCATACAGGCCGCTTTATTAACCACCGCACCATTGAGCGGATTGGTCATTAGCGGTGGCGTTGTGGGCGTTGGCGGCTTCACTGCACCGGCTACAACTACCGGTGAGGGCACCAGCAATGGTGAATGCTGCTGTGCGGCTGCAGCTGCCTGCTGTTGTTGCTGCACCACCGCTGGTGACTTTTGTGGATAAGAGGGCGGTGCGGCAAGCACATGTACAGGTGAATTGCTAGCGGATGCACTGACCGGCGATTGGGGCGCCACAGCCGTTTGGAGCACCGGCTTTTGCACCTGCGTAGACTTGACACTCTGCATAATGATGGGCTGTTGGGTGCGCGCCTGATAGACGCGTGGCTGTGGTCTGGCCACGCCCGTCGAGGCGGTCAATATGCCGCTGCTGCTGTTGCTCACCGTAATGGGACTGGGCGAACCCGCCGAGGTGGCCGAGTAGATGCCGCTGCTGGGCGATTTACGATAATCGGATTGCTGTGATTGCGTCGGTGATTGACGGGATTGCATGGAGGCGGTATAGCTGGGCGGTGGCGGTGCCGCTGTTACCACCACCGTATTGATTAGATAGGGTGGTGGTGGCTCCACTACGGCACCGCTGCCCGCACCCGGATACATACTAAGCGCCTTCATTTGCTGTGTCAGCTGCTGTTGCGCCTTGATTCCACCACCATTCTGTGGTATGACCGGCGAGGTGCCACGCGTCGTTGGGCAGCTGGGCGTAATGGCCGCCGGACGATTCAGGGCGGGCGAACGCCGTTTGAACATCGGATTGGTGGGTGCTGGTGGTGGTGGTGTCGCCGAACTGCCCACACCGGTGGGATTGCGCGGCGGTGGTGCTGGTGGCGCCACATCGCTAAAACTGCTGGGCGATGGCGAGTACTGGCCGGTACTAGCCCGGCCGCTGAGCTGCTGGTGGGTGTGCGAGTGCGGGCTATCGGAACGGGAGCTGCCGGCGCCAGAGTCCAGCGCTGGACTACAGCGTAGATAATGCGTCGGTGTCTCGCGCTCAATGCTGGGCTTTCGTATTAGCTTGGGCGGTATCAGAGCGTTGATCATCTTTGGCACGTGTCCGTTGGCCGAGGGCAGAGCGACGGCCACAGCGACCGGCGTTGGCGGTATAGCGACATCGGGCGAGGGAGACGCCGACGCCGGCGGTTCCAGTGGCAGCTTTGCATGATGGTAATCGGGCGCACCATCGTTGCGACCATTCACGGCGGTATATCGCACAGGTGTGTAATTCTGTAAAAATCGAAATCGATAAAATGCGATGAAACGATATTGAAGAATTTAATGCAAAAATATTCACTTAATAATTTAACTTAATTTAATTAATTAATTTTTTTTTTACTTTTATTTGCTATTATTTGATAGTTTCGATACATATAATAGCAATAATAATAATGCCGATAACTCTCGATAGTTTAACATTCCCCATAAAAATTTAATACATGTTTTTTTTTCTGTGCGATAATGAGAAATCAATTAACTTTTGTTAAATAATATTTAATTTTTATTTTTATTATGAAAATTAAAAATAATTTTAATTTCTGATTTTTATAATAAAAATTAAATAATATTTTTTTTAATTTTTTTTTTGTTAAGATTAAATATGAGATATATTTTTTAAACTTTTTATAAAAATCAACAAATAATTTTTATTTTATAACTTTTTTTTTCCTGGGAAAAATAAAAAATACCAGCTATACTATCGAAAGTATTGACGTGCAGTTCTACTTTCTAAGCGCAATAATACGTTTTTCTATCATAAAAAACAATCAAACAAAAAAATGCTTAGAAACCATAATAGTTTAATATCGATAGTTTCGATAGGTTTTATTTATTACATATTTAGCCCTTATCGATATCAACACACAAACCCTAAATGCTAACCCCCTACAGACTACGCCACTGCTAGGGCAGCATTCCTGCGCTGTGTTTGTATTTATGTATGTGTATTATAAGTATGTGTGTGTGTGTGTGTTTGGTAGCAGTTCAAAAACTAAACAAAAGGCGCGCATACAAAATAAAAACAATAAGCGAACAGTGCCTAAAACAAAAGGCCCAAGAAACGCCGCGGCCAAAGCAGTGTAATCAAATTCTTGCCATCGTTCAGAAATTCCTAAAAGTCAGGAGCACACACACACACACACAAAGAAAGAAGATGAGAGCAAAAGCAAAACAGATACAAAAGAGAGGGAGAGAGAGCGTGAACAAAACCACAACAATAATGGCAGCAAAAGCGATCGCCGGCTGACAGATTGCAGCAAACACACAGGCAGAATATAAAGACAGCGCAACCTTCAGTTGGATTGTGTGTGTATAAGTGTGTGTGTGTTCAATGTATTACTGCTACCCGTTTTACGCATTCTTTTGATGCTACTACACACATCATCTTTCTTTCTCTTTTGTGACTGATCCTCACATTTTGACTTTGCCCATGCGACTTTGACTGACTTTGCATGAGTGATGGCAGCGTGACATGAAATATGCATCTTCATATGTTTGTATGTATGTACGTGTGTATAATCGCAATGTCAGGCACGTTCACAATATCGAATATTGACAGTTATGGTGATCGAATGTCAAATCGAATAATCGGTATTTGTGAGTTATGAAAGTCTTGAAGTAAATGAGCGATATATACTATATATGATTCGCTTTTATGCAAGAACATACATTAGTGACTAAAGATGAATAAATTATAATTTTTAAACTTTAATCAAATTGAAATAAAGAATTAATTTAGAAGAGTTTAAAAACATACTTTTATACCCTTGGGTATTATAATTTTGTCTCAAAATGTGTAACGCATAAAAGGAGACGTCTCCGACCCCATAAAGTATACATATTCTTGATCAGGACGAAGAGCTGAGTCAATATAGCCATGTCCGTCTGTACCTATGCTTACTTTTGGGCTTTAGATTTAAGCTATCTTAATGAAACTCGGTACAGATGAAGCTTGATAATGTATATAGTTTGTATGTCAAAATCAGCCCGATCAGACCACTATATCATATAGCTATGAAGGAAAAATCGAAGACACTTCATTTCATGAAAAGTGTTTGTATAAATAACTTTTTTGTTTTTTAATATATCAAAACCAAACTTGACATATCGATGCATATTTACGATTTGTACAATCTGACCAAGTTTGAAAAAAATCGGACTATTATATCTTGTGGCTCCCATAGGAAAAATCGGCCGAAAAGTGCTCGTATAAATAACTTCTTTGTTTTTAAGATATTAAAACCAAAGTTGACCTTCAAAATTTTCTTAGGAGACCACTGCAAGGGTATATAGCTTCGGCGTCCTGTTTAAAATAAAACTGCTTAAAATATTGTACTAGCTAAAAATTCCTTATAAATGCGTAGGATGATATACATATATATGTATATACATGTATGCTTGTGCATATAATTGAGTATTTAATTAGATATGTAAATATATGTATATGCATTATATCTGCTGCCAGCTGTATTAACCCTCAAGTGGGCGTCTGTTTGATGTGCGGCCAGACTAATTAAAACCAAGGACGTGAAACCCAACAAGACACCCAGCCCAGGCCCAGTGAGCTAACTAACAGTAAACGTTGCGATATCGCTTCATCTGCTTAATTCGCCTTACAAGCAAAAACCAATTGACGGCGAATTAGGCAAAAAGCCAATGTGCGCACTAAAACGAACTAAACCGTTACGCCCAATACGCCCGCCCACACGCAAAATTGCAAACGCTTAAAATTTAAATAAAATAAATTGGATTTGTGGTAAGGTAAACACTTTCGGTAATCCACTTAAGAGACAACGACAAGCACTGGAATAATATAAAATCCAAATACATGGGGCGAACATCATTTTTAAGTAACTTATTACCTTGACCGAAATAACTTTGAACCTGACAATATATTTTTTTTTTTCGATTTTTGATTTGCGATAAGACGATAAAAACAGTCCGAGGGGTAAAATAGAAATTTGAAATATTTTGGGATTTTCTTGGCATATTGTACGTATACATAATTTGGCCAAAATAGCGCGCAACGCCAAAAAATACATCAAAATTCTTGGCAACTGGCAAAAATATACATATGTACATATATACAATATGTACAATACATATTTGCCTATAAATATGTATATATATTTTTTTTTGGGAATGCTACACACATAGAGCAGTCAAACAATTTCTATTTCTTTTTATTTATTTTTTGATATTTTGTTTTGGCTGCCTTTGTTGCTGTGTGTTGTCTTTTGTTATTATTAGAGACGAGCAATGTTAATTTTTGGCCATTTGTTGTTGCAGCTTTAGCTGAAAAATTATATATATGTATAGACATATTTATTTAGGTGAAAATTCCTTAGAAAATTGCGACACGTCGCAGAAAAAAAAAATCGCACAAATTAGTTGAAAATTGTACACCAGGGAATTTATTTAACGCAAAATGGAAATTCTAAAGAATTTTAAAATGAAATAAAATCTTTTATAACTAAAACTAATTTAATAGTATTTTTTTAAAGCATTCATCGTATTAATATTATAATTTATAGATAGTACATATTGTATTTTCCTAATAAGGAGCTTTATTAGCATCTATTGTGGAAAATGATTTTTAAAAAGAATTAAGCTATAATATACAGCCAATTTATGTTGAAAGCCGGATTACATATTTAGTTTATGTATTGTATTTACAAACATATAGTTGACAAGAGTTATTAGCTTGTGGGGGAATTGTGATGGAAGGGTAAATCGGTATTGTTTTGATTTCGTATTGAGCTAATTTATTTATGCATATTTTGGTTTTGTTAATTTTATAATGCCATTTAGTTCACTGTTGACGCGATGGCGTTTCTTTAAATTTATTTTAATCGTTTTGTTATTTTAATTAGTTAGTTCTAACGTGAAGGTATTTAAATATTTTTTTTGTCTCAATTTTTGGGCTTGTTGCCGGCTGGTTTGTGTCTACGCTAGACGCGGCCACATTTGATATTTATAGCATTGTCACAAAATGCGGCACGATCGTTTTATGGTAGCCGCCGCCGGCTGCTAAAATGCCGTCCAAAAGAAGCAACGGGTTCGTGGGCGTGAACATGGCCGCCGAAAGTGTTGAGCGGGCCATGAATAAATTGTATTTATTTATCGTTACGGCTGCCCACATATGGCCCGCGGTACGACGATCCACAATTCGCTATATATGAGCAGATTATGGCATGGTATTTAGTATTTAGTATTTAGTGTGCCACGTGGCGGCCAAGCGAAAGTTGGGCGAAAGAAGAGGAAGAGATTTTTAATACTATACCTTCAACTGCAAGACATAAAATTCAAAACTGTCAATGCGACTGGTCATAACAATTTGCAGCAAAAAGCCATCAGCAACATTTTTATGGCCCAGAAGTTGAGCTTGCCCAGCCTTTGCATTAACGACTTCTCTTCATTCCTCCCCACTCTTCCAGCTCGATTGAACTCAACTCAGTTTTTGGTTTTGGCGGCTCCAAGATCCGTTCGGACCGTGCTTAGCTGCAGGAATGCCGGCTAATCGCATGGATCGAGCGCTCGATCATAATTTACAATCGCACAAACAGTAGCTGGCAGTAGAATCGTAAAATTTTAAATTAATGACCCGTCAGATCATATTTAAGCATTTTTATTACTTGCGGTCATGTATGTCCAGTTGCCTCTTTTCAAATCGGTTGAAAATAGAAGGAGATAGCAACAGACAGGGAGAGAGAGTACTTTCTGCTGTGGGCTAAAATATTGAATAGGCCAAAGCACAAAATTTTTTCTAAATAATTATATTCAGAGAGAGAGAGAGAAATTATTGTGCAAAAGTTGCATGCCACAAGCATGCTACTGTTACAAATGTGCCAAAACAGGTACATTATTTATTTTTGTAGATTTCGGTTCTAGAAATCTGTATCCTTGCAAAAATGGGTATTAGAATATTGTTACGAAATATTACATAAAAAAAGCGTTATCCCATTAGGAAAAAATATATTTTTGATAAATTTTGGCAGTCATTTCTTATGCTTCCTTACTCTCTCAATTTATGCAAATATACATAATATAATGACATTAAATATTTTTAATTAAAACTCAAGTGCATTTAAACAACAAAACAGCCTATTTTATTATTAAATTATTCTTGTGATTTTGATACCGAAAATCCAAAAAACTTTTATCATCTAGTTTAATTTTATCCTGTTTTTTTTGAGCATTAAAAAAAATTAAAATTACGTTAATAAATGGACATTAAATAAGCAATCTCACTTTTGAATTACAATTGCTAATAAAATAATTAAAAATGTTTATGTAGTTTGGAATTAATGCAATTTTTTTAATAAAACACCTTATTCAATTTGAGTACATTCTCACTATCTCCCATTATTATTAATGCTTTTTCCCAATAGAATATGGTTTATATTTTATTACATTTTGGTACATCCTTAGGAGATACCTTTTATTTATAATGCATTTTCCCAATAGAATATGGTACATATTACATTAACCTTCGGTACATTTTCACTATCTTCTATCTACTTCATACGCACGCTCTCTCATATATTTCTTGCGCTCTGTTTTTTGCTCTCTTTGCACTCTGCATGCTCTCGCATCAAACTTTTGATGGCTGTGACGTCAATGCTGAATATCCAGGGCGATCGCGTGTACGCATACACGCACACACACTCACACACGCACACGCATACAGAATACAGTGAGCGTTGTATGTAGCTGGACACTTTGTCTGGCAAAAGCCGCCCACTCAGTTGTCGTACAACTGCTGTGTGCGACTGTGTGTGTCTGTGTGTGTGTTTGTGTAATGGCCAGAAGGTCAATTGCATTTCGTTGGCAGTTCATTAATTTTATTTCAAGCTCTTTGCATTTATATTTAGCAAACACATTTTAATTTGGGAGCTTGATTCTTTTGCTACGTTTTGCGGTTTGTTGTTGACCAAGTTTTTGCTATTTGGCCAAGCTAATTGCAAACTCCTGTCGCCCACACACACACACACGCACACTCTGTGACAAATGTCTTGGCCAACATTGATGTATTATTACGTGTATCTTCAGAGGCATTCAACAAGGCACAGGTGAACAACTTGTGCCACGGCTCGTGCCACATCAGTTGAACATGTTTCTACCACAAAAATCGCCCACGCAGCAGCCACAAAAAGTTGTTGATGTTGTTGTTGTTTTAGTTTATTGTTATGCTTCTTGTTGTTGTGTTGCTGTTCGTCGCGCGACATGCATTTTATCTAGTTGTTAATTTTTTATTAGTTGTCGTGTTTTAGGAGTTTATTTTATTTTTATTTTTTATTTACCACGCCTGGAAAATGTTGCCGCATCATTTGTAAAGCACTAAAACAACCGATAAGTTCTTTTTATGTGAGTTATGCTCGCTTTTATACTCTCTAATCACTTTTCCGTTCGTTCTGTTATATTGTGTGACTTTTTTTTTTTTTTTTTTTTTTTGAAATACCCTATAGTAAGTTGTAGGTTTTTTAATTTTTTAAAAATATATCATGGAAACCTCCAAACTGTTAATATTTATTTAGAGTTTTTTCGGTTTTTCATGATTTTTTTCTCTTTTTTTTTGGTTTAATAAATGAGTCATCTACCAAAGTCATGAATAATACGAGCTAAGTGCATTAAATGTTTTATAATAGAGTTTTAGAAGGCATAGCAGATAGGTGTATTATTGTATTGTTATAAAACTTCAAGAGTTTTATAATTCTTATAGTAGATATGTGTACGGGTGCTCCGTTGAGTTTTTAGTACTCACTGTAAAGCGGTTTCTTGTACTAAATTCATTAATTTTTGTACCTTCTAAAAAGTGTTCTTTTAATTTATTGGAAACCACACAAGATTGTTGCTTTAATGTCTATGAAATGGAAGTTATTTATAGTGCAGAGTATGCATACATGCTATTAAATTGTTAAGTTTATTTTTATTTGACAGTAATATATAATTATGAAGACTTTTTTCTAATAATGTGCGCCTTACTCGGTGATTCTCAAATTGTTATGGAAGCTCATGAAAAAATAGGCTTTCTAGCGAGATTTGGATATGCGCCTTTCTCAGAGATTCTCACATTTTAGTGTAGAGAACACATATTGAAATACAATTTTAATTATTTTTTTTTAAATTTTTATTCGCAGAAACCAAAATTTTCGATACTATCGATATCGTGTAAGTATAGCACTGTAAATAAGTTGTTTGGTAACTTTTACAGAGCAGATTCACAGTTTAAACGCAAATTAAAGCGGAGAGAAGTTTGTCATAGTATGAGGGATACTATTTATATTTCGAGAACTGGCAACCTCAATGTCATTAGCTAAAATCTTGTTATTATTTGCTATTCGCAAAATATAAATATTACGCCTCCTAAATATACCTAAACGTTTTCTACAGCTTTAAAACAAAAAACTTTATTTTATTTTAAACATAGTATTAAACTCCAACGCTGTGAAAAATCCCTGAGTACGAATTCCGAAGAAGTTCTAAATATATCGGATTTAAGAGCATAAAACAAGTGGTTTATTTAAAAAAAAATAATTTGACTTTCAGCCGACTAACCAAGTATCAAAAATATTACCCAAAATTTATTCTAATCGAATTTCTACTTTTTTATGCATTAAATTTTAGTTTATTTGATACACTTACCTGATTATTTCTATGATTATTTTGTACTTCGAATCTGGTTAGATCCTGTTTAATGCTCTCAAGCGCTTCCGCTGTGTATTTATCATTGGGGCGACCGCCCCTTTTTTCGCCCGCTGGATGCATTATGCTGCTGCTGCTTCTTCTCTTTGTGATATTTAGCACTCATATCACAATATGCTCCGCACACACACGCACACTCACTCACACACAACACAACACAACACACACAAACACACACACACTCACACACGCACGCACGCACGCACACTCACACACAGTCAGGGACGACGCGCAGATGCGTTTCAGCAGCGATTTAATTTAAATAAATACCTTATGTTATTTTTCTTTACTTTTCTTTCTATATTTCTTTCTTTTTATTTGTGGTGTGTGTGTGAGTTGTTTTTTGTGTTTTTTTTTCTTTTTTTTAGCTGCTTTTGCTTTTCTTTTGTTTTATTCAGGCACTTTTTTTTTATTCAAATGTGTTTTTTTTTTATAATAAACTACTTACTACTTAGTCTTGGTTAAAAAGTTAAGTATGCGTCTATTAAGCTTTATAATGTTTTATTGTCGTCTTGTATATATATATGTGTATTTTTATTTTGCATTTTTCAATAAAGATAATTGTGTTTGCGCGCTATAAACTCAACTCGAGACGCTTTTGTTTGCGCTGGTTTCTGATTTTGTTTTTATTTGAATTTTTTACCACTCGCTAAATTCTTCACTAAGGCACTTCATTTGTATTATAATAAAAAACATTTTTTTTTCTTGCTTGTCGCTTGACACAGCGATCGCTGCACAAATTCATTTTGCATGTAAATATATTCACAGATTTTTATATTTTTATGTGTTTGTATTTGTTAAGTCTTCATTATTATATTTTGTATCACATTTTGTGTGTGCTGCTACCCTTTTTTATATATATATTTTTATATTTTCATTTGTTGTTTTTATTTTTTAGTTATCACAAATTCTGGCACTCATCATCATCATCATCGCAATACAATTAATATTTTAGGCGGGCACTGGAAGTCACTCGATGAATGAATTTGAATATTTGAATACAAAATATGTATGTTATATTGGCTGATATGTTGTTTGTTGTTTTTTTTATTTTGATTTGATTTAGCCCAGGCACACGGCACAGCACAACAAAACACAACACACGGCTTGACGGAATTTTAATTAATAATATACACGATCGATGTCGCCAACTTGCTGAAAATAGACACAAAACAGACAGAAACAAAATAACTAAAAATGTGAGAAGGAGCACAATAACAGACAGAAACAACAACAATCACAACAACAGCAACAAAATACCAAACTAAAAAGTATTTCAAGCGGAAGTGCTTAGACTGAAAAATACCCTGTAGCAAAACTGCAAAAAAAATCTTTTAAAAGAAGAAACTCTTGTTAAGCTCTTAAATATGAGAAATAATTTTTATATATTTTAAGAATAATTTAATTATTATCTATACGATATAATCCATTGTTTCACAGCTCTGTCATGTACCAAGAAGAATACCAAGCTATCCCAATTTTTTTTATATCATAAAAAAATTATTTAATATTGGATATTTTCGACTTGTGGATGTAATTTTCATACATATTTCGTCTATAAAAACCTTCTCATAAATTCGAATTATGCACAAAAAATTTCTAGAAATGAAAGACCGCGACAATTATTTATTATTCTAGACTCTGGAATCTAGATCTAAACTGTCTCAATGATAAAAATTTGTATAAAACTATATTTTCAAAATAAGGTATTTTTTTAAATTGTTGTGAAAAATGTAAAAAAAATTTTCTTTATCTCAATAGTATGAAGGCGGTACTGCAAACAGTCTATTGAACCTAAGTTAATGACTTATTGGATAAAAATTGTCATAAAATCATTTAAAATTTCCAAAAGAACATTAATATTGAAATTGTTATTTCATTTTTATGCCTACTGTAAATTAATTGGAACATAATGTGCTACATGGATCTCTTAGACAATTTTCTCAATTCAGAGAATTTTCTTAGTTCAAAATAGGATAGACAGGAATTTTAGAAAATTTAATCTGCGCAAATCATTTAGATAGTCAACTCTCCTTAAACTCTCTTGTTTAATTTGCATTATGTTCTTAAAGCCCTTTTCTAGTGTATTATGTTTATAGGGTATATAAAAATTGTCACACGCTACGCAGACGCGACGCGTTTTAAGGCAACTAAACTGCTCCATCACTCATGCCATATACATACAAATATACACACACTTTTACACACACTCAATGCCTCATTTACATGCCGAAGACGTGAGTCAGAGTGTAGAGGAGGCATATGCAGACACAACTACAGAAAATTCAGCTGGACACATTGTTACAGTTTTTATTTGGGTTGATAATGAAATACAATGAAATCGTCAATAATTAACATTTATTTTAAAATTGCACGACTTGCAAAAGTGACTTTCAACACTGCAGAAAATTGATGAGTTTGATTTTGCCGCATGCTCATAATTTATGCGTCGATTAGCAGGCATTATGTCATAGAGGTATTCTGGGAAACGTATGAAATTCCCTAAAAAAAAAAAAGGCAAATTTTATGACGAACCATTAAATTCACACAGCAATCCAGCTGAGGCAAGGCAGAAGGGTTTTGGTGTGTGCGCACCTGACTATGAAAACGACCATCAATAGATACAGATACAAATACATCCAAACAAAATATGTAAACAAAGCAGACAAAATAGCCGAAAAACCATTTCGCCGAACTGTGCCAAGTGCAAATGAGTAAACTGTGAATACCAATTGCAGATATATATACATATGTATATGTATCTACATATAAATACATACATTAAACCAAAGAATGTATCTAGACAAAACGACTCCACAAAATTTCTATTGACGTTTGTGTTAAATATATATGCATATATACTAAGGAGCGACATATAAACCTAAACCTAGCATTAAATCGAGCAAATTTCATTAACTTAAAATTGCCATAGCTTTGCCAAAACGGTTTCGATATTCATGAAAAGTATCTTTTTGAAATTGTTTTAGCTTCTAGATTGATTTCCCACATTTTATTCAAATTAAAAAAAAAAATTTTTTCTCAAAACCGTTTCATCCATTAACTTGGTTTATGCATTAAATCGAGAAAATTTCAAATTATTTGGGATTTTCTTACCTAATTGTTTCAATGTTTCATAGACAAGCATTATTTATACAAACACTTGGAAAACTGTACTTGAAAAATAAAAAAAAACAAAAAATAATTTAATTTAATTTCTTCAAAAGATTCGAAAATAACTATCTATTAAATATATTAAATATATCTATTAAATATATCAAGTTTAGGACGAAAGTATTTTCCTTAAAATTTATTACACTTTACTGAAAAAAAAACTATTGAAAAATGTGTAAAAAAAAAATATTGAAAAATTATTTATTTTTGCAACAAAAAGTTGAGTATATATATTTACTGAAATATCCTATGCAAACAATATAGTATTAAAGTTTAAATTGCTATTCTAATGTAAAATAATGTATATCTCATTAACATAACAAAAAAATGTTATTCTAATGTAAGAGCATGAAGAATGTAAAATGTAAATAAATCTAACAGCTTCTGTTAAATAATAATTAGAAGCTTTTTCAATTTACTATGCTCTGCTTTCCGTTTGAGCCCTGCAATTACCACAAATAATTAATGTAATAATTTAATTCACACACTTTGTAATTCTAATTGTATATTGAAGAGTAGCAACATTTTTTAGATTATAGTCAAGCGAATTGGAATGCAAAAATAAAGCATATAGTATCGTCGTAGTATCGTAGTAATGTCGGTTTCGCTGGCCCGTAAATAAAGCTTATGTACATATTTTGCACTCACAAAAGAGTTTAATTATTTTGTTGACAAAATTTGACTTTTGCGCCTTGTTTTGTTGACGCTACGCATTTTGTTATAGTGCTGTGGAATGCTAAAATTTAAGAGACTTCGGATGTACATAATATGTATGTATACAATATACAAATATAGATAAGCTAGACGACTGAAGGTGCTTGGGATGATAAACAAACACGCGCCAAATCCAAATGTCAACAAACTTGGAACCGAGAGTTTTTTTGCTTGCAATCCCATCACAGTTTTTATACATTATTATATTGTTGTTAACTTGGGGCAAACAGTTTGTGCCAATTTTGGAAATATTCACATTCCATACATACCGCAATGTATTATTGCGTGTGCAAGAAAAATAATATATATATAAAAAATAAATATATATATCCAATAACTAATCAACAATACAAATAAGCCCAGCGGACCAAGTTGTGAATGTTTTTTTAAATGGATTTAAAAACGATAAAAAAAATAATATAACTTAAAAATGGAACATTTTTTCTAATAATATCGACAATTAATTCATTTGCGAGTTTCCTAAACAGAACAATTTTGCCTTAGATTTATTCACAGGCGTTTCGCCAAACTCTCTAAATAACTTACAAATTTTTTGCTCGCTGGGTAAAATTCATTCGCATTATTGTGTGTGCGTTAGAAAGAGAAGGATTTTTGATGCGTTATTAAGCGGCTCGTTGAATGCGACGCTATTGGAATTTTTAATTGTTTAATTGCGGCCAAATTTTTGCTTGGTTTACTTAAAAGACAATATGCCGCCTAAAGATATTTTTATTAGCAATTATATGCATTAGACAGTTGCTAACTAAACTTTAAATTCATAGGTAAATAAAAGAAATAAATCACAAATAAAAATAGAAAGAGAGAGGGAGAGAGAGAACTCTGTTAGGTAAACCTTAGACATTACGACGATGCTGCTGCTGTTGATTACATGGTCTCTGTTAAGTTTTATGTTAATGGCGCATGTAAAAGTCTATTTTTAGTTAGTTTCTCTATTGCCTAAACGTCACTAAAAACGATCGTAAAATGCGTGAGATTGTTTGTGAGTGTTGGATGCGGGGGAGTCGCGTGCGCATGTAAAAAGCATAAGAAATTGGCCATCAAAATGCAAGGCAAGTGCAAAAGCAAATAAAATACATAACATAAATGCCAAAGAGACACAACCACAAACCGAGAGAGAGAGAGAGAGAGAGAGTGTGTGTAAGTGTGAGAGCAAGCTGCAGGGGAGCGCAGCAAACACTCTCTCACACGGATACACTCACTCTCACTTATACATTTGCCTTTGCTGGCGCGCTGGGCAGAAGATAAAAATAGTATTAGTTGCTGATTATTATTGCAAAAATGCGCATTCCTTGGCGACTTATCCCCACAAGGCGGCTGCTGCCGCTGCTGCTCCACACTACGCGCGCGCTGTGCTCTGTGTTTTCGTTTTCCCTTTTTTCAATGCACAAACACACACACACATGCATACACAATATACATACATACATATGTAGTTGCAGCAGAGGCATGTTTCAAAATGTGTGGAAAAAAGAGAAGAAAAGAAAAAAAAAATTGAAGCAAGAAAAACGAGCTAAATTGCATTTTCGTCGTCGCCGTCGTCGTCGTTGTTGTTGTTGTCGTTCGTCGATTGCAACTTGCAGCAGCCAAAGACGACGACGACGACTACGCTGAAAACAGTGGCGTGTAGCAAGGGGGGCCTTGGCTATGCGCTACCATCAATGGCCAAACCACCCACCCAACGCCTCGCCCCCTATCAGCCAACGACAACACAAACTAGCCGCAGACTGGCCCCGGCTTGACTTGGCCTGGCCAGGCCTGGTCACTTTTTATCGTTCATTTACTTTTAAAAAGCAGCAACAACAACAACAACAACAGATCACTGTATTTATTGCCCTGCTCATGCCTTGGTTCTATGTGTACGTGTGTATGTGTGTGTTTTTGGAATGCACACGATCACATACACATCGCCTCACCTGTTTAGTCGCTGCCTGCAGGCGGCACAGCCCACAACAGCAGCAGCACTAGCAACACACACACACACATACATACACACCATAATCCACTACGAATTGCATGCTGGAATGTGAATGGAATCTCAACAATTTTCAGCGTCGCTGACGATGACGCCGTCGACGTTGTTGACGTCGTTTGGCGCAACTTTTTGCACGTCAAACCACACAAAAAAACAAAAACAAAAATAAATATATGTATACAAATAAAATATGTAAAAAAAACAACAAATATTTATATTCAATTGCAACATTTACGTTTTTTTCTGATGTACATATGTTTGTATGCAAATACATATGAGTATGTATGTATATATATGTCACCCAGTTGACAGACCCCAAACATAAATAAGCTGCTTGAGAAATTATTGTCGCACTGACATTGAGAGGCGCATTTTTCACAGCAGCGGCAGCGGCAGCTGAGCGTCGACGTCAACATCGCTAATGCCTCTAATTACAAGCGCACCCGCAGTTGCTGCTGCTGTTGTTGTTGTTGTATTGCAGTTACTTGTGCCACATATTTTGCATCTCTCATATTTACATTTACATTGTACATTGTACATAATAAATTGTTGTTGTTTAATTCATACAATATTATTTACAATAGGGGTATGCCCTTAAAAAGCCTAGACAACAACAGACATTAATCAGCTCTAGATATTTAATAGAGCATATTTCATTTAATTATATTAATTTTACTGACGAAGTAGGCGAATGTTAATAAATTGTAATCATATAAATGTATATTTGTTTTTATTATTTTTTTTAAGCTTAGTTGTTCCCAATTTTTTAATATTTTATTTAAAATTTTAGATGATCCTGGCCGGATAAATTGTTCTTCTTGTGACAAAGCCTTTTATAAAAAAAACTCAATTTAAAAAAAAAAATATAGATCAGGACTAAAGGTTCATAGAAGGTGAAATCTTTTATCAAGAAAATCGTCTTTATATAGTAAAAATACGAGTTTAACAAAAAGTTGATATATACTTTGTACACACAACAAGAAAAGCAGTCTACAGACGGAAAATTTGATATATTTTTATAAATTCATTTGATCAAAAGAACAAAAATAATAATGATTTTTTTTATTAAAATATAACTAAAAATGTTACACAAATTTGCTTGTTCAAATTTTTAACTTCAATTAAACTTCATTAAATTTTAGACACTAAATTGAAAAAAATATATACAAATTAGCTTTGCAACAAGTTTTGATTTAATTTTTTTAACTTGAATTTCTGTTTTGTACACGCATTAACCTTGATTACTTTTCTTGTTTATTGTGTAAACAGATTCACCTCTATAAAATTGCGACATTTAATATTAAATTTGATTGCATGTTTTAACAGCTGTAGTTATGATAAAGTTATTGTTTATGTTGTCACTTGCAAAAACAGAGTATCTGTGACATATGTTACGTATGCAATTACAAAGAAAAACAACAAACATATCAATTGAACAATTGTCCACACAAGTGGCTCATCATTATTATCTATATAGTAATAGATATTTGAAGAAACGTCAGACTTTAATATTAAATTGAATATTTCCCCTTATTAAATATGGGAGTAAATTGCAAATGCTAATGTTATCGATAAAAAAGGGAATATCCATAATAAGGAAATTAGCGCGGCAGCGCAGCTGCTGCTGTCATCGCCGTATTACTTTTTGTTGTTGTTATTGTTGCTCTCTTGTTACCTTTTGTTTGCTTTGATTTTTCGTTTTCTAATTGCAATCGCTGACGCTGCGCTGCTGCGGCTGTAATTGTCGCGTTTGTTTTTAGCAACAAATTGCACGCGAATTACAAACGCCCACAGCGGACGCTTTTTGACACCTGAATTATTACGGCAATTAGCTGCAGATGGCATTGGAAAATGAGCTAAGAAGGACAATGCAGGGAAGAGGGCATAATTATGTATGTATGTATGTATACACACACACACACACACGCAGCAGCAGCAGCAACAAACAGAACAAAACAAATACAACAAAAATGCCAAAGAATGAGAGACAGCAGAAGAAGTAGAAGTACAAGGGCGGTAGGCAGGAAGGGAGCTGCTGCAGCTGAAGAATTTAATCCGATTTGTAGTAAGTAACGAGCGCGCAGATGTTGCGAGCAACGACATCCGAAGTGCGGTGGTGGGGAGGGGCAGGCATAGAGTTAGGAAAAGCAACACACGCACATACACACACACACTCGAACGAAAACTCACACACAATTGCACTTACACATACTGCGCATAGTGAGAAGAAAAATATGTAAATACATGAACCGTTGCATGCATTTGGCATTTTATTTTGGATTTTCCACAATGCACTCACACACTTGCGTTTTGCTTGCGTTTTTCTTTGTAGATTTTCTTGGATTTTTTTTTTTAGAAAGAGAAACAGAGCCAACCAGCACAATTGGAAATACATACATACACACACATATACACGCACGCACGAACAGAGAAGTACTGATTTTTCGAGCTAAAAACACAATACTCGCGCACGGTTTTCATATGAAATCGTTGCGTTTTTCATTAAATTTACCTTTACGCGCTGCGTTTTTGCACTTTTCACAAATTTTCCTCCACCTCCACGCGCTGCGTTGTTTTAATTAATAATAATAGATGGGCGATAGATCGTGGTGGTTGAGCGATAGACAATCTATTTATTGTGGTGGTCGGTTGATAACAGAAACTACATGCTTGCATAGAGTTTACCTATCGATAGTACTGAGGCAGGTTGGCAGCACTGAAACAGAGCTTACAGTCAGAAGCTAATTGCTATAGGGGAAATTTTTATTGGCGGCTTGTAAGTTATTTAAAAAATAATTTAAAGGTATTTTTTTAATAAGACTAGGAAATATTCTAATAATAATATTTACATAGCAATAAATGTTTTTAATATTAGTAAAATCATATTTGTTGGAGCTGTTTAAACCTATCAAGTTTTTGATATTGAGTGCTTGGTATATTTTTTTCAGGTATTTAAATATGCGTTTTGTATATAATTATGTGTATTGTATAAAAAGCGACAAAATTATTTAAGTATCGATTGCAGAAAATAAAGAAAAACCTTCTTATGCATTGTTTACATATCTTATTCATCCAATCTAATTTTAGTATTTTTTGATAAAAACCAAGTATTTTTGCATTTTGGTAATCTGGTCACACTGGGCACACTGTTTTCGCAGTTTTCTGCGCGCACTCTATATGAGCGGTACTGCGACGGTCGTCGGAATTTTTAGCGGCCCATTGGCTTTGTTTTTATGTGTCGTCGCTCGCACAACGATTGTATTAACAAAAGAGTTGGCTTACAAATAGTAGAGTGAGCAAACTTATCAATTTGTGAAAATCAGCAGCAGACGCTTGTGTGTTTGGCCAGTAGGTGCAACCGTCGAAAACTACATACATACATATGTACATGCGTATGCATGCATGTAGGTGTGAGATGGCGAAAATCAATAACAAAGCAAAGTAAATAAAACGCAGACGAAAAGTGCATACGTAGAAGAAGAAGAAGAACAGCGGTCCAAGTGTAAATGTTCTGTTCGAGTGAGAAAGCAAGCAGCTTTAAGCCAGGCTCAAAAACGTTTGTTGTTTTTGTTGTTGCAGCAACAAATAAATATACACACACATATATATATGTACATGCAAGTGAAACGACAGTCGCCGCCACCGCAAGCGTTTTGACGTGACGTGAATTTGTTAAGTGCGCCGTTATATTGTTGTTGCTGCTGCCGCTTCTGCTGCTCTTTTGCTGCGTCTCTGCGTTTGCATTTAATTTTGGGCTGTTGAAAACTCTGCTTTATATTTTATGTTATATATATATTTTAATTAATTTCAATTCTGGTTCTTTAGCTGCGAATAAGGTCAAAATAAAACACGCAAAAGTGTTTCAATTTCTGGGTATTCTTTAAACAATTTATTAAGCGCTGTTCGTGTGTGTCTCTCTCTGTGTGTGTGTGTTGTGTATGTGTGTGTAAAACAGAACAAACGCGCGTGATTCATACCTTTTTATTATACACGGCGGCGCGGCACTGGAAAAATCGTCAACAGCGTTTTGCTGCTGCGGTTGTTGTTGTTGGCCAGAAAGACACGGAGTCGTCCATTGAACCGCCGCCGTTAGCGTTACAGCGGCTGACTGCGACTGCGACGCTGCTGCGACGCAATTGCTTCCTGGCAAAACGAAAACAACAACAACATGGACAAAGGTAAGATGATAAAGTAAAAGGAGACAAAAAACATTAAAAAAAACCTATGAAATTCGTGCCTTGCTGCAGTTTTATTTTGCGGCTCTACAATTTTTAGGGTGGGTCCCATCTTTCACGTTTATCTATGCGTTTTTTTACGCTCTACGCTTTACACTCAAATTCGCATTGTTGGGTGTGTCTCGGGGTGGGCGTTAAAAGGGCCCAAGGACATTAAAGCAGCATAGATTTGTTATTATTGTTATAGCTTACAATTTCAATTCAAATTAAAGAACTTTTCTATTTTCGCAAGGGCTTAAACAAATGTGAAACAAAAGAAGAAGAAGCCAAAACTATAAACAGGTTTTACAGTTGAGCTTTTATTTGTTTGTTAAATAAGCATTTGTTGATGATTTCATGTTGGCTAGGCCACAACAAATGAACAGGCAACAAGAGTTTGAAGAGATTGAAAGACGTGAGCTGGAACACATAAATGTGAATTGTAAAGCCAAAAAAGTAAAAAAAAAAATGGGAAACAAATTTACATTTTGTTGTAGTGTAGAACCAGAATCAGGTAGAAAATGAGTTAATTGTGTTAAAGTAATTCAGGGTTAGGGTTTTAATAATAATATATATATATTTTTTTGGATTTAAAGAGTCTGTATTAGATATACTAATGTAGTTTCTAAATTCTTTAATTTTTGTGACAGGAAAATTCTATCTCTAAAAGTGACTTAATTTATTGCTTAATTGTACTATGCATATTTACTTCTGTATTTGAAGCCTTAAAATCGCACTATGCAACAGATTTTTGTAACCCAAAGATCTGAGAGTCAATAAAAAAAATAAAATATATATAATATATACTAAGTATTCCATGAGTTAATAACTTATTTATTCATCGAGCGATATTCATAAAAAATATTTATAATTGATAAAAAAAAATTTTTATTTAATTTTCAATTCAATTCCAATTAACTTCTGAAAGAAATATAAAATTAAAAAATGTTGTGTAACAAGTTGAAATCATATTTTAATTTATTTTTAAAAATGTAAAAAAATGTATATTTATACCTAACTAAAGCTGCCTGTGTGAAAATCAAAAATCCGTATTGAAAAATCTTAAACAGTAAAAAATTTTATTTCAAAAATATTTTTATGAGAATCAGCGATTTCTAAATTGACCCGCAGATGTTCGGAATACACGAATTAAAAAAAAAAATAATTTCCAATTTTTTTTAACCCAATAAAAACCAAGAAATTAATTCAATCTAATTCAAATTAATACAATCTAATTATTTTTTCAATCATCAGCCTTCTTAATGGACTATAAGAAGAAATTTTAAACATTAAATAACGCTTCATGGGAAGCTTAATAAGGCTAATTGTAATTGTCAATAAGATGTTGCCAACTTTTTAATTTACAGAATACCACACAATTCTTGATTTTTAATGATAAAATTTATGTTTTTTTTATTTAATTAATTTTTTAAATAGTAAAATTATAAAAAGGAAATTCTTCCGTGTAATTGCAAAAACTAAAAGGCTTGTTAAAAATAAATTAATATTTAAATAAAAAAACATAATTTAAAAATTCAAAGTGCTGCAGGCACTGATTTTGTACACCTTTGCGCCTATAATTCTCAACTGGCTTCAGCGGTCACAATATAAGGCCTAAGGTTCTTTCCACATTAAAATTTTTTTCAAGCCGTTTATTAGAGAATAATTTGCATAGTATAATAATTCTTATAGGGTATAGAGTGTTAGCTATATTTATATTATTATATTATGCTTTATTTTATCTGCATACAAAACTCTGCAACTTTTACTTTCAGCTCTATGCTAAACTATTGAATAATAGGCAAATCTCTGGTATAAGACAATAATTATATTTAAATACTCTACTCACAATCTATGGCTTTGCTTGATGATAAGAGAAGAGTAAAAGTTGCAGACTGTACAATATATATATTAATAAATCTTGGGTTTGGTTTCTTTGTTATGCCCAATGATTGTTGTTGTTGTTTTTTATTATTGTTGTTGTGGCTGATGTTGCTGATAATAAAGCTGATTGGTTGCATATTCATTTTACTGCCTCATCGCCTGCCCACCCTTCCTTGCCTGCTGCTGCTGCCATTCAATTCTTCCAGCCAAGTTCACTTTTGTATATTTATTTCTTTTTTTCACTGATGATTTCTTTTGATGAGCTATTTCTAGCCAAACAATGGAGCTCGAATGGTTTTGTCTGGGTCGCATTTGCATCCCGAACAAAAGACGTTATACAGCTTTCTTCCGTTTTTTTTAAGTGATTCCATTTGAAAACTAAAAGTGAAAAATAATTATAATAATAATAATAATACAACAAAAGCGAAGCAAACCATAAATGCGTTGATGACCAACCAGGAAATGCCTCAACACTAACGCCAAATCGACTTAAGTGCACATTTCGTTGTTTTTTTATTATTCCACGTAAATATTTTTTTTTTTTATTTTTTGTAAAAAATTTTAATTATAATACTCTCAGTTTATAAGGTTGCTTATCAGTTGTCGTTCTGTGAAATTTTAGAAACATATGATTAATTGCTAATTCTATATTTTTGTGGGTGTGACAGTTAATTTTTGATACCCTTTAGTCATTAATAATGGGGTTAAATTGGGTTTATGGGGTATTTATTTTTTTTTGTTTATTTTATTTTATTATTTTTTTTTTATTGTGCAAATTCGCGTGTATAACAAAGCTATGAATCTATTTAGCGCAGTATATTAATGTTGTATTCTAAATATATCAAAATAATTGAATAGATTATTTATATTTTAATATTTTGAATACTATTGCAATTTTTCTATTTATATATATTTTTTTCCTGTTTTTTAAAGCCTAAATAAAAAATATATATATATTTACTATACAACACTTATAAAGCTTAATATTGATAAATAAAATATATAAAAATTAAATATTAGCACAGGGTATTTGCCAGTCAAGTATTTTCGTCTATATATATTTTCTGACATTTTTGCGTGGGCCGTTAATCGCTGCCAATGGCTTTTACCATTGGCAAACCCATTGCCAACTCTTGTAACTTTTATGCCGGTTTGCTTGCTTTCATTTGCCTAAAACTTCTTGACTCGATTGCGAAAGCAAAAAACTCACAATTCGAATGCCTCGGAATGAATCATCCAACCAAGCCGAATAAACGTTGAGTTTTGTCACAACGGAAAAAAAAAAAAAAAATATTAATGGGATTTTTTTTTTATACGCGCAGTCAAGCGATTCCCAAGTGAGCAATTGCAAGCCTTATTTTATACACTGTCACAAAAGGGTATTATAATTTTGTTAGGCAAGTTGGAACGTTTTGAAAGTGGAGATTTTTACACAATAAAGATGTATTTATTTTTATTTTATTTTTGTTTATTTATTCTGAATGACAAACAATGCTGCTCCATTAAAGAAAACGTAATAATATTTGTTAATTGTAAAAAAAATTATAGAAAAAGTATAGAAAAGTCAAATTAAATCACATAAGTATATTTTTTGTTTATTTTTGATCAGCAAAAATAGTCGGATTTATATAGTTATATTCACCAGTTTGTGGGTCTGCTTTTTTTTGATAAAATTTGAAATTTTTGGAATATTTTTTATATACAAATTGCTGCATTCAAACTCATTACATCTTGTTTAACTTAACTCTAACGTGCAACACTAAATTGGTTGAATTAATTAACTAGCTTAATGAAAAAATGTAGATAATTAAGGAAAAAATTAGAAAAAAGGCAAAAAAATAAAATAATAAAAACTCCACAACTGGCAAACAGGACATTGTGAAAAATGTATGTAAATAATATAATATAAATTGTTGTAATATTTTCGTTAATATTGTTGTAAAACTTATTGCCCCTGATGACGAATTCCGAAGGAGTTCGAAATAAAGAAAAAGGAAAAACTTGTGTTTTATTTAAAAACATAATTTGACCTCGAGCCGACTAAACAAATCTCCGAAAATAAAAATAGATTTAATTAATTTAAAAAATATAACCAAGTTTAACTAATCCTGAATATTTTTGTGTTGTTTCTAATTGGAATAAAATGTTATTAACTTTTCGCGTCTACAAAAAAATATATTCTTCTTTTTTCCACAGGCAAAACTTTGTGTTTTTGTTTGTAATTATATTGTCGAAATACAAAAATTCCAATATCAAATTTATGAGCAAATTTATTTGTATCAAACTCAATACAAAAGAAAATTGATCTTTTATAGAAATATTTTTGTATTTATTTTCTATAAACATCTCTGTCTACAAGCATATTAAATATTCGACATATGAAGATAGTTTTTTTATGCATTTTGTTTGCATTTCGCAGTTGTTGAGCAATTGACTCAGCAGTTGAATTTTCATTTTTATTTTTTTCTGTTTTTTTATAACTACTTACTGTATAGCTAGTCGACAAGTATTTGTATTTAGTTTGCTGTTGATACGCTTATCTTATCGCCGGTTTTGACCCGTTTTGCAGCCAAACTCAACTTATCAAAAAAGCTTTATTTCCTTTCGTTTTTGTACACAAAAAAACTTATATGGCAGCATATCGAGTTTGTCAAGTTAAACCAAAATATTTGTAGTTTGGCAATGAAAGAAAACTATGCCAAGTGCGTTGCTTAGATATATATACATATATCTGTATATAGCTATATATTCATTTTGCCTTGTTAGGGCTTCTGTCTTCTCTTTCTCTCTCTGTCTGCCTTTTTTTTTGTTCTTTATCAGCTGATTGTTTAGGCATCATTTATTCTGGTCACAAACAACAAGAAATGCGGGCAAAGCATCTACAAAGTCATATAAATACACAATGTATTTATTTATGTATATATGTATGAGTGTATGTGTATATATATATACTTTATTATATCATTGAACTGATAAGCGGCAAGTGAACTCAAGGCCTTGTCTTCATTGCTTACAATTTTTGCCTCAGTTGTCGCAATTGTTTATTGGAAACTCGAATAAGCAAAGTATTTCTATTTTATTTGTATTCCAAGAATTCTTATTGCAACAAATCGATTTATATTGCATTTTGTTAAACAAATTGTATTATGTTTGTAAGCTATAAAAAGTTACAGGAAGTAGAGAAGTTCTCAAATTGAAAGCTCTTCTGTGTGTATAGATGATAAAAATACTTGAATATTTGTCTACGATATACATGCTAAAAATAAACATTTATGATAAGAAAACACAGAAGTAAACTAACAGAATATTGCATTGATTGAAAGAGAGAAAGAGAGCTATAAGTATATAAAAAATTTACAATTTTTATGCGGCTGATGTTTTCAGATATTTGAGGTGAAAGACTTGCTATGATTTTTTCCTTTTTTCCTATATTGCATAGGACAGAGATTCTCTGTCAAAGAGTCTGAGGATAAACGCAACAACGCCTTTAACTGACCCATAAATTCCGACTATTGAAGTCGATTTATATATACAGTTCTTATGTCAATATTTTAGCCTTTTTAAATTCTAAAAAATACCTTTAAGCGTATATTAAATTAAGTAATAACATAAATAATGTATCGGTTCTATATTATTCGAAATCATGTACAGATAATTGATAACTTTTTATATTAACCCAATTGCAAAGAATATAAAATATAGAAACGATAACGATTATTGGAAAAAAATAATTTGGCTTATTAAAATGTGATTTAATTTAAAAATTTACAAAAATTCTTTTAATAGACTTTCTCATTTACAGAATAGCTGTGTACTGAAAATTAAGAAATTCTTTTGTTTTTTATTTTTATTTTATTTTTTTATTGTATCATTTAATCTTACTGTTATTATTTTTTTTTATTAAACTCAAATTCGTTCAGCAACAATCAATTCTTATCAACAAAATCAGATACCTGATAAATAACATTTTTAAATACTTTTTATTATTTTTTTTTTATTTATTTATTTTATTTATTTTTTTTTATTTATTTATTAATTTTTTTTTTATATTCCTATTGTTTTAACAATTTGAATAATTGAAAATTTTAATTTCCATCACGGTCCGTTAACTTTCCATTAAATTAAATGTTATATTACTTATGTATATATAGTAATTATTTATTTCCATGACATTAACGAATTTGATTTAACTGCAAAAAAAATACTTTTTATTATCTGCAATAATTGATTGACTAAATAAAAAAATATATATGTAGTATGCATTTAAAAATGTATATATAGTATGCATTTAAAAATATATATATAGTATGCATATCTATAAAAAAAAAACTAATTACAAATGGTTAAATTTAAAGAGGAAAAACTTCAGAGGATCTCTTTGAAGTACATTAAAAAATATTAATCAGTAAGAGGCACTTAATAGCAGCAGCTGACCCCTGAGTGGGTTAAACCCTCGATTCCAACCGATTCCCCCTCTTTAAATCAATTGGCTAATGCACTGGCTATATATATACGAATATATATATACACTTTAATAGTCGCTTGTGTGTTATGGCTGAACACTTTCCATCGTAAAGTCTTTTAAATTAAACAACAGACGGCACATTAATCAAGCAAACACATTTCCAAACTGAATAATCAAGAGACGCTGCCTTGGCAATGAAATGGGGAATGTGCGGAAGGGGGCAGATGTAGTTTCGTTTTAGGCCAATTGAATTGTGGGCGTGGCAATTATTATTAAATGACAAATCACGCGTGATAATGACTTAATCAAATTGCATGAAACTCTGCTGATAAGAGAACACACTCCATTTAAGGTAACATTTTATTTGTTATCAAATGGATTATAATGTCTTGGTTCTGTGATTCATGCATTGCAATAGATAGTCAAATACCCAAGCTGATAATTGGGAGAGTACAGGGGAAAGTAAATAATAATATTGTTGAATTGTTATTCATTTTGTCAACATTTGTGTTTTGTTTGTTATTTTCTTTTTTTTTTTGTCACTAAACACGCAACATTTTGCGGCCTCAATTGATAACCTTGACCATGAACTTTACCAATTACCAGTTACACGAAAGCCATGTAAAGCAAATGTCATCAAGGTCATAAACATGACAAGGTTCAAGGACGAGAATAAACAGCGGCATGCCACAAAGTATCGCCTGTCGATTTTACAAATTTTTTTGAGGTTGTAGCAATTAAATGGAAATTTTTGGTTGTTTTATACTCTAGATAACAATTCACAGTAACAGAAATAAAATTAAATATGTATTTGCAGGATTTATGCATATTATTTATACATTTTTAATGTCATCATTATTACTAAAACTTCATATCAGGGATCGCAAAAAAAAGAATCAATTCTGAAGAAAATTTTCTAGGCTACATTTTTTTTGCAATATTTATTAAAAAATTACATTTTAACTTGTATTTTTCGATACAAAATAAAAATGTTTTTAAATAATAATTCAATTTAAATTTTTGATCAAAAGTTTAAAATAAAAGTTATTTTTTTATAATTATTTTAAATATAAAAAAAAAATTGATTTTGAATATCTTCTGAACCGAGTTGTGTATTTTAAAAGTTGTCATATATGTAAATGATATTAATCTCAATACTTTACCTTTTTTAAATGTAAATTTTTTAAATACACAGCGTGTTAGAAAATCAAGCTTTTTTTTATTCAAAAAATAAATAATTTCTTCTGATAATTTTTATACATAAAATTATAGGAGTTGCGTTGCCTGCTTTATATATTTATTTATAAATTAAATGAAAACTTAATATGACAATTCTTATTATTATCTTAAGTTCTTTATTAAATGGCTCAACAGGATTTTTTTGATTCTTAATAAAATATCCCAAATCTTATGCCAAATTACTTCTCAACATTTTATATTCATTGTAGCTAAAATTTGTTCAATCTTACATTTTTCACATAAAATCGAGTGTTAACTCTTTGAAGCGTGCTGTGTATATATTTTTTTTTTTATGTTTTCTTATACAATGTGTGTTTCAACTTAGTTGAACTTTATTTCATTTGAACTCAACTACTTTATTGCCACACACACGCTGGCTGACCTAGTAATAAAAGAGTTTTTATATTGCAAGACAGCTTTAACCCATAATATAAACCAGGAATTGAAAAGTTTTTGAACCTCAACATCCTTAGCTAAATTATAGGCCAACTGTTAGTGCGTAAATTAAGTATGTTTGTCTATAGATTTATTGCCTGGCTGCCACGCCTTCAACTAACTTGGCTTTCTTAAAATTAAAACTCACGCAAATGTAATTTAACATTTACGGTTCATGGCACCAAAAAAAAAAAAAAAAACTAATAGTTAAACCAATTAGCATGTTTCTCTTGCCATGTTTAAAAGGGGGGGATTAATCTTCACTCACACACAAACACACATAAAACACGCACACCTACTAAAGGTGTAAAATTTTACGGGGGGGTCGCAACAAGAAGAACCGGTTTAAACCCCCTTTATAAACCTCTTTTGTTGTTTTGTTGCCACAAATTGATTCATTTCTAAACGTAACTTTATTAGCAATTCATTGCAATGAAATTTTTCGAAAATCATTAAACAATAAGATGTTTAACGCCCATTCAATTGAATGTAATATAAAATACTTTTTCTATAATTTTTTGTTAAGAGTGTGCTTATGTAGCGGAACTGTAGTTAACACTTTATAAAATAAAAATATACAATGAAAACTTAAGCTTGTTAGCTGAAAAGAAAGAAAAAAGCTATACAACCAAAATATAAACTCAAGTTAATAAACCAAAAGATCAATACATCATTAATTTACATATATTCAAAAAAAAAAAAAAGATTCGATAATCTTTTGACATACATAATTTTATGCCAGCATTTAAAGTTATTCTTTTGGCAACAAGAAAAATAATCAAGTATAATAGAGATTAAATAATGTGTTAAATTTTTTAAAAATTCATTAATTTCTTTTGCTAAGGTCGTGGCTCCCAAACAGCTGGTAAAACAATGAAAGCTGTTTTTTGAGTATTATTCAGTTGAGAATTATCTGAAATATTTTGTATACCTTTAATATATAAAATGGATTTTTAATATATAAAAGAATTTTTTAATATATAAAAGGGATTTTTAAAAGTGCAGTCTTTTGTGCTTATATATAATGTTTTTTGCATATTGCAGTGCATATTTTAGTTTATATTTTTACCGGTTTTTTTTTTACCTACTACGCTATATTTGTAGTGTAAAATTTACATATATTTATGTCATTTTTTTCGATTTTTTTTATTTGTGTTTTACTCACTTCGCTATGGTTATTTGTAGTGTAAAATTTACATATATTTATGGCTTTTTTTTTTTGATGTGCGACTTGACATTGGATTTGATCTCTAACACAGCACAGCTTATTTATTATTATTATTATTATTAACCACCCACCACAAAAAGCGTCGAAACGCCCTCTGGCGGTCAATTGATCAGGCTTCTTCTGCGTCTTCTTCTTCAAGCTTGTCATTTTCTTCAAAAATTTGACACATTTGCACGATTTCCCAGTTTGAAACTTGGCGGATTTTTCACACGACACCGCGCACCATGGTCGTCGCCTCATTTTTCAGTGTTTGCTTTGGTTGTTGTTGCTTTAGTTGCTGTTGTTGTTGCTTTTATTGTTGTTGTTGTTATTCGTGGTGGTTGTTTTCACCACTTAATGCTGCAACTTTTCACCATTTCTAAGCATTTAGCCGGCGCGCCTCATTTCACAAGCAACGTTGTGGCAGTCGAGTCTCGATGGGTCGTCTCTTGCATGCTACCCATTCTACAATATATACATAAGTATATGTATCTATTAGATATGACAGATATTTTGTTATTATGCATTCACAGTGTTAACTGTGACTGTAAAAATTGTTTTTTTTAGAGGTATAGAACTTGAAATTGAAATAAGACACAAGAAAATCGTTTTAATGTCCATCAATTTGGCTTTTTTGGAATGACAATTTTATGCCATTAATGGTTAAATATGATTTTCGGCATTTTATTTTTTGTGTATATTTATAAAAACAATTATAAAATAAAATCGATTTGTAGTAAATCATTTATAGTATTGTAAAGATATTTTTAATGAAATTTTAATATTTCAAATTATCTTTAAAAAATAGTAAGATTTGAACATTTGAACATGTCAATTAATTGCATTCTTTAAAACTTTGCTATGTGAATGAAATAACATTTAATTTAAGAAATAATGTAATTAAATAAATTTAGGCAATATAATATTTAATAAAAATTCAATTGCACTAGCATTGATAATTAATTATGCCAAGCATACTTAAATTACAAAAACCACTAAAAATGCGCTTAAAATTCTCAACTGGCTAAGCGTATTTAATTAAGTGTAACTAAGAGGAGTTTTTTGACTAACAGTTGTCGAAATAAATAGGAAGAAACAATAAATAAAATGTAAAATGTGATTTTTATACTTTTTTTTAATGCCACTGAAATAAAATCGATTAATTGTACACAGCACAGCTGTTCAGTAATTGAAACTGAGACTGTTAATAACATGGCTGACTATCTAAATATTCAGTCACAGTCACAGTTACTCAGTCACAGTTTACAAAGATATTTACTCATGTTTATAGTATTCACAAGTACAAGTGTATTTGTAGTTGTTGACTGAGCTTGGTTTGAGCTTTGTGGTCGTTGTCTGTTGGCTTATTGAAGCGCACATTCAGATGCGATGCGATGTATGGCCAAAAGAAAGAAAAGAAAACGCTTTAAACAAAAACAAAAACAAAAAGTCGCATTAAAGGTTCATTTGACTTGTTTTGTTTGACTTGGCTCTCTTAACCGTCGCGTAGGTTAAACTGTAAATGAAATACGGCCGTGTTGGCCCAGTTACAAATTGGCGACTTTGAGGTCTGCCCCAGCACTTTTGCCACTTCTCTCTCTGTCTCTCTGTCTCTTTGGGCTTGTGCAACATTTAACTTCAACGTGATCATCATCATCGTCTGCAAAATAAAGTGAAATTATTATATGCCATGCCACAGAAGTTGCTTTTGACTGCATTTGGCAAACATTTCAACGTTGGTGGCCTAAACCCATTTCCAGCTGTCTTCTTCTGGCCAAGTCAAAGAAATCTTTACAAATGAAATGCATTCGCTGTCGCACGTCTCTTAACAGTCTGTCTTAATTGTTCATTATCATTAGCTATTACACGTTGCTAAATAGCTTACACTTAAAGGCTCTAAACAGCGGCCAGACAATGACATTTTCATTCCCCTTTCCCCTACCCCATTCATCGAAATTGTCACACACGTCATTTATTAGCCTTATGATCCATCCGGCCATAAAAAAACGAAGACCAACAATATTGACCCATATAAAGTACAACGCATTTATTGATAGTCGAAACAACATCACGTAGCATTGCTATTTTATATGTTTCTATACCCTATAGCTTGAAAAAAATTGGGTATATAATTTTATTATAAATATCTAAAGGTTTTGTTTATCTAGAATAGAAGAAATTTTTAGTTCTATTTATTTATTTAAATTTAAATTTTACACTTTCATTTTTTTATACGAAACGAATAACAATGTTGTGAATTTTTATTATTATATAGAAAAATCTGTTTTTGGCTCTTTTTAATTTTATAGAAGAAAATTTAATATTACATACAAAAAATGCGCCTAGAAGGAATTTAATTTTCTATTTATTTATTTGAATTTAAATTTTAGCTTAAAAAAAGGGTATAACATATTGTTATAAATATGTAAAGGTTTTTTCTATCTAGATTTATTTATTTATTTATTTTAATTTAAATTTTACACTATTATATCTTTATAAAAAAAGGTGAAATAATTTTGTGAATTTTTTTATTATTTTTAATTTAAATTTAAATTTAGTGTATCTACAAAAAACTAGTTTTAATTTATTTATTTTAATTTAAATTTGCGCTTTTATTTCTTTATACGAAATTTGTAAAACTTTCTGAATTTTTCTCTTAATATATAGAAAAAGCAGTTTTAGCTCTTCTCAATTTTATAGATGAAAACTTAAAATTACATTCAACATATGATGTTTAAAATGCATCTAGAAAAAATCAAATTTTCCATTTATTTATTTTAATTTAAATCTTACGCTCTCATATCGAAAACTTGAAATAAATAAACTTATATTAAAAAAAATTCACAATTTTGTCTTTTCTTACTTTTATAAATTTTAATTTAAAAAATTATGCAGCATAACAAATAAATTTATAAATAACTAATTTATCATCAAATGTTGAACTGTGCACTTACAGGGTATTTTGTTGGTTAAACCCATTTATATTCTTTCCCTTTTCAAGTTCTTTTTCTCTATCTTGTTAGTTGACAATTTTTTAACGCACTTTAGTTGTGGTTCTTGGCTTGTTAGTGTTCACACTCTTCACGGTGGGCTTAAGCCAATAAACGTTTCTATTTGTGGCTCAGTTTGTGGCTTAAACAACTGCAGAGCCACAGAATTTATATATATGTACATATAAGTCATATAAAGCACTCAAAATGAGTCAATTGTGCGGGGGCAGCAACCTCCAATTCCAAATAAAGTATGGTGATAATATTGTATATATATTTGTTGCTAATATTTAAATTGGTTCGAAGGCGAACAGGCGAAGCGTCGAGCTTCAGAGAGCGATGCTTATAAGTAATTATGGTACCGGTATTATTGTTATTATTATTGCTTTTGCTTTTGCTATTGTTGTTGCACATATATGTACTATAAACTATATCGTATATTTTGAATTGTTGCCCATGGCATTGTTGTCAGCATGCGTCATGACGTATTGTTTTTTGTTTTTTATTTTTTTATTTTTGTTTGGGTGTTTGGCGGGGAATTCGGCAATGATGACTGTGAAATGCACTACATGTTAATTACTAAATAAAAATGTGGTGAAAATTATATAATTATTGAGTTGTGTTTACTGTAATTGAGCAAAGAGCCGGTTAGAGAGGGAAAGTATGATGAGTATTTGTCATTTTTTTTAAATTTAATAATTTTTAAAATTTTTACACAATTTGTAGAATTTTTGGTTAAGATTAGGAGTGGAAATTAGTTAGGAATTAAAATTATAATAAATATAGTTAAAACGCAAAGTATCACTACTTTTTAAATTTGAAATGTTAAAATTAATTTTTCGTAATTTTTCTTATGGAATTTTTGACATTTTTCGCAAATATAATTCTTAAGTTAGGGGAAGAATTAAATATTTTTTTTCTTCTCAATAATATGTATTAATATTTTAAAATTAACTGAAATATTTTTAAATTTTTATTGCATAATTGAAATTGTATTTATATATTTTTTTTAAATGTCATTTTTATTATTCTTTTTAAATTTCTTTTTTATTATTTTTTTAAATAAATTTTTTTCGTTTGTCTTAATTTATATATTTTATTCATTTGTTTTCAATTTGAATATTTTTTTTTATTATTTTAAAATTGATTTATTTAAATTTTTTAATATATGTTCAGTGTACATATATGTATATATTTTGTTTTTAAATATTTCCCTATTTAATAAAATTTTTATTAGACAATTTTTGTATCTTTGCTCAAGGAGGATATAATTTAATTTATCTATATTTTTCCAAGTGCTTAGAAAAACAAATTAGTCATGCAAAATTGTACTTTCTTTTGGTTTTCTTTCTTTTATTTGAGTCTGATGCCTATTATTATCTTCAATTACTCATCATATCAAAAAAAAAAACTGTGTACACATATGACATCACTTTAATTGACAACAAAAAATCTCTAGCTACAATTTGATAAGAATTATGTATGATAGCCAAAAAGAAGCCGACAAATGGAATAGCTATAAATTGTAAATTCAAGGGTTAACTACAAATTAAATTGGCTTGTCACAAACCATAAAAATAAACATTTTTGACGCCTAGTTTTCTGATGTGTAGCCCCAAACACCCACGATCCGAATATTACGCATAAAATCTTTACTATTCCCACTTGGTATGAGTGTTTGTACCAAAATGGAGACAAAGAGTCGCATGTCATGTAACTTTTACTTTTTAAGCATTTAAAAATGAAAAAATGAAAATAAAATGAACCAAAATGTGTATGTCACGTAGTCAAAGCGATAGACACACTGAATAATTGACTTGAGGATTGCGCAATTGTAAATATTTGCACTTGGTGTGGACTGTGTGTGCCATTTAAAAATGCGCGTGTCCCATATAAGGTTACCCTATTGGCTTACTAACCAAACTATTTTCTCACTCTCTCTCTCATCTATCTCTATCTCTTTTTTAGGTATTTGTGCTGTTGTAGAGTATGAGTATGCGGCCAAGGAGCCAGATGAACTGGATCTACACAAGGGTGCCATCATAAATCGCATCAAACAGATGCCCGGCGGCTGGTGGCAGGGCACATTGAAGGCCAACGGCGTTACGGGCATGTTTCCGGATAATTTTGTTCGCGTTTTGGAGCCGAGCAGCAATGGCAATCACAGTGATGACAGTGCGGTAGTGCAGCTCAGGTTTGTGACGCAATACACTTAAGTATAAATGACACTGGCTTATAAATTGCATTGCCTTAAAAACTACATTTTTTTATTTTTTATTTTTTATATTTTTTTTATATTCTTTTTATATTCTTTTTTATATTCTTTTTTATATTTTTTTAAAATATTTTTTTTATATATTTTTTTTATATATTTTTCAATTTTAAGGCATATGGGGATCGCCATATATCCCCTTTGCGACCTTGTTTATATTAAAAATTACTATTTATATTTAAATCAGTAAATTGTAACATTATTTTAATATTTAACGTAATTTATAAAAGTTGCTTGTCTTGATTTTTTAATAACATTTATTTTACTTGAGTAATATATTTAAATGTGTACCAAATTTTGGTTTTTTTTCTTTCATAATCTGGTTTTTATTAAAATTAATGATAAATTAAAATTGTTAATACAGTCAACGCTCACAAATTAGAACCTTCAGTAATTAGAATTTTAAGAAATTCGAATTAGGGTTTGTAAAACCTTTTTTTCAGCTTTTTACTAAATCTATATTGATTCTTTATTTTGAACTGAAAAAATATATTTAATTTAGTTTATGTTTTTTTTTGTAACTATATTTGATTATATGTTTTGAATTGGATTTTTACCTTTTGTTTTGTTGTTTTTATTAATAGAATTAACTAAAAAAAAACAGTTTTATTATAGCTTATTAATTTAATCATTTTTTTTATGATCCTAATTTGTGGGCGACGACTGTATTTAAATTCTCTGTTAAGTGTTAATGGAATGAGAAAAATTAAAGATTATAAAAATTGCTTAAATTGATTTCTAATGAAATTAGTACAATTGATTAATATATTTAAATTTGTAAATGTTGCAAATACCGCAATTTTTCATTAGCTTAAAAGGCCCAAATTTCGATTACTTTTTTTTCAATAATCTTACTTTTATTAAAACTAACGATTAATCAAAATAAAGTCTATGATTTTTTATATCGCTATAGCCACAGTTAAAATCTAAACTGTGACTTTTAATAACAGTAACTGAGCCAGCGTATCTTGTTATTTTTAAGTCACCGATAAAACTATTTTACTTATTTTCAATAATTTCATTAAATATTTCAAAACATGTTATTGAATTATTTAATTTATTTATTTATATATTTATCACTCATTTTTTAATAGTACAATAATTCAAATATGCTTAAAAACTCTAAAAAAAAAGACTTAAAACCTTTTATGTCTATATTAAGCAATAAGAACAAACTTATTGTCACTTTCAGCTAGTGTCATCAGAACATTGCGAATTTTCATAAAGAATTGGCAAGCTCTCTCTTTGTCTCTCTCTCTCTCTATGTTTTACTCTCTGTATATAATTTGCGCACTCTTTTTTTCTCTGTTTGCTCTCAGGGAGAAATCAGCGACATCGAATCGCCGCTGCAAAGTCATCTATAGTTACACACAAGTCAACGACGACGAACTGACGCTGGCCGTGGGTGATGTCATTGAATTCCTAGGGGAGGTATGTAAATACATATATACATATATACATATACCCACATACCCACAAATACCGCATACATTAGTGCCCACAACCCCCATTTAACCTCTTTGTCAATAAGTTTTGACGCAACCCAATAACACACAAAATGAAAACGAATATGAAATAATTTTTTTTTTTATTTTTGTATTTTTGTGCTGTCTTTTTGCTCTCATTTAGGTCGAGGAAGGCTGGTGGCGCGGACGTTTGCGCAGCAAAGTCGGCGTATTTCCTTCAAATTTTGTGCAACATATCGAACCGTCGCCTATATTGGCCTCCAAGCGGCCACCAACGATTGGTGCAACGGTGGCAAATTCAACGTTAACAACAAAAGCTGCCAATATTGCAACAACAAACACAGCAACAACAATAACAACAGCACCAGCAACAGCTGCTCCTATAGCAGCCCCAGCAGCAGCAGTTGCACCTGCAACCACAGTGAAGCAAACAAAAAGCAGAGCCACGGCCAACACTGTGGATGCAACAATAGCGGCAGCTGTGGCTGCAGCGCCCACGTTACCACCGAAGCCGCAGCGTGACTTTTGCCGTGTCGAGTTCCCCTATGCGCCACAAAATGAGGATGAACTGGAACTTAAAGTGGATGACATTATCAGTGTCATCAGCATGGAACTGCCGGATAAGGGCTGGTGGAAGGGTGAACTACGCGGCAAAGTAGGCGTATTTCCCGATAATTTTGTCAAGCTTTTGCCACCCTCGGAAGGTGAGTAAAAAAAATCAACAAGAACAACAACAACGTTTAGTTTTACCATTTAAAATTGTTGTTTTCCATAAGTTTTTCATTTTGGTCGCCATCAGCCGCATCTGCACTGTCGTCTTTTCCTTCTCCTTATATCATTCTCCTAATTGAATGCAATTTTTGCCATTGCATTTAAGGCCCAGTTCATCAAATAGTGCAGCTTCGCCTAGGGCCATTAAAAAGTCAATAAATGTGACGTTTGTTAATTGAATTAATTTAAAAAATAAAAAAAAACCCCTTGTGTTGCATATGTTGTCCCCTCTAAACATTTGTGTATAGTTGTGGGTATTTTCTGATAGTCTTACAAACAACTTTATCAAATTGATAAGACTGTTTAGTCAAACGATAACAAAGCTACCAAATGTTTGCCTTTCATTAGTTGCAAAGGCTACAAATTGTTCAATTTAGTCATCAATTAAAAAGAAAGTTTTTTTTTGGTTGGGTGTACTTTTAAATTGCAATTGAAATAAATTTAAATTTAACTATTATTGCCAGCTTTTAGGAAGTGTAGAACATTTATTAGGTAATTTCAAAAAGTTTTCTTAGTTAATGAATTTTTTTCAATAAAAGCTGCAATTACTTTAAGTAAAGGTGATTTTATGTAGGGTATTTACAAATATTTATATTGAAAGGAAAGGTAATTGTTGTATATTGAGAAGAAATATGCAAAAAATTTAAATTTTTATATAATATAATAAATTGTAATATGTTTATACCCTTGAAAAGGTCACAAAGGGGATATTTGTCAATCCCCGTATGCCTTAACATTTTACAATTTTTTATATTATATAAAAATTTACATTTTTTTGCATTTTTGCAAATGATTTTATAATTTTGTCCCAAAATGTTTAATGCATAGAATGAGACGTCTGCGACCTCATAAAGTATATATATATATATATGATCAGGACGACAAGCTGAGTCGATATAGCCATGCCCGTTGTAATGTCTAAATTTTGACTTTTCCCCTTAAGCTAACGTTATGAAATTTGGTATAGATGCGTCTTGTTGTTGTAGGTAATTTGTATGTATTATTGAGTACAATCGGACTACTATATCATATAGCTCCCATAGGAACAATCGGAGACACTTAATTTTCTTCAAAAAGTGCTTGTATGAAAAACTTTTTTGTTTTTCATAATATTGAAACTAAACTCAACAGATCGATGTAGAATTATGATTTGCACTCACTGACCAAGTTTGATAAGAATCGGAACATACATTTGCGATAGGAACTATCGGTTTGATTAGAATCGGAGCAGTATATCATATAATTGCGATAGGAACTATCGGTTGAATATTAAAATTTTTTTAGAAGACCATTGTAAGGGTATACAGCTTCGGCGCGCCGCAGATAACCTTTACTTTCTTGTTTATTCACAATTAAATAAATTGCTAATTTTGTTTTCATCTAAAAAGTTTTCAATACGCATCGGGATTCTATAACATTGTGTAATAGCTAGTTTGAGTAGTTAGTATAAAGCTATAAATCTGTGTAATTATTAAATAATATAGGCAAGGCCAAATACGCTTAAAGCTGATAATAAATAGTATATTTGTTTATGCCCCTGCTGTTTTGTAGATTGTATTATTGTAAATGAATTCTTTTTGTGTATTGATATTCACGGGGAGCTAAGAAAAATCTGTTTCTAAGCACATATTTGGGGTAACCATATTTGGTATTGTATTTCGTTGGTGCACTCGAATAACCACATACACATTGGATCGCATCATATCACACATCACTTTACACACATGCAGACATTTAATCCACAAACCTCTCATGTTTTTCCAACATAAAAAACGAATCGAGTCATGCAACCAAACTCAAACAGCATCCATACAACATCATTTTACTATGAATATATATAGTTATTTATTTTCATGTTTTATTATGTACTACTTGCATTTTGTTGAACGATTTTTTATATTGGCATTTTGTTTACGTTTCACTGTCGCTCTTATGTCTTATTTCTTTCTCTGTGTGTATCTTTAAGATACTATTTTATTTATCTTTTTTTGATATTTATATGTTGTTAAATATGTATGTATATGACTTTTGATGTCGTCGTCTCTGTGTAATTTTTCCTCTACACTTTTCTCCTTCTTTTTCTTCTTCTCTACATTTTCTACATCTTCTACTTCTTCCTTTTTCTACAATATTTCGTGTCTAATAAAAACTTCAACGGCAACAACTATACTCTACACACACACACTCCACTTTATGCCACACTCCAAATATATACACACGGTGCACCGATGTTTACCGGCAGCAGCGCCACAGCCCCAGCCCCAACCACGTCCCCGGCCACGAACACGCAGTGGTGCTGGAGGTGGTGTGGCGGGACCGCAACGCGGCGGCTCTTTCGAGTTCTTGGGCGCTCGTATGGCCAGCTTTATCACCACGATTTGTATGTAAACGAGTTTTTCCAGTGGAGCAGCAGTCGCAACAGCGGCATCCAAGTTTTTCTTTTCGTTTTTGGCCAGTTTTCATTTTCCTTTCTCTGTTTTGTGTGTTGTGCCCCCAGGCGTATTTTGCTGTGAAATGGAAAATTGCTTGGCTCTTTTGGCCATGCTCATAATTTCTATGATTTATATTTTCTATTTTCATTATTATTATTTAGACGGCTTTCATTGGCGCCGGCTAAAATGCAATCTGAAATTAAAACATTTGGCCGGGACCAAAAAGTCTCGGGAAAATCTCCATTTAAAATTGCCTGACGACATTTTTTTCTTTGCCATTTCAAATTGCGGTTTTTCTGTTTATTTTCGCTTTTAGTTGTCATTAGCATGGTTAAAACTTGTTTAATATTTTTTTTTGTGGTTTTTATAGATATACTCTGTTTCCAGAGGGAAAATGAGTGTATTGAATATTAGAGCTAGGGCATTTAGCTTGCATTTAGCTATACACAGATAGTGTTAAATTTTTAGTTTACAATTATTCCTGAGCAGTAAAGTCGCTTGAATAAGTAACTATATGTCTAATAATTCTATAGCTAATTTTGCGAAATTTGATTTAAAGATTTCTGATAAACTTTTTATAAGATTTGACCAAATAAGAATTTTCCCGGTCATCGCATATGAGACACAATTTATATCTTCCATATTTTTTTAACCTGAATTTTTGACCGAATTTTATATACGGAATACTGTAACTTCCGGCTGTAACTCGTAGCATGTAAACTCACAGACTTTAAGCCATTATGTGCAGAAGGCTAAATAGATGTTTCCCATTAGAAAATTTGTAATTTTAGTAGAACATGCTGAGAATAGATCGAATACTTAAATAATCTCGAGAAGAAGTTACCTAAAATTTATGATATTAACAATCGAGTATATAGCAGTCGGGAGCTACCAACTGCAACGTTCTTACTTGTTTTCACTTATTTTTTATAATTTATTTTACATTTCTTGGCTTTTTGGCAATTTCGTTAACTTTGCGGTTTTAACGCGATTTTTTAGCGCTGTTAAAAACGCGCGACAGTCGTTTGGCATTATTGCTTGCTTAGTTGACTGTTTTTTTCTTTTCTTTTCTTTTTTTTTACATAATATGAATACTTAAATATATTTAACTCTATTTGCATTGCATACTTTGCGGTTGCCCCTTGTATATATGTAGATATTATTATGTAGATATAATACATTTATTTTTATATTATTTGTTGACTTGGCATAGTTGAGTTTGCATTTTTATGCGGTTGTTGACGACTTTGTCTGGCGGCTTGTAACTTTTTGCTGTAATGTATATATATATAATTTTTTAATCTCCTTAAAAATAATACTATATTTGTACCTATAGATGTATATATTTTTTTCCGATTTGTAATTTTTTTCTCTCTTCTCTGATACAATATAAATTGAATAGAATACAAATAAATCTAAGTCTAAAGTTTTTTATAAAGTAAATGAATTGAATTTAATTTCGATTAATACAAGATCTTTTCCTGATTAAATATTTAGCTTATATGCGTAATAAAATTATACAATTGAAATATTGTTTTAATAAACTCTGAGTACGAATTCAAAATACATTGGATTTTAACAAATCTTCAATTTATTTTACATTAACATATAAAACTTGATAACGAGTAAAGCCCATTTTATTTATATTCTAAATTGGTTTAAGCCCCGAATTCTAAACCAAAACTTGAACTCATCAAACTATTCATAAATAACAGACGCAACAAAATTTTAACAAATCAATTATTTGAAAAGTAGCTTCCATTTAAGATATAACAATTTATTATAATTTTTTAAAAAATTTTAATTCTTAATTTAATCAAAAAGTTAAAAAAAAAAATGAAAATTTTTTTTTTTTTATTTAATAGAAAACTCAGCTCAACTCTGTTATAATTTTGAATTTTTACATTTGATTTTTTTTTTACTTTTTCTTTTAATCTTACTGTTATTTTTCAACAACTTAAATTAAACTTAACAAACAATAATATAAATTCTGGTTACATTTTGTAGCTTGATTAACTGCAAGTAGTGTATACATAATTCGATGCAATTACAAAATGCATACCTAAACGTATTGAAATATAAATCAAATTTATATATTTTTTTTCTGGTTTTGCTTTGTGATTGCCTTTTGTCAACGTCGCACTACCAAAGCCAAAAACAACAATTACAAAAACAAAAACAAAAGTAACACACAACAACAACAAGCGACAGAGTAATATTAAAATAAATATCAGTTGTTGTAACTGGTTTTTTTTTTCAGCTACATTTATTGTTTTTGTTTTTGTTTTGTCTTGTTTCTCTTTGTTTGAGCTCTTTTTATGTTTTTTTACATGGCTCGCTGGCGCTCTCTTAGCTCATTATGATGATCATTAGCAGTTGCTTGTTATGAACTTCATTATGTGCTCACATTAGCGGCGATTATTAGAGACGAAAACAACAACACGCAAACGCGCGCTTCACTTGTTGTTGGCAACAATCTCCGCTTCCTTACTCCCCCGGCTCCGCTCATTCTTATTGTTTTTAGAGCTGGCCTTATCAACAATGTTGCTAGAGAGCGAGAGCTGTCTCTCTCTCTCTCTCACTCTCTGTGAGCGTTTTGAGCGCTTGTTGTACCTTTGCCAGCATTTTTGTTTACCTTTTTGCCTCAGTACGTTTTGATTTCTTGACCATTTACGTTATTGAAATAATTTTTGGTGCGGCTGCAAGTTGTTTTTCTTTTTTATACTTTTATTATTATTCAGTTGTTCTGTTTTATTATTATTCATTTTGTTTTTTTTTCTCGCTTTGCTTGTGCGTGCGCTACAATTACCGTTCTTGCGGTATTTTGTTGCTTTCTGTGCTTTCTGTGCAATTGCATTTGCCACATGGCCCAAAAACCATTGAGTTAACAACTAATTGGTTACTCTGGCAGTTTGTCGCCTGTGCAGCGAGACTTTTAAATTGAAACATATAATTATACATATATACAATTCGTGGCTATGTGCATAAGTGTGTGTGATTAATGATTAAGAGGTGAAAAATAACATAACATAAAAAAAAAGGAAAAATGTTCAAAATGTTCAAAATGGAACGCAGTCATCATTAAATCAAAGCAGACAGCCAAGTTTGTTGCCTAAGTCTTTTGTTTTGTGATTGTGTGCGCCTCGTTTTAACGCTGGGCACACAGCAAACGTCAACAACAACAACAACAACAACACTAAGCTCAATTACTCAATACTTACAAATAATATTAAATAAAAAAAAAATAAATAGGAAATACGAAAAATTAATATTAAATTTCAGTTTGCGCGCAATAAGTTATTGCGGTTGTTGTTGTTGTTGTTTGTTTGTTATTTGGCAACAGTGAAAGTCGTTGGCGAATTGTTGTTGTCAATTATCAACGGTTTGAGCCAAAAACTGTCTATTCTATCGTTGTCTGTGTCTTGGTAATTTAACGCTATTATTGTTGTTTTTTATTTCATTTTGCTTGACCTTTACACATTTAAAGCATTACTCAATCGACTTTTGCTTTGATTTCTGTTGCCATCATCATTTATTGCCGTTTATTTATGTATGTATGCGACTGTCGTTTGCTATTTGCTATGTTTGTCGTTTTTAGTAGAGCTGGGCGCATGTCGTGACACGTAATAGTCAAAATTCAATTTAATTTGTTTGAGCAAATTAATCGAAAAAAATTAGACAATAATATATAAAACAATAAGCAGTAAGTTGAGACTGAAAATTGGCAATTATTCGGACACTTAAAGATTTAAAATTAATTCAAAATTGTGTAAAAATTAAATACTTATACAATACTGGATCTCCCGGCGTGCGCTGCCACGCCCCCGATACAAAAAAAAAGAAAGAAATTGCCAAAAAAAAAACTAATCATTTTCTACAATATCCTTATGATTATGATCCAGCTAAAATTTTCATACAATTTTCAAATGCATTTTCCAACCAGTTCCCAATATATATTTGACCATATTTTTTCAGAGTGAAAAACTATAATATACTTATATGAAGCTACATTAAAAATTTCAAATTTCTAGCTTCAACCGATTGGCCTGCTCTTGAATCGCCAATCAGTCAGTCAGTCAGGTTGAGCAGTTTTATGTATATATAGCTTCAAAGAAAATAGTTGGTAATTAAATGCCAAAAAAAATTCAACAAAATTTAAATAAAAAATATAATTATTTTTGGACTTTCTTTTATATTATAAATACTCAAGTCGTAATCTTCATTGCATTTCGAATATTATGGTTTTTTTTGATTACATTTTTATTAGTCAGTTTCGTATATTTATTACCTTTATTTGACAGCACTTATAGAATAGCTGAAACAATATTAAAATACTTAGATTTATTGTTTTAAACAAGTGTCAACAACACGCAGTCATCTCTAGTTAATTGTGTTAACTTATTCGCTTTGCATTTGCTCCTACGCCTGCGCTTTGTTTTTTGTTTGATTTTCGAGTTAATTTATTGACATTTGGCAACAGTTGAGCAGAGCAGAGGGAAAAACTGGTTTTATTGTTTGCATTTGTCGCTCAGCTGTTGCGCTAGACGTTTGACTGTTTGCCATTCTTATAAATATAAATATATATATAAACATATATGTTAGTCACGCCGCTGCTTGAAATGCTCATCTTTAATAATAAATATGTACACTTAATTCAACTCAACCTGTCTCGACTCGTTTCTAGTTGAAGTCTTGAAGTACACGCAATATATTTTTGTTGATGAGCTGCTTGTTATTTGGGTGGCCAAAAGCGCAGCCCACGCCCAATCCAAGCTGTATTGTCTTAAAATGATTTTAACTTATTTTTTGTTTTTGCCCTTTTGCAGTCGCACCCATCAACGAGCAGAAAGCAGCCACAACGCAGCAGCAGTCACAGCGTAAGATCAGCAACTCGAGCCACATGACCACAACGAACGTCAACAATAGCAGCAGCAGCGGCGGCGGCGGCAGCACCACCACCACCACGACGGTGACGCAGCAACAACAGCAGCAGCAACATCAGCAGAGCAGCGCTTCGACCACATCGAAAGTATATATCAAAAAGACGGGCAGCAGCAGCAACTCCTCCACATCTGGACGCAAAGAGAGTTTCGGTTCGCGCGATTCCCTCAATGATATACTTAGCGAAACGGGCCTGCCCATCGGCACTGTGGCGGCTCAACGCAAATCGCTGGAGAACAAGAACCTTGATCTGAGCAAGCTGCCCGGCAAGCAACAGGGCAACACGATCATAACAACGGCCAACAGCAACAGAAGCAGCAGCAACAGTATCACCACAAACGTGGCCACATCCGCTCATACTGAACTGCTCAAAAGTCCCGATAGTATGGATGAGAGAATGAAGTCACTGCCACCGCCGCCAGTGTTGGGCAAAAAGCCCTATGTGCCACTAAAGAAAACACCCACGGGTAGTGTTCCAGGTATGTAATGATTAAATGTTATAAATCTCAAATTAAATAACTCAAACATGAAACAAACATTTTAACGATTTAATGCAAAAGTCTTTTATTTTGAAATAAGTGATGAAAATCAAGAAATACTACATAAAGTGATCACTGCAGGATATGGCAGGACATGTGGGTGCTGATGGAGGGCAAGTTAGACAGAGTATTAAAGCGAAAAGAGAAGATTAAGAAACAAATTAAGATGCAAGATTAAATGTAATTAAAAGAAGGAATCATTTGTTTTAAAATTAAAATTAAAAACATCTTTCTTCTTTATTAATATAAAAATAAATATTATATGTTAAAACATCAGCAATTTGCAATATTGTTGGTGGGACGCTACAAATCGTATTAAAATGCATCGTTATTTGTATATAAATTTAAAAGAGGAATAGGCAACGATAATTATAATAATAAGAAAGAATCCCACGATTTATAGCAGAATATATATATTTTCTATTATTAAATTGCACTTTTGTTAAAGTTAAATAATCCTAACTTAAATAATATCAAAAGTCAAATCAACAATTTGCCATACTGTTGCTGAAAAATTGTATTAAAATGCCTCGTTTTTGATATATAAATTTTAAAAAGAAACAGGCAAGGATAATTATTGTAATAAGAAAGAATCTCACATTTTACAGCAGAATATATTTATTTTTTATTCTTAAATTGCAATTTTGCTAAAAATAAATATATAATAAACTTAACTTAAATATCAAAAGTCAAACCAACAACAATTTCCCGATATTGTTGGCGAAAATCTAACGATTTAATCGTCTGACATACAAATTGTATTAATATGTATCGATATTTTTATATAAATATGACAGCATATATGCTTTCAATAGGGGCAAGAGCGTAAACTGAACTCATCAGAGCTTCTGTATAATTTATTATTAAAGTTTAGCTTGTGAGTGTTCTGTGGTTTTGCATATGGGTGGGTAAATTGTGAAGCTTTTATTTTTGTATACTCTTATGCCCATAATAGTTTATATAACTTACTAAATAATACATTTGGCAATTTTTTAAATCACAAAAAGTAAATTTCTACATTTCGAACACAATTTTCTTTTAATCGCAAATTGCAAGGGAAAATTGAAAATGGGAACATCGCTGATGAATCGTTTTATGGATTTTCTTAATTATGATGGTATTTCATGGCTATTGAGTTATTTAATTTGAAATATTTTACAAATTCATTCTTAACTAAACGCAATTCTTAATTTATAGGTAACATTCTGGGCGGCGGCATAAAGAAGAAGGGCACAGAGAGCAAATTAATTAGCGCCGTTTCCCATGACGTCTCTGATGGCATGACAGGCAGTAAATTATCCAGCGGACAGCTGCCCGACTCGGGAATGGCTGGCAATGTGGTTATGAGACGAGCAGCAACTATTGCTGGTGAGGATACGGAATTTGATCATGTCGAACGGGGCTCCATACTGCAAGACATGCGCGCAGGGCGCGTTAAGGCGCCTAAACGCCGCCCACCCTCGGCAGCCATTAATGTGCTGGGCGAGAGCAATAATAATTCGGTGTATGTGAATGGTAGCGGCGTGGCAGGCAGCGCCAGTGAGCTAAGCGAAGATGGTGGCGTTGGCAAGCAGGCGACAGCCTCATCCGATGACAATTCGACGGGCGAGGAACCACAGTTGGCCAAGCCCAAGCCGCGTGAATGGGAAAAGAAGAAGGCACCCTGGATGGAGGAGTTGAAGGCGTCACAGGTTACACGCAAGAAGACCTCACCCAGTGTCGAGCCGCGTGCCGGTGCCATCTCTGTGGCGGAGCGCACATCAAAGCTGTTTGCCGCCGAGCAGGTGACAGCGACATCCAGTGTGCTGACCACAAGCGCCACTAGCAGCACTAGCACCACAGCCAGCAGCAATACGACTGCGGCGACCAAGGTGCAATCTAGTGCCGTGACTTCCTCCAGCATTATGCAGCAATCCATGTTTGTGGAGAGCAGCAACAGCAGCAGTAGCAGCAGCAGCATTCAAAAGAAGGAATCAACTACCAGCAGTAGCAGCAGCAGCAGCACAAACATTGTGACCAGCAACAACAACCACAGCGATGCCATCATGTCCAAGAGTGTGTCGGCAACAAAGGCGACAGGCTCAGTGGCTGCAACAACTGCCGCGGCAGCTACAACAGCTGCTAGCAGCGATGAGGAGTCACGTGTGGCACGCCCCAAAAGTCTCTCCATACGGAATCGCAGCGTTTCGCCGCTGGTGAAACAGGAGAAGACCAACAATGTCAGTGTCAATGATAGTCCAGCAACGTCGCTCCAAAATAATCATCAGGCAGCACCGACGACGGTTCCAGAGTCTACATCAAAGGTGCAACAGCTCGAGGGTCGTGTGGATAAGCTGGAGACAATGGTGTTGGTGCAGCAGCGCACCATTGAGGAGCTGGTGCGTACACTGCGCGAGGAGACGGAACGCGTTAAGGTGCTGCGTGGCGAACTGGACAAATATGCGCAGTGCGTGACGCAAGTTTAAGGCAACTTGGAACTAAGACAAGTTCTGCCCATAGTCGTGATTGCACCTTGATTGTTGTTTTTTTTGTTGGCCCGCTTAGATGTGCGTTTGCTTTAGAGATTTCTGTAGTTAAAATTCATTTTAGCTAGCTTTAATCTATGGTTATTTTTATTCCAAACTGAAGCTGCCACATATTGAACCACATACATTCCAATGCTTGTTAAATTGTGTGGCAAACAGTACGTACCCAAGACAATCCCAACATGTAGCATATATAGAATACAACTTGTACTTATCAGCCGAAATTTAAGTTGAACCTTGGCCAGTTCTCATCCTGAGCTGCCTTTTATCCATATCCCCCATATCTTTATACTATATATATATATAGAACTGTATAATTATGTTATTGATAATTTTGCCATTTTGTTTTACAATTGTAAACTTGGTAAAAAATTGCATGCAGTAATTGTTTCAGTTTCGATACAAGCATATTTTTGATAAGTATTTTTACAATATTCCGAAAACTTTGTGGGCATTGTGTGATTTTTTAAAATGAGCTGCGCTTTAGCATAAGCATAATTCAATTACAATTTGTTTTGTTCATATGATTATGATTATTTTTATGATGTATTAAAGTTATGAAAAAAAAAATGTACTATAAATACTAAAGAAATATATACAAAACACATCTACATAAATAAAGTTCGATGAAGATGCCTAAACGTTAAGTAATCCAAATAAATAACTAAAATTAAATGATTAAATGTTTATCTTTTTTGTTCATTTATATTGCCATCATATCATCAAGTCAATTCATATCACAAAAAACCATTAACATCTATTAAAAATCCCTATGTAGATGCATTTTAGATTAGTTTCCCTAGCGATTTAGCAATTTAAAACTTTCCTCTTATTAATGGCTCAATCTCTTTTTAAAACAGACAACAAACACGTCGCGGGAAATTTGATAATTGGATGTTCTGAAGCAACTAATTTTTGTTCAACAATAATTACAATATAATGTACAGCAATTCCTTTTATTTTGTGATAAGATATAAAATTACATAAATATATTGTGCATTTGGAACGTTAAATAATTAAAACAAACAGTATACAGCTAGTTAGGCTATAAGAGTAAGCGGATATCCCTCAGTCCAATTATTAGCGAAATGTTGCAATTTATTTTGATAATATCACATTTAATATTGCTTGTAAATATTGTAAATTAATATGGCTTGATAATAAATATTGATAAACTAAATCATTTAACAATAATATAAATTTGTGTTTATACAATATTCAGCTTTTGACTTAGCTACACATGCTTAAATAGATAAGACTACCTTCCAGCTGGGTAATATAATTCAATTGATAATTTGTAAATATTTTCAAGCAATTTTTTGTGCTTAAATGTTTTACAGTACTAATTAATGTGGTGGTGGTCGATAAATTCCAAATTTTGCGTTCGCTGCCAACTTATCGCGACTCGACATTGCGTTAGCAGCCAACTTCACGTTATGTTAGACTTAACACACCAACCGTTAACAGCTGCTAAATTCAAATTGAAGCTGGATTGACGAGTATAAATTTTGTTTTCTCCTATGTGTTTATTAATTATTTGAATAATAAAAAAACAAGTTTCTCTTTGAATATGAATCTACTGTTGAATATATTTCCGGTTATTTTAAAATGCAATTTTTTACAGGCATAATAAATTTCTTTTATTGTTATTAAATTGTTTATCAACATGCTACGAACTTTAAAAGCCTCGACCCGATGACCGATGGTCGAACACGAAACTCACACGAAGTCGAGTCTTTGACAGTGGAACGAACTTTATGAGCTTAAGTTTGTGAGTTGTTGTGACGTTGGTCCGTAAAGCTGTCGCTACTATGGATGTGTGCTTGTTCTACGGTACCAAATCTAAACAATCAACATGTGCCACCGTGGTCTATTGCTTAAATTAATTGAAAGAATAAACCTGTTAAGGTTGATATTCTTATATATGTATGTGTGTCTGCAAAGAAGTAAACAAATTTTGGTCACAGCAACATGAATATTTATAAAAATTCGATGTCAAAAATAATGTAAAGTTCTAAGAAGACTTATAAATGTATTATATTTTTAATAATGTTTTTCATTTATGGTTTTTATATATATGCATATTTTTCAGAAGAAGACTCATTTACAAAAATAGACTTCGATGTTGTTTATGCCTATTTTTTCTAAGTGAAACTTGTAAGTAAATATTGGAGAGTATAATATGGCAATAAATTGGCAAAATTAAGCTCAATAAATTATAGTTTGACATCAATTAAATTATTTGGTTTTATAATAAGTCATAAATTCAAGAATATATTTTAAAAAGCTTTTAAAACTCTAAACCAATGTGCGCCGCCTGCCTGCCTGTCTCTGTAAGTTTGTGCTTGTGTATGTGTGCCTGCACGTGTGTATGTACTTGTGCTTTTGCCTTTCTTGTACGCTGTTGTTGTTGCTGTTTTTGCTGCTGCTGCTGGTGCTGCTCGCTTCTCGCTGCTTGTTGTTGTTGCCTTGGCACTTGGCGGCGGCGGCGACTGCGACTGTGACTGGCTCTCAGTCTCCGTCTGCGTCTCTGGCTTACTGAGCTTTTGCCAGCCTTCTTGGGCGCTAGCCAGCAAGCACTTATCAGTTTTCTGATCGCTGTGGGAATTCAGTTAATTGTGGACGCTGTAGCCAAACGGACGCACGGCAGCACAACCTGCAGAAATCAATTTCAAATTCGATTCAGATTCTCGAACGTTTCATTTGTTGCCCCGTTGCGTTTGTCTCGTGAAAGTCACTTGCCAGGCACTGCCATTGGCTCTGGCTCTGGCTCTGTCACTGGCACATTGGCACTAGAAGTTTTAATCAACAACTAACACAACAGTCGAGGCGCAGCATACGCTAGCAGAACACAGCTGAAAACATATTTAAGGACAGTACTAAAAGTCTACATAGAAATACAATATATAAATATCTATATTGTATACGCACCGTTGGCCCAGGTGTATTGCAAAGAAATCAATTAAAAAATACTTAAATGCAAGCATTTCGACAAAGTCAGTTAAATATATAGTTTTCAGAGTGTGTGAGTGCGGCTGAACAAACAAAAAAAATAAAATCAAAATAAAAAAGCTAAAATTAAACAGCGACAAAGAACAACAGAAAAGATCAAAAACTGGAATAAAAGAAAAAAATCAAAATTAATTTAAATTAAAACGAACACATTACTTTTAAAGCCATAAACAAATGCACATAAAAAAAATAAAAAAAATTAAATTCGTATAAAGCGCGCGCCAATATTGCTCCAATTCAAAACGGCTTAGCAACAATTGCACTGAACAATAACAACAACAACAACAACAATAATAACAATAAAAGATCGTAATATAGAAAGCCAACAATCAAATACACAAAAAATCAACTTCAACAACAAAAACAACAACAACAACAAACAACTACAGCACGGGATTAAAAATCCAGCTACAACCACAAAAACAACGAGAACAACAACACCAACAACAACAGCAAATGTGGTGGGTGCATTGGTAAGCTCAGCGGGTAGAAAAAAAAGTAACGGTTAATACATACAAAAAATAAAAAAAAAATTCCAAATCGCTAAAATTGGCCAAAACGTTTGTATTTTTTTTTATGCGCAAACGCGTTTTTTATGCTTAGCATTTTTTATTTTGGTTTTTTTCTTTTTTTTTTTGTTGCCTGTACTCCAAAGTTTTTGCTAAGTTTTAATTTTTGCTGCCTTGCTTAACGTTTTTTTTTTTTGCTCTCTTACTTTTTGACGGCTATAAAGTGGATTTGTCTTCAATTGTGTTTAGAAATCTGCACGGCCCAAACACTGAGCTCAACTGGGCTTAAAGCCAAAGCCAAAGCCAAAAAGCGACTGCAACTGCTCTAAAAATATGTCGGCCAAAAGGTGCAGAAAAAAGGCATTCAATGAGAAAAAAAATAGCCAGTGATTTGCGTCAAGGTCATCGATGAAAGTGTGTGTGTGTGTGTGTGTGTGTGTGTGTCTTTGTGTGTGCTGCTGCGGTTCGCTTTACAGTTAGCCTTTGTGGCATGCATTAACAATCGATATCGAACTGGAAATTGTAGATTGAAAAGCCTTTTATGCCCATTAAAAATGGTAATAAAGGCTATATTAAAGTTGTGCAAATGCGATATATAACAGACAATAAAAATATTCCGACTCTGTCTAGTCTCATATTTGTTTGTCTTTGTACTCCTCTAAAAAAATCTGAATTTAGAAAAAAACAAAAGTCGAAAGTATTTTGTTTTTTTATTTAAAAAATCTAGAGCTGAAATTGTAATCAAAATTTAATTCTGCATGAAATTTGAATCAGTTCTGATAAAAATATCAGTTTTAAGTCTAGGAGGTTTCTCTCTATGAAAATCAAAAGTCAGAAAAAACCAAAAAAATCAAAAAATAATATTTTTAAATATAAATGCCGAATCAATCTAGAGGTCAAATCATAAACAAAATTACAATTCACATAAAAATCGAATCAGTTATGATAAAGTTATGAGGATTTGAAGTCTATTTCTCATATTAAATACCAGCAATCAATATTGTGGATAATTTTAACTCCTATGATATCGTATTAATTGAGCAGGAACCCATAAAATTAAAAAAAAATATTTTTCATATTTCCAAGCATATCAATTAAATATAAAGTATCTCATAGTCGCTCAAACCCACGACTAGATCAGTTTTATTTGTTATTTGTTGAGCTTTTGTCTCCTTTGCTTGATTGACAGGCGTGTAGATCAGTTTTGATTGAGCAGATGTTTATCTCACCCGCAGATTGCCACAATGTCCGCCCGCCCGTTGTTTAAATGTATTTTTAACCCTTTTGATGGACAAATGAGTTACGCAGGGCTTGTCAAATTGGTTGACGTGAATGTATAATTTAGTAATTTTCAGTTACATGCAAACTGTTATTTTGACGCCCTATCTGGCTTGTAATAATTAACGGTTAAATGTAATTGTCCATTGGTATATGTAGAGTTTCATCTTGGCCTGAATTTGATTAAAAAAGCATCTATTATTTATTTTATTCAGCATAAATTGAATAATACAAAGAATATTATTTGTTTTACGTTGTAGTTACATGTAAAGGCTTTGAAGTTAGGCCTCTTGTTGTCCGTCAATATATATATATTAATATTATTATTATTTATATTCTAACTAATTAATATTTCGTAATATTTCTCGTAAATTGTATTCTATCAGCATATGAGGAATATTCATTGGGTGGACTGGGATTCGAGTCGAATTTTTAACTGCGTTTTTATGCAATTTTTTCATTTCGTTGTGATTGTTGCTTTTCACTTTCATTTGAAAAATGTTACTTCACTTAAAAAATATTTTTCAGATAACTAATAAGTCAATTCTCAGCTAATATTTAAATTAAATTAAATTAGAAATTTTATAGCAAACCCTCTAACAGCACAAAGAATTGTATGTACCCTCCTAATTCATATAAATGAAGAGATAATTTTTATTTCTATAAAGTATATGATAAATATCAAATATATAATTAAATATTATTGAGGAATTTATGAAACTTTCACACATTTCAATATATGGCTACAATGCGCAGCAACAACAATTAAGCCAACATAATAAAAATTTCTGTAATTTTTTATTTTTTTATTTCTTTTTTTTTTTTGCCATACATTCTATGCCAAATTGCAAAACGGCAGCCCATTGCCAAACTCGTTCAACTATTTTAATACAAATTATTATTAAAAGCTTAATTGCAGTGCAGTCGGCAAACGAGCCAAAACATACTTCATAATCCAAACAGAGATTGAAACAACAAAAACAAAAACAACAACAACAATAATAATAATAACGCTTAGCCTGAGCTTTGGCCACAACAATTAACGCCGCTAAGCAAAATTAACAAATTGTTTTGCAGCGTTTGCTACAGAAAATAAATGATAGACAAAAACTGGTTGCACTATTATTGTGTACAGGGTGTATATAAATAAATAAAAAGTGATGATAAAATATTGAATATATTGTCATAAAAATATAAAGATTAAAGTTCTTACCTGAGCATCAAAACACTTAAGTCAAGGTCTATGTATTCTACCTGTTATTTGTATTTAGAAATGTTTTTAAAGGTTTTATGTAAACTTGATGATATTTATGATCTTTTAGAACAGTTTTTAACTTGTGGAACTTAAGAAAGCCTTTCTGGACCTATTTTAGACAGCGAAAGAGCTGGGACGAGAGTTGGGAGAGTTGAAACACAGTTTTTGATCAAATATCCCAGCATCAAGGAACATATTTAAAATTGTTTATCTTATAAATTAAACAATATTTTATACAACAAAAATCATTAACTTATCAATTGCTTCCACGAAATATAATGTTGATTTAATAATTTAATAAATATAGCTTTGAAATAGAGTCTTATTAGAGATATACAGAAAAAGGCAGACAGCCGAACATGGCCAGTTTAACTTGGCTAATGATGCTCTCGAAAATGCCTTCTTTATTGCATTGCATATTTCGTGACAAAATTTTAATACCCTCTACAAGGGTATAAAAAGACAATAGGCTTTAACATTTGCCTTGGATTTGCTCACGCGACTAGCACACGCTTCAAACATTTAATGATACTTAAAAATTGAAGAGTATATTAAACTATCACTGCCAAACATTTGTCCAACCATGTTTAATCACATCACAAGTGCTTTTCTAAGTTTAACAGGAAATTAAATCGTTCCAGGGATTGCCAGGAAAAAGTTAATTACCATTAAATGTTATACACACACCCTGTATTTCTTTTTTGTTTTTTTTTTTGTTGCCTGCAATGAAACTGCGATGGAGCTGCGACAATAAACATTATAAAAAGTGCAATAAACTTTTAAGAAATTCCATGGAAATATAAACAATTTAATGGTCGCGGCCATTTGTTTGACTTTGCTTTGCATTACTTTTGATTTTGTTTTTGATTTGGCAGTCTGCCTGGCCAACTAACCTGACAAATAGCGCATACGCCGCGTGGCCTCTCCCTTGGCTTGGCTTTGAGCCTGTCTTTTGCCCGTCCCTCAACTCGCTGCCATACCCCGACGTCCCTCAATTGTCAATACATTGCAGTTAACATTTTTCTACCATTGTTTGGCTTTTGTTTTGAGAATGTTTGACAATTTGTCACATAGTCCAACACTTGCTTCCACTTCTCGACCCATTTGTTACACACTTTATGTTGTGATATGTGCGATATCGAGTTGAAGTCTATTTTGTTTCTTTTTTTTTATTGTACTTGTCCCACGTAGTACTTAGTAGCAATTTATTTGCCATTGCCCTGGTTGCTCACTTCTGGTTTTAAATCAAGTTTATTAACCGGAATTTGCAAAGCAATATATATACGATTATTGTCTATTGACTTTTCTGGGCGTATCCCTAGCGATCGATTAGCATTCTAATTTATATACTAACTGCTGGAATATCAAATACAAATTTGATGCCAATGGGCATGCACGAGTCAAATGAATGGCCAAGTCCAAGACCAAGTTTACACTGAAGTGCCATTGCCAAGTGACAAAGACAGATAGTTATATATATTGTTTAATATTAATAAATCATTAATTTTAAGCTCAACACCAAAGTTTTTACATAGAATTTCCACGCCCACAACTTTCCATTTTGCCAACTGACTTATATTTCAGTTAAATTCGAAATTGTAATTGTTTTAAATGAATTAATTTTAGATTCTTATATTTGACATTTTTTATTTTAGAATGCATAAAATTTATTTTTGAATTTGACAATTTTTTTTCATTCAATAAATATTTTAGAAAACACAACATTTTTTATTGATGTTTAAAACTTATGCTTTTACTATAATAAACATTATTTTTAGAGAAAAAATCGATAATCTATGGTAATTTATGAACAATATCTAACAAACTTCATATTTTTAATTATTTATATATTTGCAATAACTTAACATAAACTTCAAAGAGCAGAAGACGTCTTTATATTATTTAAACTGGCACAACAGCATGTCTATTTTTTTTTGTCGTAAGATTTTAACTTGTTTAATAAACTTCAACTGTTCTAATTGAATACAATTCAATAGTTAGATTCAAGTTATTGCGAATCATTTATTATTTACATTATTTGGCCTAAACACAAACGAGGCTTACAGTTGAAGTTGGTTCCGTTTCAGAGTCTGATTATGGGTGCAGCACTTGAATTGACCAGTTTAATAAGTAGATATATAGATGTAGTATATACATGTCGGAGAATGCTGTAAAGAGCTTGTTTCTAGATAACAACGACCTTTATGAAATATGATTAACACTTTTACTTTCAACTTAGTACATAAAAAACCAAGAAAAATAAATAAAAAATCAAAAACAAAAACTTGCTGTCAAATATGACAAAGCATTAAAGAAATGCGTCAAAAAAAGCTAAATCCACGTAGAATATTTGTATTCAAATTAGAATTAGAATATAAAAATGATGAAGAAGAAGCAGGAATTTCCATAACTTACAGTTGGCAGCCAGAGTGTTTTGACTTGGCTAATTAATGAGCCGAGTCTTGGCGTTTTTTTTTTTTGGTTGGCTGGCTGGCTGGCCAAGAAACTTTCATTTTTAATGTGCTGAATTTTGTTTTTTTTTGGCCATAAACATATTGTATTGTTTTGCACAAACACATATTTATATATTTATATATAAATTCCTGGGTAATTAAAAGCCATTGAACGCTCTGCGACTATGAGTAATTATATGGCCTGTGAAGAAGGCTTGATAAGAAGAACTAGAACTGGTTTTTATGGCGCTACTAATACTAAGCATCTGACTTCAAAACGCTTCTGTTGCTATTCTTTTTTGCCCAACTATTTTTAGTTTATTATTTAGTCATACAAAATCTATGAGCTTGTATTTTTGGTGCTTTTAAAATTTTAATGCCTAATTACATAATATGCTAAAGCGGAAATGCCTCAAATTGCGTGCCCGCTAATTACTTGGAGGTTTTAATTAAATTAATCTATGATCGAAGTATATGCATATAAAGGGCGCCCAGTTGGCAATAAAATAAAAGCTAACTAAAGGCTAATGTGCGCCTGGGGCAATAAAAATATACTTAAATTGTAGTATGAGTGGCATACCAAAAGATTTGGCCAACTTTGTTGGCTCAAACCTCACAATGCGAGTGTATCGAGTATTGTATATACAATATATACTACAACAAGCCAGCTTCAATGACATGCCAATTGTTGTGGCTATCAAAATATTTGTCATTAATTATAAATATGTTGAAATAGCAGCAAACAGCTTAGCATCTGCCTGGTCTTAGACTGGGGGCTTGGGGTTTGGGTTTGGGTTTTTGGGCTGGAACTGCAACAACTTGTTGCGACTTGTTGTGAAGATGTTGCCGTTTGCCGTTTGCCTCGCTGTCTGCATGCCCCGTTAACCAGTTAACCCCTTGCACCACAGCTGCCTAGACAAGTTCAATGATTCTTCTTCTAGCATTTGGCAACTCTTTAAAAATTAGCTGCAAATGCTCAAATATTTCTGTCTCTACCTTGCCAATATTTGTATTTTGCATGTACACACAAGTGTGAAATGCACCTTGACATTTGAATATTGTATCTTTTTTTTTTTATTATTTTTCCCCCATATTTTTGCCGTTTATTGATTACCGATCTCAATGAATTTGTTTTGGCTTGCTAATGCCAGGCAATAACTTTTGTAAATTATGCATCATTTTGCAATTTAGATGTTCACTTGAGCGATGTTCGATGCCACGTCGAGTCGAGTAATCATTTTGATGTTTTACCAGCTATTATTCAGTCTGGATTTATGGCTAAAAAAGTTAGCAACATTCTTTATTTAATAGTATACCCTGCACCCATAAAACGGCAATGATTACATAGACGTTTAGAATTTAATTTGGTAATTAGGTTTACTTTCAATCAAGTATATATTTAAAATCAATAAATACGTAATACAAACACACCTATAAAAAATTAAAATAAAAGGGTATTGAACTGTTTTAAATACTTTATCATAATCGTATTATAAATGCGTAAATCATTAAGGAATTATTTAATTAAAATAAATTGAGAAAGTTGCAGCTTTTGTAGCTCGATTTGTATTTATAAATCTGCAAATATTCTACCATATTTTTTAATAAAAATAATTTATAAATATATAAATAAGTATCGAGTATTTTTCAGCTCATCACAGTTGGCATTCGAAGTATTTATTTATTTATTTTTTTGGGTGGTTTTTCTTAAACCTGCTTTGGCTTTTAAAAACAACATATTTGTCTTTCTTTTAAAAAAAACGCACTGCTTAATTATTCGCTTCTGTTCTTTAATTTCAGTCATTAACAATTCATACAAAAAAACCATCAAAAGACAAATCTCTCAATACAAATACAAAGACGTAAGACTGTGACCCTGGAGAATGCTTCCCACTTTCAGAAGAATGATTCAACAAATGCAGAGAAGACAATTGGCCAAATGAATCGTTTGATATGCATGGAAAGTGATCTTCATTAGGAAGTCGGAATCAGAACAAAAGTTGCAATTAAAATATTTGATTAAAACTGCAAGAACTGCCTAATCAGCTGAGCAGGTGACAAAAGTGGATTATATTGAACAAAATCAACGGCATGGCACATTTTTGTTGGTATCACAAATTGGTATTTTTACTGCTGGTAAGTTTTTATTTTATTATTTAATAAATATATATAACTAAGCAATGTCAAATTGTTGTAAAAGAGGGTATAAGCTTAAGTTGGAATCACAGAAAGTTATTAAGTTTTCTGGATCAACTTTTGAAGTTTCTTTTCGCTTTTTATTAATTCTTTAGAATTGTTTCAAGGACAAACGAGTAATTGTTTATCTTATTAGATTGATAGGTTTCACCCTGAATTGAGTAGCTTGTTTAACTGTATGCATTAATATATATTTAATTTGTATATTCAAGTTTTCAATTTAAATTTTTGCTTCGTTGTTGAACGTTGGAAATTGTAGAAGTTAACTATAAATTTAGAATCGAAAAATGAAACAAAAGTATAAAGTATATTTAGGCCAACAGAGACCTCTATTTGAGTCAAGTTATATTTTTTTTTACTAAAAAAAATATTATATAATTATTATAAAATATTATATAATTAATATTAAATTCTTTGCTCTCAAATTTGGAGGAAAAATTCGAAACCCGTTTTATTAGATTTCATTAGCTTCTTATTATACTTTCAAGCTCTTATGTTGTAGATGCTAAAACCTTTTTGTATTTATCAACTGTTGAATTGTTAATTCCATTATTTAATTCAAAAGCAAGTTTTTTTTTACCATTATTTACTTTATTTATTTTTCATTTCTATATTTTTTATGAGGGCTCTTGTTAGCCAAATTTTATATTATATTCAAAATCTTCGCAATTCCCGACATTGAACAAATTGCAAATTGTTTTTATATTCAAAATGATTTATCATATGCGTATCGGTCTAAATTTATATGGAAGTTCACTGACAATTGCCAAAGCGGGCCAAATCGATGGGAATTGGCCAACCCTGTGGTGTTGGTGTTGTTCCCAGTCCCACCATCATTCCCGCTGCTTAATGACTTGGCCATAAAAATTACAGTTGCAATTCATATGCATTTAATGGCTCACTTGGTCAATGTATGAAAACGAAATAAATGGATTAATTGTTGGCGTTTTTATTATGTCTACATTTATTAGCCCAAATCATCCATAATGCGAGCTGGCGAGTGTAATGTTTTATTTTTTTTATTAATTTTTAGTCCAGTTGGTTAATGCTAATGTGTGTTGTGGCAGCAACTTTATTGTGACTGGACACAAACACAAAAGCCGCAGCTGATTGTGAGTAATGTTAACTAAAGTAAAGTTGGCTCAAATAAAGTTAACTGTGCTAAAGTAAGCTAAATAATTGCACGCGATTTGCGAGCGGTTATGCGAAACTGAAACTGAAACTCAAAACTCAAAACTAAATACTAAAACTGAAACTGAAACTGAAACAGAAATACAAACTGGCAAAGCCTCAGCCCAAGCCTCAGTCGCAGTCGATGACGTTGGCAATTTGCAAATTATGCGCAGCGGGCGGGACGTTGATTGAGTACTGGAAGGGGTAGGGGAACGATGCGGGCTGCGGTGCAACATCTTGTGGTGCAACAACATTCTAAAGCCAGCGTCAGCTTTTCTTTCATATAAGCCGTAGAGTTGTAATGAATTGTTCAATAAACGGAGATGAACGAACTTGGTTCCTGATTATTCGTTCTGTCATTCATAAGACTTATTTTAATTAATCCATTTATTTAGTAATATTTTTAATATATTTAGGCATTCCTAAATTGATAAAAGTTTCTTAAAATTCTGAAATATTTTTGTTTTATCTTTATACTTAAAGAAAAACTCTAGATACTACAAATATTTGAATTTTTCAACATGATAATTATGGAAAAATTCATTTCATTTTTATATTCAATTTTTCATTGCAGACGCTGCACTTTTACAAAGATATTAAAACTAGTTTATACTCAATTCATTTATTTTTAACAAGTCTATTAACATTTTATTGGACTCGATGTTCATCAAAGTTTTCTTGTTCATGGGCATGGAATAATAAAATTCAAAAATAATAAAATCTTTATAGTGGAACCACTTTTATAGAAATATCTTAATTTTTAACAAAAAAAAAAAAGTTTTACCATTCATGACATTTTTATATTCATTTCATTCTTATTTTCAAAAAGTAAAGTTGTGTTTCCAGTTTAAAAAAATATTATAGTTTTATAGCCTAATGTTATCGTTTGGTATTGTTTATCTGCAAGATTCTGTTTGTTTTAGTTTGTGAAAGAATTCTCTTTATAAGCTATTTTAGTGATATTTTTTCAATAAGTTTTATTTTTTCTGAAATATAAATTACCAATTTAAAGCAACAAATGAACATGAATTTCGAAAGGGTAGAAAACAAACAAAAATGAAACCTAAACCAGCAAAAAACAACAAATCAAATTAATTATTAAAAAAGTAATTTAAGAATTATTTATATAAATAATTCTTTACATCGTTATATATTGAGTTTATGTGAACTTATTCATTCAATTGAACCACAATGATCAACTCTAATAAGTAATGTTTGTATATTTATTTATTGTATATAAAGTTGTATAAACGGTCTGATATGCATATGACGATTAGCAAAATAACAAAATATATATATAGTAGTGCAATAGTGTTTGTTGTGCTGTGTAATTAATAAATGTGTGTTATTATAGCAGGTAAAACGACACAAAGAGTTGCAATTCGAATTTTTTTGTGGCATTGAGCGCCCTAATGTGGGCCGCAGTTTGGCCAAAGATCGATAGATCGATAATGACAAATTATATGGCGACCATTGATGCCAGTTTTAAAAGTGTAAGTTGCAAGTTGTAAGTTGCAAGTTTGGAAATTGCAACACACACAATAAACATTAAAAACATTGGCCAGCTGGGAGGCAGCGGGTGGTAGCTGCAATTAAACAATAGCCGCTTGGCAACAGGCTGCAACAAAATGTGGCTGACACATTCACATTGTGGCAACTGTTGCTGCCGCTGCGGCTGCTGCTCCTTTCAACAGTGCAACGCCCACAACAAATGCCGTTGGCCACAACATTTAAAGACACACCAAAATAAAAAAAAAATATGCGGGCAGGCCAATTCTTGTAGCTGGATTTTGTTGAACAGGCGAATTTGATAAAAGAAAAACAAAAACTTTTCATTATTATAGCGACTTTTTCCGTATTTTTTACTTTGACTATTTCGAGGCTTAAATGTTTTATGCAAATATTTAGACGCTGTGTGTGGCTAGTTCGTGTCTTGAGTCATTCGTTTTTATGCAACGGAATCCTGTTATTTTTATCAATCATGAAGAGACCGCCTAATTGATTTGTTTTTTGCCTGAAGACAAAAGGTGGACACTTCCGAAATTTTAAATATTTTATAATTTAAAGGAAGCTAAAATTGAAAATCATATTGAAAACGAAACGCAATTGAATCTGTCAACTGGCAATAAAAGCAAACTCATAAAAGAACTCGTTTGATTTGATTTTACTTGTGGATGCTTGTGGCTAATTAAAATTGAAGTTTGAAGCGGCACTTGAAAGTCAATTGAGCTGCCGTGTGTGTGATTCGATACTGTCTACTGGAGAACATACTGAGAACCGATCATTAAGGTGTGATTATTGCTTAATTGTTATAATGTATAACAACAGGTCTATTGATTTGGCTAAGGCGGATATCTCACAGCGTTTAGAATTTCAATAGACAATTTTTGGGCGACGTCGTTTTCATTAGTTTCATAATAAAAAATCAAATCAAATCAAATCGAAAAAAAAAGTTAAAGCATTTGACACTTCCGCTAAGTTGACAGCCGTGAAAATTGTCAACGTTGTTGTGAAAGGCGCAACAATTGAATGATAAATGATAATTGATAAATGATAATCAAGCCAACGGTTGCCAATATTGCCAGCTAAGTGCTAAAGAATGTCTAACAGGATTAGCATTTTGGCAATTGTCAGCTAGATCAGTGCCTGATATATCAATCAAGATTAGGATAAATAATTGCCTATCTATTTTTGGTTTACTTAACGCCAACGAAACGAGCTCATTTCATTCATTAAACGCCAAAAGTGGCACTGACCAGTCGGTTCAAGTAACTCTGCACAATGGAAAGGAATGCTGCGTTCTACAATCATATAAAATAGTTAAAAAAAAACAACAAAAAATAACAAACATTGTCTTAAGTATTTTTAGAACGCTTTTGGTGCCTTTTGTTTTAGGGGCATTAACAGGGGGTAACAAAATATTTGTGACAATGTTTTTATTTTAAATGTTTAGCCCTTTCATAAATGCTCGCATTGTTATTAACTTTTGCAGCAATTTTGGTGTCAATGTTAAATGCTCATTCACTGCCCGCAGCAGTTACTTCTGCAATTTTAGACATAAAAGGCAAGGCGAGCCGCCTCACTGGTGACTAAGCTGACTGCCAACTTGCCAACTTACCAACTTGCCAACTTGGTAACTGCCAACTGTTAGCTGGTAACTGGCAACGGGTAACTGGCAACTGGCAACTGGGAAACTTGCAACTGGCCAGTCGCCCAACTGCGCCTGTTTACTCTGTAATTTTAGCACATGTGCGAAGGTGTTTTGGCTGCTCGGGCTGCCAACAATTGTTAGTTAGAAACGCTTAAATATGATCTAGAAATGTTAAGATTTAAACAGCAACAACAACAACAACAACAAAAGCAGGCGACAGTCGACAAGCGATTGGCGCCCACATAATTTATCCATTTGTTGCTTGTTATTGTTGTTGTTGCACATCGCTGCTCTGTCAAGCAATTTGCATTTATGCTCGAAAAGCTGCCGGATGTCGTTGTTGTTGTTGCCTATTTATTTTAATAATATTATACATAGTATAATTATTTTTATTATTTTATGCCTTGCAAAATATATTAAAAATTTTGTTCATATTTTTTTTTTTTTTTTTTTTTTCAATTTGCGCCTTTCCATTCGCATTAACTTTTATGGCCCATAGAAGTGTATTGTTTTTTTTTGTTGCTTTATTATTTTACTGATTTATCTCTATCGCAATTAGTTATGCTGATTTTTGCAGAATGCAATAAATATGTTTGATTTGCCATTTTGTGTGCTGTGTTGTATTTATTTGGTTTATGATTGTTGCAGGGCAAGTTCGTGTCCTAAGTCTTTTGTTTCCATATTTCATTTTTCCATATTTTTGGGGCGTTAAAAGCCAAACGAGGGGCGGAATTTTTGTTGTTGCATTGATTTAATTTATTTTTCCAACTGAATACCTAATTCAGGCACACTACATGGATACACAGTCCATGCATAATGCGAGTTCAGGGTAATATGCAAAAAAATGAAGGTAATCTGAAGGTCAACATTGAATTGTTAATAGCAATTAACTAAAGTTGATAATTTGGAGCGAAATTCCGCGGATCTGACACAATTTGATTTTTATTCCAGAGGATAAGTTATATATATTTCCAGTTCTTGTTAAAGAAAGTTAAAAGATCTTTACGCATGGGAATTTCACACAAAAACTCAACGCGGACTTTCAGGATGAGTCATAGGAACTTTATTTTAAAATTAAATATTCTTGCTACATTAAGTTTTTTATGATAGTTCTGATTCACAAGCGGACATTATATCTGCAGATTTATTATATTTTTTATTACTATGCTATATAACGCAAAGTTTGATGATCGTTTGAACTAAATCCAGCAAAAATTGTGGCGTCTGTATAACTCAAAAACGTTAAAAAGATTAAGTGTAAACAATTTATATTTTGTCTTCATTATCTGCCACTTGCAACCACTTCAACTTGCCATTTGTCAGTTAATTATGACACTGACCAGCTGGAAACATGCACCACAAGCCACAATACTTCAAATAGAGCCGCAGCATTCCATTGATATCTTAATAAACCTAATACATTATTATTCAAATGTCATAGCTTCAGACTTCATGACTTATACATACAATGCTGACTGGCATGAAGACATTTCAGATACACATAAATGTCTCTGATCAGTAGGAATGATATTTTAATTACGCAAATTTATAAATAGAGCGCTGAGATAACTAAGTGAGGCTGTGGCAAATGCATCATGCGGTAGTTAATTTACATAAATATCGCATTGAGGAAAATGCTAGCAAATTGACATGGAACATAACTAAATCATTTCCATTTTGAACTTGCAGATGTTGTGCTGCAACTATACGCGTTCAGCACCCGCCCCGGTTGCCTCACCGTTGCCAGCGGGTAGGCAGAGTGAGCTCATTGCGGGCAATGAGTTTCTTAAGTTGTTTCTCGATCACGACGAGCAACAGCGCAGCCTGCACAGCGATGAGGAGGAGTTCGAGGGACCTGGTCGCTTGAGCAATGCCAGAAGCCTGGAGCATAGGACACGCTACCGCAATGCAAATGCCCAGCATCAGACAGATGCCGAGGGCAAACAGGTCGTCAAATTGGTGACCACAGGTAGCAAGATTGTCTTTCTGGAGGATGCTCCAACTGCATCAACCACAAGGCCAAAGACCAGCGATGAGGTCAAGGTGGTGGCTGTCAGCGTTAGCTCATCCAGTAAACGTGGCGGTCGCATTAGTCGCACCCAGCCGCCGGTAGCAAAACCAGCGGCAGTCCAAACCCAATCCCCATCCCACAGAAGCCATGCACCCAGCGCTGCGGGCATTGATTTTGTGAATCGTTCGCATAAAAGCGAGCTATCCATTGAGGAGACCGAGCCACGCCTGGCTGCCGATGTGATGGAGGTGGAGAGTGATTCGCTGAACAGTGCCTCGAATATACAAAATGTTTTGGCGGCGCCACTGCTTGCGGCAGCTGCCTCCAGTCGCTCCAGTTCGGTGGCGTTTCACAGCCGAAATGCCACGCGCATTAAACCGAGAGCAAACGATGCCGAGGCTGTGGCAGAGGCAAACACACATGAGACAGTTGAGGGTGATGACAAATTGCTGCCGTTCCAGACGGTGATCTATCACGACACAAAGCAGGGTCACGGACCCCAGTCAAGATCAATATCGTACAGTTCCATATCACAGAACGTGGATGATCTCCACTTGCCAAATGGTTGGCATCATCAGTCCGCCGGCATCTTGGCCGAGGCACAGCGTAATGTGAGCGATAGTCTAAAGCCAATGCCGCGGCTTGCCTCGGAGCCATCCAAGTTCTATTCGATTCCCTCCAAAATGTACAGTGTGCCGTCCAAGTTCTATTCGGAACCAGCTAAGGTCTACTCCGAGCCGGCTAAAATGTATGGCCAGCCTGAAAAGGTTTACTCCGAGCCGGCCAAAGTCTATGGATTGCCTTCGAAATTTTATTCGGAGCCAGCGAAAGTTTATTCGCAGCCCGCAAAGGTTTATGGTGAGCCCGCCAAGACCTACTGGCCTCAAACTGTGACAAGCGGTACCGGTACCGGTGTCGGTCTGAGCACGACCAGCTCGCCCACAACATCAACAACAACAGCAACGAGAGCAGCAACAACAGGAGCAACATTAACCACAACAACAGCAACGCCAATAACTGTGCCACCGGGCTCTGCCCCAACCACCTTTGTGCCCTCGCGTCGGCCTGCAATTGTCTCGCGGATTGCATTCGGTGAGGCGCAGACCACGACAGGCAGATCTTTGGAAGCCCAGACAGCAACAAGCAGCACGCCAGCCACCGTTAGACCAAGCACTTGGCAGCACCATTATCACAGTGCTCATAATCAGCATCTGCAGCACAAGCAGAAGCAACAGCAGCAACAGCATCATCCAGCGGCAACAAGCTCCGGCAATTCGCAGCCGCGTCGTGTACTCTTCAATTTGGATAAATTACCTTATGATTTATTGAATGCGCCACAACCGCAGCCAGCGCGGCATCTATTGGAGCCAATTTTATCAAAGAGTCCAAGTCCAAGTGACTACCAACAACAGCAACAGCAACAGCCACAGCAGCAACTGAAGCAACATCAGCAACATCATCGTCCATGTTGGGAGCAACAGCAACAACGTCAGCATTCATCACTGTCGCTTCAACATTCTAATCAAAATGCCAAAGGATTGCCCAATAGAGGTGAGTCTTTGGTTAAACAAATTACACTGTGCTGCAGGTTTGTGTTTAGGAGCAATTTTTGTACTTTTTTTGAAGTAAAACAGTTGCATCATAATTGCTTAAATTATGAATCCATAATTAGTCTGTCGGTTAGTTGGGTCACAACTTCAACTTCAACTCCAGCCTCAAGCCTGCAAGACAGTGTAATTATAATGCAGAGACAACGCACGTTTACCTTAACTAATCTTGAACTTATCAAACATCATCTGTTTGTCTCTTTCCCCCTCTCACTATCTCTCTTTTTCTCTATTTGTATCTTAGATCTAGTCAAGTGTGTTTCCAAATTTGCACACCAACATGCAGCATCTGCAACGGCAACAGCGTCCGGCATCAGCGCCTATTCATACAGTTCCAGCTCGAGCAGCTCATCATCCTCATCCTCTGCCGCTGCAGCCGCCGTTGCCGCCGCGACCATGTTGCCACACTTTACAACCGAACGCGCCGAGCTCTATACACCGACCCCAGAGCAAAATTACGAAATTGAAGAGTCCGTAAGTGTTATGACAAACGGACGAGCCCATGGAGTGCAGGGTGGCAGCAGCAGTGGCAGCGGCAGCGGCAGCGGTGGCTCGCCGGCATTGGTCACAGCCACAACACCAGGCAGTCCAGCAACCACAACACCAGCAACACCATCAGCAGCAGCAGCAGCCGCAGCAGCAACAACAACGCAACGCGGCCGCAATCGTGGCATAGACAGGGGACGTGGCTCGGTGGTGTACAACGCCAACGCAAATGCCAACGACTATGATGATGATGCTGGCAATGGCGATGGTGGTGGGGATGGTGAGGGCGAGGGCGAGGGCGAAGGCGATGAAGATGCTGAGGGCAGGGGCAACACAGATGAGTCAGATGATGATAAAGTGGCCTATGTGGTAGAGGGACGCAACTATCGCAAGTATCGCGTCGAGGAGAAAACCGACGACGGCTTCATCGTTGGCGAATATGGCGTTGTCGACCACAACGATGGCAACTTAAGCGGGGTGCGTTATACCGCCGATTCGACCATTGATCGTAGTTTGTTACAAAAGGCGTTGTTGACATTTCTGAAGCTCAAGTAAGTTTAGTTGGAGTCGCAGCTGTATTGCGAAGACTGTTTTGTTGAGCTGCTGCTGCTGCCCAAAAAGCAAGCCAAGCATGCCCCAGCTGCCCCAGCTGCCTCAGCTGCCTCAGCTGCCACAGCTGCCGTGGCATTCATTTCATACACATGTGATCCAAGTCGTATTGTAGTTAGCGTAGCTTAAATTAATATAAAGTAGCCTTCATTTATAGTTGACCAATGACACTAGCTGAAAGTGGCAATTGAATAATCAATTTGAAGTGAGCTTTGCATTGAAAGCTTTAATGTGCTTTCAAAGCTGCTTAAAACTCTGTTATATTACACAGTTTTTTCAATATTAAACTTTCTGCTAGTGTCTTTGGCATTTAAATATTCGTAGTTAGTTATTTCTACACATATGGCCACGATTCTTTTGTCCTAATTAATCCAGCATAGTGTGCGTGTATTATGTATTTTGTGAGTGTGTGTGTATGCAGTATGTGTGTATGTGTGTGTAATTGAATTTATTTTAATATTTAGTTAATGTTTTAATTAATTTATTGTAGTTGTTGGTATTGTAATTTAATATACATTTAATTTAAATTATAGTACAGTTAACTGAACGAGCCGCAAAATTTTTACCTAGCAACTTGCCATAATTTAATCATAACAATCTGGCCAAGTTATACATAAACCTATATATATTTGGCCCAAAAGCACGTACGCACCTAAATGCATAAACTATCCTAATTAGAGCCTAAGTAACTTGCAATGTGAATTAATAAAATTGAGTAAATTAATAAATAAAAAAAAAACTAAAAAAAAAACACTGATTGAAATTGTAATTCAAATAATTAATGGAGGTAGTCGGGAGGTAGCTGGAACAAAGGGTAAAAAAACAGGTACAAACCCGGCAATGTAAATAGCCATTTAAAATTGATTAAAAACATGCAGCCAAAGGCGATCGGCAACTGGCAACTTGCAACTGGGAACTTGCAACTGACAACTGAAGGCAGACGTCGCACTACCGACAATATCATTAAACTTTAATTGATATGAACAAGTGACAAAGGGCCTGACGTTCAGATAAAAAGATAAATAATATAAAAAAAAGTAAACAAAAATAAATAAAACAGTTACAATAAAAGCAGCAAAGTGCTATCAGTTTCGACAACAAAATGCGGAAATGTTTTGAGAAAGAGGATCGCAAACAAAGTCTCTCGGCTTCGACTTTTATGGTAGTAAATGCATTTGGTCAATTAAGAGCTGCGGACTCGTTAACTGATCTGCCACAATATAAAAGCAGAGCATGTTTGCTCTGATGATGATGATGGTAACGGGGATGCAGAACAGGACCTAAACTGGAACCTGGACCTGTAAAATGCAACTTGAAGGTCGCTGAACGGCCTTGCTTGCGGTCGCCGGACGTGTTTGGCGTCTGCGTGTCGTCATTTGGTTTTTATTACCACTGAGGGATTGGGAATTGGGATTGCAAAGCGACTGGCAAAATGTTGCTTGAAATATTCCACTGATTGCATGCGCCAAGCAGCAGAGCCTATACACCATAGCTATTTATAAATGTAGGGCCTGAAGACAAACGGGGTTGAAAGAGCTCAACAGCTTTGGTATGTCATCTTATCGCTGGCCAGCAATCTGGCTAGCATGTTTTGGACCGGGCCAGGCAGAGCATCGAAGACGCAATCTGTGTGAAATAGTATGCATGCTGTGCTGTGCCCATAAACTTGGCGAAAAGAGAATGTGGCCCACAGATTTAATGCGAAATGCCTGAGACAGAGTCAGAGTCGGAGTCAGAATAAAGTTTAAAATGATGATGATGCTGCTGCCGTGCCCACTGCGGTCAGCTGCCTGATGGACAGCTAAAGGAACTGGTTATAGTTATAATACCGTTGTTGCAGTCAACTCAGGCAATTACTACCGACTCCAACCCGCCCCAAATATTCCCCCCAAAGAGTAAACAGTTCTGCTGCGAAAATAATAATTTACAATGCGGCCAGAACAGTGCCTAAAAGTGTCTATAAAATGATGAACACTAAGCGAACACGTTCGCCTCGGGTCACCGTTGGGCATATGGAGGATCTCTCTGGGAATCTGTGTTGGCAATCTGTGTTTTTTTGTTGGGGGCGTGCGGCAGTGCGTGTCGACAATAAATTTGAAAACTACACGATTGTTTCAGCTCTCTGGTCTGACAGGTTGAACGACGCTGGCAGCACGCCCTCACGTCCTTTTTAGTTGCTTTTTAATGTGGTGGGCGTGCTGGCTGGATTGCCATTCTGACAGCTTTGTGGCCAGTGTTCAGTGTTGGCCACATTTTGGATTGGCTTTATTAAATTGGCCAGTACTCCCTCCACCTGCATGCAATACGCTTCCTTTTGCCTTGAGCTGTTGACGTTGCTGCATTTGTTATTGTCGAGCAAGTGTGTCCTGTTTGCTTCTTGTTTAATTACTGCTGCTTACATTGTTGCTTACATATTACTTTAATAAAGTTGCCCCGGCTATATATCCCTTTTTTTTTTTTCGTTATTTATGTACACTTTTATTCAATATTCCAGTCATTGGCATGATCGATCGTGCATTGAAAATTTATGACATGACATTATAATTGACCGATTTGTCATTATAATTAGTGAACATGCTGTGCTGGTCAGCAGACTCCACTCGACTAGGCAAATGACGCAGTCGAAAACTGCAAGGGTTTCTCAATTAATTTATTCATAATGTCGCTGACTATTTTTAGAAAGGATTCCATGTGCAACAATGTTAAAGTTCTCAGTATTATTACTTATTAATGCCAATGGAAGTCAAAGAAACGCATTACTGGTATATATCATTTTATAAGTCCAACTTTTCAATAATATCTTCAGTAGTAAATGGACTCGAAAGTAAAAATAATTCCAAGTGCTTTAGCTGACAAAATATATGTTAATCATTATTTTACTAGTATAATATATTGATTTAGATATATGGACATATATTTTGTGTGGTATTTTCCGGATTGAAATGATGTCCATTTATTTGACTGATTTGAGAATAATATAATGCTTTTTTATTATTAGAACTCCAGCAGAGTATATAATTTTATTTTGTATGTGTGTCGTATTGAATAAAGTAAAGTATATATATTCTTGATCGTTCTTTTTTTATGCCTTAAATTGAAAACTAGAATTGACGTTGAACAGAATTCTACCGCCATCTGTTGTTGGTTGGCTGTACTAATTATATATAAAGTGTGCTGCTAAGTATGCAATGCTTTTTTATAGAATTAACAATTGCCTGTGACTCTCAAACTGATATTGTTTTAAGTAAAACTTCAATTTGTTGATTATAAATTTTTAATACTCTATTCCTTAAGAAATAAAAGAGTTACCTGTGCGTGTGGAATGTCCGTATAAACATACATATTTTTATTTATTATTATTAAGGCTACAGCTGCAGAATTAGCTAGTTTTCAATTTTTACCACGCCCACTTATCAAATTTTAATTCTAATAAAAAATGACAGACGTACAGTCACCTTTTAATCCTAAAAAAAAAACACAATCTCATTAAACGCTCTCTTTTTTTTGTAGAAACCATATTTAACACTTTACCTGGAAGTGTCTGCCCTCAAAAATCGTACCGGAAATGCGGACTAAAATTACCAAAAGTCATGAATCAAGTAAAAAGTTAATTCAAGCAAAAATTCAAATACCACAAGCCGTAAAACAGGACACATGTACAAGCAAGCAAATAAACAAAAAAAAAGAAAGAAAAATGCAAATCATTGCATGTCCTGTCTGCTCAGACAGTGCAACTGCGCCAATGCGAATATCCTTGAAGAGTATTTAAACATATTTGGAGCAGAACAATATTGTATTGGGCTGAGCAATTAGCAAGAAATATATTTAAAACTCAACACTTTACTAATCTGCAAGTGTCAAGCGGTCGCAGCCGATGCCTTAACCTTAACAAATGCCGGCGTGCTCCTGCCAAAGGAGTTGACGAAGGCGCAGACCGTCAGGCTGGCTGGCATACAGGGTTGAAGTGTGCGTTCCAAGTAAAAAAAGAGAAGAAAAACCGTAGCACCAGCATAGAGCACACGGCGGAATCAAAATTCGCTTGAACTGCAAGGGGTTGGCAGCGGCAGGCTGACGAGGACCAGGACGAGCACCAGGAGCAATGACAAGAATCTGGTCGGTAAATGACAACAGGTCTCGGCACTGGCTTCAACAATGTGTATTTCTTGGCTACCTTTTGTTTGCTACCTTTTCGCATAATGAAATATAAGTACCATAAGAGCGATGCTCCTACAACATTTTGATATCAAAGGACATTTGATCAGGGGGCATGCAACATGCGCTCATTGCTGCGCCTTCGTCTACATCTTTGCCCATTGTCTAACCTTTGTTGTTGTCATTTTGTTAAGCGTTTTCTCGTATTTATGCCAAAGATTACATGTTGATCTCGCATATCTTTCATCTTGACGTAGATGGAGCCGGGTCGTGCGTGCTTCCCACGTCGTTGTCATTCGATACGAACTAAAAACTGAATTGAAATGAAATCAAAATGCCGTCAGTCAGTAGCTCAGCTACAGTTAAGAGCAGCGAAAGTCATGACAATGCATTAATTAAAGCATATTATAAGCTATGTGTTAACTAGACACATCATCATATTAATTCATAGAGTGATCTATTCAAATGTAAAGATAATATCTTGATGTTGACAAGTTGCCCGCTTCTTTGGTAGTCGTGTGGAATTTTGTCTATTGTGCCCACGCCTGATGCTAAAAAACAGATAAGTTTTGCTTGGAATTGCTCCTTTTATTCATTCATATTGATCAGGCTCTTGTTGATGAGGGTTTATTTGATAATTGAAACAATAAAAAAAAACATATTGCGCATGCACAATTCAATTCCAATTTCAGATAGATCAACAACTCCTTTCACTTGTTCGATTCAAGAAATTGAAATAGAAGCTGCCTAGCGAAAAAAGGGTTTTTAATTTTTGTACCTGTTCGAATTCTGGGAAGTTAATTCTAATATTTTTGCTATTTATTCACAAACTCAAAGCATCATCATATCTTCATCAACTCTTCTATGTGCCTTTTTGTTATAATGCATAGAATATCTCCCGCATGATTGCTTCGATCGGTAGAATTACTTGTCTAGCGCCCCCATATAATCTATTTTTTGGAGCAACTCAAGTGTGGATTCAATTGTTAAATTGAATAATCAGGTGCCGTCATATTGTGCAGTATAATGTGCCTTAAATTGCTTTTGGTTTTTTTTTGTATTCAATTTCAATCAGCCATATATCCTTGAGTGGAAACTTACATTGGGCTTCCCACGCCAACTCAATGTTTTGATGATGTTGATCAAAGGCAAAGGTTAAGGTTAATGATCTATGCATTTGAGAGCATTGAACTCGAACTATTAGTAGCTTAGTTAATAAAATACCTCTGCAGACTGAAATGGTATAAACTGCCAATCAACCAAATAAATTCACATTTTTTTGTTTTCAGTAAATGGACTTTTTTAGATAATTTTATGAATATAATTTGGAAAAATGCATTTTTTTAATATGCACTATTCAAATTTTAAATAAATGGTACAAAAATAAGCGTTCTATATTAAATAGTATTTAAAAAAATATTTTTATTTATGAAAAAAGTTGTTACTCTTTATCTGTCAACAAAACCGACTCAATGTCTTAAATATAATATAAAGTATTTATAAAGTTATAAAGATTAATAAACGATTCAGATAATTCAATTAAATTTCTTAACAAAAAAAAAAAACATCTAAATTGAGTTCTAATATATAAATTATATATAAACTCTTTAATTTGAGATTTTGCCTAGAGGCATGGCTATATAAAAGAATTGCCATAGATATAAAAATTCTAAGAGAAATCCTGATTTTTAAAACAAGCAAAGTGTCCTTTCTGCAAAATCAGATTTGCTTTTGGTATTTACATTTCAATACACTCGCCGACTTCCTGCTAGAGTATTCAGAACATGTTGTTAATTTAATCAAAGGAAGTTACCGCTGCTAATGCAACTATCTGTCGATCTAAGGATCTTCTAGGCCAAAGACAAAAACCAAACATAAACTACTTTTTGCGACACTACGTTAGCTGGAAAGCTGGGCTCACTAATACAGATGATTATCAAGTGAAAATACAAACACATTTTCTTGAGGATGTTTGCAGGAAATGTGTAAAATTTCTATAATCTATGGCTGAAATCGGAAACTCCTTCGAAATGAGGCGCAGGCGTGAGAAATGCAACGCAATGGATTCGTCTATCATTGCCAGCAAATCAAATAATCTGCGCATGACATAATCTTTGGGCTTAGCACATGCAAACGACCTGGCCAAAAGCAAAACTAAAAGCAAAAACAAAAACAAAAACAAAAGATGCAACCAGAGGCTACAGGACATCCTACTTAAGGCTAAAGCAACAACAAGAAAAACAACAGAAAAAAAATCAAAAAACTCAATTCTAAAAAAGGCAAACAAAAAGTCCTTAAGTTATGTTGTGCGTCATTTTGGCTGGCAAATGGAATGAAAACAAAGAGACCAACCAGTAAACGCGAAACTCCTGAGAGGACGCACCACAAAAGAAACTGGCACTTATGCAAACCTTCCTTTTAGGACGAGGACGAGGACCAAGACCAGGACATAACAATCAATTGAAATGGAAGCAGCGACTTCATCACTTGTTTCCTCTGCGCGCACTCCTGTTGCATAAATTGCGAACATTGCGAGATCCTTGAAAGCGGAGATTCTCAGATATCAGGTTAACAGCAATACAAGATCTAATATGACGAAGACCCAGAACGAAAAGATGAGCGTGCATATGATCTTGGAGGTGTGTCCCATTGTTTCCTTCGCGCTTCCGTGGCAGCTATATGAAACTTATCTCAACGGATGCCTTTGCTCTCTGCTCTCATTTATTTTCATATATATTTGTATTTTTTTTATTTTGCACGTGCAGCTCTGGGAACCGTGTCCTGTGCACATTTGTCAAAAACCCGACAAAAGTTGCTCAACTTTCTGCCGTCATCCCAGCTCCTACTTTACGCAATTTTAGGTCGATCCGGCGACATTTGAGCACTTTAATTTCATGTTTTCTTGAATTGTTCACATGATTTCTCAAGATCAGATTGCTTATCTCTCCTGTCTCTACCTTCTCCCTAGTCTCCTCCATTTGCGCTGCCCTGATTCAATTTGTGCTCTGTGTAATTATTGCGCTTTTTGTAGTTGTTGTACCTTTCAGTTTTTGAACTCTAATAGTTTACTTCCTGGGTACCATCCATTCTATATACAAACCCAATTCTGTGCTTAGCCATTTTGACGTGATTTCTGAGTCGTTTCCTGTTGATGTCGTTGTCGCCTCTCTATACCCTCGATCCTTTTGTCTGCCTTTTGGGGACTTCTGTCTGTTTGTACTTTTGGGTTTGACATGCTTTTTGCTTTTATGAACTTTGAATTGATTTCTCGTTTCAGCGGAAGTTGCCTGAAACGGTTATTCATTTCCGCACATTTGATGCATATTTATTCAAAATAAATTTCCATATTATGGGCGCCAAAAATGAAAATATATTATGACAATTTTTACTTGACAATAAAACAATGTTTGCGCGCCAAAAAATAGCTTGATGCTAGGAAATGAGATTAAATTATTGTAAGGAAACAATGCAAAGAATTTACATAAATAAAATAGTCTTAAATTTACAACTCTTACAATTTCCTTTTGCATTGATTAATTTTCTTTCTTGATTTTACATTTACTTATAATAATTATAATATAATAATTATTTATTTGTAAACATGAAATTATTTATCTTTTTGACAAATTTTAATTGAAAGTATTGTTTTTCTAATTTAAATAATATTTAATATATAGGCATTTTAAGTTTGTAAAACAAAATCCGAAATTTAAATTCGAAGTTATTTTTCCATAAAAAATAAATAAGGTACTTAAAATTGCTGAAATTGTCTTGATAAAAAATTAATGTAAAATCAAAAATAATATAAAATACACAGGTTATTTCAGAAATGTATTTTAATTTTTCGTTTACATATTATATTCGACTTAATATAATTTTTTAGTTAATTTAAAGTCCGCATAAACATTAAATGCATAGGTTTTTTTTTCACAATCTATTTTAATATTTCGTTTACCGATTTTAATTTTATTTCATATTAATTTTAAATTAATTAAAAGTTTGCTAAACAAGTAAATTCGTTGATTTAAAAGTGTATGGAATATAACTGGTTTTTTGAAAACATCTTATCTTTAACATGATAAGATATATTTATTTCACGCAATTTGTTTGCATTGCTTGATTGTTGATTTTACCGTTGGGCTGCTGTTGAAAATATCGCGATTTCTTGTTGAAGTTTTGAAAGGTCTTAAAAACAATAACATAATAACAGAAAATAACAAATTCTTATCGAAAATTGAATCTCCATGCAGTGCAACACGTACATATGTATGTCGTATAATGATTTTGTGCCCGGCCATAAACTAAACACAAAACGTTCACCTAATGACATTTCGGGACTTTCCCATCAAAAGTCTGGGCCGATTCATAATGATGAGCTAGGGTTAGGGAACAGCCGGCGACGGTTCGAGTTGCTCAATGAACACGGTGGCAACTTTTTGGGTCATAAATGCAATAAATTGGAATTTTTCCACTCTTTGCCAATGCAAATGAGTAGAATTTCCCAAATGTTTAACCCTTTCGATTCATGTTTGGGTAAAGTGTCATTAGCACAGTGGCGTCGTCAGACGCCTGACAAACAATGTCAAACATTGTAGTAGTAGTCATACAATTGTTGCTTGTTTATGGAACCTCTAACCCTTTTTTTGGTCACTATCTACTACAGTTTGACTAAGACGATTCATAAAAATGAATTCGCAGCGAAAGTGCCAAAGAAAACCCATAAAAATTGGCTATGTTACCTGACAGCCATTCTTAGCATTCTTCGAAGACAAAAAGGTGCTAACTGCAGTTTTTCATTATCATCATTAGCCTTAGTCTTACAGTAGGCGACCACGGGTCGGCTACTACGGGTCGGCCACCGTTTGTCCTTCTACCTAATGCAGTCGTGACACCTTCTCAACCCTTTTTGCCGAACGGCCAACCTGCAATTCTTTAGGAATTTCGCTAAAAAGTCAGATGATGTGCGCTTTTCGCGGAACTGATTAATAAATATTTTTTATTTTTATTTTTATTTTGCTTAACCTTGAATGAAGTGGCCATATGCAGGTCTATTCATACCTGAGGCCTCACTTCTGAACGACGGCTGTTTAAATTCTTGTGGTGGATTTAGCGCTAATCCTAGGGGATTAGCGGGATTAACAGCTCGCCGGCGTTACGATTTTCCTTATTCATTAAGTAATGGAGCTGTACTTAGCTTGAATGAAAGTTCTCCACAGAGTTTCCCAAAGCCAACTGAAGCAAATCTGCATATTTATAATTATATGTGTGTGAGAAAGTTCAATATTAACAACAGCTGGAAAAAGTTTATGCAGCATCAATTGAACCAAAATAATTACATATTCATGAGTTCCCACGATATTCATTCAAACTGACCCATGGTCAAACAAATAGTTGATATGTCATTGTCATCTGGTTTACTAGAGCATCATAATCAACAGTAGTTTATTTTTTTGGATGTTTAATGATCGTCCTCGTTATAGGCATAACATCACACGCAAGCAAATTCCCATGCAACACACCTGAGAAACCAGTGAATATTTCAGTGGTGGTGGGTGGTTGGAACACATGGATATAGCACCCACTCACAATAGTTGGAACTACCCTGTCAGCATCAGCGAGTGGCAATGAACTGACAGCTCCGAGGGGTTGCTATTCTAATTAGAACCCTTGTCGCTTTTATTTGTTGGTGCTATCAATGCCAAGTATTTTATTGATCAAGTTACGCATCCGTAATATGAATCGAAATATAATTGCTCTTTTAAAGTGTCTGTCATACTATATATGAATGCGTTCGCATTTGCATTCCAGACTCAGGTTCCCACGTCGTCTGCCTCAGCAGCCGCGGATTGACAACCCCTCGGCAAGAGAGGATCTACCATAGCTTGGAAAATGCTAGGCGTTCAATCTTAATCGCACCAGACTTACGGGATCTTGCTTAACATTATTAAGTACATAATTTTTCGTTTGAATTCTATAATACTTAAGTATATGTTATATGCAGGCGTTGATCCTTTTGTTGAGTTTTTGCCTCTGCGAAAAGCTTGCTTTAAATTATTTGCCCTTGGCTGATCTTGATCTTGGGTGTTGGTCTTCGTCTTCATCTTGGTCTGGGCCTGGTTGGTCAGCTTGCCTTTTGTCAGGCCGCTGTCTAATCTGCTTAAGCGGCACGCGATTAGGCTCCTGCCTCTGTCTTCTGCTTCTGGCCACAGTCTTGGTAGCTGTTGGTTTAGTTAATCGCCGGGCGATTAAAATGATGCCACTTGAATTTAATTTGAGCTACGTCTTCAAAAGGCATTCGTTAAGCTGGCTTAGTTAGGTTTACAAAGGGGAGGTTGGTTAGAGAGAGAGCTGAGTCTGAAATAGCTTGATATTTGCCCAATCAATCAAAGAATCTACTAATGGCACAATTGCATCATAAAACTTCATTTATTCAATCGATGAATGAATACAATTACAATGCGAGTAAAAGCGCCCTGCCTGCCTGCCGGAGAGAGCAACCCTTGCTCAGGCGTTGTACCCACAGGTACTTCACACAAATCACAAAGCGGCAATAATGGCCAGCGCCATAAAGGACCAGCCATGCTACTGAGGATGTGTCTGCTCATATTAACAACTGTCACAGGCCAGGCAGGAGAGACAACCAGGGTAAATCAAAGAGAGAGTGAGAGAGAGAGCGGGTTTGGCAGGTAGAGCTGAGGACCTCAACGGAAAAAGACCATAAAAACCCAAAAGAGCCAAAAGTTGAGAATGAGAATGACGACGGCTGCTCAATGAATTTTTTCGCAATGGCAGCCGCTGCCTGCAGGATCAAAAATCGCAGCCCAAGCAGCAGGAGAGAGCATTCGTTAGATACGATGAGTGCGAGTGAGCGAGTAATAGCTTCCCACCCTGTCTGTTGTGGCAAGGAACAACCAATAAACGCGCCCGACTGCTACCTAGGGGTGATCGACTGTTCGTTGAATGGTACAGCAGGATTTATATGAGCGCAGGACTATTAAAACAGGAGCTGGGTGGTGAGCAGACAACACAACCAACCGTGATCTCAACGAGTCCACTTCGCTCGTCGTCGTTTAGTGCGCTCAACTAAAAACTAATAAAAACGAATTTGAACTTTGAAATTAAGAAATTTTAAAAGCAATTTTCAAAAAAAAAAAATTGTCGATTGTGAAGTGTGCCGAGTGTTGTGTGAATATTATATAATTTTTCTCCAAATCGTGCCTATAAAATCGTCAAAATTACGCCCCACATCGGTATGCAATCGTCGGAGGGTTCGCCAGATATGATGGATCAAAAATATAACAGTGTTCGGCTGTCGCCAGCCGCATCAAGTAAGTATAGTCCCCAAACTGGCAAATAGCGTATTTTAAACTCTAGCCAAAGGTTTATCCAAGCGACTAAACTAACATATCCATTTGCTGTTCTGCATCTTCCAGGTCGCATATTATATCATGTGCCTTGCAAGGTTTGTCGGGATCATAGTTCCGGCAAACATTACGGCATCTATGCCTGCGATGGCTGTGCGGGCTTCTTCAAGCGTAGCATTCGCCGCTCCCGCCAATATGTTTGCAAGTCGCAGAAGCAGGGACTCTGCGTGGTGGACAAGACACATCGCAATCAGTGCCGCGCCTGCCGATTGCGCAAGTGCTTCGAGGTGGGCATGAATAAGGATGCAGTGCAGCATGAGCGTGGACCGCGCAATTCGACGTTGCGTCGTCACATGGCTATGTATAAGGATGCAATGATGGGCGGTGAGCTGCCACAGATACCGCCAGAGATACTGATGAATACAGCCGCATTGACCGGATTCCCGGGTCTGCCCATGCCCATGCCGGGCGTACAACGCGGTCATCATCATCCCGCCTTGAGCGCCGCCTTCCAGCCACCACCGCCTGCCGCTGTGCTGGATCTGTCAGTGCCGCGTGTGCCACATCATCCCGTGCATCAAGGTCATCATGGCTTCTTCTCACCCACCGCCGCCTACATGAACGCCCTGGCTACACGGGCACTGCCGCCCACGCCGCCACTGATGGCCGCGGAGCATATAAAGGAAACGGCGGCGGAGCATCTCTTCAAGAATGTGAACTGGATCAAGAGTGTGCGTGCCTTCACCGAGTTGCCCATGCCCGATCAGTTGCTGCTGCTGGAAGAGTCCTGGAAGGAGTTCTTCATTCTGGCCATGGCACAATATCTCATGCCCATGAACTTTGCCCAGCTGCTCTTTGTCTACGAATCGGAGAATGCCAATCGTGAAATTGTGGCTATTGTTTCCCGTGAAGTACATGCCTTCCAGGATGTGCTAAACCAGCTGTGCCATCTGAATATCGATAGCACGGAGTACGAGTGTCTGCGTGCCATCTCTCTCTTCCGCAAGTCGCCGCCGGCAGCCAGCTCCACTGAGGATCTGGCCAATAGCTCCATATTGACCGGCAGCGGCAGCCCCAACTCCAGTGCCTCGGCTGAGTCCCGCGTCCTGCTGGAATCCAACAAGGTGGCGGCCATGCACAACGATGCCCGTAATGCTCTACATAACTACATCTCACGGACACATCCCAACCAGCCGCTGCGCTTCCAGACGCTGCTCGGCGTCGTCTCGCTGATGCACAAAGTGTCCAGCTTCACCATCGAGGAACTGTTCTTCCGCAAGACCATTGGCGATATAACCATCGTTCGACTTATTTCGGATATGTACAGTCAGCATAAAATCTGAATCTGAGTCGGAATCGGAATCGAAGCGACTCGAATTGCCGTCGGCAAGTCCGCGTTCTCGCACTTGAAGTGCCTTCGTAGTGCTGGAAACTGTGATATCTGGAGTTGGAGTTGGAGTTGGGTGTGACACTGGCTGAGACAGTGACAATGACATTGGCAGTGACCATTAGACAATATTTAACAGTGAACTAAAATTCTCTCGAAGCTGAGCCTTAAAATGTATTCGTTATACGTAAACTATCCACAACGTGATTCAAATTGCATTCAAAAAAGTTAAAACTTTTTGTTGTATAGCTTATAATGTACTAGATTACTTAACAAATTAGTTATAAGTGCATATCATATGTTTAATGAAATTAGCATAAAACCTTAAAGAAACATTTTCAAATATACATATATATACATAAAGCGAAAGCTTTTTGAAAAAACAATTTATTTTGATTTATTATTTAAATTTAAAATTAAATGTATTAGTTTTGGGTTTGTATCGGTGTATTATTTATTTCAGCTTCTTAAAAATAGCTCTTAAAATAAACAAGTTGTTCGATTTATTATCACAGAATGTGAGAATAAAATAAAATTAAATTATAATACTCCACTGGAAGGGTACCACCAGCAGGACCTAAACTATCCGAATATTGAATTTAATTTAATTTAATTTTCGGCTCCTCTAAAACTTATTAAAAAGCTAATTTATATTATTATTTTTTCCGACTAGTTCAATCTACCAATATAAGACAGCAGAACGGTTTTCAGAAAAAAATAAATATGCAATTTTTTAAACAAAAATTCGAGGTGCTGCTTTGTGTAAAACTGTGTGCCTACATTTCTCAAATTTTTTATAAAAGAATAATCTTTTGCTATAAAACCAAGAAGGTGCTAACAATAAATAATAATCGATAAAAAATATTCTCACATTAAGCGCAAATAAAACGGCTGCACAACATTTTTTAAATGTTCTTGGCATCAAACAAAAAATAGTTTCTAACAGACTATTGTCAGTAAATGGTCATGATTTCCGTAATGAATATTTTTTTCAGTTGAGAAATAAAATAAAAACAAATTTTTTAACTCACAGAACTTTATTATGTGCAATTCTTATAAAGAATTAATTGTGGATTACCAAAATTCAGATAGAATCTTGATTAAATTAGAAATAAACTAATTTAATAATAATATCTCCATATTATATAGATGTATGATTTTATATTAAAAACCATTTAACTTTTCTGTGACCTCTTTGGCGCTCAGAAACATACATAAGTATAAAGACGAACCGCAGAGCCCGCCCAAAACTAATCGCAAACGTATTATGCAAATCCTGGAACAAAAGATATGATGCATTTGGCATTGAAATCAAACAAATTAGCATAGTTTTTCCACATCAGCAAACCAAAGTCGGGATTAATTTGGAATGTCAGTTGTCGGATTTTAGAATTCAGTTTTGAAATGGTCGCTCCAGCTTGCCCCAGTCCCTCAACCGGCTCTCCCTTGGCCTGTGAGTACGTACAGAATTCAATAAGTTAAAAAGCAAAAATTCACTTTTGGTGACTTTATTGAGCGGCATTGGATCGTAGATGTTGCTGGATCGCTGCCTTCGTTCACAACAGACAATAAAAATTGAATCCTTTTACAAAAGCCAGCACTGTACAACAATAGCAAATGGAACCGGGCAATGCACAAATGAGTAGACGAGTATCCTTCGGCAAGGCTGAATAAACAACGCGAGGAAAAACAGTTGCCAATCGTTTGGCAGGCTGCTGCAAATTTTATTTTGAAATTGCGTTGGCCAAAGTAAATAGAACGGTGAATGCATTACAATATATACGTATATATATACATAGATATATCTGTAGTATATGCGACTGACACACATCCATATCCAGGAGCAAAAACCTACCCTAACCCGTGTAGCACCCATGGCTGAATGCTTGCGGGGATTTGGAATTAAATATGCTTCGTTGGTGCTGCCATTTCGACTTTAGCAAGGTCCACACTCTGCCACGGCACGACTTGGATGCTGTTGTCCTTGTTGAGCCTGGCACCAAAAATGTTGCTGTCTCTCTATGCTGCTGGGTTGTTGAGCCCTTTTAAGTCCTAATGGCCCTTTATTATCTGCCTTTAGACTTTTAATAGACTCAGAGGCGACGCTGATATTGTGTGTGTGTGTGTGTGTGTGTATATCTATATGTAGTTGTGGTTGTTGCTATTAGAGTTCTAGTCCTTTGGGCCGTGTGCTTGTGTTGGTTTAATCCTCATCATTCTGTCATCAGTGACCTTTTTCTGCACATTGTTGGCTTTGCATTGTTTAGGTCTTAATTTGTAGTTTTCCCTTTTTTTTTCACTCTATGATTTTCGCAAATATATTTTTTTTTTTGTTGGCATTTGCAATAAAAATTTTTCACTTATTGATTTCTATTGAAAAACGTGGAGCAAGCCCTAATTGAGCCTTTGGCTCTGACTGAAAATCCTTGGCTAAACTCCAGACCAACCAAAGACTAACTTATGCCACAAGCTTTATATCAATCCACGGCGCAAATCGTGAACCACTTGAACTGCTTTAAATCAAGTCCAACCCGCCGTCTCTGCAGTCTCCGGTGGGTGTGTGGTTTAAGCCAAGCTCAAGATTCCTTCAGCTCAAGTGGCTGCCGTCTGTCGCCTGTATTTCGAAAGAATCTGGCAAGAGAATCTGGCGGATTTTCAGTAACACTTTTAATTCATAGATTTTCGTTGATTAAGTAATCCGCGTCTGCTGCTCAATGAAGGGCGACGCGCACGATTAACGCAATTCGCGTAAGGGCCGCCAGGACTTGCTGCGGGCAGGTGTGGTAGGGAAATATCCCTGTTGTGGCAGGTTATCTGTATCGCCAGCTTAACCCATGCCACAGCAGCAGCAGTTGCAGCTCCGTGTATGAAGACTAAGGATCATTGCGTTGGTTAGCGGTTATCCATGCGCAATTACCTAGCGAAACAAAAATATGAGTATGCAAATAGATTTTAATGGGCTGGATTACCCTTTTGCTAAATGCTCAAATCCTGGCCGGGCGGTCGACCGCTCTGCTCTGTGCATTGCCCATTGTTTTCAAATATAATGAGAAATGTCTCTAAGCCAAAATATTAAACATCCGTTTGATCCTTGGCCAGCAAGCCGCTGCAAATCCGGCTTCCGTTTGCCTCATTGTTGTACCTGAAGTCAGTCAGTTGCAGGACGAGTCTCCTGAACGCCCGTAGAATATGTAGAAGATGCAAAAGTCAAAGCGGACCAGGGCGGCGTTGTTTTTGTAAATTGAGTAGCTCGATTTATCGCCAGATCAATTTTCTATATCTGCCGCATAGATAAGCGAACAGTTAGTACTAACTGGGAGACCGGTATGTGAGTGAGAGAAACAGGATAATACTTGTACTCTTCTGTAAGTATTCTAATTGTTGTGTGGCTTATGAACAGGCAGCTAAGCCTGCGAGCTGCAGCTTAACTTACTTTAGTGGGCAAATGGCAGTTTTTCTGTGGAAAACTTAGTTTTCTTTTCTTTATTTTCCTTTCAGTATTTGCATAGGCAAAACGAATGTGATTGGGCGGCATTGTTTTAGCGCTTAGCTAGATAATTTGACATTTGGTTGAATCTAATGAGCCTCATTACCATAAAAAAAGCAGCTGCAAAGAGCGCGAATCTATAGATCTGATTCCCAAGACGCCAAAGGTGATTAGTCCAAGTGACAATAAGGCACAGACTTTACTTAGCTGACAATTAAAATCAGTGAAGCGTCTGTTAATTGAAAGTACTTGGCACATTGGCACATCCTAGCGTCTTTTATGATCCTAAGTACTTGATGCCCAAGTCTAAGTCTACGTAAATCTCAGCACATTCAGTTTTTTTATTGTTACAATCTGCTAAGTACACACAAAAGGATCCCAGGGCAGCTGATGAGTGGACCTCCTGGAGGTGAGAAAAATATTGAGGGCAAATGCAACGATATTGAACAATGTCTTCAGGGCTGCCACTGGCACTTTAGCTCAAGAGCAACTTGCGTTTAACCTCAAGAAAAGTTGCAATTGCCCGCATTTTTCGTAAAAGATCCTTCTTGATCCTTTGTGATGGTTTCGCTTGAATTTTTGAATATTGACAGGCTAACAAGTGCTATGCGATCAGTGAGGACAGTTTTTTACGCTTACAGCTGAGGGCATCTCAAGGATTATTACTTTTTGATGCCCAATCAAAAGCTGCTCGAACCAGGACCACCAGGACGACAGAGCGTTGTGTGTGTTCTCATTATGCTCGTCTATAGTATACTCTTCCCTCTGGGCTATAGGGGCCAAGTATGGGAAACTTTGCCACACAACTGTTTGCATTTGCAATGCATGCAACTGAAAGTAGGAAGTGATGGCTTCAGGAAGCTGCGTTTGCGGCTGCCTCGGGGCAACTACTGATGACGTCGCAGGATAATTGAATTTGTTGCCTTTTCATTTGATGTTGTCTTTACTTTTTTTTGGTTTTAGCATAACAAAGCCGACCGCTCAGTGGCCTCGGGCGTTAAACGAATACGCAGATAGTTCATTAGGGTTACTCACAATCTGCCTAAATAGAAATACAGATAGGAAGAGAAAAGGAACAAGGACTCATCCTTGTCATTAGTTGCATACAAAACAATGGCGTCGCAGCTGCATAGAGTTACTATATTTATTTATAGCACTTATATGATTGTAAACTATTATTTAAGGCACATTTCATTTAATTTAGCTGTCACACGAAGCTCCCACCCACAGCGCATCCCCAGGCCAAAAAGTATAGCCAGCACCCCCTTGTTGGTTTTGGTTGGAAAAGTTTGAAACTTTTCAACTTCCGGTCAATAAAGCAGGTGGTCATCATCAGGTGCATGTCGCATCCATGAATAAAGCCATTATCGTACGGGGCCACAGCACGCAAGGTCCGTTAAAGCCCTGGGAACTTGACCCAAGTTGACCGACAACGGTAAAAAGTGAAAAGCAGTCGCGTCATCATCGAAACTCAGACGCAAACTCAACGGTTGTGGCTATGGATTGCACCACCTTTGGCCGGGAGCGTCATCAACAACATCAATAGGGCCATATGTCAAAATAACGAGGCTTGATGCACCCCAGCTCGTAACGGTTAGTTATCCAAATCGAGCCAATGCAACCCTGCACTGCATTCCAAAACAGAGTGACGAGTGCGAAGTGCACTGCAAATATTGAACTGGCCGTGGAATGGGAAAGGAACACGTAACGGGGTCTTGGCACTTGAGAATGTAACAAATCGACTTTGACAAAACTCTGGGCCAAAGCCAGCACACACGGCGTATGGGAAATTGTCGTTACAGAGCTTTATGTGTGTGTGTGTGTTTGTGTGTGTGGCACTGGGCGGGGTTGCCACTCAATCGCCCAAGTGGCCACTTATCACTCTATGGAAACAACTCGAGACCTTTTGCCCAACGTCGCGTCGGTCATATTAACACATTAGTTTTGCATTTGCGCTCCCAGGATATGGAGAATTTTTCTAAAACAAAAGGGGTTGGTTAAGCCTGAGTATACTATGGTATGGCAAGGATATTGGCAAACCAATTTTCGAGAGCTTTTGTTTCGCTGAACGCCGCGAGTAAGCCACAAAGGATCAACAATGCTCGAGAATTATTTTGTAGAGCCAGCAAGCGAGCCACTTGCAAACTGCTGTTCAAAATTAATTTTGTATGGAGGCAACTTTGTTTCCAACTCTCAAGTGGCTATTGGTAATGCAACCTGGACTGGCGACAACGATCGGTGTGGAGTTGAAACTGGGATTGGGATTGGCATCGGTATTGGTATTGGGTTTGGCATTTCAAGTGCAGCAGCTCAAACTAGAGCCAGCTAAATAATGCCAGCTGTCAGCGTGCGGCAACAACAAAATCAACTTCAATTTTATGATTATGTACTACATACACACACACACACAGTCTATTATTTATTATTATGTTTTTTTTTTTTTTATCGAAGCCATTTTGTCAAATAAAAGGGATTTGGGCAATAATCCGCAAATGGGACGCAGCGTACAGGGAGTCTGCGGCTCCGAGTTGGTGACAAAAACTAAAAGATACTCTTATATATATAAAGCGGTACGCGTGATTTCTGACATCGCAATTGACAAGAGCCAGAAGAACAACAGCTGGTTAACTGACTGCCTTTGACAGTGACAGTAAAAAAAAAATAAAAATAGGATATAAAGGAAATGAACGCTTTCAATTTGCGCAAGCCGAGAGATTAGAGAACCCGGAACCAGTCCCCGAGCTGACACACAATTTAAGCGCTTACATGGGAACTAATTTCTGAAGTGCCCTTGAACACTTCATATAAAATATTTGCATCAGTTTGCGGCATCCCGCGCGACAGCCCGCTGCGGGGATTAGCTCTACGGCAAATATGGCGACAGTCAAAAGAAAAAAAAACAAAAAAAACTCAAACTCCAATCCGAAACTCGCATCTAAAGGATCGCGTTAGGTGGCACTGACTTGGCATGGCTTGTCAGCTTTATGTGGGCTGCTGCTGTACATATATATATATACTATATAGAGTTGTAGTCCTGGGGTGGCAATCAAATGTAAACAAGGATGCGCCGCGTGCTGCGACTGAGCTGCTTAAAAAACTATGACCCGTCACTGTTTACCATACGGATCACACTTGAGAGCAGTTGACAAAACTGTTAAGCTTACGTAACAATTGTGTTTCAACTGGGAAAAATTCCATAAGCAGCATACTAGATGCGCTACATTAAATTGTTATATATTCAATTTTAGTATTGTAGCCCATCCAACAGTTGACTAGGCTGATACCCAATAATATTCACTCTGTGCGTTGGCTCGTTTAATTTTAATGAGTGGCTGACTGACCCTACGCAACTGTTTCGACTATACCGGACTGGTTTGCCTCAGGTTTAGGGGTGACTCCGTCAGTCGAGGCAGTAGGAATCTGTCTGCACCCCACAATTTGTCGCTGCTATGTAAATTGTCACATTATTGTCACAATTTTCAGTCTGGGAAATGGAAAACTCATCAGCTCAAAAAATGCTTATGACATAATGGTATATGCTTTGTTGTGGTTAATTGCCAGTTGGATATTTATGGGGCGTGAGATAACTGACAGACCAACAATGGAACTAACTGTTTTAAGCTCTTATATACGTGAGTTATTGTACTACTTATTTAGTAAAACTGATTAAAAACTATATAGATATAGTGGGAGTATTATAAAGACAGAAATTATTACTAATAACTTTCTGTTTTTAAAGAAGAAATCGAAACTGTCAGCAATTATTTTAATGAAGTTAAGATGACTAGACAATAATAATTTACGAAGAATCGTTATTTTTTATTTATTATATATATTTTTCTTATACAATTTATAGAGCCTAAAATCTGCATATTTATTGATTAATATTTTTTATTTATAAAAAGATTGAGTATTTACATATCTGAAATCGGAGAAATATCATTACAAGTCTTATTTGAGTAATTGCACAATACATTGTGTTTAATTAGAAAGGTCTTATATAATTTCCGTTAGTTAAATTGTAAATAATTGTCAGGCTTTATTTAATATATATTTTCGATATTTTTTTACCTTTTCTAGATAATTAACAATAGAAATGTATAGAATTTTAAGTCTATCTAGGCAAAACAATCTTAGAATTCGCACTATTTTGCTTTTTTAGTTTTAAATTAACCACTTCAATTAATTCTACTTACATTTATTTTTTTAATTTTTAATTATTTTAATCGTTAATTGTATGAAAACAAGATGCAATGAAATATGTATATATTTTATTTTCTGACTATTTTTAGAGCGTATTTTTTAGCGGCTTCTTGAAAAACATTTCATAACCTTTTCTCATGCATATCAAACAATCCCGAAAGATCTTCAACAAACTCAGCCAATTAACTCGAATTCAATGAGCTGTAAGATCACGCAATGGCAAAAGCCGCTGTTTGAGACTAAGTAGAAATTTGCTAGCATATCATCTTAACAAGTATTTCAGGCATCTATGTATCTCTCTTTGGTGTGTGCTCGAAAAGCCGAAATAATTGAAACCAATTAGTTTCGAAAAACCTTTTAATTGTGTTTTCAATGCCCGTCGGAGCATGTGTAAATATTTTTGTAGCCAGCAAAACCAGCAGCACAATGCTCACAAAGCCAAATGAAAGAAATGAAACAGGCAACATGTGAGAACATGGCAATGACCAAAATAATCCAGCTCATAAAAGGAAAAACTGCAATGCATTTTCATTGGAAAAATGTAAGAAATTGCCAAATAATTGCAGGCCAAAAAGAAAAGCGAGGCATAAAGACAAAAAATCAACCACAGGCTTTTGTTTGTAAGGATCATAATACTGAATACTGAATATCCTGAGGTGAGTTGTTGCTGTTGCTGTTGCCAACTGTCGATGGACTGTCAAAACTGTTGTCGATTGACTACAATTCCAAAGACTGGTTCTATATTATTGGCTACTGTTGGCAATATGTTACGCAGCAGCAGGAAATATTAACGGAACATCTATTATATAAGAAATCTATGAAGTATTTTCTTTTCTCATTCTTTGTTGATTTATTTACTTTTTGATTTTATGTCGGTTGCAGTTAATTGGCCCTGTTTTGTGATTGTCAGTCAGGCTCAGACTCGGGCTAAGTAAACAAATTTACATTCTATGACTTAAGGTTGCGACATTTTTATATAATCAGGATGTTGTGTATTAGGCCTAAATCTTTGCTATTTAAGACCTTGTCTACTAGCCACCTTTGCTCCAAATTCCATTGCCCATAATTAGCTACAAAATTGCGCCAAAATTTGGAATACAATTAAAATTGATTTGGTTTGATTTTGATTTCAAAATGCTATTGCTAATGCCACTTTAAATGAATTCAATAGGCAGCAGCATGCTAATTATGATTGGCATATCATTACCATAAACAGACCGTCTCACGGCAACTAAAAAAATAATAATAAATAAATAAATAGCTAGCTGGCTAATTAAGCGGTCGCCAGCCACTAATCACCTGTGAAAAAGGTTGAAAATATCTGGCGAGACCGCACTCGAAATAACCGAAATAAACACTTGAGTTGAGGTCTAAATATCAATTCGATTACAAGTGAGCAATTGGATGAATGTTGATTTATTGCCATGTCATGGACTGACATCGCTCAGCTCAGCTCAGCTCAGCGGAACGGAACTTGGAACTGGCTCCAATTGTTATTGCCAAGTTGTTCAAGTGGCTTGTTTGTCTTTTCCAACGCTTATTATTGTTATTGCCTGTCAAATTCTTGCACTTTGACTTGTTTAGATCATAGCAGGTCCGGCACACTACACACACACACACACACACACACACACAAATACACAGAATTAGACCAACCCACAATGGTGTACAATTACCCCGCATTTAATGGCCATTTGTCGCCATGTTTCACAGTGTTTTTGTTGCTATTGCAATTAATAGTTTACTTGTTGTTTGCATGTCACATATGTACATAAACCAAATGAACTGACATTGAAATTGTGATTAGATTCAACAAGACATGAAAATTATAATATCTTTTTATTTTTTTTATTTAATCGAATTTTGTCAGCTTGAGTAATTAATGTTTAAACTGCTTTCAATTAATGAATCACACTTGGCCAATGACTTTACTGTAATACATTTTGATATTAAATTCTGTTGACCTTCTTAAGACTCACGTAGCATTTGATATTTGTGCCCAAATAACATGTCATTCAATTATTTTGATACAGTATTGCATTTATTAATATATTAAGCACTTTTGATTATGTAATCTCTTAATTATAGTATATTCCACTTATAGCATAAATTTAGCAACACAATTTCATGTCAATTCTATCTGCTTGATCTGCATCCAATGTTGGGTTCAATGCACGTGCCCAGACTCCCAAGGCCATCAATTTGGGGCTTTTAAACAACTTTCGAAAGTGGACACGGGACACAACGGGTGCACAGGAGTCAAGGCCAGGAAGATCAGATGACCGAAGATGCAACAAACTATGACAACGATTATCACAGATTGAACTGCGCCCTGGTCTGGCAATTCACTTCCAGTTTTTTCGATGCAGTTTTGTTGCACTTGCCTCCGTATCGACGACGTCAGCATTGCGGAAGTCTGCAGTGCAAAAAACCGCTACGCATTGGCCAGAAAGCAGTAAACCCGTTTCTAGCCAGGCCCAGACACGCACTTGGCACAAACGCAGCTGCAGCGGGTGCCGCGGGGCGTCGACACGTTATTGACCTTCATTTTGTCTAGTTGCATGGTTACATGTGGTGGCAAGCGGTAAGGGGGAAGCTGCAAACTGGTCCAGTGACACTAAAAGCCACGTTGATATTGCGGCAATTGAAATGACGACAAAAAGCAAAAATCAAAAAGCTAAGACAAAACAAAGTCAAAGGTATTAAAATTGTATTTTAATCTATATGAAATGGAAACCCTGACAAATTGTGGCAGATGTGGCAATTAGTGCGCACTTACACAGCTCTCACTCTCTATAAACGAGAGTAATTATTCCATTCTTGTACATCTCTCAAATTACAAATGATTGAAAACTGTCTGACTTTTGGTAAAATCGCCGCTGAGTCAGTCAGTCAGCTATCAAATCACCATCTATGGCACCATGTGAATCATGTGATTCATGTGATTCACTAGGGCTTATCCTCATCTCAGTTATCCAAAAAATCTCTATGTGCATATCGTGTTTCTCAACAAGTTTAGCGAGTTTCAGTTTGACTTCTGGGCGATCGTTTGGCTCTGATAAGTGTTTTTTGCCAGGGCAAATCTGAGTACTGAGAACTCAGAGCTACATCGACATACAAAGAATAGATTTTTAACCTTCTAACATGATGTGGATGGGCACCAAAAATACAATGCAAAAGAGTCGTCATCAACGTTGACTCGCTCGATTTTCCAAACGCTCGACTGCATCTTAAATTACAAATAATCGCAATTGTCTGTATAGTACATTTTGGAATGGGGTGGCTCCGGCTCTATAGAGCGGCAGCTGAAATAATTGAGAGACAACGCAAAATTAAGAGAGATGATATGTTTGAGGTTGTTGGTGTATGTTTTGCATGCAATTTGGACAAAATGGGCTGGCATACATATAGCAACCCCTCAACCTCAACCCTCATTATCATTGTGATTAACTCGTCAGAAGTGAAAGCATAAAAATAAAAGCATTGCGCGTACAATAAAAACAACAACGAGGCAATATCTAAAATCTAAAAATCCAAATATTCAGACGTTGCCCTGGGTGCCAGTATCGTCACATCAGCATCAGGCAAACGCCTCGAAATCAAAAAGGCAGCTCAAGGAACTTGCAATAGTTTTTGATCGAGCTAAGGGGCAGGGAGAAGGGAGAGAGGGCTGGGTAAACAACCCTCCTCAACTGTGTTGCACCCTCAAGCTAATCCAAATGAACAGAAATGATGAAGCCTTCATAGCCTATACATTTCCCGGCCTTCATCAACGCCATTTGCTGCATTTGCTGTTGTTGTTTGTCAACTGATTTAATTTCCTGGACTGCTGCTGCTGCTGTTGCCACTTTCAGTGCCCCGTAACGCCTGCCCGCCAGCCCGCCCGCTGTGAGAGGGCGTGGCACACTCTTGTTTGGTCACACTAATGACAATAACACCGAATGGCGACTTGCAAAAGGCCAAAAATGGTGTAAATGAAATGTTTCTACTTGAATATTGTCGACCACATGTGGTTGCTTTGTGCCAGTCAAATGATTTCTCGTTTGTCATATGCAAAAGATTGCTCATTAAAATATGTTAAATCGTTTAAATCTTTGTAATTATCGCTACATATACACGTGTCGTCATAAGACCTCAATTCTAAGCCGTTGGCCATAAATTATGCAAAATGCATATAAGTAATATAAAAATAAAAGTTTTGCAAACTTTTGCTGGCGTGGGTGGGCGCTCCAAATGCAACTGCAGATCGGGCCAGGCCAGGCCAGGCTAGGCCAGCTGTTGGCCATAAACCAGCTCAAACAATGCCTTTTACTGACGGCATTTCAAACACAATAAATTATTGAAGCCTGGTCCAAACAGCACAAAGTCAACAAGTCAAAGACATTGCACCAACAACTCGTTTTTTATATATTATATATTTTTTAATAAACCGTTCAAGAACTGTGTTGCCAACCGCTGACCACACCACACAAAATACTTGTACAAAGCTCGACTCAAGATATAAATCAGCATTTCAGATTGCTAATGCCTATTTATAATACTTAGCTGTAAATACATGTAAAAGTACGTAACTAAAACTAAGAAACACCCGCACTTATTGCAAGTAATCGCAAATTTCCTAATCTAAATCCGATTTACAGCGGCGGCAGCATTCGTCAAAAATATTTCAATAGTTTTACACAGCATTTAATGTACCCTAACGAGAATAAAAAATCTAGGGAAGTTTTTAATAAGAAATGCTAGCTGTTATTATATTTTTTTATTTATTCTGGATGTCAAACAATGCTGTCCCGTAGATTACAACGTTATAATATTTCTTAATTTTTGTGAAAGTACAAAAAAATGTATAAGGAAATATTAATTACACTGATCCTGGTAAAGTTGATTTTCCACTCCGGTCAGCCACAAATTACATATTTTCAACTCCATATAAATCGTTCTCCTATAGCTCATAAGTCCTATTTATTTTATTTATTTATTTCTTTGATTTTTTTGCATTACAATTATAAACTTATAATTTAATGTGCTAGTCACAACATTGAATTTGTTGAAATATAGACAACTATATTTTCTAGCTACCATAGGAAAAATCGGTTGAAAAAAACATAAGTTGTATTCAAAAATATATTTATGTTTTAATTAATCAAGTAAACTAAGGAATTGCTGGTTTTATTATAACTTATTTATGTATGCATAAAAATGCAATCTCTTAATCATATAGCTGTCATATTAAATAATCTGTTGAACATTGTCTGCAATGATATATATCTGAATTAATCCGAAAAAATAACTTTTCTGTCTCATTAAAGTCTGTTTTTGTGGTTGAGTGTTCTGGAAATGCCTTTCTTTTCCTAAATCTGTTCGAAATAAAAGCTATAAAATTAAATACTTTAATTAGAAATCAAATAAGTATTTTTTTAATATTTTTCATAATTTTAATTGAAATTAAATGAGAGTGCATACAAACTTCAACATATTGAAATTACATAAAATATTTTTTTTAAATTTATTTGATTGTACTTTGCTGTTTTGTTTTGGGGTTTTTGTAATGTGCAATTGATTGGTTGATGAAAGAACAAGTTTTGTTAAACAAATGAAATGATTTGCCACAAAATTGCATCATGCCACCTGCAGAACATCTCATAGGGTTATCAATTTGAGACAAGTTGGTCGATCTACTAAAACTGCTACAGTTCAGGCTTTAATGTAAAAATAATTAAAAAATAGTTTAGCTATAGCATAGAAAGCAAGAGTAGCTGCTAAAATCGAAAGAGCAGAAAACTGGTAAAACAGCTTGCGGCAGCGGCAGCAGCAGCGGCAGCAACAACATAGTTGACTTATTGGAGCACTTAGCTCAATTCTTGTTATTGTTACTGTTACTGTTGCTGGTCATAATACCAACACAATCGCAATTACAACAACAACAACAATAACAAGTCAGCCAGCTACCGCCTAGGCGGGCCCGGGCCGTGAGTTTGAGCCCAAGTTGTAGCCATTCCAAGGTTTTCCCAGCTCGCTGGCGCTATAAAAGCTTGGGCGGCACCATTGCGGAAGGCAGTACACTTACTTAACCCATTGCCGTCGGTCTGGCACTCCACTGGTGTCCCATTCGATATATATAAATCTATTCATTCCTTGTTAACGGACTTTAGCGTAAAGGCAAATCGTGTGTGATTCTCATTTCGATTCAAGATTCTCAGATTCTCCGAGAGTGCAGTTTACGTCGTAGCTTTTCAAGGATATCAGATACAAAAATGTTTCGCTTTGTGAGTTAATTCGCTTGTGCTTTATGTGTGTGTGTGTCCAAATCAAACTAATTGTTAAATTTATGATTCTCTGATCTTCTGCCGCTGCAGCTCGCATTAACCACACTCGTGACCCTGGCTGTTGGCCAGAATTATCACCAAGATCCCAAAACTGCTGCCATTATCAGTGAGCAGCGTTATTTGTCCGGCGATGGTAAATTCGGTGCTGCCTATACACAGGAGGATGGCATTAACTTTAAGGAGGAAACGGATGCGGATGGCACTCGTCACGGCAGCTACAGCTATGTGGATCCATCTGGACAGCGACGCACCATCTCCTATACCGCTGGCAAGAATGGGTAAATATTACAACAGCAACATAAATTGAATTCGATTATTAATATTTTTATTAAATTTGACAGCTTCCAAGCATCCGGCGATCACTTGCCGGTGGCTCCACCCGCACCACCACAGCCCGTGCCCACGTCCGGCTATCAGCCACAGTCACAGTATCAGCCACAGCAATACCAGGCACCAGCACAGCCCTCATTCCGCAGCAACGACTACGATGATGGTTCCTATGATCCTCGCTACAACGATCCCTCTTTTGGCCAACAGCAGCAGTCCTATCAACAGCCAGCTCCTCAGCCACAGTACCGCCCGGCGCCTGCCCCGCAGCCCGCTTACAACCCAGCCCCTCAGCCCGCCTACCAGCAACCCGCCCCGCAACCGCAGTACCAGCAGGCGCAGCCTCAGCAATCCTACTATACCACAACCACGCCCAATCCTCATCGCTTCTCGCCGCCCGGCAAACTGTCGCTGAACCGCACGCCCGATGGCTTCACCTACTCCTTCAACAAGGTCTAAGCGATGGAGAGAGAATTAAATAGATTGAGCTTGTTTCTAATGTAATTTAACGTTATACTTCATTATATTTCACACCCAACACGAAACACTCTCTATGGCTCTAGATCTATATCTATCTCCCATTCTCCATCCTTCTGTCTCACTCTATAATGCCTATTTCCTTGATCACTTACTGCTGTTCGTTGTGCTATTCTATCCAGTTCTTAACTTCATCAAAACTCTTTTGTGATATGTATAAGAAAGAAAGTGAAACTGTTGCAACAATTCTGCAGAGTTTTAGTCTATATATCTACTATATGTCGTACCTCCTATCAACGATTTTGTATGTAGTATGTCTAGCAGTTTTTGTTTGTAATTTATAAAATACTCCTCAATGCTGTTAAATCAAATTCTACTCTTCTAATGTGAAGTGAAACCAATAAACATTGTAAGTCTACTACTTATGCGGTTGAAGACGTTGATCAAATGTACTCCGAAAATCTTTCAATGTTTAATGATAATCCAACCTGGGCAACGGGACGTATAAGCAATATATTTAGAAAGATACAATTAATTTGTATAGACTTTTAAGCAATACATTATATTCATACACGTACCGCCAGCAAACTGATTATCTTTCTTTTTCTTTTTTTTATAATTATTTTTTGCACCAGTTAAAAAAACAAGTTTGTTCGTTGTTGCATTGTTGTTTGTTTGTTTGGGCGTGTGCCGTTTACGAGTTATTTAATTTTTTAACAGATTTATCTAAACACCTTGCCCGGTAAACGCCCCCATGCACATTGCACAACCAACTTTCGATATATGTGCCGTATGCTGTTAAGTGTTAAATAAGAAAAACCAAACATACACTGGCAAACAAGTTTCGGGTTGGGCTACAGTTTAATTCTATGCAACAAACAAGGAAAGACTTGAAACTGGTTTCCCGTTGGCGATAATCGTGGCCAATTGTGCAAAAAAAAAATAAGACAAGCTGAATTCCAATGAAAATGAAATCAAGTACCTCCCACACCCACAACCATATCCACACCCCAGATCAGTAATAAAACGATTCGCGAGTGGGTTGAACCGGCAAGTTATATGCAGATTTAGTGTATTACCTGCTCTACCAAACCATATTCTATTTAAGTTTTAAGCTGAATGTACTTATTTAGATATAATACCCAACCATATTCAATTTGAGCTTTTAGCTATATAAAGATATAATTCTATATCTTGTATATACACCAGCAATCCATATTCGATTTCAGTTCTTTTATTTGCCATTCGTTTTGTCACGCTTCAGTTATTTTATTGTAACTTGTTGTTCATTAATTATGCGCCAATATTTTGAGTTGTTTGCTCAATTATATGCCCCATCGATTTGCCGTGTCGAATTGCAGCTCCCTTGCCCCTTCCACCCCAAAACTCAACAGGTGCCGAGTACTGACCAAGTTTAAGTTTTACTTTCCACTTCTGTTGCGCGCATTCTTTGCACCACCTTTGGGTCTTGGATTCGGATTCGGATTTACTTTCAAGGTCAGCTTTGTTGTTGTGCCTTGTGCCTCGGCATATTGCTGTTGAAATTGTTCAGTCAATTAAGAAAATCAATTTTGCTTTTGTGCTTGTGCTTTTTTTTCTCTTGTTGTTGTTGCTTTGGTTGCTGTGGCAATCACGTGGCTTGCTCAATTGCGGATTTTTGATCGCATTTGCGAAAGAGGTAAAAGCCAAGAATTTGTTGTGGCTAATTTGGGGATTAACTGTGATTGAGTATCGCGCATTAAAACAGGTGTCGTGTTTTCGATATCTCTGTTCTCTGTGCTACAAAAAAGGCTATTTGTGTTGAGTTGAAACATTTAACTTATAAGACTTATCAGTAATTTTATATACCTATAAAAGTTGCAAAATAATTGTAAGCCTGTTAAAATCATTAAATTTCTAAATTAAATTCATACAAAATTGTTAACTTTGCATTTTTATTAAAGCGAAATTTTTTGGATTTTTCAATGTTTTTATTTAAGTTATTTTATACTCAGAAAAAACGTTACATAGGGTTTGTTGAAAGTCCATTTGTATGGAAACCCTTTTTCTACATTATTGAATTAAGCTAAGCCAAGTCTCTATATTTTTGCGCTTCTGATTTTTTACCCGCTCCATTCCCTACAAACTCACTTTGTACAGAGTATACCGAAACCAAGAGTTTCAGATTGTATTGCTCGTACTTGATTCTACAAATCTATTTTCATTGTGTAGCGCCATCTAGTGCCGGCAAACCAACAGCTAGCTAAATGACTCACAGATGGCGCTGTAAAACGAGAGCTGCCACATTGTTCATTTAGCAGATACACTAACCCTAAAGGTTTCAAATGCAATGATATTTCAACGGCTTTTCGAATTCAATTTGGAACTATCTATAAATTTTGGTTTATTTAACCTAAATTTCTTAAGAACTTTTATAATATGCTTACCAAATTGTTCGTTATTTGCAAACGAAACTATACGCATGGCCAAATATAATAATGTAAATGGTTTGCTATATTTACAAAACCTAACACAAAATAAGTCTATACATTTAAAACTACGATTACAATACATATTTAAATAAGTTCGTATTAACGACTAACTCAAAGCCTCACACATTAATAACCAGCGCTGTTGATCTGAACTTTCTTTTCGGCTTGATGTGTTTGGGATTCGGGGATCGCTTCAATTCTACGCCTGGCGGTCTCCTATGGAACCGTCCCCCCTTTGGAGGTGGAAGTGGTGCCTGCTCACCACTGAAGTTGTTATGCAGGGGACCGGGGCCAGAGAAATTTGGTGGGAAGGTTTCAAAGTCCTCGATGTCCAAGTCAGGTCGCGGCTCATGCGAACTGGATTTGAGATATTTATGCAGCTTCGGATTGTTGAGCAGCTGCAGTTTGATGGCCTCGTCGAGCAACTTCTGCTGATCTTCTAGAAAAGCCTCGAGCTGTTTCTTGGAGGCAACGTTCTTATAGCGATCGTGATTCTTTGGACGTGTTGGCACATCATATTCATCATGATCTGGTTCGAATACACTGTAGCCATGACCTGTGGAGGCAGATGTTGCCTTTGGTGGTGGTACCAGATGGAATGGATCTGGCTCCGATTCATACTGTGCCTGTGTCCACTTTGAACGCTTGGATGGTGGTATATGTGCGTGTTCCTCCCCCGAACTGCCATCACCCGTATAAACTGGCCTGCCGCTGTTCTTATATGGATTGGAAGTCACATATTTGGGCTGCTTGCCATACGTGGAACTGGGACCAGCCTTTTTGGGCACCGTAATCGGATGTTGAACGCGTATCTGTGTGCCAATAGTGTACTCACGACTATCCTGGACCGACTCACCAGAATATTCACCCGAGTAGCGCTCACTGGAATAGTCATCCTCTTCCTAAAAATAATAATAAATTATAGTTTTAAGAGCTACTTCCTCTGCCTCCTGACTGACCGATATGTAGGGCTTATAGCTTGTCTTCTTGGGATGCTTTTTGATCACATCGCGCCGCTTACTCTCATTGGTCTGCAAATCGCCGCGGTAGATGGGTGGTCCATTGGACGCCGACACCAACCGTACGGGTCCTGGTGGACCCAGAGAACTGTAGTAATTGCGACGGTAGAAGGATCTGGGCGGTCTCATGCCCGACGTGACTGAGCTCAGCAGGAGTGCAGCGGCCCATAGCTGCAAGTAAATATATATACGACGATCAGGCAACAACACCTTAGATAAGTATATACTCCTGCTTACATTCCAGCACAGTCGCATTTTGTGTGGGTTTGAATTGTACACTTGAACTTCACTCAGAGATTCACTAGTCCAATGGTTTTGTTAGCTGCCAGTATCTGAAATTTGTTAAGGCTTTTAGCCAATCTTTGCTGCACGTCTTAAACAGCCGTGTGGCCTAAACGAAACTGAAAGTTTTACCAATGGACGCAACAGTTTTATGCCAACTTCCTTCCTTCTCTAATGGCCAACTAGTTGGCGCAACATGTTTTGCAAGCTGCCTAAGACGACAACTGTGGCCAACGAAGAGCGCAAGAGATCTCAATCTGCGAGTGGTGAACCACTCACGTTTCACGCACAGAGTAGAGCCAACTACTGGGAGGAAGCTGTGGCTCAGTTGGGGCAGCAGCAGCAGCAGCATCAACATTTGCATATCCAGTAGGAAATGGAGCACGCGGCATAAATAAAATGTTGTTTATGGCCGTAATTGCGAATTACCATTAACAATTGTAGCTGCCAAGTGTTGCGGTGTAATTGTTTTGGTATGTGAATAGTGAGTCTATTAGCTGGCCAAGAAAATAGAGGGAGGCATCGGTCTAGCCGGCCTCAGGCAGCCCATTGTGAAGATGGCTCTATCTAGCTCTTAGATCTATTTGGCTAGTTTCTCTTACGCTAACTGGTTTCCCGGTATAACTGACAATGTAGTTAACTCTTTTTTCTATTACTCAATAAAAGTTGACGGTAACCACTTGCACTTCTTGCAGTTAGTTGGCTGGCCTGAAGTTCAGGTTCAGACGAGCCAGGAAATGTTGCCGGCAAGTTTCTGCTGCTGCTGCTGCAACTGTTGCACATGTCTTGGCCTTTTGGGGGCGCACGCTTGGACTACTTTCTATGGCAGGATGCGGCACAGGCACAATGCGGAAGATGTTGTCGGAGGCTGTTGTCGTTGTCTTTTCATTTCATTTATCTTTTTTTCTAGTCTTGTCTGTTGTGGAAGTGGAAATGCAGTTGGCTAATGTACAATTGCATAACATTTCATCAGGCACCATTTGTTCAACAGCTGCCACTCTTTTCCGTTTTACTTATCCTGTAAGTTGATTATTTGTATTTTGAGTATCTGTCTTTGGTTCCACTTTAATTCAGACAATTAAACGCATGCCCCTAATTAAATAGTTGCAACTTAATGGCATTTTGATTGATGGATTTACTGGTGCATACATAATTGTTCAATTTGTTGCAATTGCTGGCTATTTCACTTGATTTTTATCCATTTCCACCAAGGTCAAGCTCAAGTTCATGACGCGTGACAATTGCAGCTGCAACAACTACAACAACTACAACCACAAAATTCGCTTTTCATAATTTCCTTTTTCCTTGTGAAAAACAACTTGACAGCCCGGCACAGCTGAGACTTGGCTGGTTTAAGTTCCGTTAACAATGTAAAGAGATTTTGGTGAAATGGACTAAAAAAATGATCAATTTTGTGAAAGGCTTTCGAGCAGCAATTGGCCAGGGTGAGTAGCCCGAGGTAAACCCTGACTGCTTTGGGCAGAGTGACATTAAAATGTATTTATATTGATCTATAAATTACCTTAATGTGCACTAAAACTAATTTTAAATTTGTTTCATGGTTTTTAGCAAACTGATGAATTATAGGGTATGTTTTGATTTTCTGTAAAAATAATAAATTGGGATTGTAAATCTAAATTTGTTAACTACGATTATAACAATCAATGTTATGCCATTACTAAAAGTATTAAAATTGTGCATATTATTTTATTACTTTTGATCAACATCCGCACATTATTCAACTACAATTATATCATTCATATTTTAATTTTTATTAACAATTGAAGCAAGATCTTATTTTTTGATCTATTGTACCTTTTTGAAATGTATTACAAATAGTTTAATTTAGTGTGGCAGAGAGTTATATTTAAGCAAATTTTATAATTAATTTAATTCAATTATAAATTGTTTCCACATCGCTGATTTTGTTGAATATTTTTATGAACTTTCGTTGGAGAAACAGATCTACATTCATGTTAATTATGTTGTAGAAGATTTATGAGCTTAAAAATGTATTTTCCTCTACTTCTTTGCCAAAATAAAATGCAAAATACTTGTTTTGCTAGACGGATGTTTAAAATACAATTAATACAAACTCATTTTGTTACCACAGTGTTTGATTAGCATTTTTATTATTATTTTTTATTAATATTAATTCTTTTGTTTAAGTTCACTTAGAAAACTAAATTAATACATTTTGGCTGCCCAACAACAACAATCATGGCAAATAACTATTATAATAAATTTTGTGGCTCACATATGTATATTAGGCAAGATCATTAGCACTATGTATAATTTATATTCATCGATGCTGGCAGCGTTTAATTTGATAGTGTGCGTTGTGGGTGAAGCCGACTGAGAAATTTTGCATGAGCAGCGAAAAAAACAAAAATAAACTTAACTCTGCCAGTTGCCAGCTGCCAGCGTCGCAGTTGCTGCAGCAGTTGACGCAATTCAATTAACAATACACGACGCCAACGTCAAGTTGCATTCAATAAACACTTAGATTAAATATCAAATATCGCTGCGCTGCTTCAGTCTGGCAGGCCGACGTTGACGCGCTGCCCGGCCGAGCTGCGACGCGCCAATGCGGCGGCCGACGTTGACGGAGCAGCGACACCCACATCCACAACCAAAGCGTCGCCGTTAAAGCAGAGGCTGCTGCGCAGGTGCTTGCGTGGGTCGGAGGGAGACAGCTGCTGCTCCGCCAATGACGCCTCTGTGGGAGCAACTGTTGCTGCTGCCGCTGATGTTGCTCGTGTGTCATCCAAACGTCGAGTTCTCATTGTTCTCAGCGATGTTGTTGCTGTTGTCTCTGGCAATTTCGGCAAGATTTTCCGTGAGCGTGAGTTGCTGCTGTTGTTGCTGTTATTATTGTTATTATTATTATTGTTGCTGTAGTCGCTATAATTATTATAACTTTTTCTATTATGGTTATTTAATGATTGTGTATCGCGACTAGTTTCCACATATGGATCTGACCGCTGTTGTTGTTGCTGTTGTTCATACTGTTGGCCACTTCCTGTGCGCATATTTGGCTGAGACTGCCTTAGCTGGCGACCCTCAGTTGGCAACGATCTATCATCGTAGTAGGCATACTCCGCAGCCTCCTCGTTGTAGGTAACGTGCTTTTTGGAGGGCGAGGGATTGCGCAGACTCAACAATCCCACACCATTGTCCACATAGTTCAACATGGACTCATTGTTGTCCTCAATCCAGGGCTGATAACGCTGCTGTTTGAGTATCTTCTTGGGCAGCAGGAGCATAGGTGGCCTTCGTATCTGCTCATATTGCTCCGGCTCCCATTGGGGGCCATCATTCAGTGGCTTCTTGGTGATCACACGCATTGGCGTTGGCAATTCCTCACGTTCCATGCTCAAATGTCGCAGATTGTGCTTCACCTGCAACTTGGGACTGTTCTTTGAGTTCAGCTCCATATCGTGCTTGTTGTTCATATCCATTTTAGGACGCCTCACATTATTTTGTGTGGAGTCCGCATCGTTGACGTAATCGTAGAACTGTATCTTGGAGCTGTAGGCTTGTTTACGCCGTGCTGCGCTTGGATCTTCCTTCTCCACGTCGTAAACTGGAGACAGTGGGCGAGGCTGTGGCTTGACATCTGTCAGCTTTGGTGTCACCTCACGGCGTGCTCTATTCAGCAATCTGGATGAAGTATTGTTATTATTGGGCTGCAAATTGTCGTGGAACTGTATGGATGACTTGGCAAACTCCTTGTGGAACATTTGGCGTGTATTCACACCTGGTGAGGCATCATTTTGTCGCTGAGCTTGTGTCAAACGTGGGCGTTCCGCACCTGATTCCAGTTGCAGACTATTACGTCGCTTCACCCGCGACTCCTGAGCGCTATCCACACGAGTGTCATCGGGCCAAAAGAAATGCGATTCCTGACGATTTTGTCCGGCGCCGCACTGCCGTTCCACCATCTTGGGCGGCAGACCAGTATAGAATTTTCCGTTGATCATTTCGAGCCGTGTCCGATCAGCTACGAAATCCGACTGAAACTGATGACAAGAACACAGCAATCCAAGCCTGCGTCGCCGTCGCCGTCGTCATCATCGTAGGCGTTCAAGTTTGTCGCTGGCGTCGCTGTCGACTTAACTAATTTGCAATTCTTGCGAAAAACAACATAAAAACATTTGAAGTATAAATTTATTTAACGCGGCGCAGTTGCCGCGACGCCAACAGCGACTGCAACGACGAGTTTCCGTTTAAGGTCAGACTTGCCGCATTTTTCAATTCGAACGAAAAGTTGTTTTTCGTAAGATACGTTGACCAAATGTTTAGGCTTAACACTAAAAGATTCAGAGTCTTACAATATGCCGCCAAGTCTTGTCTTGTCAATTAAGCCAAACAACTTCAATAGAGCCACAAAAAAAAAAAGCCTACAAATAAGTAGCTCAACTTTTTGTTAGTTTTGGCAGCCAAGTGGTCGAGAACAGCTGCCAATTATTGTGTACTCAGCATATTGGTAATATGTTGGTTAATTTGGCATAGCTTCTATTTAATAAGAAGTGATTGTATGTCAACAGCAGTTCAATTTGGATAACATGAGCTATACGTATAGGAGACAAATTTACCTTGATTACCTGCTAAGGGTAGACACTTCTGATCAAAAGTATTAAGTTTTAATTGATTTGCCTGAAACTTCATAACTTTTTTTTCAATATTTTTTTTATACTCATTTTCAAATATATTTCTTTCGACTTGCACAATTTAATGTTCCTCAAATATTTAATTTTAAAATGATGTCTACATAACGCAATTTAAAATTGTTAAATTTTTATTGTATTTAATATATTTTCGATCATTTTCACATTGTTGCCGTAGTATTTTTGTATTTTTTTTTTTTTAATTTTTAATTTATTTTTGTGGTAAGTATCATTTGACGGACACTACTAAACTACTTACATATTGTTTTTGGTTTTGTTGAAGACATAAATTGTATTGTATTTCAGTTAGCATAATTACAAACAATTGATTTAAACGCATACTATTTTATACATTTTACATTCATGCACATACAAATTTTAGATCATGTTTATTTCCTTACTGACGAACTTAAGATGAGACAACTAAAATTCAAAAATACTCAAGTGTGTTTTTTGCACTAGAAAATAATATCTCAGTGTTATGGCTGCATTAATGGGAATATATATATATATATTACTTCAATGTTAATGGATATGTAAAATTACTTAGACTACATAGTTAATGCGGTAAACACTTTGTTATCTTCACATAAACATTATTCATATTTGTATTTCAATTAATTATTATGGAATTCAAAAACAAATCATTTTGAAAAACGATTTGTGATCTGCATTGTGAATCATTGCAATCAAGAAATTTATGAAGCATTACATGCAAAATTATTTCAAAAAACTTCTCTCAGCTGTCATATCGTATGGGTTTGTTCGGTTTTTATCTCTTACAATTAAACATATACTTAAGTGTTCTCATATTTTTGCATTTTTGTTTTTTAAAAACTTTATTTACAATTTGTATTTATAGCTTATTGCGAGTTGAGGCTAATTGCAAACTTGGACACGGATCCTGAGGCTGCGCACTTTCTTGGCCATTTACCTAACTGCAATGCGGTTGCCTTTCTCCCATCGTCAAGTGCCTGCTTTGTATCGCCATTATTTGCCAATATCCGATATCCGATATTCGATATCAAACACCAATCCGGAGGCTTGGCTAATGAGGGAACTGCCACTGCTGCCTTGGGCAGTGCAACATTACACTCTTAAATTTTCCGCCTCATTTTTTTCAGTACTTAATTTGCAAATCATGACGAGCTTTGTTTATTGTTGCTGCTGCTGCTGTTGTTGCTGTTGCTGGTGTTGCGGGGGCAGCATCGGCGACATTACAATGATGTTGGTGGTGGTGGCCTGGCCGTAGTCCAGTGGCAGCGGCTGCTTCTGCATGGCAATTGCATCCGACTCCGGGGCACGGGTTATAACACAATACTGATTGCCATTGTAGGTGACGATGGGCATGTTCATGTTGCTGGCGTCGACGCCAACACTGTTGCCGGAGTGCAGACCGCTCAATTGTGCCTGCATGTAACTGGCTGCTGTTGGTGAGTTTGCAATGATGTGGGAGACGGGCACTGACACCTGGTCGGAAGAGGGATGAAGGGATACAGATATACAGATACAAAGATATACAATTTTTGAGTGAAAGTGACAAAATTTTCATGCTGATGGCGTGTGCTGTTGCGTGTTGTTGTTTATTCGTGTTTTGGTTATTGTTGGTTGTTATTGTAGTTATTGTAGTTTTTGTTGTTAATAGTTAGTTACTTCTTGTCCCTGATGAGTGCCGCCGTTGCTGGTGTTGTTGTTGTTGTTGTTATTATTATTATTGTACATAGGCGCGCTGGTCTGTGCTTGTTGCTGTTGTTGCTGCTGCTGCTGTTGTTGCTGCTGTTGTTGTTGGTGGTGTTTTCTGGCCGCTTTCTTGCCCCCAGCAACATGTTGCTGCTGCGGCTGCTGCTGTTGTTGCTGATGGCTGGCATTGAGGATCATCTGATTTTGTATGATTATCTTCTGGCTGCGTGCATGGGCCTCCATTTGCGAATTGCTGTTGAGTATTTGGTTTTGGTTAGCATCAATTTGATAGCCGCGATTATTGCTGTTGTTGTTGTTGTTGTTGCCACCGTTGCTGCTGCTGCTGTTGCTGTTGCTCTTAGCGATGCCGGCTGCTTGTTTTGTGGACTCTACGACTAACCGTTCCTGTTGTCAATACTGCAAGGATCAGAGAAGGCCAGTTTAGAGCCGCCCCAAATGTTATTGCGTAGACTGCCCTAGGCCCCGCTGGCCGGTAGGCTCAACCGACATTTGCTCACCTCCAGATGACTCTTGGCATGAATGGACCACTCGTCCCGACTCGAGAACATCCGTCCACACAGCTCGCACGTCCAGGACAACTGTTGCTGGTGATGCGGTATTATAATGCCCGGAATTGCAGTCGGCGCCCCCTGTGCCGACTGCACTATAATATTCTGGGCGGCCACCTGCACAGCCTGTTGCTGCAACTGCAGCTCCAGGCTCTGCTTATTGTCCTCCGGCGGCGGATCTGGTTGCTCCTTCTTCTTAACCATATTATTCAGCCGCTTGCCCAGCGGCGCAATATTTGTGGGTGTCACGTGCTTGAACTTGTTCATATGGATGACGAGCTTGTCCCGCCTTGCGAACGCCTTATTGCAGACCTGAAAGATTCGAAATTGCAGACAAATGCTCTAGGTTAGTGGCTGTCAACATGGAGGCATTCTGCCGAAGATTCAAGGGCTGTTTATACTTCACAAATATAGGGCTTCTCGCCAGTGTGGATGCGCATGTGAATGGTTAGCTTGTCCTTGCGCGCCAGTCCCTTGCCGCAGACGGTGCATTCGAATGCTTTGTTGGTGGCTATAAAGATCATTTGGAGTCAATCGATATAAGAATATATGTATATGGTCATAGAGTCACTCACTTTTTGAGGGATTGGTTTTGCGCACGCCGGAGGAAGCTTGTTGCACCTGTTGCAGCGCTTTAAGCCGACTGGCGGGATGCATGGAGCCGCCCTCCACATATGGCTCGGTGAAGGGTATCAGATTCGGCTTTGGTATATTGTAGGTGAGCTGTTCCGCCGCTGACCAAGTGCCCAGACTCTGCAGCACCCGAACGCCGCCCTCAAAGCCCATGCCATCGTCGGGCACTGTAAAGGTGCTGTCGCCCGCTGCTACGGCAGCACCGCCCGCCGAGCTGGAGGAACTGATCTGTGGCACTTTGATGGTGGCCGCATAATGTTGTTGCTGTTGCTGTTGTTGCTGCTGTTGCTGTTGTTGCTGCTGTTGCTGCTGCTGCTGCTGTTGTTGTTGCATGTTGCCATTGTTATTGTTATTATTGGCGGTCGGTGAGCTCTGCTGTTGCACGGAACTCTGCTGCTGTTGCTTGAATTGAATGGCCGCCTGGGCCATTTGCTGCTGCACGGCCATGTGTGCCTCCAGATATGCGTTCTTCTGGGCCACCGTCATCTTGTCCATGTTAACGGTGCCGTCCTGTGAATTAAACAATGGCAATGAAACATGAATCGAGTGTTTCGGTTTCCGTTTCGTTCCGACCTGCCACCCCTAAATGGCGCGCAAGTGTTGCGAAATTTCCACCAACCACCCCCCGGTAGAAAGCGCTCAGAACTGCCTGCCCTTGCGCAAAAATTTGCGACTTGAGCTTTTGCTCGTGCGGCGGACTTTCAATGCGGGTGCTGCGGTACTGGGCACTGGTTCGGGTTCAGGTTCGGGTTGGAGTTCTGGTTCTGGATCTGCTGTCCCTTTGCCTTTGACTGAAGCCCTGTGTGCGAGTGTGCGACTGTGCATGTGTGCATGTGTGCATGTGTGTATGTGTAAGTGTGTATGCCGGCCGTGCTCCCTTTGCTCCGTGTTGGCTTTGGCGGCGTTTCTTGGTTTGAGGGTTTTCCGTGTCTGCCTGAATTTATTTTTAAGCGCGCTACTTGCTATTGAGCAATATTATTTTCCACTGCATTTAGCCAACAAATTGGCTTTTTACACACACTTGTGCCAATAGTTTATCCCCCACTGCTTACATTGATTGTTTCTTAAGCACAATCACGAACTTTATTGGCCCCACACCGTGCACACTATTGACATTTTCATTGGCTCAGTTTTTCCTTTTTTTTCCGTTTCGTTTGCTTTTGCTTTTGCTTTTGCTTTTTGCTTTTTGCAATGCTTACCACAATTGAAAATCAATAAAAACGGCCGCCGCGCTTTTCGTTGACTTTCGCACACGAATTGCTGTCGATTTTTTGCAGCCAATAATTCTGGATATTTTATACACTAATACTACTTCCTTTATACAACTACTTAATTTTGTTGCTGCTGCTGCCGTCGCCGTTTACTTCCTCGAGCCAGAGCCCAGCGCCTTTTGTTTGTGTATGTATTGCGAAACTGATTTCGAGTCGACTTTTCTCTCAGTCGCTCTGACGCTCAGTCGCAGTCGCAGTCGCAGCGACAGCGAGTACAATTTGAGTAATTATTTGTTATTCTTGAACGAGAACCAGGAACAAAACGAAAAACGTTCACGATGACGACAACGACGTCGATAATGGCAGAGGCAAAGGCAGAGACAGAGACAGAGGTAGACAGATACTAAACCGCCTGAACTTGAGTGAATAAAGCGGAAGCAGCGTTTCGTTTCTGGCTAAAGTATTGCATACCACTCGGCGTCGGAGCTGAGATTCGTGTGCGTGTGAGAGCTTTATGTATACCCTTGCAAAGGTAATTCTTATTTTGTCTGGAAATATATAACGCCTTGAAGAAAAATACTTTCGACACCATATAGCATATGTATTTATGCATTTATGAACAGCGTGACGCGGAGTTAGCGGAGTATAGACTTAAAGCTATATTAATAAGATTTATGTAGATTTATTTGACTGCTGATATTACAGAATCGGACAGATAAGTTTACTATATAATATGTTTTAGGCAAGTAAGCTTACCAATCATTAGATTATCATATATAATATATTTTGGCAAGATAAAGTCCCTACATGCGATACATTAAATAATTCGGACTGCAAGGGTATTTAACTTTCGACACGTCGCAAGTAACTTTACATTCTTGTTTGTGCTCTCTCTTTTGGTGGTGGTTGTTTGACAGTGGAACAACTTGGAATTGAAACAAGCCGCCCGCAAGCCGCAAGCAAGTGTAACTTTGACAATGGCAGTCGCGAAGGCCGCTTATCAGCCGTAGTAGTAGCAGAAGGAGCACCCGCTGATTTGTGTCATATTTAGCTGGTCGGGCTGTAGTTCAGTGCACTCACCTGGAAATCAATGGTGGCCCTCACCGTATGCATGGAGGCAGCATAGTTACGGAGCATATGCTCGTTACGCATGCAAATCTGGCGCCATTCGTACAAGTGCTCCAGCCGGTTGAGGCACAGTTCACAGATGTGCTTGGGCAAATAGTCATCCTTGGTTATCTGCCAAGCAGTCAGGCTAATAAACATACAATATGTACGTTTAATCGCATGCTACTTACATTCGCCTGCAGCAGAGTGCGCAGCTTGTAAAGCAATTGCCGCTGCTCGGCCTCCGGCTCAAAAATGTGCATCTTGGGTGGGCCATGGTGTATTGCACACATGCGACACAGTTCAGCGAAGCTGGTGAAGTTTAGATTTACATTTGCATCCTCCTCCTCCTGCTCCTGTTCCTGCTGCTCCCCATACATGTTGCTGCCATGTGTTGCAGCTGCATTGCCACCAATATGTTGCTCCTGATGTTGTTGCAGGTGCTGTATTACTGCCGTGTGTTGCTCATGCGGCTCTTGATCACTTATATTCAACATAACGATTTACGCGGGCTCTTAGGTTGGTATCTTAGAATTTTGGCTGAGTTTTATTCATATTATTGGCTGTAACAAGTTGTAGTTGTTAGTAGTATACACTAATAATTTGTATATTTATTGGTTGACCACCCCACCCCCAGCCACCCACCTGCCCAAATTTGAAAAATCGATACAAATGCAGTTTGCTCTAATCACAAGTGCACCAAAAATAACATTCCATAATAATGTATACCAAACAATATTTACTTTTCAATCTTTAATCTCGAACCTTTTGGCGCCCAAATAAAAATGCATTCATTATAATTGACACACATTCAATAGCACACACACTCACACAAACACACACATACACACTGGACCACAAACACACACATATAAGCCATGTACGGCAAAATAAGAAAATAAAAAATTACAATTTTTTTTTTTATTTTTAATGCGCACAAAAAATATTACAGCTTACGCTATTGAAAAATCCTGGCGCGAACTCTGAATGCATTCTGTGTTACTCTTCCTGTTGCACTGCCACTTTGCCACTGCCACTGCCACTGCTAATGGTCGCTGTGAGTGTGAGTGAATCTGACTCGCTGGTGAGTGAAAAGTGCAGGCTGAATGCATTATTGTCCACGGCGAGTGCGCATTGCAGGACTTTTGGTTGGGTGGCGTTCCCATAGCTGGGAAATGTTGGGTGATGTATGCTTGGGACGTGTTTATGTATACTAGCAATTTTTTTTTAGAAGACCAACGAAAACAAAATATTTGGCAAAGCATAAACAGGCGGGCAACAGGTGTAAATTAGGATTCCGCTTCGGCTGCGTCTTCTGCGGGAGGCTCTTCAGCTGCAGGTTGCTCAGGCTCAGGCTCAGCGGCTGGAGGTTCGGGTGCGGGTGCAGGAGCTGGTTCGGGTGCAGGTGCAGGTGCAGGTGCTGATTCAGGTGCATCAGCAGCCGCTATCGGTTCTTCTTGATCAGATTCTGAGTCCGATGCCTTTCGCTCTGGCAAGACTTCTTCATCCGATTCTGTTTCGTCATCCTTGTTATCCTCTTCCTCGACCTCCTCTTCTGGCATTATATCTACTCCCTTATGTTCAGATTCCTCCTCCGGCATAACTTCTTCATAGACAATAATCTCCTTCCAGATTATCTCCTCGTCCACGCATATAGGCTCATCGCTCTGTGGCTCAACGCGTTTGTTTAGATCGATTTCTGAAATACATGGCTCGGTATGATCGAAACCCCCGCAGGTCACACAAGATGATGTGGTTAGTAGCATGGAGGAGTGCGGTGAGCTGCTCGATAGCACCGAAGTGGTGCTCACTGACTTCTCTTTGGGCTTGGCACCCTTGTCTGGCGATTTGTAAGTCATGGTCGTCTGTTGTGACTTCTCCTGCTTGCCCAAATCGGGCATTACTTGGCACTGGTTGGTCACCTGTGGCATGGAGGAATTACTGCGTACCAAAAAGTCAGCAACGCGAGTCTTCCAGTCTTGCTGGCTACAGTCTACGTTCTGTATAATATCGTATATCTCCGAAATAAGCGTCTTTATCATGGGACGATTACAAAAGCGGTTCTTATCAAACATTTGAATGGGCTCGTGAATGTCTAGATGATTGGAACAGATTAGCCATAAGTTAAAACAAAACAAAATGGGATTTGTATCAATTCACTCACAGTTTGGAAAAATATAGGTAATCTCACGAGCCACGCTACCTGGATGCTTAGTTACATGAATATTACGTTCCAATTCTGAAGAAGTGCCGCTGACGAACAAGGATACGTTGAAAATCAGTTTTTGGTTACAGCATTAAACAGCTTACAAGTAGCATATCATGATGTTGAGCAAATCCTGCACTCCATTCTCTTTGGTCACTATAAATGCCTCCGAAATGCCCTTCGACAGCAGAATAACTTCCAGCATGAATCCCTTTTCATCTGCATAATCTGCATAGAACTCGGCTGCCAATTCAGGCGAGAAGTTTAACCTGCGACTGCCCTGTAGTTGAAATCCACAGGAAAGCAGCTTCAATAGCACCGGCCGCCGCTTGTGCATGTAGTCCGGTTTGATAATAAGCAGCGAATCCTCAAACATTTTAATAACAATAAAAAATATTCGCTTTTAACTAAAATCTGGAAATTTTTAAAAATACGTTTGGTTTTCCTTTTTCTACAGTATATTTTTTTAGATTAAATTCTTGTCTTTCATGTTTTACACTTCTTATGTTACACACATTATTTCTATTGTTTAAATTGTCGTAGCCTGTTCCGACATTAGTTTCAAATACAAAATCGTAACGTTTCATTTGATATTCCTCATAGGAGCACATAAAGTTATTGTATTAGTGATTAGTTGTAGTACATAATTACCGAAAAAGGCATTTTTGATTATGTTTTAGATCGTTTTTTATTGTATGTTTAGTTAATTGATAAGCCCGTTTTGCGTGCGCTTACAAAATAAAATAAATCAATCAGTTTCAGTTTATCACCACACATTAGATTTTTGAATTTAGCGCAAAAAAAGGTAATCAAAACAGTAAGTAATTTTTCTATAATTTACAGTCACAATTGATTACAGAATGTAAACAGATAAGTAAAGATAAAGATTATATATGTATATATAAATCGTGGCGCCCTTAACGACACATCACAAGGCGGTTGCATTTCTTTTGGTGCTCACCGCTACATCTTAAGCTGCAATTAAAAATTGAATTAAATTAGCAAATTGTATTAAATTACAGTTCAAAATGCTAGCAAACACACCTGAAATTCTGGCAAAGGCTAGCGCGGACTTCTCGTTGTCGAAGCATTTGCCAATCTCTGCGCAAACGTGCGACTGATCGATATAGGAATGCTCAGACAGATGCATGATGCTAATGCCATAGATTGAGATCATTTCCGAGCACTGAAATTCAAAAAGCAATTAGAAGATATATAAGGACAACTGATTGATGAATTACTTACAATGTTGTAGTACTTGGCTGGCAAGTTCTCACAGGCCAAGGAAATCATGTCCTGTACGCTGGCATCTCGATGTTCCGATTGTGAGCGGAAGAAAGGCAGCAATGCTTGCGAAACGCCATGACAGACACCGCACTCGATGACCTCATCGTTAATAGCCTGGCTGAAGCAGAGCTGCAGCTTTTGGCAAACTTCCTTGGGTGGAAATTTGCTCAGCAGACTTATAATAGCCGAAGCATATCCATCGACAAATGTGTCACACTGCTTGCGTATGGTGCTTGGCAGGTGAGTGCAAACATTGCGTAGGGCCTTCTTGATTGCATCCTGTTCGGTTTTGTTCTGCAGATCGGCCTCCAGCTTGGTCATGACAAATTCGCACAGCACACAGCTAGGTGGTTCCTTTGGTGACTCCAGGCGCGCCAGTTCATCGTTTGCATTATTAGGCAGCACAATTACATCGTACTTCAGGGCCTCGTCGATTTCAACTGTCAATTGAAATGTTTATTATAATAATACAATTTTCTTTTATTGCATAAGTTTAACTTACGATCTTCCTGTTCGCTGAACAAGCATACTCCCAGCTCGGTGCATATCAGTTGCGGTGACATCTGCTTCAAGAGCAGATCAGCAATCTGATCGCCATGTTTGTCAATGAAATTGTGGCATTTGCTGGCCAGCGGCTTCTTCAGCTTATCGCAAGAGTGTTCTAGGGCATCCTTAATTTCCGCCTTGGTCGTATGCTTGCCAATCTTCTTCTCCGCAATCTTGACCACCTCCTCGCAGAGCAAACAGTTAGGAGTGACGTCGAAGTCCTTATCGAAAGTGATCTCAATGGGCAGACCGGAGTCGATTTCGTTGCCACTAATTTCCTCGCTGCTGGATGATTTGTCATTCTCTTCACTGTCATCTAGAGTAATACCCAATTCATCCAGATAGTCTTTGGTCTTGGGACATAGTTTCAGTTGAACGCAAATCTCTTCCGGCTTGAAGTCTGTGATGAGCATATCAATCAGCTCATTGGAGTAGGTATCCACAAAGTCCACACACTCCGAACGCAGCTTGTTTGGCAGATGCGAGCAGAGACCGTCCAGAACTTTCTTGATATTCTCCTTCGATTTGTTGTCACGTATCTTTATCTGGGCCTGCTCTACGGCAAACAAACATAGCGGACAAGTGGGTGCGTCCTGTTCATCGCCAGCCGGGGGCTGTGGACGGAACACCTCGATGTCCTCGTGCTTCTCGATGTTGTGTGGGCACATTTGCATCATGGGGCAGACGTTACGTGGATTTAGTCCCTGGATAAGCAGCGCAATCACTGCATCGCCGTACATTTCCACAAAATTATGGCATTGAGTGGCTACGCCATGTGGCAACTTGGTGCAAATGCCCTCCACAGCATGCTTGATCTCATCATCGGTGGCGGGCGTGGCCAGAGTTTCCTGTATGAAGTGCAGCAAATACTCGCAAATGGTGCACAGCTCACCACCATCAACCAGCTGGCTAGGATTGGCAGCGCCCATCAAATGATCAATGGGCAGTTGCATATTCAAAATATCCTCCTGGCTGAATTTAGGCTCGTTTGCGCCCAACTTCTTAATGGTTACATGCACCTCGGCAGGTGCCACGACTGGCAGCAATGGCATAATAGGAGCATTGAAGCCCAGATCCAGACCCTTGGGACAAACGCCAATGAGGAAGCAAGCGCCATTGGCATCCAAATTGTTCACCAGAGTGCTGTAGATGACATGATAGTACTGATCCACAATGCTGATGCATTCATCCTTAAAGCCGCGCGACTGCTTGCAGAAACCCTCAAGAACCTGTTTGAACTCCGTTTCGGTTGTATTGGCCACCAGAACATCACGCAAATGCTTGACCAGCTGCTCGCACAGTGCACAAGGAATATCATCGCCAACACCATCCAGAGTTGTCAAACCTTCTGGTTCCTTAACATCGTCCTCGTGCTGATGGTAACGCGACGCACATACGCCAGACAAATGGCAAAGGCCATTCGACTGCAAATGTTGCTTTAGATGATCATACATATCGTTGAAATAGGTCAGCACCAAGTTGGCACAGGCGTCGGAGAAACTGGACAGGCTGCCGCACACATGCAGCAACTGTTCAACCATATTATCACGATCAGTCGACTCGAATTTCTGCTGCATCTTGCTTGAGAGCAGATTGCAATTGCCACAGGACAGCTGCGTCACACCAGCTGGCTTTGCAACATGTGTTTCGACCACATCTTCTTCCTTGAGGGTGCCATCAAGTGCTGCCTGATAGCTCTGCTGCAGCAGTGCATCGATCCGGGCGCTGTTGCACAGACCGGCCACAGAGCAAACTTGCTGTAATTGCATTTATGACAAGTTTAAATTGAATAAAAATGGAAATTATATTTTGACTACTCACATCGGGATTCATTTGCGAGGACAGCGCTTCGACCAGCTCGGGTATGAAATTGTCAGCCATGGTAATGCACTCCTTGCGCACCAGCTTGATGGGTATCAGGTTGCAGGAGCCCTCAAAGACCTCCTTCAGTTCCTCCTCGGTCTCATTGCTGCGCAGCTGATCGCGCGCCTGTGTTACCATATCCTTACATATCTGACAAATGGAATCAGTATCCACGGGCACAACCTTCTTTTCCCACACAGTCTGAATGCAATGGCGCGTAGCTCTGCAGTCCTTAGAATTGCTGCGGGTACAAATAAAAATCCATTAATTGATAAGTCAGCAAAGAATCCGCTGGGCAAGCAGTTAAGCAAAACAAATGCATAAAATGACCCGCATTCACAATCGTCTTTCACAGAAACAGCCAAGTCAGCAAAGATCAGAGTCCAAAACATGGAAAGAACCCTCCAACTCCAACCATGCGCCAGTTGAATGCACCCGCGGTATATGTAAGTATATACTTTATATAAATATACATACACACTTAATATTTTATCGAGACAACAAGGGGAATTATGTTTAGACCCCTCTCGTAGCATTTAAAATATTCATCTGATATTGTTGTGAATTTCAGCAAACGAATATTTCTGTACTCAGCGAAAAGTGTTAATTGTGTTTTATTAACAAGCAAATATTGTATAAACGGATTATTGCTACAGATAAGCACGGACATGGCTATGATATATATACATATGTACTATATATTACAAATTGTTTATGAAAAAATATTGTTTTTTAAGATTGCAAAAATGGCGACATTTCATTATGTCTGCAATTATAGCTTGGATAGCCTAACAAAGAAAAATAAACAAAATTTCGTGTTTATAAATAAATCAATTAGTAAACAAAGAAATAACCGAAATATGATAAGCATGGGAAAGCCACTTGATAATTTAAGTCTTTTACAATAAACATATATGAATTTTGTTACTAAGCCCAGAAAAAAAAGAAAGTAATTATTTCAGAATTTGAGACAAGGGCCGTAAATAACAAGGGGGATTTACTCAGGGCAGTTTCATTTTCTAAGGATAAATAACAATATTTACATTCAAAATAACACGAATTGATATAGAATATGAATGAAATTGGAAATCGAGAATGCACAATCCAAATAGAAACTAAACAAACGCCGTTTTTCAGGGCAACAAGTATGCATTTCATTTTTAATAATGCTAGTTTTGTGTCTAATTTCATTACTTTCTGTATGTGATCTTTTTTGACTCACTGTATGTATTTATATAACTACTTTGAAATGAGTGCATTCGATTAAAGTAGCGTGTTTGTTGTTTGCAAACGAACCTAGGGCAAATGTGTAAATAATATTGCTATTTGACGATTACTCAGTTATAGACATTACTTTCTCGATAACGCATACAGTTACAATTGATGATTAGCTTTTAAAATCCCAGTTTTGTATGATATTGCGGACAAAAAAAATAACCCTAAGACAAGCCCAGGCGTTGTCCGAACTGACGATTAGTCATTTGCAGTTTGCGGCTGATTAAACTTAATACATATACATAAGTATATAATGTGATTCCACAAATACATATATCTATATAATATACAACCATATGTAATGAGTTAGCTTAGTTCAAAATGTTTTTGTTAATTTAATTTACGGCGAAATTGAAACGGAAAACAGAGCGCAATACAAACGCATACAGAGAGTGAGGGAGAATGGAAGAGGAACAGAGGAGAGTGCAAAGTGTAGCAAAACTAAATAATAATATGTACAAATAGCAGAAGGGGAAAAGAGCAAACAAAATTAGAGCAACTGTAAAACTAAGGTTATCGATAGGCCAAACAGAATGATGGCGGCTCTGACTATTGCTCTGACTGATTGTGTCTTATCAAAAAGTTCTTGTGCCTTCCATTGCGAATGCGAATGCGACAATTGCTGTACACAAACAATGAAAAAGACGAAGAAACAACGGAAATCGTGCAACGGGTTAATAACTGCGTAGTGGGCATTGTTTTTGTCATTTGCGGTGCGGGGGGCGGTAAATATTTTTTGCCGATGACAAAGCGTTTTTCCAATGGACTCTCGAAGACTTACCTGAGATTATCACACCAATAGGAGGGGCCCCAGGTGCATTTACTGGCACCAACCAGCGGCTGCTCAGCGATTGGCGTTGACGAAACGCAAACGCCTGAAATAAAAAAATTATATATAAACGTAAATATATATAGTTTTATGTACATATACATAAATACATATATCATGATAAATCTATTTGTTCACTCGGTGGAAAACAAATACGCAATATTTACGGTCAACGTCACAACTTACCGCAAATAAACACAGCCAAAATGGCCAAAAGGCCTGCGTTACGCATTTTGTTGATATTTGTATATGTTATGTGCAGGGCAACACTTGAATAATTGTAATAAAAATTTTCTTTAACTTGTTCTTTTGACTCTCTTACTGCAACTGCAACTGCACCAGACGAATTTTTGATGATTAATGAAACCTATTGCGTCCACTTTGCTTTTGTTATTTGAAAGTGTGACCAAACGCTTCAACTAGCGATGGGCTATATCGATATACTAGAGTCTGAATACCGATAGTTGAGTGCACGCAGTTACAACGAAAGAGGTTGTGGTGTTAAATATACATTTGTGAATTACACAAAACAACGAGAAATTTCTGACTTAATATTATCCAGGTGTGTATGTGTATGTAAAATAATTAAGAGCCAATGTAGAATATATTAACTCTGAAAATATGACCATCACAATTTAGCTCATCTCTAATTCGACCCATTCAGTATATTCCACAGTCAGTATTTTCTTTGTGATGTTTGTGTTAAGTTGCCATATAGTGGAAAAAAGTTAACCGGCGCTGCCACATCAATTAAAAATGTGAATCTTAATTTTGAACAAAATGCATGCGGACCCGAGTTCGAATCTCAGCAACGACAACTCTTAAATTTTTATTTATTTTATATAAAGTTTCTTTTTTTTTGCCAATGTCTGTCTGTTTGATTTTTTTAATAATATGTAAAATGTTGTAGGAAGGTATACATTTACCAGTAAACCCCTTCTCACAAATTAGCTAAATCTACCATCACCTGAGTCTCCAAATTTTGTTATAAGGACTACGAAAAATTAAAAGAAAAGATTGCCCAAATCCTATTAAATTTAAATGCTTAAAAGTAAAACAACGGGAAAAGTTTAACTACTTCTTCGTTCCTTAAGCTGTATATGTTTGCACATACTAAAATAATTATACAGATATGTATCTTTTCTATAAAATAGTGTTAGTATAAAACTTAATGGCCCTTTTGTGTGTCATTTGTAAATAGATTTAAATATCAAAATCATTGTCAGTCATATTTTTAATTATCTTACCCGAGTTCTGTTTGTATTGTTTTTAAATGATTGACTAAACTGTGGCAATAACCATCAGAGCAAATGTTCTTGAACTTTTGCTTAAGTGTTTAACTCTCATTAATGTTTAGCCAAACACTCAGTTGTACACCAGCTGAAGTCAAGCTTGCATAAAATTTAATTGTAATTATAGCCAGCTCAGCTTAGCTGTAATAATTGATTGATGTTGATATAAGCGATCTGCGCTAACAAATATCACAGACACCTAGTCTCAGACATCGGATCGCTGCATTTGTTTAGATGTTTTTTTTTTTATTATTTTTTGTGTGTGGGAAATGCACACTTGGGAAAATGCAATTTAATGAATTCCCTTTTAATGTGGCAAAAACAAACAATTCTTTGCTGTGATTCCTATCATAATGTAATTTTTCAAATTACCTTTGAAAATAAATTTTGTGTGTGAACTTGACGCAATCAAGAATGTTTAAATCATTCTCATCTGGCAGCTGTTGTTCATAAGTTTTAGCTGAAAGTCGAGGTCAGCTAGTGGCTGCTAATAGTTGACTTTGCAACCAAAATGCCAAATGCAGCAGCCGCCGCCGATTTAACCAATATGACTATAAACTGTGTCAAGCCGCCGAAGGAAACTTGAAGCTGAAAACTTGTCTCGGATTGGTGATTGGCCAAGGTGGCCAGCTACTCGCCGCGGAATTTGGTTCTTTACCAGATTTAATTGCACTCGCATCAAATTAAAATTGCACTTGACCATTAACAATGACGTATAAGAGAGCTATTGGCCACTTAAATGGTCAGCTTTTAAGAACAATACTTTTTGAGGTGCACCCACATTCAAGTTCACATTTAATTCAAGTTCAGTTGTAATCAACAATTTTTACAGAGCACAAATTAAAAACGCATAGTAACTTGAGACCCTCTTTGTTCACACGGTGAGAGCTAGCTCATTGCCAAAGAGTACTTAGCCGGTCTCTGGGGGATACGGTGTTGGATTCACTTTAATGTTAGATGGTTTGTTGCGTGATATACATGGCTGACGATTGTAACTCTAATTACGTGCGTAATTACGACTAGCTGCAACCAGGCAAAGTGACAGAGAAACTTTAAATGCGTCACATATACTTCATCTAATGGTTAATTGTTTTATTGCCACGTCTGTGTCAGGTCGCAACACTTGTGCAACTTCCTTGAAGTGGTAAATAGGCGGGGCTACAACTTACGCCTCGTAACAACTGAGTGCCAAATGGTAGTCATTACCGATCGTTCTTTGGCTATTTACCCGTAAACCGTTGATCAAGACCATAGAGCCATGCGGAAATGAACTTGACCTTATCAGAAAGCCAGCCCCGAAGCAGCACCAAGAGCAGCAGCTACTTTAGCGGTTGTGCGAATGAAGTGAAACAAAACTTGAGATAATAAATTCAGCAGCCGCAACAGCAAAAACAACAACAACAACTAAGCCTCAGATTTGTCGATATTTGTGAGTCAAATTGTTGCTAATAATAATAATATAAAGCAACGGAACCGCACCAATAACAATAGCTAACAACACACACTAAACAGTTTAACTTAAACTACAAAATACACACTTAATCGCGGCCGAAGCGAAGACTTTGACTTCTTCCGCAGTTATTTGTTGTTCGCAAGAAGATCAAGTTCAAGTATGTTTTTATAGAAGTCAAACTAGAAGTGTCGCATGGACGCGATTAACTAACCAACTATTGTTTGTTAGCCAGTTTGCTTTGACCCAATGAACTGCTATTTGGCAGTCACTTAACCGGCTATTGTATTCTTATCACTATTGTTTATAATATGTATTTATTATTTCGGGACGGCGCGAACGCCATTCCCGGCTACCAAAAATTACACGCACGAGTTATTCACATTAGGAATAATCGCAGAGGTCAACTCAGCCGTAAGTGCAATGGCCAAGCCTCGCTCCGGAGGAACCGCCTTCGTGATCACGGTTAACCTCTACGCCAGGTAAGTATGCTTTCCTCTGCTCTGGAACAGGCAAACCTACAAAACTTCACCAGAACCGTTTGGGAATTATTTGACAAACGAATGTGAAAGTTTCTACTCAAATGAAAGTAGCAAGGAAGTCATAGGGGTGGGATTTGTGTGCAAATCCTAGGGGTTGATATTTATAAGTATAGTTCTTTAATATACCCTAGAGTTGTTTTTATAAGTAAAAATGCTGATTAATTTTACAAAATAAATTAATTAATTTTGTTTAATTTTTCCAACACTTTTTTAATAAAATTTTATGTACATAAGATTGCCAATCTGTCAATTGGGCCAGTTTTCATATACAACCAAAAATTTGATAAGTAAAATTGTTATCTGTTTTAAATACATATGTATATGTTCAGCTTTTGATTTCCCTTAATGAATTGGGTATTCGAAATTTAAATATGAATAATTAAATGTAATACACATTCTGCTGACTAAAGTATGAGTATGTAAATACCTACATAAGTCAGTACTACTTGTTAATTAAACTTTTAGATAATATTAAAATGATTTCCAAGCCACAATAGTTAGCACTTTCTAACCGAATGAATATATTAAATAAATTATGTAAATAAGCATACACTTACTAAGTATTAGAGTAAGATACGTACGCATTTGATAAAATGTAGAAATCTTAAGAGTATAACAATCTATTTATAGCACTTTAAAAATTCTGCTTTGATTGTTTCTACTCCACGAATTCCCGTCATCCCTCAGCTCTGCAGCTGCGCACATACACGCACACACACATACATATACGCATATCGAATATACACCGCAGTTGGCATGCTTTGTTCGTTTTGCTGCTTGCTGCTGTAGAACTTTTTACTTGTGCAAGCATTAAAATTCACAAGTGGTTCTGGTTTGGAAAGAAAGGTCTGCTTGTTCCAGAGCGGAGAAAAGCATACTTACCTGGCGTAGAGGTTAACCGTGATCACGAAGGCGGTTCCTCCGGAGCGAGGCTTGGCCATTGCACTTACGGCTGAGTTGACCTCTGCGATTATTCCTAATGTGAATAACTCGTGCGTGTAATTTTTGGTAGCCGGGAATGGCGTTCGCGCCGTCCCGAATTTATTAATACATTGAAAAACATAGAATTAAGAATTGAATGGGTGGTGTACGTGACGGACGCTTGACAAAAAGCAGTGTTTTATTGGATCAGTAAAGAAATAAGTTAGTCACTATAAATATGGCACAGCAACTAAACATTTTATGATACTCGGAACTAATCATAAATGTTGGTCAACTGAAAAATGTTATAAAAGAGTAGGAGTAGATAAAGTAAACTTTTAAGCAATATGTGCAAGATGAGAAAGAAGTGTATTATTTCATAAGTTTTTTCAATTCTTAAATTATCAATTATATTTTTCGTTGTGTTATTAAACGACAACTACTATTTCACATTTTTAATCTAATGCAAAAATAAAACTATTACGTTCTTTGAATTAAATTAAGTAGGCACTTCTCGCAACTAGCCAAGCCGCTTATTTAATTGTCTTGAACCATATGGCCAGTAAATGTTATTTATAAAGACGAGAACGCAAAAGTGTATGATAATAATGTGGTAAAGGATTAGATTCATAAGTGTGGGGAAGTGTTGAACGCACAATGACTTGCTTATTTAGCAGAGCTGCTTTTTATTTGAGAAGCTGTTAATATGTGTCTAATTAAAGAACGATTCACTGGTCAGTTGTTACTTCCTAGACAGCCATAGATAAAGACATTGTTTTTGAATCTCAAATGTGATGGAATATTTACGTGTTTGGGAAGTACATATAAAATAGAATACGCATAGGTATGCACATATTCTTTTGACGGACTTAGCCTAAATAAAAATAAATAAATTAAGATAATATATCTAACATTTTACAAGGTCACATATGTAAATTGTATTTATATCAATTTTTCTACTAGAATCTGTATTAAGTTAACTAAATCTTTACTAACCTGTCCAATATTGTTATTTTCCAATTCTTGTCTGATATTTATTTTCTGTTTGTTTCATCAATGCCAACTTAATAGAAAGTCATTTACATTTTTGTATAAAAGAATCTTGTCTTCTATTTATTATAATTCAATGTCATCTATTTTTTCCTGTTTTTTGTTGATTATGTTACAAGTTCTGTTGAACCCCTCAAACTACATAATTAATAGCCAATATTTTTTTCTTGTTTATTAGTATTTAACGATTGAAACTAAGCAACAAAAAAGGGGTTTTTTTGGAGGTTCTATCTTGTGCTTGTCGCCGTGTGTTGAACAGGTTCTATTGAACCCGCTAATAACAAATAAACTACTAATAAGTCGACTAAGAAATATTGCGTAACAAGTTGTAAGGCAAGTTAAAAAATATTTAACAAAATAATCAAACTTGATTGCCGAAAAGTTCTAATTTAATTTTGAAATTGTAAATTGAGTTGGAGCGTGCAAATTATTTTTCACATGAAGGTCATACTTCATTAAAGCCTTCTACCCATTATTATGTTTACAGGGTATAACAAAGAATTCTCAAACTTAAGTCCTATAAAGTGATATTTATTTATTTCTTTAACTAAGAACACGATCTTAACGATCAACATAACTTGATTGCCGCACCAGGCAAACGCAATAGCCCATTGATATGATATTCATTAGATGTTCTTTAGAATACCATGCGGAACCAGTTATTTTATGATATTCATATGTACCGACTACCATGACCGTGAATATTTTTAATTTTTCAGCTGCCAAAATGTTGTGGAGCAAGAAGTTTAACCTTGAGCCATATAACTTAGAATTTTTTGTTTACCATGCGGCTGATAATTCTGAAATTAAATTTAAGAATAACATTTTATAGATTGCAAAATTAAATTGCAGGCTGTTAAATGAAGGCTGCATAAAAAAAAAGAGAAACGACTTTATCCGAGTTATGAAATTCTGACCACTCGAATTAAACGCTCCCATTTATAGCGGCACTTGTGGCAGCGGACATGACATAGTAAAGTTGTTTTAATTGCACTCATCTAATGAAATGTGTACCTCTACTTTACGGCCTGTGGCAAGGTTTTAATAGAATCAAGCGACTTCATCCTAAACACTTGCTAATTGCACTTTAAGGCCAACTGTGACTGCGAATACAATACAAACTTAAATCGGGAGCAGCCAAGACCAGCAGCCAGAATTGTGTTGGAGGAGGCCCTAGAGAACTGTCAAGCAATTGTCCATACAATTAACTGCATATGAGTTTTTTCTGAGATACAAATACAAGGGCAACAATCATAGACAAAAATATCATAAATGCACAAAATCTGTGGCTTTATGTTGAATATACTCGTAAACTCGTACTGCCACAAATAGCAACAAATTGCCGACTCATTTTGCTTATGACAAAACATTCGAGTACTGCCCACAGTAGTATTTAGTAGTAGTTAGTAGTACTAAGTAGTAAATGTAGTAGTAGATATATTGCACTCTAACACAAAATGCTCATGTTCAAATCTTTGTTATACGTAAGACCCATGCGAGCGTATTGTCTTTGAATAGTAGTAGATTTTCTACTGCCTTTTCACAGCAAGCGTAGACGTGATCGGCTCCATCTCCGGCTGACAGATACACAGATACACACACACAGAGATAAAGGCCAAGCCGAGCTCGGTAGCGCAACCGAAACCAAAACTTAAACCCGAAACGCCAGCCGAAATTTTAGCACTTCTTTTTAAATTTTTATGCAATCTCGAACTTTTTGTTAGTTGTGTGTCGGAGTTCGCAGCGTGTGTGTCGTAGAGAGTTGGAATATTTTATAAACTATAGATTCCAAGCCGGGTCCGGGTTTTAACTGAACTAAACTGAACTGAACTTGAAATTGTGTGTGTTAAGGATATGCAAAGAACTTTTTGTTAAGTGTCATAATACAGCTCACAGGATGTCCTCCAAAGTACTTAGTTCGTTGATGGCCGAGAGCATATTGCTCTCGAAAGTCGCCCAGATCGTGTCGGGTTATTCGCCCTTAACTATTTTTCTATTGGCCACTATAAGCATTTTCCTAGTGGTCTACAATAAAAGACGCGCACGTTTGGTTAAATATATTGAAAGGATACCGGGTCCTGCCGCATTGCCATTTCTGGGAAATGCCATCGAAATGAATGTTGATCATGATGGTGAGTTAATGTGATGTTCTATTCACAATTGGTATTTATGTGTGTATCTTGACCCTGAATCATCGTATTAGCCAGCTCATAATAGATTGATCTGATTGATTGAGCTAACACAACTTATAGCAAATAAAGCGTAGACACATTCGGTATTAGGTGTTAATTAACTAAAACTCAAATAATCGAACATTCAATGATGCCTGAGATTCATAGATCTATGAGTATCTATCTATAAGTAGGCTCCAATGTTTGTTGTAAATAGTTGGCAAAGTGTTAATGAACTTTACATTGCTCTCGGTTTTACTTTCGTTGTATGAAAAGTAATTTAGAATATATAGGGTTATATATAGAACCTGAAATATACGTGACTAAATCAACCGCAAATGTATAAAGAACATCATTCAAAAATGTGTTAATTAGCTATGTAGAATAGAACGATTGTTCAGCATTTAAATTAACTTTATTTAATTTATAGATTTTATTTGCGTAATTTCATGTGTGATTTAATTCTTGACAAATTTATATTGAAGTTATAATTTAATTAATAATATTAACATTATTAGCACTTATAAACCACAACAAATCTGCGTCTAATGTCACTTTTATTTGCTTAGAAAAAAATGAATTTTTATAAATTTTTTCACTTTTACTTAAATGCTTTTCTTAAAGAAAGACTTTAATTATAGTTTTGCAACATGTAAAGCCAGCAAAAAAGAAATAATATGACTCTTATTTATATGTATAAAATATGTATATAATATATATTAAATATATTTATTTTATTTTGCTCTAGTCCCAACTTTGAACTTGATATATGGCAAGACACACAAAAAACTTTCACCTCTACAAAAAAAAATAAGCATAACAACAATAGAAGGGTTTTTTTTCGCTATAATTTTGAAAATAAGTAAATTGCGTAAATGTAGCATTTACATAAAAATTAAATTTTGCACGTAATTGAAATGAAATTAGCTTTACAACAGTATTGAACATCTATATAAAGAAGTGAAGCTCAAGGCATATACAGTAGCCGCTCATAAATAAATAGCTAAATAACAAGCCCAACAAAGAAACGTTCCAAAGAGTTATAAAAATGCGATCATAAACTTCTTTGAAGCACGAAAATCTAAAAGGTATAAAGGTTTAATTTAATACTCTGCTGATGTTCGAAGCGGACATGCCGCTTTGAATTAATCTTGGTCGTGATCTTGATCTTGACATTCAAAAGCAGCCAACAGCCTGTTATGCAGCTTTTGGGTAGACAAACAGTTTAGAAAACCCAAAAAAAAAACCTTAGCAGGTAAATAAAAAAAAATGAATTAATCAATAAATCTGGAAATGATTAATTCACAGGCTTATCTAACAGTTTTGCGCTATGCTCGAAAAAAAATAATAATAAAAAATACAATAACAACAAAGACCAATTTACAACCATTCAGACATATCTTTGAATGCGGAAACGCAGCAAGAAACACATAAAGATACATAGATAGATAGATGGATAGATACATAACCAAATTCAAGCTGTCAGATATTTAAGCTGCAGCTTCTTCAGTCGGCCAAGTTCAAGTTTGAGATGCTAATCATGTAGGAAATCATTTTTAATGTACTCTTATACCAATTTTGCTATTGATTTTCACATATCCGATTTAGAAGTTATATAAAGTTTAAAATGATGATCATTCTGTTTTTCCCTCTTGTTCTTTGTTCTTTGTCTAGCCAGTTCGAGACTTTGGCGAAGTAGAGTAAAGTGGTTTTTCTGGCTAGATGAGTTTTTTGGTAGCTCAACTTGGCCTCACTTCAATGTTCTCAATCAGATGGAATTGTCGGAAGTTGGCTGCCTTCAGGGCAACTGATTGTTTTGGCTGGCAGCTGGTTTATTTATTATTATTTTGGATTTGCATTCAAATTGTTGCTTTCATTCAATTTAATAAGTTTAAATACGAATGCAACAGCGATTAATGTTTACAGATAGATCAAAGCCTAGGGTATAATTATGTGCTAATTAAAGTTGGGCTAATGGAACATTAATTTAAAATTAACCTTTCTAACATGATTTCCTGAAATGCAAGTTGTTAAAACTAGCTCTGCATAGAAATAGGAATTTGCCTTCTGACATTTTCTAGCCAATTTAAAAGCACAATGCCAAAGAACCCACTCGTCTTCTAAATTTGTTTTAAATTGGTCAAACTAATCATGTGACTCTCCTGTTGAGCTATGAAAGTATAAATAATATTCAAATGTTGTCTTTTATGCAAGTTCTTAGCTAACAAATATTATACATATAAAAATATGCAAATTTGTAGCTTAAACTTGCAAAAAATTAATTATGTGACTGTTTTTTGCCGATCGTAGATGTATCTGCAGTTTAGTTCAAGGCAATCAATGAACATGTTGCAATTTATGGATTCTATTTGAATAACCATGCTGTTTGGGGCTGCCCAAACAACAGCCACTTGAGCTTAAGCTTCTTGGCCAGTTTTGTTTTTTTTTTTTTTCAAATTAATTATAGAATGACTTGGAAACAAATCAAGCAATAAACAGTAGCATCCACAATAGATTCTGCAACAATCGGTTAAGCAAGGTCAACGAGACAGCTGTGGCTGCCCAAATGTCCCAAGTGCCAAAGATTTTTCAATCATAATTTTCAATAAGACTAACAACATGTGTTAGGTGTGCATATTATCCAAGGTCTCCGTTGGTTTTGAATTCGAGTTCTAATGTTAAGAACATTTGCAAGTCAGTGCCGTCTTGTCTGGGTCTCGGCTATCAAGAGTCGGATTCGCATTCTGTAGCTCTGTGAGTTGTGGTTGTGGGTGCTGGCTTTGTGGCATTGAAATCCAGCTAGATTGACATCAATATTACACATCGACATCTATGACTGTGACTCTGCGGCTATTCGTAAATGAATTTTTAATGTGCAACAATTTATGCCTCAGTCCCAAGACGCCCAATGACAAATTGTTGCAAGATATACTACATAAATTATATCAAATTGTTAACGTAATTTGAAGCTGCCCAAAAATTGTTGCTGTAGTAGTTTGTCACCTTTGTAAACAATAAAACCAAAATCTACCAAGCCACATTCACCGTCACAACAGCATCAACCTACAAACTAATTTCAAAGCGAAATTATAATGAATACTCAGAGCCGGCAATACTTATTTGAAATGCGTTTTATTTTGTTTCATTTTGTTTTGCTTTGCGTTTTATGCTGAGTACGCCTTTTTAAATGAGTTAATAAAGGGTATAATTAAGTTTTAGGTGACTTATGTAACAGTCAATGGAAGAGGTCTTTTTGTGCCCCAAAAATATTTATATTCTTCATCAGCTATCTCTCTTAATACAAGAGATAGATATTGTAGGTAGAATCAACTTTATTATTAATATTTAAAAAATCAGAATTCCAGAATTTATAACAATTTCGACAGTTGAAATTAAATTTTGTCAAAACTCAATCGTATTTATTGCAAGTTATTTTCATAATCATATATTTTTCTTTAGGTTAATTTGAAATGTTTATTTTATTTTATATTTAAAATACAATATTTGTACTATTCTATTTGTCTATTCTGTTTCTCTAAGTATTAACTGTGTATTAGTAACATCAGAAAAAACTTAATCGTTTTTATTGCAAAATTATTATTATAATCATTTATTTTTTTTATTTATATTTATATTTCAAATAAAATTCTTGTAATTTTATCTGTTGTTTTCTGTGTATTAGTTATATCATACAAAGTCCAATCGTTTTTATTGCGAATTATTTTTATTGTCATTTATTTTTGTTTAGTTTGATTTGGAATTTATATTTTATTTTATATTTAAAATATAATTCATTTAATTTGTTATCTGGGGGTTTTCTGCGTGTTTTCTGTGTATTAGTTACATCAGACAAAAGTCAACCGATTTATTGTGAATTATTTTCTTCGTAATTTGTATTTCTTGAGGTTGATTTGGAACTAATATTTTATTTTATATTTAAAATATAGTTCTTGTAATTTAATCTGGTTGTCTTCTATGTATTTTCGGTGTATTAGTTACATCAGATAAAACTTAAGCGATTATATAATTTTAAATTTTTTCGACAACTTTTTCTTTAGGTTGAGTTGCAATTGATATTTTATTTTATTTTAAAAATACAATTCTCGTAATTTTACCTGATTTTCGTCTACGTATTTTTTGTGTCTTATTTACATCAAACACGTATACAGGGTATCGTCTGGTCTGTAACTATTGACTAGGGCACACTTATTTGTTTTGTTTTGTTTTTTTCTCTTTGTGGATGTAAGAAATTTGCTACCCATTTGATTGTTGCGTTTTGCCGCGTTAAACATGCAAACTTCCGATGAATGGACAACAGCAGCTGAAGCAGCCCACAAGCCCACAAGCCCGAAGAGGCAAGAAAAGAGCAACCCGCATTCCGGGACCCAGTTAGCTGAAGAGGAGCCGCATCAATCGAGTTTTTTGCTGGGTGTTGACGTTGACTTCGAGTTACATAAAATGATTGTTAGACGTCTCAAAAAGACAGCCCAAGTATATACATATGTGTGTGTATATTTCTGTGTGCCATCATTTTAATTAATGCAACGAAATGAAAAGAGTAACGTGCGTCGGCTCAGGTCTCTAGATGTAATGAAAAAAAAAAAAATAAATAAAAACATAAAGCCGCAACAGAGCAATCCTATTTATGTTTACCTACGTGATAAACAAGTGTAACATATTAAAAAAAAAATTAACACAACGTTTTATATGATATGATGACCTTGATTGTTTTTCACACAAATATGAAATATGTTTTCTTTAATTGGTGTCGCAAACAGTTTTCACACGTGAACTACTGAAACTTAAAAATTTAAAAATACTACTTAAAAAAATACAACTGGTAGCCCATCTGGTAGTCTCCCAGACAATGACCGCCGGCAACGTCATAACAAATTTGCTTTGTGTCATTTATTTATTATTTATGTGCTCTTAAACGCTCATTACCTGTCGCTCAGCCAAATCGAGACAGTTATTAACTGGTTTTTATTTATCATATATATATATATATTCTCATAATATTATTTTGCAGAGCTATTCAATCGCGTTATAGGCATGCAAAAACTTTGGGGCACACGAATTGGCATCAATCGCGTCTGGCAGGGCACTGCGCCCCGTGTGCTGCTCTTTGAGCCGGAGACTGTGGAGGTAAGTGGATAATAGAGTTGCCAAAAATGGATACAATAAATAAATAATAATACAATAAATTTTAATAGTTAAATAAATGTTTATTTACTGCATTATACACTAAAAACTAATTGCTAACAAATGTGAAGTACATTTTTAACAATTTAATTTAAAATTTACATAGTAACAAACATGAATTAGTTTTTGTAATATATAGCTATAGCTATTAGATTGTTTTCTTAAAATTGCAATAGTTTAATAATTCTCTACAAAAACCAATCTAGTAGCAAATATAGAGTACATGTAGATAACACTATGTTACAATTTGAACCTAAAGAGTGATACAAAAAACTAAAATTCTAATTTAAAAAAAAAAATAATTGCACAAAAAAATAGTTTTTTTTAAATGTGCATATTTTTAGGCAAAATTTGTATTTCAATGAGCAATAACTTCTAAGTGAGAAATTTAATTAAAAATTCTTGTATAGCAGGTTGATAGGTCATTTTTTTATCTTTCTAAAAAAAATAAACATCTTTAATATCATTAAACTATGTTCGGAATTATTTTCATTTTACCAAAGCTTGCTTTTTGAAAAGTAGAAAATCTAGCTTTCTTCGATTATCTCGAGAACGGTTCAGCAATCTATTTTTATTCATTTTTTTCTGGAATCAGTGACTCATTTTACATTTAGATCGGGTCTAGTCTGGGATACAAACTGCTGCTGCATAGTGCAATAAATGGTTTAATTAGGGTATCCATTATTAAATGTACTTCAAATTGTTAACACTTTTGATTGTAATGTTTAAGAAACAATTTTCCAAATATTTAAACTCCACTTTGCTATACTATCGTTGTGGGTGTCAATCGGGCCAGTTCCTTCCACTTTAAGTTTACAACTCTTACTCACTTTGCAGCCCATACTGAACAGTCAGAAGTTTGTTAACAAAAGTCATGACTATGATTATCTGCATCCCTGGCTGGGCACTGGTCTGCTCACCAGTCAAGATCGCAAATGGCATTCGCGCAGAAAGGTAAGTAAGGTCAGGGATTAGATGGAGCAGTTGGTTTAACTAATTGTGCTTGTATTTACAATTACAGATACTGACACCTGCTTTTCATTTCAAAATCTTGGATGATTTTATTGATGTTTTTAATGAGCAAAGCGCCGTCTTGGCTCGCAAATTGGCCGTCGAGGTGGGCAGCGAGGCGTTCAATTTGTTTCCCTACGTCACACTGTGCACATTGGACATTGTTTGCGGTGAGTATTCAATAACATTGAGAGTATATCAAGTAACCAGTTGCTAATTGCGTCACATACTATATAGAAACTGCCATGGGAAGGAAAATCTTTGCACAGAGCGATAGCGAGTCGGAGTACGTGAAGGCGGTCTATGGGTAAGCAGGCAATACAGATACAAAACTATCTATAAGATACAAAATCAAGGACTAGAATTCAATTGTGCAAGTTGTCAGATAGAGAGAGAGAGAGAGAATTGGAGGCAGCTGCGTAATATTGAAAGCTGTCATTGCAACTGTCAGTGGGCGAGACATGTTGCCACACACGCCCATTTCGCGTTTTGGTTGTGCGTTGTGTTGTGCGTGTGTCTCTTTGTGGGGTGCTATCAGCTCAAGCGAAAAATATGCGAGATTAAGATGTCAATGTGATGCTGCTGTTGCTGTTGCTGCTGCTGCTGCTGTTGCTGCTGCTGATAACATGCCTCATAAAGCACACAGATACTCGGACAGACTGACTGACAGCAAACACTTGACTAACTTTCAATTTAATGCAACACTTTTCCATCCATTTGCACCCTCGTTGCTGCTCACAGCATCGGCTCCATTGTGCAGAGTCGTCAGGCCAAGATCTGGCTGCAGAGCGATTTGCTCTTCCGCCTGACCGAAGATTACAAGACTCATCAGAGCTACATTAACACGCTCCATGGCTTCTCAAATATGGTGATACGTGAGCGCAAAAGCGAGTTGGCCATGGCTAATAATAATAACAACAATAATGAGATGCCCGATGCCTACGATGACCTGGGCAAAAAGAAGCGTTTAGCTTTCCTGGATCTGCTAATTGATGCTTCCAAGGAAGGCACCGTGCTATCCAATGTATGTATTTAGTTTTTCATAATCTATTTCAATTCACAACACATTCAATCTATAGGAGGACATACGCGAAGAGGTGGATACATTTATGTTTGAGGGCCATGACACCACATCGGCGGCCATATCCTGGACATTGTTCCTTCTAGGCTCTAGTCCCGAGTATCAGGAGCGTGTTGTTGAAGAGTTGGAATCTATATTTGGTGATGATACAGAAACTCCGGCCACAATGAAAAATTTGCTAGATATGCGTTATTTAGAGTGCTGCATCAAGGATGCCCTTAGATTGTTTCCCAGTGTGCCAATGATGGCTCGTATGGTGGGCGAAGATATTAATATTGGTAAGTTATCAATTATAATTCTCGATTTGGCATATATATATAATAATTTTCTCAATTTTTTAAGGTGGGAAGCTTGTGCCCGCCGGCACTCAGGCCATTATTATGACTTATGCGCTACATCGCAATCCGCGCGTCTTTCCCAAGCCGGAGCAATTCAATCCGGATAATTTCTTGCCCGAGAACTGTGCAGGACGTCATCCCTTTGCGTACATACCCTTCAGTGCTGGTCCACGCAATTGCATTGGCCAGAAGTTTGCCATCTTGGAGGAGAAGGCAGTCATCTCGTCCGTTTTGCGTAAATACAAAATTGAGGCTGTTGATCGTCGGGAGGACTTGACGCTGCTGGGCGAACTGATCCTTCGACCCAAGGATGGCCTTAGAGTAAAGATAACACCACGTCATTGAGCACAATGTCAGAGAGTTAGTTGATCCAAAGTATTTAACTTGTAAATAAGTAGTTTTAATCAAAGTTTAAGTATAGATCTGCTAAATTAGCAAATAACTTTTTAACCTCCATGAAATCTTAATTATAATATGCTTAAAACTCAGTGAATTAATAAAGAAATGTTTAGTGCGTAAGAGCTTATGCTATTCTTAATAAAAACTTAATTAAGTTTATTAATAACAAGATATGCTACATTTTTTTAATTTTGTTTGAAAATATTGCACTCTTTTTTTTCGAATTATTAGCTCTGCTGGCATAATGTATGTATTTAAAATGCAAAGCCTTGGCAAGAGCGATTCAAACAGGAGAAAGTCCTCAAAAGGTTTCATTCTCAAGATTTTCTAATCAGAGTGTTAAAGAACATCTAATAAATACGTATTTTAAAATTTGACAAATTTTTTGATAAAATGCAGCTTATTTGTGCAAAAAACACGCTTAATTTTTTCGCTTAGCAAACAGTATTTTTTTCGCAAAAATAAATACTTTTAATTCAAATTCATATAAATTTTGAAAATTATCTTAAATTTTAATAGCAAATGCACCACCTCGTTTTGGTACACTTTTAATTTGGTACACATAAACAAAAATAGCCAAAACACAAACCAGCTGCAAAGATCAACGAGTACAAGCATTCAATAGATGGCGCCACTAGTCCGCTTTACCTTGCAAATTAGCATTTTTCTTTTTAAATCAAATTTACCTGATCAATCGGCACGTTTTTTTGCAGACTACAATCTTTTTTAAAAATGTAGAATCAATCGTTAAGAAATGGCGCCATTTGGCTGTTGACTTTGGCCAATGTGTGTGTGTGTATTTGTTGTTTCCTTTTCGCAATTGGAGCGGCGCCAGGGCTTAAAAGCAACTTAAGTGCGCTTAGGCAGTGTAATGCACAAATAAATGCGCCCCGCAAACAAATGGACGAGTGGTTACCTGGGCGGGTGATTGGTTGGTTATATCTAAATGGATATTATGAGCATATACTATGTATATTGAGGAATATGCGGGACGTGTGCGTTAAATAACTCCTACTGGAGCCCGGGGCCCGAGCTGGAATAGATAACTAGATCGATAGGTTACCCAGAGTATAGATAAGCAGACCAAGGCAGAGTCGGCGCATTGGGTTATGTGCGACGATGGCGGCGAATGGGCAAACAATCAATTAGAATGGCAAAATCTTGCTAAATAACAGTAATCCAGAAAACGCAAATGGGTCTTAAAAAGTAATTCCCGAGCGAGACAAGAAATACGTAAAAACATGCGATTGAAAAAATGAAAAAAAAAAAATGGCAAAAATGCTTAAACAAAAATGCGAGTAGAAAAGGAAATGCACTCGGCTCGGCCAAGGGCCACAAATTGCAAAGTATATGGAATTCGAACATGGTCACTTGCTCGAATCAACGAATCACTCGTTAGTTGGCACTTGGCACTTGGAACTTGGCGAATTGTGGCAATAAATCGATTGCCAATTGCAGTTGCAGTTGCAATATTAATTTATGAATTTACAATGTCAATGATTATTATTTATTTTAGTTTAATGGCGGGGTTAAAAACCAATCGATCAAAATTGGTTTGATTGCCATCGATTGGGCAGAGTGATGTGTCATTTCGAAATTGAACTAACTGGATACTCACATGAGCATATGCTTTGTCCCGGCTCCAATGCCTTGGGAGAACTCCCAGCACACGTCTGGCGAACAAAAAAGAGCAGAAGTAATTATGAGAACCGGAGGCTTTACTGTACTGTCCTTGTTGTCTTTGAACTAACGCCCTAATGTCACTTAACCGGATTGCGCCTGGCACATCAAAACAAATTGCATCTCCCCTGTGTATAGCACACAAATCTGATTAGAAAAACATTTACAAAACGCAAATCGCAACTTAGCGTTGACGCTATCAGAGAGAGTAGAGAGAGACAGAGGGGGGAATGGGAAATGGGATGAACCCACCCCTGTATACATTTGATGTGTGAACTTTGGCACGGCACACAGCAAAACGTCGAGCTCTCACCAAGGACCAAGCCCAGCGTAATTTGATTGACGTTGACGTCAACGCCACGGAAAATGTGGGAACAGAAAAAATATATATATATTGTAGAAGCTTGTAGAGAGCAAGTGAAAGTGGCTTTTGGCAGTGGCTTTCGGCAGGTAGCCAAAACGACAAAATGGACAAGATACGGCCCAGAAATGATATCCAAACAAACTCAATTTGGTGTGCTGCCAACGCTTTTGATAGATTAGCAGCGAGAACGAAAGAGGCGCGTTGAGGACACGTGACCAGGCCCAGAGCAGGCAGGAGTAAAGGCAGGAATCAGTCCGGAAGCAGTCCGGAAGCTGGCAATCGGAGCAGACCCAAGCAGGGCGTGCACAATGTGAAATTCGTTTTCCATTTGATGCCTGGCAATGGGAGAGCATACGAAATTGATTTGCTCATCGCACAAGCAAAATATTTGCCATTAAACAGCTGGTGTTAGATCAATGCGGCAAGAGGCAAGAGCACAAACTAGGACACGTGCCACGCCTGCACTTGCACTTGCCACCGCCGCCGCCGACGCCGACGCTGCTACAGAGGCACGTGACATCCCGGCAAATTAAACAAGCTCCACAACATGAGGGACACAAAGTTTAACAATGCAGAAAATTGAAAAACAATCAGAACTCGACCACAGGAACTGAGGGCCAAGGCTGCTGCGAAAGTTAAGTGCTGGCATTCAATGTGGCATGCCTCACACTCTTCGTATTGTTGCATCTTCTATTTGCTCAGAGCGCGCGTTTCAATTCGTGCCGCTTTATTTCGCCATAATTAGCTTAATGCGCGAAGCAAACAACCAGGACATGCATATACTCGTACTCGTCGCAGGACACGGTCACATGCCCATAGCACATAGCACACGGCCCAGGAAGACAGGAACTGTTGTCGTGCGTGTCCTTGCTGCCAAATTGCCACATCGATGGCAAAGCAAACAAACGTGCAGCATCGCAACAGCAACACAAAATACATTGCCAGAAAAAACAGCAAAAAAATAAGTTTCATTAAACGAAACTTATATACTCTATTTGTATGATGGGAATCTTCTAATTGGGAATTGTACAATTCAGTTGAGAAACAAAAGGCTTCAATAAACTTTAATATTTTCTTATCACGAATCTGCAAAAGGTATAAATTGGCTCTCGATTTTCCAGAACTTTTCATTTCATAACTTTTTCCTTTTTTTTTTTGTAAAAATAATAATTTTTAATACAAAGTTTTTATACTTTGTTCAGGATGCACTCAAGTTTTCTCACAGGAAAATGTAGGCTTGGAAGTTACCTTAACAAAATACGTATTATCTTTAGAAGACTCGGTAGGATATAGCATCCACAGTACACATTTTAGGAGGCCATTAATATTCTTTCAAAGCTAGAAGTAAAAGTGTGCTTTTGGGATCTCATTTCGCTCCGTTAAGTGATATAGATCACAGATATATTAGATTCATTTAAGAAATTAATGTGATGGAAGAGCCCAGGCTCAGAGCTGGGTAGAAATCTATAGCTTCTAAAGCATTTCAAACCAAAAAGTATTCCGGATTTCTTAATTTAGAATAATAAGATTAAAATCAAATATAAATAAGCTTATGATATTTTAGCAGTAAGAACAGCTAAGCTATTAAACAGGGAACATTTAACAAGAATCATGACAATTCGTATATGCCCAATGCAATTGTACAAGTATATACCATATTCTGGCAATGAAATGACCGAAAAAAAAAGTTAAAATCACGAATCCCTTAAAAGGTTCTTAATCTGCGGCTGCTGTTGCTGAATTTTGTTGCTTCATTTGTTCGCCTTTCTGGGCATTACTCATCCGCAACGTTGTTGCCTGGATCGTAAGGTGAATGTGTGTGTTTCTATCAGGCCAGAGCTAAGGTGCCAGGTAAAGCTGCCAAATGAAGTGTCTAGAAACTGTCAAATAGTCTGAAGCAACGTCATATGACTTCCAATCAGCTGCCAAATTGATTTCTATTGTGGGGCAACAAAAATGATTTTTGGTACTGATTTGTTAACTGATATTATACATAGTATATATGGTTAATTTTAAATGCAATTGTTAACTGCTGACCCTGTCAGATGCAACAGTTGAACTGCCCTCCCCCCTTCCAGGGTCCACCAGACGACGACGTCAGCGCCTAAAGGGTCATAAATTGAGCAAACATTTTTGGACTGTCGCGTTGTCGTTGTCGTTGCCGTTGCCGTTGTCGATTCGATTGCGTGCAATGCAATGCAAGTTTTATGGCACTCTCCATGATATCAGAGACCCTGTCGAGGGCAAACAAGAACGCTTTATGACAGTCACAACAGTCACAAGAGTGACAACGACAGCAAACAGTGCCAGTGACTGCAAAACAAATTTTGCCAACTACTAGTATGAAAAAACCGTCGCAATAAGCAAAATGTAAATAATTTTTGCTGCCTGCCTGCCTGCTTGGCAGCGAGAAAATAACAAAACAAAAACCTGACACAAATAAAATAATAAATTTTGTATAAAATTGACAAGCTGGCTTAGCCACAGGCTGTTTGCTGCTGATAGCAGGCCCGGTTAACAATTGAACTGAATATCAGAACATCAGGCGCACTTTGAATCAGTTTGTAGACAATGCACACACAAACCACACAGTAGCCAAATTGGTAGTTAGTGGCCGGCTTAGGCCGGGCTGTAAAGTTAAGCACATAATTGCGAAATTAAAGACAGCTGACGGTTAAGTTCTCTGTGTGTGTGTCAAGCCATTGATGTTGCTAATTTCCCACGCCTTGCTGTCTGCAAAATCAAAATGAAAACAATGCAAAACGTATGTTTCATTTCTAAAAATAAAAAAGAAAACATTTGCCAAGTGTCTACATAGCCCCACGCAGTCTAACAACAACAAAATTTTAAATTGAAATTATTTATTTTTGCATTTTGAAAGCGCTCGCGCGTGTCAAGGATTCTCACGCACACGGCTCACATTGACAAACCCCAGAGAGGACACGAGCCAAGTAGCAAGTAGCAAGCAGCTAGTAGCATGCCCCATCCCTTGTTGCCTACAGTGACAACAAAGCCGCTTGCCTTTGCTTTTATAATTTGAAAATATAAAAATAACAAAGTGCCCGTTGCGTACCCTGTACCCCTAAGTATTCTTAGCTGATTTTTTAAATGTCAAAGTACCAGGCAATATTTCCAGTTTCGTCTAGATTGCACCTTCTTCTGATTGCTATCAACTATTTGCATTGTCAGTCTCAATTAAAATCTTGTGAATTGGTACAAATATTGCAGACTATAAACAAATATATATCATACTACTTTTAATATTTGCTGCTCAATTTTAAAACTGAAATTTGTTCTTGAAATGCATAGTTTTTTGCATACACTATTTAATTTTAACTAAATAAATTGTAATGAATTTTATAGAGATATCAAATTTAAAGTGTCATGTCTCAGATCATATAAATATCAACAACACACGTTTCATATAATTTAAAAGAATTTTAATTTCAAAATGGAAATAATATTAAGAACGATATGTTTAGAAAATTTATTTATATATAATAAATTGTTATTACTTTAAATAATATTAAATATATTATAAATACAGTAGACACTCAATAACTAGAGCTACTGTGATCCAAAGGTAGTTCTCATTATAAATAAAAACTAATAAATGGAAGTAAGTATTTTTTTATTCAATCATATCATATAAAGAACGATATCTTCAGAGAATTTACTTATACTTCATTAGAATGTGATTATTTTACATGCAAATATATTAATTTTATAAATATTTAAATTTTCTCAAAATATTTGTATTTTTTTGCTATTTTTATTTATTTATTATTGTATTGTTATTTAGCAATGAAGATTTTCGATAAAACAAAATTATTTCTTTCACTTTTAATTTATTAAATTTAAAGTAATTATTGGACAGTTATAATATCGAGAGTTTTAATCATTGAGTATTCCCTGTATATAAACATTTTTCTGCTTAAAAGTTATTGACTCAAAAGCCTGGCATTAATGTTTCTATTTTTAAGAATGACCCTTTATTCAAATTCAATTATAAAAAAATGATAAAAAGTTAAAGCAAAGATATTTTCTTATTTTACTTAAAACTTTAATAAATGTTAAAAATATTCCTAAAATAAACAAATATGACTTTCAAGTAAATATTAAAAAGCTACTTTTAATTTAGTATAAACATATTATTATAATAAATGCAAATCAATTTAATTTATCCTTACTTAAATCAATCAAACTGTGTTTCTTTAGTTTATAGGTGTTTTTATTACTAATAACTATTTTCGAAATAATTTTTTGTTGCATTTAAATGTAACTGCTGAAATAGTATGCTAGTGTCATTTCAATTGCTTCCCACGCCTCTCTTTTGCCTAATCCACAGCAAATGAAGTAGTTAAGTTAAAACATGATCCATAATCCCAAATCACACACAATTGTAAGCTAAACAAATATAGAAATTTCACCCTGTCTGTCCAGAGACAGAGACGTGAGAAAGTTAAAGAATATAAACACCTGCCTATTGGGAACTGCATATGGAATTACTTTAGAATATGATTGAGATATCTTAAATACTTGTTTGTGTTTTTATGGGGCATATATGTATTTATGAATGTATTTACATACAACATACAGTGGCATGCAACAATGTCGTAGACCACCTTGCGATGAGTTTTGGGTAAAATGGCGTTTTGATCTGGCCCAAAGCCCATGAGGCTTACCAAGTTGAACCACTGGACTAAGTCAGTCTAATATTTCTCACGTTCCGCGCATGCAGTCGATAAATTGAACATATGCTCACTGCATTATGACTGGAACCGTTGGGGGGCGGGAATATTGGGATCTTCTGGGGGCGTCAAACTTGGGTAAATATATATGTATAGTATATATATGTATTATATATAGTCAGTTGTTGTTGTGGTTGTGGCGCGGCTGCTGTCTTTTGGTCGCTATAAATCATAAGCAAACATTTTGATATTGTAATCCCCATTTTAATTCGAGCGCATAAAAAGCCGAAAATCAAACTTTTCGACATTGGGCGGCGGTTTCTCTGATGTGCGGCTGCAGTTTACTTTTTTGCTTGTACCGAAAATTGATGGATTACTTGGCCCCAACCCCCCTGCCAACCACCTTCTCCCATAGCCAATTTCATGGCAGCCATTTGGCCGACTGATAACAAACTCTATAATTTTGTTGCTGCTTCTGTTGATGACGATGATGATGTTAATGATGATGATGATGATGATGATGAATAATACTGTTAACTGACTAATGCATACTTTTATTGTTGTTGTTCTTTTCTAGCTTTGATTTATTAATTAATTATGTACAAACGGAAACTGCGGCAGCCGCCCAATCAAACATTAACAAACATAACGTCTAAAACTATATAGATATGGTAACTGAAATAGGAAATCAACCTAGATAAGTATCGACATTATATAGATACATATATATATATGCCTATGTACGTATAAGTATGTGTATGTGTCAGCCATGGCTGAGATCATTTTTGGGCCCTTTTATGTTGGCGGCAACATTTGAAATTCTTTTTTTTACTTTTACTCTTTTGCGCGTTTTGTTTGATGTTTGGCTTTTTGGATTGTTTTTTTTGGGTGCTGACTTGGTGGGTTGGTGGTTCAGTTGCCCTTTGAAGAAGTGCCGCTAAAATTGAACAATGGTTGGAACCAAAAACCACCATTGTTAGAGCGAAAGTTATATTTAAGAATGGCTAAAATGTTGTAGTTTAAAAATAAATAATACAAAATAAATAGATATAATAATTGTGAAATAGGTGAGTAAGGCTGGTATTTTTCATTAAATGGAAATCAAATCGGAATAGGCAGGTATACTTAATATTTTTACAGTCAACGCACAAATTAGAACCACTTGGTTATATAGGTAATTCTAATTTCTGAAATATTCTAATTTTTGGATTTTTTTTTATAGTATATAAATAAAAATAAATGGTGTAAATTTATTCAAAAAAGCTGCAATAAAATTCTTTTTGTGCATTACATACATATTATAATATATATTAGGTTATTTTTTTAATTAAAAATATATGCATACATTAAATCAAAAATAGATGCAAAAGAACATAAAAAATTTACTTCAGGTACATCAAATGTATTTTTAAAGTTAAAAAGAAAAAAATCAATATTTATTCAGTGAAACACTGAAAATATGTATTACAAATCTTAATTCTAATTTCTGGAAATTACTGCTGGTTCTAATTTGTGAGCGTCAACTAAATATATATCTTCCAACAGACAGAGACCACAAAAAATCACAAAAAAATCAAATTATATTATTAAATTATATTATATAGCCTTAATTTGATATTTAAGGCTTGTAAACTCGTATATTTTAATTATGTTGTGCTTTATAAAATTGGACACTCTGGCTTTTTGCATCTCTATCATAATCATCGCCAAAGTTTTGCCACCAGAAAATATTTAAAAACATGTAATCCCAACGACTATTAATCCATAAATGATTTAATATTTGGTTCTCTGTTGTATTTAACACACTCACCGAGTCTCCAGTTATTTCCTTGCCGCATTTATTTATTTAGTTAAATAGTTATATTGTAATATATAGCATTATCACATTATCACAAAAAAAAAAATAATAATAATAAATAAATTCTTTTAACATCTATAGCCTAGCTTCTATCCTACCTATGTGATTTCTAGCCAAAAATATATAATCTACGCTTATTTCTAATGATTTTCAGATGTATTATTTTATTATTATTTTTAGTATTTTATTAAATTTCACATTTATTTACATGATCTATTCTCAAACCATTTTTTATTGGCATGATTCTGAAACACAATAATACGAATATCCAATTAAGTGCCACAAGTTTCATCCATCAAATTTTTGTTTTATTTTTTATTTTCCCTTATCCATCCCCCCCTCATAGTTATTTGTGTTGCTTGTTCAATTTTGCGCTAACACAACAATCCCAAACAGCTGTTCGTTCGGCTGGTGTTGTGCACACAAATCCAATCTTGGAACGCTCCACTCGTCACAGTTTCCTCTGTTGAGGCAAATGCAACAGCCAGAAGGGGCAAACGCACAATTTCCATTGTCAAACGCATCCTGAATGCCAATGTGCCCAGGGGAAATATATCTGCGCACACTCACGAGAACTTTGCGCATGTAACGAGAACTCAAAATATCTGGCCACACCTCCCAGACGCAACACTCGCTGGGCGTGGCCTGAAAAGCAGCGAGTAGCGAGAGTGCAACCAATCAGAGTGTGGCAAGTTAGCGGCGAGTGAGTTTGCCATGGAATGGCTGGAGATAAGAAGACAAAGGAGAGAGCGAGTGTGCGTGTGTGTGTGTGTGAGAATATGATGAAGTGTAGGTGTTGCAAGAAAGGGTCCTGGCAGCAGCAGCAGCAGCATCACAAATGGAAATTTCACACACACCACGTGCCGCGCATAAATTGGCCAACAATCGATGTAACTTTTGCCACGAGCATTCGAAGCCGCAAGAAGGAAATGTCATCATATTTTCACTGGTCCACAGCCACGTTCCAAAATAATGCGCCAGCTCCAGCCTCCTGTCTCCTGCTACCGCTCCTGATTTTGTTTCATATTTGGTTCCTTCCGCCGGGCGTCCAGCGTGCCACAACGATGTGTGTCGCTTAATTTGTTTGGACCTTTGGACCTGTCCATTGCCCCCTTCGCCAATGTCCTTTCTTTCAGTTCTTTTTTTCTTCCATTTTTGTCTCTGGCAGTCGCTCGGCGTCCGGCATATGTATGCGACATCATGACACCGGGGACTTTGTTACAAGTACTTTACGGTAATGGAGGATTTTCGCTTGAGCATCCCTCTAACAAAAATTAATTTAAATCGATATGCTGCCGCAAGAGAACGTGGCTGCCACACTGCTGCCACTGCCTCCTGCCTCCACACCCCGAACACTTTCTGCAAGCTGAGTTGGTTTATTTTTTGGCTTTTTTTTTTAGCCTTTTCGCTTATTAATTAGCACAGCAATTTGCTCGGGGCATTGAATGCTGATTTAGCTACGTTGTGTAGTTCATCAAACTAGGGAAAATCGGGATATAGGGAACATCTTCTAGGGTCGCTATTTCTACAGTTTTTTTTTTGGTTTTTTTTTTTAGCTAGCTGCCACTTTACAGGGCGTTGCTTTAGCTGCCACACCGCTGGCAATGTCAACAAGGACATGCCACGCACACTAATACAAACAAATGGCGGAGACACTCAGTGGCACCAAAGGACTCAGCATGTGTGTGTGTGTGTGTGTGTGTGTGCGTGTATAGTTTATTGACTGCTTGCGGGAAGTGCTTTTCGTAGAGATCTGTGCTAAAGAATGTAAGGCTGGCCAGCAAAGCCGTTCGCAAATCCTGAAAATTGACTTCGCTGGCAGCAGGCGGGCAGGAAATCAATGCCGCCATTTTGTGAAAGAGTTGCCCACTTCAGCAAATGGCCTCCGCCTCAGCTTTGGCATTCCGGATCCGCATCCACATCCATCCGCCGCATCTGCGTGTCTCATAAGGCATACAAAATTAGCTTGAAGCAGAAGTAGAGAGAGAGATACTATATACATATATATATATATAAGTACATAGGGGGCGACATTTGCAGCGACACAGCGACATCTTTACATCTTCAGAGCGTTGGGCTCCCTACGCACCATCGTATTTCATTTCGTCATGTTTCGGGATTATCCGGATTAGTTGGCGACTGAGCAATGGCTCTGAACTTTGCAACGAATGCTCTGAACTTTTTGGTAGTTGCTTAAAAACGGAAATTTTGACAACAACAAGGGCGCGGACGTGGACGCGAAAGCAGGCGTTAAATTTAGGGGGGAGGAGAGATGGGGTTTAGATTGGATGCCACATACATATATAGCAGCAACTGACTGTGTGTGTGTGCGTGTGTGTTAGGTGTAGATTTGTGGCACTTTTGGCTGCCTTCAAATGCTTTGCATATCAATTTTCTGGCTACGTGCGACTTTACGAATGTTGAGCATTAAGTTTTGTTGTTCCGGCCATCAAAGGATACAAATATTCCAGGCACTTGACATATATCTTTTTTTGGGAATTACATGAAGACAATACAATAAAGATCTAAAAAAATATATATAAAATATATAAGTTGTATTTAACGCTCAATTTGCGAAATTTTCAAGATGAAAAAAATTCTCCTGCTAAACCATAATTCAACGATCCATAAACCTATTAGACTAACTAATTATTTAGATTAAAAAGCTTAGTTTAATCAGAGCTTAGAATTATTTGTCTAATCCCTTAACCCGTTTAAACCAGGGTCGTCTCAAGGGTATGGCACACTGAGCAGTTGCCTGGGGCTCCTGCGGGCATGGCCCCGATTGTGAAATTAGACAGGAGGCCCCGTTGAAACCCCAAGCTGGCCCTGGGTTAAACATAGTGAATATTTTTAAGCATCTCTAAAGATTTTCAACAACTTTAAATATCTCTGATATCTAGCATAAATAAAAATGATTTTATCAATTTCTATGCTTGATATCTGAAGTTAGCATTAAATTTTTGTTGTTCGCACTTAATGACAACGACGCCATTTTGTTATAGTCCGTCCAATTGGAAGATAACAAAATTCTAAGCCCCTTTTGCGCATTGGCCTCTGTCCCCACAGATATGAGGAAAGTCAAAGTCTAATTTGGTTTTTCTCTTATAATTGAAAATGTTGCCTGGGTAATTCCCACAGCGCTGTGTGTTCCCAAAAATAAATATCATGTCATCAATAGAAATTTTTGCCATTTTGCCCTGCATTGATTATAGGTGATAAAATGGGCTTTACCTAGGCCGGTTGGTTTTGTTCCCTGACGCAAATGTAATTACATGATACACAAAAGCAACATGCAACATTCGATATCATCATACAACATACTGTAAAGGGGAACAACCCGCAACTCATTTAACCCTTTTGGCATTACAAAGGTTATCATCATAGAGCAGACAGCAGCCAGAATTTCAATTATATGACAGGTGTGATACACTGGGGAGTTGCCACAGCTATTTGTGCCACATTAAGCATTTCTGAAATAATTTTCTTTAATTTTATTTTATGATATTTCTGAAGTAGCTTCATACGCTAGTTCTTCAGCAACTGTTAGACTACGATCTTGTGAGTGGATTGTTCGAATATATATAGCTAATCGAAAGTAGTTTTACAGTTTGTATAACTTCAAAGCGCATTTACCGCTTGACAACTTGACAAAACTATTGAAGTGGGAATTTTTTATATATTTTTTAAGAGCGTTTACTTGTAGAGATTACAAGGTTGCAATTCCAGCTCTTGATCGACATTGAAAGTTATCTAATATATGTTATTATTACATACTTAGTATTGAGTTTTCAAATAACAAAAATGTGAGGCTTGAGATGTTTAGAACGATTGTAATTAAAGTAAGTTATCTGGGCAATATTTGTAGGTTTGTTTAAGTGTCGATGAAATGGGAAGTTTTTATTTTATTTTTTCATAATATTGAATACAATTATTTGAGGTTTATTTATGTGCAAATAAAATAGGAAATTTGTATCTAACGCTCTCATCTGATTGAATACAGTTAATACAGGTTTTTTTAGTGAAGATAAAATAGACAAATTTCATTTTAGAAACCAATATTTCCGAAAAAGTTCCAGTTGAGAATTTTAGTGCCAAAAAGAAAATAATAAGAATAAGAAATATCCTTTGACACAATATCCATTTAGCGAGAAATAAATGTTGCATTACCCCTAACCCAACCCCACCCCCACTCCTACCCTCTCCCACACCTAATACTCCACTTGAGTCACGCAGCAAAAAAAAAATAAAATAAAATAAAAACTGAGGCAGGCAAATGCGAAATAAAAACGAAAATTATGAACTGAACAAAAGCTGTTGTGAATTTTAATAAATTTTCTTGTTGCCTGCCATTCCAAAAGATTGTTTTTTTTTTTGGTAAAAAGTATCTGCCAACTGCTTCGAAGTGAGCAAATCAAACAGGGAATGCTGCAGGGAGAGAGGAGGGGGGCAATCGGATGTGCCAGGGGGGGTAGCTAAGTCAGGAAGAAGAACAGAACAAGGCAGCGGGTATACGTCAAAAAGAACAGTTATTTATTTATTTGTGCACAATCGAGAGCATGGGGGGAGGAGGCATGGGAAGCCAGAATGCGGTACGCAGGAACAGTGGTTAGAAGCTGAAAGAGAAGGTGGAAGAGTAGGAGGGGTGCCAACAATGGCGGCTAACGGAGAATAATGGGATAACAAAACGCCCTTGACACCCAGTAAAAAGACAGCCAGCCCTCAAAAGTGTACGATAGAAGTAGCCTTATTATTATGAACATTGTGGACTCAGGCTCGGGCACGTACCAAACGGCAGCAGCAGCAGCAGTAGCGACAGCGGTAACGGTACAAGTATTGTTGTTGCAGAGGGCGGGGAGAGCACAGAACACAGAACACAAAGGACCCACACCCCACCCCATCCCACACACACACATACTCACACGTACAAATACAAATCAAACCCTTGAGAGCGCCTAACAACAGCAGCCAAATAATAAACAGAAGCATAGGCTAAGCAGGGGGCGGGAGGTAAGTAAGTCTTTTAGGCAAGAGGTGCGCGCGCGCAGGGTAAGCTGAAGCACACGCAGAAGCTGAAACTGAAAGAGAAACAGCAACAGAACTGGAGCAATGGCGCTCTATAAATATTGGTGTGAGCGTGCGTCGCACTCAACCAGTTGGATAGACAGAGTAAAAGAACGGAAGCGAGAGAGAGAAGGAAGAATGCGAGTGAGAGAGCGTGTGTGTATGTGTGTGTGCGTGTGTGCGATAAACAGACAGCAATAACGACGTTTGGGGTGTGTCTTGGTTTCATTGAAAATGCAATGCCTCTCGCTCTAGCCTAGCTGCGCTTATGATACTCGTTACTTGCCTTGCAAGCGCGCCTGCTCGCTCGCACATTCGATGGGCATGTTGGGCCGTGGGCATAGAACACAGATAAGATACAAATACAGATAGCAGCGTGAATGTGAAGCGTTCGCGCGTTGCGTGCGAGTTAGTTGGAAAAATCAAATTCCGTTATTCAGTTGCCGTTGCCAGTCAGTCGTCGCCGCTGCTTACCGTTCGTTTGTCGTGACTCTGGCCGTGTTTGCTGCCCGTTCGTAGCAACTCGTCGCTCGCTGTGTGTACCGTTTTGTTTCAATCGTTGTTGTTGCTGCTGCGTGTGTGCAAGTTGCAGGCCCACCCCAGGCCACGGGAAAACAATAACAACAACAACAACAAGAACAACAAAGAATTGTCGCTGCCTTTACGCACTCGCTTCTGCCGTCGCTGCGGCCACATCCAACAGATACTTTTGCGTATGCTTTTGAATTCGTTTTCAATTCAGCCACGTCCTGTTACGGGTGCAGACGCGTTATTTCCGTTTTGTGTGTGTTTTTGCTGCGAGCCAATCAAACATTTGAGCTACTTCATATACTTACCCTAATTACGCGCTGGATTAAATTATTAAAACACTAAAGCCGACGCGGATTTAGAATCAACAGCCGACACCGACACCGAATGATTCTTTCTTTGTGTGCGTGTGTGTGTGCTTAAAAGCCACCGCAATTGTGTCTGTGTGTGTGTGTCAGTGTAGCACACTAACAGTGTGTGTGTGTGTGTGTGGCTATAACAGCAACGAGCTGGCATCAAAGTCGCATTAAAAACATATCCATGAGTTACTTAAAATTAATCACTAACATAATCACTGTGATTTTTATTTGAGCCAGAACTGTCGCCGTCTCGCTCACGCGCGTGTGCAACAATAACAACAACAATTAATAATAACAACAACAATTAATAATAACAACAACAAGCGACGCCAAATTGTGTGAAAACTATAAAAAGCATTTTAAATGTTTTAGCAATCGAAAGTCATAAACACAGCACACAAAAATCTGTTGCAACTGTTTTGCCAACAACAACAACAATAATAATAATACTAATAAAAAATCATAATAAAGCAGCAATGAAAATTTTGTATCTAATTTATCAATAAATGCTCGACAATTCCAAAAAGATTCCAAAAGATTTATAGCCGACGCAACCCACGCGACGATCTCTGGGAATCTACAACATTTTTGTTGATATTTGCGTCAACTAACAAATAAAATTCAAATGAATAGCAATCTAATTTATTGCCCAAGTGCATAACATTTGCCCCACATTAAGTGCTAAACACTACAAAAAAATAGAACAAACGAATAACTTACAGATTAAAGTTCGTCTAGTTCAAACCGGAACCGGAACTTAAACCAAAAGCGGAGTTGACCTCATTGTGTCATTTCCAGCTGTCTAATTGACGGCAAATCAAGTGGATTAATTTCAATTTCTTTCCATCAATTAGAGGTGAGTTCTTATGATCATATATATTTCTTATAAAACGATTCTTAAGATTCGGAATATAATATAAATTCAAAGGAAACTTATGTATTCTCATTTATGCGTAGATTTCAATTCAAAAAGTTATCAATTTTGTGTTCCTATAAGCTGAATAAAATACCTTTTTAAAGTTATTATCGAATTGCATTCATTGCGCAGTTTTAACAGGATAAATTATTAAACAAAATATTGAAATATTTTGGGAATTTAGAGCAGTTTTATTTTCTATTCAAAATGAATTTGGAACAGATTTAACTTTCCATTTCAAATGATTTCATCAGTAACTGAAATAATAGCCGACTTGATAATATTATTCTTAGTTATATGCTATATATAGAATATGCTTTTGTTTTTGAAGATTCTGCGAGAAAGTAGATAGGTTCAATCTTATAATATTTACAATTTACTTAGACTTAAGTAAGGCCCTGTCTGCTTAATATAATAACAACAATAGAGCTACCAAAAAAATCTTAAAATTTCGCTATAAAAACTTGTTGAACAACGACTTAAATGGCAATTAAAGTTTTGCAGCACTTGTAAGCCAAGAAGCATAAATCACAGACTATATCTACGACTTCTAATCATCAGGCACTGCAATCATAAACATTTTCACATTCATAGAAGATTCTGTAAGGGGGCCTCAGACCCAAAAAATGAAAATAAAAAATATACCCCCAATGTTAATGCCCAGGCAAAGTCATTGACGTCACTTAAACAATTAGAAGTAAATTTGTATAATATAGTTTTTTTTTTATTTTTTGGTTGTTGGTATTGTACTTAGATTTTTGTTGCTGGCAAACAGTGGATGGAAAAAAACCAAAATACACAAAACCGCGACTTCCATATGAAGCCAACAAATGCTAAAAAATTTAATTTAAATAAATTTTATAAAATTAAATAGAAATGACAACACATTTAAAACCTTGGCAAAACATAGAAATCTTGGCACCTTTGCAATAACTATTTGTTTAGCAGCAACCGCCCGATAACATCCATTGAGCGAGGGGTTGCGGCGGGTGGCAGCTAAGAGGGGGTGTCGCATGGCAGCCAAAAAAAAAAAAAAAATAAAAATTAAAATAAAAAAAACGGCAGCAGCAAAAACAACGACAATAAAGTGACATAAAATAATTTCAGGCATTCTTTGTCTTAGAAAATCATTATGTAAATAAATTCTCACTTCTGAAATAAAATGACTTGACAAAAAACAGCCTAAAATACAATAGAATAGAACAACGTCTGACACTTTAAAGCGTTCATAAAAAACACAGAAAAAGAAAAATAATATTTATTAGCATTGCGGCAAATAAATATGCCACAAATTATGCCGCAGAAATTGACAACAATATGAATGCACACGCTCATAACAATAATAATAAATGCAAAACTTTTCATTTCAATGTGACATCAAAAACGAAATATGTATGGAAAAAAATCGAGTGAGAAAAAAAACTGAACAAAAATTATGGCCATAAATAAACACAAAAAAAAAAACGTTGCTACATAAATCTGTTTAACGTGAAATTATGTTTATTATTGTTATTAAAACAACCGCAAGGCGATTTAATATTACAGCCACACTAATCCACTAGGGATCAAGTGCAGATCAAGCGGTATTATCAAGTATAAATTTGCAATTTGAGGCGCCTACAAAATGATATCGAAATCGAAAGTGACACAAATCAAATTAAATTCAAGAACTTTTCGCACAAACATTACTGTCTCTCTCGCGTATGGGATTTATTATGATTTTTATATTATATTTTATTTTATTTACAAATATATATATATTTTTTTTTATTATAGTTCACTTTGCGTCGTATAATTTATTAAATTTTTTACAACTATTTATTTCGTTTTTGAATGCTTTTATTTTGTTATGATTGAGATTAGATAACAATTTATTGCAACGCGCGATTGTTTGGCTTTGATAGCGCACAAATGTGCCAAGCGCAAAAAAATGAAATGAAACTGAACAGAACTCGAGAAATAATCATATTGGGGCAATGCCTTCGACTGGTTGCATAGTTTGTGGAAACCACACACAATTGGCAACTGATAATTGATTTATGAACCTTTTTTTTATGGCTATTTTTGGGCTACTGTCAGTGGTAAAATTTGTAAAGTTTTTTATTTTTAAAATATTTATTGAGCATGCTGTCAGAGTTTATCGCTTAGGAGTCCCCCCCTCAAATTGTTGCCAAATTCAGTGTGCGGCCCTTGCAGCAATAAAAAAACAAAATAGAAAAAAGAAAAAAAAATTATTCACAGAAATGTAAATATTGTTACATTGATAAGAAATCAGCTTGTTATCTCTGTGCAAGCTCTCTCTCTCTCTCTCTTTCGCTCTCTGAGTCTGATAAGAGCAACTGGGATTTGGAATCTCCGTGTCTGTTTTTCGGAGCTATGTCGTGGCCTGCGTTGTCAACTTAAGTCGCCACCAACACCGGCAACTGCCACAACGATTTACGATTGCCCCCCAAACGCCAACGCAGTTACAAGATTCAACAGCATCGTCCGTTGGAGGAGAGTAGAGAAGAGAGAGGTGGCTGGGTGGGTGCCCCAGTGATGTGGTATTAACCCCTTGACGTTTTTGGTGTTAAGTTGCCGTTGCCTGGTGTTTGGGTTAAGCTCAATGTTTGCCTCGATGTGATAAAAGCGCGCTGCGCATCGTTTGCTTTGCCAGGTAGCCAAAGATACTAGAAAAAGATACATAGATACATTTGTGTATACCGAGTCTTTGAGTAGATATAGCGAAAGTAACTGCGATAATCACATACTACTACTTTTTACTTATGGATCACTTTTGTTTTTGTCATTTGCAGCATCGCAGCGCGCTTCGCAGCCGCGCGAGCTCAGATACAGCCACAACTTGGATCTGCTTTCGCCACAGTTGGAAGATACCGGCCTCAAGACGACGACATTCTTGCAACACTTTAAGGACGTCGTCACGACGAAGTTCAACGGCAGAGATCATCATTTGCCGCCGCTGCACCCGGCGCATCCGGCGCACCAGCAGTCCGCGCTGCATCATCATCATCAGCCGCACCAGGCTGTCGCCCAGAGCTTTTCCACCATTTTTCCAACGTATCTCGGAATGGACCGCGCCGCCGCTGGCGGCTGTGGTGCGGCAGGTGGCGGCCTGGGCGTGGTGACCAGTTCGGCCACAGCTCTTGGTCCTGGCGGTCTATCGGGCGGCGGCGGTGGCGGCGGCATTGTCAGTGGTGCCCTCAATGGCCTCGAGGCCATGTCCGCCGAATCGACAGGCCTGTGTCTGCAGGATCTGGTCAGTGCGGGCACAGCCAATGGCGCTGGCTCCGCGGGATCCGCTGAAAGCGCCACAACTACAAGCACAGCGCTGAGCAGTGGCAGCTCCACGGTAAATGGCGGTGGCAGCAGTGCCTCTGGTGCGGATCATCTGCACAGTCATCACAGTCTGCACGACTCCAGCTCCTCGGTCAGCATCTCACCCGCCATCTCGAGCCTGATGCCCATCAGCAGTCTCAGTCATTTGCATCATACGGCCGCCGGCCAGGATTTAGTTGGCAGCTATCCGCAGCATCCACATCATGCCGTGGTGCCACCACACACACCGAAGCACGAGCCGCTCGAGAAACTCAGAAGTAAGTACCGAATAGAGATGATTCCATAATTTTAGCTCAGTTTATGGGGCCAGCTGGGCAAGAGAGCTCGCAGCCAAGTCAATTTCGTGGCCAATTTGTAGCTCAATTTATTTGTCTCGACGGTTTTTTTGTTTTGGAATTTGGGGGAACCCAATCCAAATTCAGCTGCTCGTTCAACATCTAACAAATTTACAAGTAATTAATGCGGCCATAATTCACGCAGCGTCGCAGTTATGCGGTGCGTATGCGTGATATAAATATATATATATTCTATTTTCTTTTTTCTTTTGGTGTGCGCGTTGCATGTTCTTCTGCCGCATCTTCAACAAGTGTCCACATTCACATTGCCTCAAAAATATTGTCGCTTATTTTTGCAACTGTCAGCAACAGCTGTCGTCATTTCAATATTCATTCGTTACAGCAATCATTCACGCTCTCAATATACATAGAGTACATATACTTCATCATTCATGCGACGCTCGTAAATATCTAAACAATGTGCAAAATTCCTGCTGGCCACTTGTCGTACGCCCCCCCTTCTATACAACATCCATGCCTCATGCATATTCATAATCATTGTGTAATCATTAACGCATAATCTTCATAAAAGCGTAACAAAGGCGCGGAATAAAAAAAAAAAAAATAAACTGACAAAAATTGGAAACAACAAAAGAACAACTAAACAAATTTCACTTTTGCTGCGCATGTCACGGCTAATTGAGCACCCTTCTGGCGTAGTGCCGAAGGCGACACTCTGCTCATATCCATTCCCAATCTCATTCCAATTCCCTTTCCCGTTCCCGTTCCGATTGATGCTGTTTTTGACTGTAGTCCGAGGGTCGCTCTTTGGATGAAATTTGATATGTGCATTGTAGTCAAGTGTTTGTTGTTCCGTTTAGCCTAATTGTTATGGGAATTTGAATGTGGATAGACATTCAGTTGGTTCCGGAGGTGTTGCATCAATGTTCACAATTTTGATAATTCAAGTGCATAAGATGATTACTCAATTGCTTCAAGAGTTGGAATTGAAGAAGTCATTTGTTTATGAAGGGACTTTTGATAATCTATAAATAATTATTAAAGTTTTTGAACAGCAATTGTTCTCCTGCACAGAGATTTTATAAAAAATATCCAAAATTATGACTATAGTCAACAGACAAAACGCTTCTTCTGGATACCAGAATATTCTATTAACTAATTTATTAGAATCGTTGCTTTGTTATTAAAAACCTTTTGGAAACAATTTATTCTTTGTTTTAAAAAAATATAAAATTATGACCATTTTACTTATGCTTAATGTGAGAGTATTGCCTATTGAAATTTATTTTTTGCACTTATTTGATTTGAAAAGACACAATTATTCTCTAACAAAGAGATTTTAAATAAAAATTTAATGTCGAGAAATCTTTGTGCCTTAGTGCTAAGACCAGTTGAGAATTATAAGTGCATATTTGTGCAAGAAACAGCACCTACAAGAATGCAACAATTTACATACCATTTTACTGCATAATTTCTTATTATAATAAAACTAGAACTTGTGTATTAATCGAGAATTTAATAATAATTTATAGAGATCGAAATATAATAAAAGAAGAACGATTGTTATTCATTTTAGAACTTCGTGAGATTTTTCATTAGTTTGCCAGAAGATCTGAAAAATATTTATTTAAATCTCAATATTATTCGAAATTTTCAAGCCACGATAAATAAGATTTTCATTACTTTCATTACTTGCATAATTGTTGCTCTAAATCTAAATTTCTTGTCGATACTATAGAATGCACAGAAAGTTTAAGCTATCAATATCGAAACTTGGTATTTACGCGTAACTTCCTAAAGCAAATGACATTATATTTTCCAACATTTTCAAAACAGAAATTTTTAGGAAAACAGTTTTAGAAGTGAGCAAAAATCAAGATATTTTATGACATATTTCATATATTATATACATTATATTATATTATATGTATATTATTAATATATATTAATTAACACTTAAAGCACATCTTGTCTATAAGTTGACTATATTTTCGTTCATCTGTAATCTGTATATATTCATATTAATGGATAAGTTCTCACGATACTCTTTAAGCATTCAAGCAACATCTATTAATATACGTATTTGTTTAAACATCGTATAAGTATTTGTCTGCTTACGCTAAAGAGATTTGTTAGCTGTCTTCTTTCAACTCTGCCCTGTGCACCTTGGCCAGGTTAAAAGCTTTGGAAACTTTGCACTCTGTGCCATGGTCTGCCACCCAAACCGGATGCCGGATGATTGTAGTAAGAGTTTGGCGTTCACAGGACGCAGCTGTCTGGCCATTTATTTGCGTGCCAAAACAATTTAACACAAAAATGGTGCGCATTTAAAATATATGCACGACTGCAGTTATCCTTTGACATAAACACCGGGACACACACACCCAAACCCACACACAACACACACACACTCACACAAAGGATGGCAGACAGGCAACATTTGCAGTTGAAGTTGAAGCTTTTGTTGCAGGTGCGCACCCGAGCAATGTTGCCAACAAATTTCACTCTGGTTGCTGTTTGTTGTTACTGTTGTTGTTGCTGTTGTTGTTGTTGTCGTTATTGTTTACGCTCTTGTTTAAATAATGGCCACACAACGTGCCCGCTGCTGCGACTGTTGCACATTGCAATTGGATTTTCAATTATTGGCCAATTTAATGGTCGCCTCCCCCCCCAAGCCTCGGTAAATGTGTGTTCCACAAAATCAAACCACCTACACGAGCATTTATTTGTATTATAAAAATTTTTTAAGTTTTATTTGTGCGAGTATTTATATAGTATATGTATGTGTCTGTGTGGAAATGCTTTCTTTTTATTATTGCAGTTTTTTATGAGCCTTTGAGTTCGTTTAGTTTCATTTCTTTCTTTTTTTTATTATATTTATATATAGGTATGTTTGATTATCATTTTATGGCTTCTGTGCGTGTTTTTATTTCGAATTTTGCGCTCAAAAGGATTTCAAGTTCACGTACACTAATTTTTAGTTCAGTTTTGCTTCACAAAACATTTTTTATGTGTGTGTGTGTATGCTTGATGCAGCGTGTAAAACAATAAAATGTTAATGCCATTTTAATACCCCGGCTACAACTCTTTAATGTGTGTCTTCTGAATTTATATAAATCTATCCCCACTGGCAGCTGGCCATGTTTTGTCGTCTAGCTCCTGAATTATGTTGTCAGCAGCTGCCAGAGCACTATCTAAAAGAGATTTTCTCATATTTAAATTAATTGAATTTGCATTTATTTTTGATTTTTTTTTTAACAAAATCCTGTGACCTTGTACTTCAGATTCACCTTTTGGCAGCAATTAGATACATTTTCAACAATTATAAATGCATATATATATGTATCTATATACACTCTTGTCTGCATGTCGCACACGCACAAAGATCTTCTCTATTTACCCATAACAAAGCCAAAAACTAACAAAAACCTTCAAACCACACAACAACAAACTAAAATCAGAGCAGTTTACATTTTGGTTACTGTGCAAATACTAATACAAAAAAATATCATAAGTACTATAAAAATTTTGTTGTTATGTTTTTTTGTTTTTATTTTTTTATAACAAGTCCTTTTGCCAGCCCTGTGTTTGCCAAGTTCTAACAGATACAGATACAGATATAGATATAGATACATACATAGATATGGTAGACCTATTTGCCTATGACAATGTTTGCCATTGTGGCCCTTGATAAAATATGAAATTGCCGGCTGTTGTATCTAAGTGTAGTTGTGTATCTATCTGTATCTGTATCTTCGCCTGAGCATTTTCTGGTCGACTTTTCTGATGAAATCTTGTTATCTATTGTGCATACTAAACATAAATATGTGCACTTACATGTGTATCTGTTTATGTTGTTCTAGTTATTTGTTTAGTCAATGCTGGCCTAAAGTGTTAATGGCACGTGCAGCTCAAGATTTCGAATAGGTGTTCTACAGACCAAAAAGAAACACTCTTTGCCAGCTAATTTAAGTTCCAATTTTATCGATTTAACTTAGAAATTTCTAAGAGTTTCAAGCAATTTTTAGCCCATACTCGTGCTAACAAACTTTCGGTCTTAGAATGTTATTTTCATAAACAGTTTAATAATGGAGCTACTACACTGCGACGCTGTCTGAGAGCGCAACAGAGCGCACAGATGCGACACGCCGCAGATAAAGATACAAAGATACTTATACAAGGATAAGGATGCTCAGCCTGTAGCTACTTTAAATTCAACGTGTGCCGGCATAGGGAGTCTGTGGAATGTGTGTGTGTGTGTGTGTACTATTTGTCAGGCGTTGTGGCATGTCTCAAAATTTCTTTATGAATATAAATACATTTTATCGATTTTTCACGCTGCCATTTTGTAATTTTGGTAGCTTTAAGACTGAAACTTTAAAAATAGGAAAAAAAATAAATATACCAAATTTCAGAACAGTGCATTTTGGTTGTAAATCTCTGGAAAATTGCGCACATATGTCACAGCTGGCCGGTGGCAACCGCAAAAACAAAGATCGCAGTGCAATTGCCAAGCAAACACCCCATAAATTGTGAATGTTGGCCAATCCAATCCAATCCAATAATCATCCCATTGGTAACGCCCACTTTAGTTTTTGGCTCAGCTCAGTTGGAGTGCAGCAAGTTGTAAGTAAGCGAAAAGGACGAGTAGCAAAAACTGGCCATATATCAATCCTGAATGCAGACCGGAGACATGTGGTCGGTCTTTTGGTCGTTGTTGGTCTAGCGTTCTTCCTGGCTGATGGCACTGATTTCGTTTATATAAATTATAATGTCATTATGGCAACCAGCCACACCATCTCTCTCTCTCCCTTTCTCTCTGTCGACCACGACCGCAATTACGTAGAAACTTCGTTGGAAACTTTAGTATTACTACAGCGTGGGACGATAGTACTCCACTGCCGCCTTTTTCTCATTATCCGGTATCGTGCAATTTCGTAAAAATGTCGCATTAGAGATTATCTGAGGAAACAAACTTGCACGGCTGTCCAGGCAATGCCTGGGTTTTTGGCTGCCACACACTGGCAAATGGGGCAAATGGGGCAAACGACCCAACGGGCATCAACTGGAGCCAAAATTTGAGCTGACAGTCGAGAAAATTACTGAAAAAGGCATTGCAGTGGAAAAACTACAGCAAGGAGCTGTCTGAACCGAGTCCTTTCCGACTGGACAGTTGTTGGGGTTCGCTCTTGTCTTATCCTTATCTGCAGACCCTCGGCTAATGAGGTTGCCTGATGTGGCTGTGGCTGTCTGGCCAAGGACTCGATGTTGAGGGTTGGACTTGGACTTGGACTTGCTACTTTGGGGCATGTCAATGTTATTGCAGTGATTTTTATGTGTTGTCTCTGCCAAGCTCATTATATTGCCATAACGTACGTATATATATGTCTGTATGTCTGGCTGTGCCACACACACACACACACACACACGTTCGGCCATTGTCATTGTGTGGCTTGTACAACAAAGCAACTATAAAGGATTAACTTTTGTAGATTGTTGTGATATTCTTATATAAAAATTAACTTTTTGTTGCATGTCCGCTTGTTTACTTAATTTTTACAGCATTTCCAATGGCGATGAGCTAATTTCCTGAATCTCTGCAAGTCGAAAAACATCTTGGGTTAAATATTTATGTTAGGGTTTATTTTTCTTTCTGTGCAAATCTCATTCAGCACAGACAATGTCGGCATATGGCACAAAAACCTGTCGCATATTAACACTTTCATTTTTTTTTTCTGGGCCCAGCAAATGTAGCGTGAAATTGGAAAAATATCTATATATATATATATGCGGTTTAACCCTTTATATTCCCCCGAGTGGTTTAATTTGAAGAACAATAAAAGCAACTAACTTGTCAAAATATCAGCAAAAACCAGAAGCTGTCGCAAAAGGGGGGAAGGCCAACGCCCTGGCAAAGGATACCGATGCCTGCACCATAACAGTATCTATATATCCTGTGAATATATATGTATGTTTGGGTTTTTGTGAGCATCCCAATTCAACTGTCACATTAATCGTTTGTTTTTGGTCACAAAATGCTACAAGTAAACGTTGCTTATGGTTGGCATTTTAGTCCTGATAATTTTTTTTGTTGGTTTGTTTTTATGCTTCATGTCAAAGGACGCGCTCTCAGGGCGTACGTTCTGTCCAGTTTGTGTCCCTTTGCCCATTTTCCAATTTCCCAGTTTCCACTTCCAACTCTGAGGCTCGATCCTTTTGTTTGCTCGATTGTTTGTTTGTTTTGGTCTTGGTATCCTGTGTATCCTCTCTGTGCCTAGGTCTCTGTGAGGTTTGACAGTGCCAGGCAGGATAATTTATAGCTGCTGCTCCTGGCAACGGCTGTCCTGTCGTGTCGTGTGTCAAACTTTTTTTTGGTTTTGGTGGAAATGTGTGTGTCTGGAAAATGTTTATGAATGAATGCGACAAATGGCCAAATGTCTTTGTGTGTGCAGGATATAAAAATCAAAATCATTGCTCAAACAAAAATTTATTTCTCATTTTTTTGCAGTTTCATATTTGCAGCATGATTAATAGTTTGTCCTTCGTTACGGGGTGTGTGGTGTGTGTGTTTGCACAACGAATATTTATATTGACTTTTGTTGATTTTTTGCTTTGTTTTTTCTATTGCTCATTTGTTTGGTTAAACGCCTCTGCAAAATGGCTGGCAAAACTGAAAACGACGTTGACACTTGTTGTCACAGCTCTTGACATGGCCAAAAAGAAAAAAAAATTCAGGCAACGCCCACCACACTTGGCCAGCTATTGACACTTGCCACTCGCAGATGCCGCAAACCTTGAAAACATTGTAAAACTCAGGCAACAACTGCGACGACAAATGTCAACGCCAACTGACAGACGACAACAATTTGAGGAAAACAAAATCAAATTCAAATTAGTCGCTTCAGAATGAAGAAAATAGAACATTTTGTACGAAATATTTAAACAAATAAAAATCGCTGCGGTACGTGCTTTTTTCCGAGTTTTTTAGAGCGCATCGTTAAGAAAATATTTTTACATTTGTTGAATAGATGGGGCTATTCCACAGTTTAAGAGGATGACACCGATGTGATGATCGCGACCCATTTTGTGGCACATGCTCAGGTTGAAATTGGGCACAACAAAAAATACGCGGCAGCGGCTATTAAGAAGCATTTTGGAATGTACAGGAAGAGAGGGGGGAAAGAGGACAAATCATTAAAAAACTTCTTATAGGAATGATGACTGCACATGCTTAAATAATCAAAGATGTCTATAAAAAAACAAGAAATGCACAAAAATATTTTAATCAGCTATAAAATTAATTTAAAGTCATAGAAATTTGCTAAAAGCTGCGCTTAGAAGCGACAAATATCAGATAAAATATATTTTGCTCAGCATATAAATTAAGTGTATTATGTATTAATTTTTTTCGAAATATATATAGACCAGATTATCTATGTAAATGCATCATTAAGAGATTTTTTTAATGACAATCAGAAAGACTTATGAGAGATGTTAGAAAATATATTTAAATGGAATTAAAGGAAGAGTTTAAAAATGGACTTGAGATGTTTTTCGATGATACATTTTTGTCGTCAAGTCGAACTGGAAAGTATCCAATATTTTTTAAAATTATATTTCAATTCGGTTTCCCTGTTCCTTTCCCCTTAAGTATGCCATTTCACATTTTATCCATAATTTACCTTGGTTTCCTTTCCTGGCACAAAAATGTTTCCATATGCGAATTTAGCAAAAATATTTGCTCCTAATGGACATTTCTAATTTTTGCCAAATAATATAAAAATTGTTTGTCATTCTATGCTCCCAAAGGAGTATAGAAATGATTTGCTAAAACCAACAATTAATAAGTTAAACTGCCAAAATATATTTAGTAGTTTTTGTACAAAGACAAGAATTTAAAAGATATAGAATTAAATGTATATTTCAAGCATTTAAAAGCGCAAGTGATGGCAATGTGAACGACATAAATTATAGAAAATACCTTGTAATTAATTAAGCTGCAGACAACAGCCACTTGCTGGTGTACACTTCTAGGATCTCCATACCCCATTTGGACATAAATGTCACCCAAATTAAGGCCCCTACCCTACAAACGAGACACCAAGCTAATTGTTTCAAAATGTCACTGCGGGTGTTTGCAGCCAGGCTACTCCCTGGCACTTTAAAAACCACATAAAACTGACAACATGTGAAAATGCCATAAATTATGCAACGACCAAGGAAGTCTATAAGATTTAGGAGCAATGGTCCAGGAAGTCGAGACCCCGGCCATATGGGCACACACCTTGAGGGCCCAGTCACAAGTATCAATTGTCTGGCCATAAATCTGCATTGGAAAATATGTCAAAGACTCAAACTAATTAATATGAAATTCAGCGTGACTAATTGTCGTAATTATTGTACGTTAACCAAACTCATGACTCATTTGCGTTGCTCGATTTTATAGAGGAAAAGCAGCTATTTCTTAGATTATCTTTACCCTTAAATAAAATCTTGCAGCGTAAAGTTTTCATAATGTTTCAATCCGACGGCAATTAACGGCCAAGACTTGGTTCACAATCTCAGACACTTGTGTCCTTAATCGAGCTAACCAAAAGCCCATTTAAAACTGGTCCACTGGCGTATTATCCCATAAATCCTTTTATGAGCGCATTTTTATGGGCTTTTAAGGAGCCGCATCTTGTGGAAGAGAGCACACAATACTATTCGCTTTAAAACCTTTAAACCTATGTTAAAACATTAATTTTTTTGTATATTTTTGTGCCCTTTGCTGGTTTATTCTTTTCAGTTTGGGCCGAAACCGGTGATTTTCGTGATAGTCATAGCTCCATGACCGCCGTAGCAAATAGTTTGGATAGCACACACTTAAATAACTTTCAAACAACATCAACATCTACCATAACGAATCGAAGTCGGGATCGTAAAGATGGTAAGTAGTATATATGATTTCAGAAATATGATAAATTAGATATTAAAAAATTAAGTGTTGTAGTACTAAAAACAAATTTTAAATAACAAAAGAGAATTTGTAAATGAAGGAAGTCTATAGTAATAAAATAGAAGCTTAATTAGAATCAGTTTAGGGTATTTTATATATAAATTTGTCTCTTAAGTTTTGTACAGTTGGATTTAATTAGTTTATCCTAATATTCATAAGTTATTGAAAACAAGACAAAAAATTTCAATAATTTATTGCATTTTATTTTGAAATCCTCATCTTGATTAGAATTTTAATCTATTTATATAAAACTGTTCAACCTGACTGACTGATTATTGACTCACGAGAAGAGTCTAAACGGTAGAAACTAGATATCTGCAATTTTTACTATAGTTTCCAATTATATAGTGGGTTGACACTCTGAAAAAATTATGTTAAAAATGTATAGAAAATTCGGTAAAAAATGCATTTGAAAAAATTTATTTTCTTTTTTTTTTGTGGAACGGGAGCGTAGCAGCGCACGCCGGAAGAGCTGGTAAAATATTTATATTATTATATTTTAAATATACATAATTTAAATTAATTTTAAGTTCTTTCAACATTTACAATTTTGTTTCACTGTGTAACTATTTTCTGGGATTTATTAAATCTAGAAAATACACAATAGTTATGGGAATTTATTACAAGAAAGTCTAATAAAATGTTGCCGAATATATAGACCACGGTACGTCTGTTAGCTTGTGAGGGAGATCTACAAATTCGATTAATTTCTTTTTTAAATCAAGCCGATCAAATCGAAATTATTAATTATCAAAAAAAGACTCTGCAAATACTAGGAAAATATTCAATTCAATTTACTAGGCAAATATTAAATCGATTTTTAAAAATGTATATTTATGGAAAACATTCAGCTAACTTTGTCGTATACATATGTTTGATTTCTTTTGTTAATTTCGTGAATAATAGTTATTTTCAATTGCGACAACTAATCGTATGATGTGGCTAAGAATAAGCGTAGTAGAACCGTAGACGCATTGAGTGCTCGTTACTGATTTTATATATGTACATGCGAGTACACATTAGATAAGAAACATAATTTATAATTATTTTCAAAAGCATGGCCAATAGGTGACATGGGGGGAGCAGAAGGAGTGGATGGTGGGGAGTTACCTCTTGGCCTTTGTCGGCAAAATTTACTCACTCGCGTCCGTTTAGTTTTCGATTAGACTGCTTTGATTTGCGACATGATGACGACGACGTTGTCGAACCACCGAAACTGATATTTCATATGGCCAGTCACTTAGTTTATTTGATTAAGTTTTCGGTGTTGGAACAAACAGTTCACGGCAGCGACAACGACAACGACAACAACAATGGGAACAACAACAACGACAACATAGAAAGCACGCCGCCATGATCGATGGCATATGCCCAGAACACACATTAACGGGTTGTAAATCTGGTAGCAGCCAAAAAAAAAAAACTAGGCTAGGTCTGCCGGCGGGCCACGTTTGAAGTTGCCACTGGGGACACGCAGTGGGTGGCTGGGGGGTGGGTGTGCCCTGGCGTCATTTGAAGGTTGCATGGCAATTAGTAACGCCAACTGATTACGGCCTAAACTGCTGTTGAAGAAGGCACAATTGCACCTTAGTAGTAGCCAGTCCTCATATATATCGCGAAGCGTGCTTACTTATCAAATGCAAACTAGATAAACTAACTACCAGGCTCATACTATAGACAGATGCCATAAAGGTAGACAACACACACTAAATGGCTTAAATGCTAGACTTTATGCATATTTACTTAATAGTTAGCCAAATCTAGTAAAGTATTCTCTATAAAAATTTGAAGAATAAATTAAAAGTGACTTAAGAAAAATATAATATATTTTTATTGACTTGCAGGAATATGGCGGTGGATATATGAAATTTAAAATAAAAAAAAAAAATTATTAATAAATGATATTTAATTGGCATAAAGAGAAAAAATCACGCATAAAGAAAAATTATGCTTAGAAATCGACTTTGAAATATAGACCAGTTACTAAATAATTGAAAAATATTTTTATCGAATTATGGCGGAAAAAACACCAAAAATTTGACTTTAAACTCCAAATTCCAGACTAAAAACTCTCATAACTTTCTCAAAATTGAACCGATTTTCATGTCGATTGTCTTTTTATTTATGGTTTACGCTCAAGGTTAAATTTTAGAAAATAAATTTTTTCGATTTTTTTGAATTTTTTTGCATACCCTATGAAATTTTGAAAAATTTTTCAAAAATTTAAAATCTAAAAATTTTAATTTTAATCGATTGTGGGCATTAATATTGGTATAAAACTATTATTCAAAACATATTATGAGAGTTATTTTAGTTGTAAGGCCGAAAAAACACCAAAAATTTGACTTTAAACTCCAAATTCCAGACTTAAAACTCTCATAAGTTGCTCAAAATTGAACCGATTTTCATGTTGAATGTATTTTTATTTATGGCTTACCCTCTAGGTTAATTTGGTATTTAAATTTTAGAAAATACATTTTTTCGATTTTGTGAACTGAAATGAAATATAAATAAATAAAAAATAAAAATTTATTGATATTCAATTTCCATACAGAATAAAAATCACGCCTAATTCTGACTGGAAAACAGCTTTGAAGAAAATTATCTCTATAGAAATTTGTCATCCCAGATTCAACTAGAAGTATCCCAAATATCAAAGCTAAGCCGATTTCTTTTCAGACTTTTTCTTTGGCCATATGTTTGCCAATATATAAAATTTGACTTCAAAATAATTTTTAAATTAATATTTAAATTTTGGTTGGGTTAAACAAAAAGAAGAAAATCCAAAATAAATGATTTATTGAAATTAAAAGTTTGAGCTCAATAAAAAGTAAAAATTATGGAAATTTGCATAAAACTTGGACAGTTTAACAAAGTTATGAGAGTTAAAAATCTAAAATTAGCATTTAATGTGAAAACTTTTAATCTGAACAAACTAAAAACAGATAAAATATTACCATTAATATTATTAATAGATTTTTAAAATTAACACTTAATATTATAAATTTCTTTGATTGCAGGCAATCGCAGTGTTAACGAGACCACAATCAAAACAGAGAACATATCAAACTCCGGTCATGATGAGCCGATGACAACCACCGCTGATGAGCCAAAGAATGATAAGAAGAACAAGAGGCAGAGGCGTCAACGTACCCATTTCACCTCCCAGCAGCTGCAGGAGCTGGAGCATACGTTCAGTCGCAATAGATATCCGGATATGTCGACGCGTGAGGAGATTGCCATGTGGACGAACCTAACCGAGGCCAGAGTCCGGGTGAGCATCATCATCAATTCATATCATATTAATTGCATAGCCAACCGCAAATTGTAAACAGCAACAGCAACCACATCAATATTGCTCTGTGCTGTGGCAATTATGCGGCAATTACTGCAGCGTCTGTGGCGCCTCTCTGTTTGGCCAAAATGACCGCAATGCAACCGCAGCACGTAGCTGCTACCAATACACAGTTGCAAGTTGTTGCAAGCGCCAACTCGTAAATTTGTTGCAGCCCCTCTTTCCCCAACAGTTACATGCCAAAAATTGCCATTTGAATTCGCGCGGCTTAAGCGCTCTGGCCAAAAACCCGTTGGCCGGGGGCCATCCGCCATTTTGTGTGTGTGCGGCAGTGTAAATTTATGTTGCATGGATCCAAGTGGGTGGCTTGGGTGTTGCAATGCCTTGCTTTGGTTTAGCATTGCAGTGGACAGTGGCCAGTGGCAGTGGCGCAAAGTTGCCATAAATTGCCGCCTTGGTGTTGCGGCTAAAACTTTGGCGCAGTTTTGCAGTTGGCTATTTTTATGGGCCCAAGTGCTGCTGTGTAAACTGGGCCGAGACCGCAACCCGGAGGGCTTATCAAATGCCCAGCTGTTTGTACATGCCACAACAATTGCTACTGCTATTGACAGCCTCAAGCGTTCTTGAGATACAACTACACATAGACACATTGATATCTATATCTACATATGTTATATATATGCACAACAGTTGTAATTGTTTGTAAACGATAGTTGGTAAACAATTCAAGAGTTTTGTACGCATGTAAGTGGCGCCAAGCGGCAAATATGCGTGGCAAATATAAACCCGACCGATAATAACACGATATCATGAAAATATCTATTTGTTGTGTCTGTCAGTCTGTCAGTCACACAGTCATTCCGTCAGTCAGTCAACCAGTCAGTCAAGAAGATATGATTAGAGACAGGGCCTCTGGCTTGACTTTTACTTGATCGATGATGATGATCATCGTCATTGGAATAGTTAAACGTTAATTGAACTACCAGCAGAGAGGTGAGAGGGTTCGAAGAGGCAAAAAAAATCATTTATCGTATTGCAAATGTTGGTGTCATATAAATGCAATTAGTTGGCAAATAAAAAACATCTGCCAGATACGTTTTTCCTTGCTGTATCTCTCTGTTTGACAATGCATTTTTCATGGTTTTTCTATGCAAATTTATTTGGAATCGCGCATATGCCCAGAATTCTCTATATAACACTTGACAGCTACTATAAAGAAATTAGCTGCGGCCCACAAAAACCAAAAAAACCAAAAAAAAAAAACAAGTGTTTCCTTCTGCAGGGTGGCAGTTTGGTTGAGCAGGCGGAGAAAGTTGGAAATTATGTCAATCTAAACATGTGTTGCGCTCAGTAGTGAGCGCAAAATGCATAAAATATTGATACAGTTTGTTTTATGGTCCATTATATGATGACAAAAGGTTTGCAGAGACATTGACTTTGCCTCATTGTGGGGTGCAACCCTCCAAAGTCTCTCCCCTCCCTTGATAAAATGCAAAACAATGCCCAGGCAATTTGTCAGCAGAGTTGAATAAGTTTGTATAGAGCAACGAGGGTTGTTTAATGAATTAGAAACCGCACGAGAATTAATGATCATGATCGTGCTGAGGGGATGGCTCTTGGCTCTGTTGGTAAAAGGCAAAATAACATTTGACTGCAATAATAGCGTAGGCAATAAAATTTATCAAATATACAAAAGGATTACACTGCTCAAACATATACATATATATAAATCTGGGTGGGTTTAAAATTGTCAAAAAACAAAAAGAAAAAAAAAAAAGGGGCTGCCCCGCCGGGGCAAACAAAGCGTTGCAGTAGCTTGGGTTTGAAAATTTTGCTTCTTGAAAATTCCCTGATAGATGATAGCTACTAATCTGAGGATTTACGTGCGCCGTCAATTATGGCAATATGTTCGCATGTTCAAGTCAGACTTTTCTTTTTTAAAGATTACAAAAATCATTTCGTATTTAATTCAATTAACAGCTAAAAATCTGTCCAGCTAACAGACTCATAAAGGCATTTTTGTTTTTTACAAACAAATTGAAATGCCCCTTGGGGCAGAGTATATAAAAATGCAATTGAAATCTGAGCACAGTTTTTTTTTATGGTCAGGTGTTGGCAATGGCCTGGAAACAAACAAACATTTGTCTGTCTATAGGAAAGCCATTGCAGCGGCGGCATAAAAAAAGAATGGCCATAAAGGAGCCACAATATGGCCAGTTAAGGGTTTCTCTATGTAGTTGGAGCTGACGAAACAATTTCAGGTCCTTGTTAAGGGTATCAGATGGGGTTGGAGTAGTTGTAGTTTGTTGGAAAATTGAAATACATTCAACTGAATAAGCAAATATTAGGGAACAATTCTTTAATGCTGCTTAAATTCTGTAAGTCCGAATTTCTTTATTAAATGTTTATTTTGTTCTAATTTACACACAGAATTTAACTAATTTGATAAAGAAACCACTCAGAAGAGCTTTAAGCATTTATTGAATTTAATTGTGTTCAAAAAATCTGCATTAAAAAACTACTTTCGATTGTTTGTAATCCTCTTTCTGTTTACTTATAATAAAAGTTTCATATACTAATCAATATATTAATAATAAACAAAATTTACTATTTAAAATTCAGCTTTCAGTCTTTGCTAAAAATTATTAAATCAAACAGCTTTTATAATGATTTTATAAGCATTTATTAACTGAACTTTTGAGGTATATGGAAAGTAAATAAAAAATAGGTAAAAAGTTAAAAATTTAATTGTTATTTACGATTAGTTCATTGATCAATATAACAATAATATCTTCATAAACCAAATTTTCCTTTGAGAGTCAAGCTTTCAGTCTTAATTGAGATTAATTCAGTTAGCTTTCGTTTACAGAACTTTCAAGATATATATATAGAAATATAGAAAGTAATTTAGAAATAAAAAACAATTTCAAATGTAATTGTTATTCAGGATTATAATTTTAACTAATTTCAATTTAAATTATCAGTAAGCTTAACTTCTAAAACAGAATTGAATGCATTTAACTCAATAACTTTTTCTGATTATCTAACTACAGTTTTGTCTTTTGAGTGTCGTCTGCTTATCAATTGTTGTTTGCAATCAGAAATTTTCACTTTAATTTCATGCTATCCAAAAAACTGTAACCCGGAACTGAGCGGGTCCCTTATTTATACATAGTAGCAACAGCAACATCAACGAGAATTAAGCAAATAAAAAACATATTTAGCTGCAATTTGTGGTCATCAATCAAAATGGCAGCTCTTCACTCAAAAGACAGACCCTTAAAGAGTGAAATAAAAAATTAAAAAAAAATAGAAGCGAACTCAGCACCGTAACTTTTGCCACATGGTCACATTGGGCCACTCATATTCCAACTTTCTCCGATTTTTTGTTTTATTTTTTTTAACAATTTTACCTGATGAAGCGTTGCAGCACCAGCATAAAACATAGAACTGGGAAGAAGGACAAACGGGCAGACAGGATCAAAATGGAAGGAGATGTCATTGCCGCTTTCATCAAAACCAATTAGGATTTTCTGCTTGAGTCAGCGGATGCTGGGGCTCGTTCAGTGGAAAATTGCGATGGTTTTTTCTCACTCTATCTTTCGTTTTTCTGGACGTTGCCAATTTTGTTTTTGCTTTTTTGCAGTCACATCAATTTGCCATCATGCAAACGTTGTTGGTTTTTTTTTATATTTTTTTTTTTTTTGCCCGGTTGCCCAAACTTCAACAACTTGCTAAATGATACGTGAAAATGACAGTTGACGAGATCGATGACGTTAGTTTTGCATCAGAGCTGATGATGATGCTTCAGCTCCTGCTCCTGCTCCTACTGCTGATGATGATGATGATGATGCGGCTGAGCGATGTACCTTGACAAATTGACACATTGCTATAGGGATATTGAAACTGGCAAGACTTTGATTTATGCCTTGCCCCAAGTTTTGCAACAACTTTAAGCATCGTTGTTTCTCACGCTGCCACCTTTTAGTTACAGCTCAATCTGTGGCATCCACAATTGCTCTACGAGTATGCTCATGCGATTTCAATTAACTGGCGTTACTAATTCGATTAAAGCAATTACCGTTCAAATGAATGTGCATTAAATTGCAGCCAGACACGAGGCAAACATTTTCCACTTGTTAAACGCAATGCGTTAGTTTGACTTTTCCCACAAAAACAAACAAAGTCCTGAGTTCACAGTTTAAGCCCAGTTTATTTATTTTTTTTTTTGCATACAAGCTACGCGTGGCCAAATTTAGTTACGCATACACACGGGCCATATCGAGCTAAACCGGAGTGTAGCACGAGGCATACGAACAATAAATTGCAACCCCAGCATTTGTGCGTTGATTTAAGGACAATGTGGCAATGCGTATTACAACAATGCGGCAACAAGCAAATGCGTTGCATGAAATGCCAAATTTACTGGTTTAATTACCTTGAACGTTGCAGCAACCAATTTTAGTACTCTCCGTCTGGGAAACTAACAAGAAATGCAAGTTAAAACGCAATTGGTTGGCCAACTAAGCAAAGCGAATCTTATACAAATAAAAACCACTGCAAAGAGTTGAAGAAAATAAAAAATATAATAGTCGAAAGTGCTTGACTTTGAAATACCACGTAGTATTCAAATCATGGCTAGAAATATAACAAAAATTAGCAGCGTTTCGATTTACGATCTTAGTTTCTGAACTTAACTAATTTTTTTCTCAATTTAAGACACATTTTATTTGTTAAAAAGTTTTTAGTATTTTTCAATGGTTAATTTTTAATCAGTTTTATTTTTTTTTGGCTTATTCCGATGTCAATTTATAATATTAAGTATACCTGCAAAGTTTCACTTAATTTAGTGAATGAATTTTTATCAAAAACTTTAAACATAATAGAACTGTCTATGATATATTAGGGCTTACTTATGTCACCGATATTTACGCACTTATCTAGATAAATTGCCGGATATGACAAAATCACAATGAAAAATATATCGGAACTATCAAGAAAATTTCGCTTTTAGTATAGATTTAATTAAAATCCATAATCCTTGATATAAAACACTTAAATTTATTCCTGATTGAAAAAAGTATAACGAATGCAATTTGCCCACCAAATTTTAAGATACCTTTTTATATATTAACTCGCTATTACAGGGTATAAGAACTTATCAAAATGCTGCGCAGCGCGTGCCTTTGTCATTTGTAGTCGCAGCCAAGACCAAGTGCCAGACCCAGACCCAGAAGCAGAAGCAGAAGCAGACCATATTACCATTTAGTTGTATCTTGTGTATCTGTATCTGTATCTGTAGCTGAGTATCTGTGTGCGCTGCGCAAACTTCAGCAATAAATTACAAAGTTGCCATTTTGTTTTTTATCTACTTGTGCTTCGCTCTTTTGTTTTAGTATTTTTCTTTTTTTTTGGTTTTCTTTTTGTTTTGTGTACTTTTTTGTTTGCAAAATAATTTTGATTTATTTTTTGCCCCGCACAACAACTTTGTTTTTGTTTTTTTGTATTTCTTTTTTTTGGGAGAAGTTGGGGCGTTTGGTACGCAGAGTTTATTTATATAAAGCTCTCCATTAAAAAAGCAAGCCAAGTACAACAACAACAACAAGAACAACAATGGTAGTAGTATTTATGTATATTTGTATTTATAATTACTGCACATGCGTATTACGTAGCGCCCTTTTTTGCCTTTGGGTTTCTTCTGGCTGGTAACTGGGGTTCTTCAAGTTTGGGGGCTGCATTTTTGGGGGAGTTTTTTGCACACGCGACAGACGGATACATAAATTTTCAAGTTGGCGGCAATATAATAAATTATGCGGCATGGCGACGCAATAAAAGAAAATGGCTGCCAGTGGCGCAGCCAGAAGCTTTTTAAACTTTAACTAACTTGCCACAATCTCTCTCTTCCTCTCTTCCCTCTGCTTGCAGGTGTGGTTCAAGAACCGGCGTGCAAAGTGGCGTAAACGCGAACGGAATGCCATGAATGCGGCTGTGGCAGCGGCAGACTTTAAGTCCGGTTTTGGCACACAGTTCATGCAGCCATTTGCCGATGATTCGCTATATACATCATATCCGTATAACAATTGGACCAAGGTGCCATCACCGTTGGGCACCAAACCGTTCCCATGGCCCGTCAATCCACTTGGCTCGATGGTGACGAGCAATCATCATCAGAACTCGGTCAATTGCTTCAATACTGGCGCCAGCGGTGTGGCTGTGAGCATGAACAATTCGATGCTGCCGGGTACAATGGGCTCAACGCTGACCAATACAAATGTGGGCGTGGGAGCAGCGCCCTGTCCGTATACAACACCCGCCAATCCGTATATGTATCGTGCCGCAGCGGAGCCCTGCATGAGTAGCAGCATGTCCTCGAGCATTGCCACATTGCGTTTGAAGGCAAAGCAGCATGCCACGGGCTTTAGCAGCCCCTATTCGGCCCCATCGCCCGTGTCGCGCTCTAATTCAGCCGGACTGTCCGCCTGCCAGTACGGCGTGACTGATGTTGTCTGAGAAAACGCACTTGGTGCCTTGCTTAATCAGCATCAGCACCATTTGCAGCACTTCTCCGGCCAGCACAATGGCAATGCCATGCAGCAGCATTTGACTGGCAACAACAACATGTTGCACGGTCATAATCACAATAATAATAATAACAACAACAATAGTCTGCTGCTAGACCATGGCGATTTGGGCTTGGGCAACGGCGGAGGCGGCACGGATGATAACGGCGGCACAGTGGCCAACATTGATGACAACAATAAATCGCCGCTGGGCGCCAATGGGTTAATGTCAGCTGCTGCTGCTGGTGGCGCCTCCAGTGGCAACGACAACGGCGACGATGTCGACGAGGAGGTCATCGATTGAGCGATTGCTTATTAAGTATATATATAAAAAAAAATATATATAAATATATTAATTTAAAAAACACAAAAAAAAACAATATTTAAATCAACGTACTTATAACATAAATAATTAACGATTTGTTATTGTAAAACTGCATAAATCAGCAAAACCAAAAAAAACGCAAAAAAAATGTTAGTATTAAGCGTACTTAATTAAATTTTAGCTGAGGTAAAAAAAAACAAAAGCAAAGGCAGCAACAGCAAACAAATTACAACTTTTTTGAAGAACAATAATTACATTTATAAAATAAAACCAAAAACAAAAAAAAAACCAAAAACAAATAAATAAACATGAAAATGCCAACTTTATGTGCAGTTTTAATTAGTTGGTATTAAGCGCCAGCCAGAAAGGCAGAAAATGAAATTAATTACAAATTGATAATTGTGTTTTATTTTTGCATTTCTGCGTTCAGATTAAACGCCAATTATGTTCATTTAACTAAACAAAAAAAAAACCGCGCATAATGTATAATGTTAAGTGTTTTGTAAATAAAATAAAGCAAATATTTAGCAAGCTGTATTTATAAGAAGTTCGCTAGTTACTAAACAACTAATTAGCTACTATAACCAGCAAGAGAAAAAAAAACAGTTCAAGTTGTCTGCAGTCTTTCAAAAACAAAATTTAAAGCCAACAACAGAAATAAAAATAAAATAATAAAACTCCGCCTATACTTGGAATAATTGTTTGGCTGGTAGCACATATACCAAATATTAATATATACTTAAATGTATAGTAAATAGTATATATGCAAAAAACAAAAAAAAACGTATCAAGATCAAAAGTCAAATGTATTGTACACAAAATATATCAAAAAAAAAAAAAGTCGTAGCAGTTTTTAAGGAGTTGTCTAGTCGTATAAACAACCAGAGATAAATCAACAAAAACTAAAATGAACAAGATAAAAACTATTAATAACTTAAAAAGAAATTTAAAAAAAAAGAAAAAAACAACAACCCATATAAATAAATATAAATATATTTAATAATTGTACACTTAACATTACTAGTTATAGAAATTAAATCAAACCAAAAAATAAAAAAAAAGAACAATAAAAATTATGGAAAAAAAAACCTGCTCAAATCTTATTCGATTTTATTTTTGCCTACCATATTAATAAATAAATTAAGCAACTTTTAAATTGCAAATGACAAATGAGCTTAGGAAATTTTATAATTAAAAAAAACCAAATTATAATTTATGTGTCAACTTTTAATAGGCCAAAGCAGTTAGGAGTTGGGCCCTGGAGACTTCTTCTGTCTTTAGTTCCTGCGGTTGCCAAGTGTTTAATTCGAATTGAAGCTTGGTGCGTGGACTGGTACAAAATATCCATCCATCAATTTATTCATTACAATGAAATTATGTCGAATTTATATGCACCCCAATGTCACGACCTCCTCCCCCACAACATGCCACCTTCAGTTGGCCTTTTGGTGCGCGGGGTGGCGGAAAATCACCGCACAATAAAAATAATAATAAAAGGACATGCCGCTGCTATTGTTGTTGCTGTTGTTGCCTGGATTTCTATGCAAAATGCCCAAATGGCATTGCCAGCCCCTGGGGGGGTTGCTTCACCCCCTGTTCATGTGTTGGCAAAGTCGGGGTGAGCGGGAGCATCAAATTTGAATTTCATATGCTGGCTGCCGTTCACTTGCCACTGATTGAAGGCCAGGCTAATAAAGTGCCAGGCCAAGGGGGAAACCGAAGAGACAGCTGAAGAAAGAAACCCCGCTGCGTTAAGCGTCGTTCAATGGCAGAGGGCTGCTGCCACCGGGGGTTAGGGGCAACCATTTGATTTATTTTATTTCCCATTCTGCCCGCTGTTAATGTTTTAATAAGATTGATTTTATTGCGGCCGCTTGGCAGTATTCTGTGTGGGTGTCTCTAAAGCAAAGTCAAAGGGTTAATAAGCCGCCTGCCTGCTGTTTAAGAACTTTATTAGTGTCCCGGCCATGTCAATTGCTATGCACAAAATTAGCAATTAAATTGCTTGAATAAACAGCCAAACCGAGCATGATTACTTAGCTGAGCCAGCTGGAGCAATTTCGCCAACATTTACGAAATATTTTAGAAGATATATAAAACTCTCAAAGGAAGTTTCTGCAAATAACTTGATAGAAGTGAAGCTCGAAGAGCTAACGTTATCACAAGCCCAACAGTCGACGGCTACATGAATGACATTATTCTTTGGCAATGCGTAATTAACTTTTTGGCGTAATTAATGCCAAGTCTAATTATTGTTAATCATGCTCAGCCTGGCACAAGCAGCAATATATATGAGCTTCAATTAAATTCAGCAACATGCCAACTGTAAATACATATTTACAACGAATGATATTTGTCTGTGTGTATGTGTCTGTGTGTGTGTGTGCCAATGACACTGGCTGAAAGTTTCACTCAAAGATTAATATAATCCTGCATTGAATTGAAAATAAGTAGAAACATTTTAATACAGAAGTTTTTGACTGTAGTATACTCTGTTCACAGTATGTTTTAGATTGCCGATATGGAATTTCTTTCAATAAGATTGTCTTTATTCTACCTATAGCAATTTAAGGCGTAGCGACAGAATTTCGCCGCCACAATACCGCCGTTTGACAAGCAACATAGACTCGCAAAAAAAAAAACGACATAAATTCGCCGACACAATGTACTGGGCAAGATTATGGCGACGAGATAATGTCGTTACCTAAAATATAAATAATCGGGCGTGCGTTGCTACGCTCCCACTCTGTCACTATGATTTTAACCAACTGCGCCACCGCAGTCCACCAACTTCCCGATATATTTCTGTCAAAATTTCTTCAGAGTGCCAACCTACGGCTTATTAGGAAGCTACATTAAAAATTGCAGATTTCTAATTTCTACCGTTTGGTCTGCTCGTGAGTCGCCAATCACTCAGTCAGTTAGGTTCAACAGTTTTATATATATTATATATATTAATATAGGTTTTTACAGAATTGCGATAGATTGAATGGGCATAAAAAATATGTTTAACACTTTAGTAAAATATATGTAATTATGAACAAAATTTGGTTGCTTTGGAATCGAAATAAAATAACGTTTATAAGGTCATGGCACAAGCCCAATCAAATATTTTTTTCTTTGAAAACTGTGATTAAAAACAACTTTTAGGTTTTAAAACTTAAATTAATTTTCATGCAAATCGCTTAAAGCTGTTTAAAGCATTTATATTTAATCAAATATTTTTAGCTAGTGTCATTGGGATATCGGCGATAAATATACAAATTTGTAAACATATATATATATAAATATAGAAGATATATATATGTATATAAGAGCTGCGCCATCTTGAAATTTTCTTAAGACAACTCACGCACAACAAATACAACAAACGCTCTGCCTGTCAGCCATTATTTGCCTGCCAAGCTTTCAATTCCGGGATTCACCCCGCATTGAGCGAGCAATCAGAGCCGCAGTCAGACAATCAGGCAGGAGGAGCTGCTGCTTCAGGTTCATCTTCATCTGCAGCTTCAGCTCTGGTTTCGGCTCGTTGGCATCATTCTCCATCATTTAGTTTGTCAGAGTGCGGCAGCTTCATCATTATTATTCGTGTTTCTGCTGTTGTTGTTTTTATTGTTGTTGTTGTTGTTATGTTTGTTGCCGCTTGTTTCCCTTTGTGTTGTACATAGAAACTCGTCATCGTCATCATGATATGAGTCTGGGCTCTGTTCTTGTATTTTTCCCTTAGGTACTTGTCTTCCTTAACTCATTGCGTTGGCAATAAATCTTTGGCGTTCTTATCTTGCCACGCACATTTTCTTTTGGGCCTTGTTTTTAACTCTCTCCCCCTCTCTCTCTTTTTCAGACTTGGCCTGGTTAAATGTATGACACCTGCTTAGCTAAGTCATTAGAAAGTTGCTGTTTAATGAGTCGCCAGGTCTTTTTGGCCTTGGCCAGCACACAGATTTCAATTTGCAACACTTTTTACGATCCATTGCAGGCAACAGCAGCGGCAGCATTAGGACTCATTAAATGCAAATGATATATGGATACGAAAGCCAAAATAATTCGCAACTTATAAACATTGAGCGCGTATAAATTTAGGACCAATAAGCAAACCAAACTCTGCCCAAGGAATTACGGAGCTGACAAAACCGGACCCCGGTTTCCAAGCACATGTATATATGTTGTTTTTATGGCCAAAAGGGCGCACATAAAACACGACACCATTTTGTTGTGCTTATTGTTGTTGTTTTTGCTATTCTGGGGCCACTTTATTTATTTCAAATTTACTTTTGGCCATTTTATGTTGGCAAATTTTGACCTAAAAATCATAAAAATTGTAATCAAAATGCAGCCGCGCACACAATTTATGACCCAAAGCGAGCAGCAAACAATAAGAGTAAGAGACTGAATGAGACGGGGGGGAGAGAAGCGAGGCACGGGTCACGAAATGGAAGGGCAAGTTCTAATAACGTCTAAACGCCGGAGTCCAGCCCGGAAACAGCAGCTCGAAGCTTCAGGCTCAACGCTTATGGCTTTTTAATGGTGCCGTGTGTCGGTTTTGTGGCAAATAAAATGGCGCACATTAAAAGCATGTTCCGACGACGACAAGGAGGAGCCATCGGGAGCCGGGAGTAGGCGACCGAGCAATTGCATTGGCTGGCTCCATATTGAGGTCATGCATGGCAGCGTTGGGTAAATAAAAAATACATAAAAATATTTTACGAGTCCAAGGCAAATGCTAAAAGCAAGGACTCTAAGTCAAGGAAAATGCAATAAAAATGGCGGCAAATAAAATTGACAATATTGTCATGTGCGCGTGAATTGAAGACCAACGCAGAAATAACAACAAAATGACTATATTTTTAATTTACTTAAAAGGCATAAATAAAAATCATTAGAAAGCGAACGACACAATGTCATTTCAAATATTTCGCATTTATCCAATACAAGAACCTTAGCAGAGTCCTCCAATACAAGAACCTTAGCAGACCCCGAACCCCCCACGATGAGTGTGTTTGAAGCCAATGATTATTCTGGGTTTTGTCATTTCAATTCGCATTATCCTTTGCACTTATTTTACTACTTTGTGCGCTTACCCCCTCTCTCCCCTTCTGCCAACCACCTTATATAGATTCTAGCAGTGTGTGTGTGAGTGTGTGTGTGCTGGGGTGTGTTTGCGTAATGGCGGGTGTATAGTAGTCGTCGGCGTCGTCGTTGGCGTCGTCGTCGGCGTCGTTGTCGTCTGCCGAGTAACTCGCATTGTCATTGTGCAAATAAAATATGTCACGACTCGCCCACTCCAGAGCTACGTGCCTGGTACCCCGGCAGTACTTTGTGGCCCACCCACCCCGCTCCCCAAAAAAACAAAACCCACTCCATAGTCCCAACAAAACTGTAACCGAAACACGCCCCTTGCTGTGTGTGTGTGCGTGTGTGTATATTTGTGGGTATATCTATCTAACCTTTTGTTGCCCATTGTACTCATTGTACAATACACACACACACACAATAAGCCACACTATCGGGTTTGTTTCTTTCCTTATACACAAATGAAAATCGCTTTTATATAAACTCGAATGAATGAGAATGTAAATTGTACAAAAGCAAAAAAAAAAAGAAAATAATACAAAATTTGCTGCATTTCAACTTGCACAGTTAGATATTTAAATAAACGCATTTATGCTAGAGTTACAGTGCTGCAAATAAAATTCTACACACACCATTATAATGCATATTAAAACAATAATAAAATTCATATTGATTTTGTTATTAACTAAATTCATTTCACTTAATTATTGCTGCCTTGACTTTGCCATTTTTGCACTTTATCTTCAAAAATTTTCACAAATTCGCTTTTCACCTTCTAAAACTAAACAAAAGCTAAATCTAAATCCTTGATTTCAGAGCTAGCAAATCCTTTTCAAAGCTGCAGCCAGGTGAAAAATAACAAAATATATACATATATTTTTCATATTGTATATTTTTATATAAAATGTTTTTTTGCGAAACACAAACACACACACACACATATGCAGGGTAGTATTTGGGGTAACTGTAAAAGACATTTTCCACTCGCCTGCGCTGTAGGTGTATGTGTGTGTGTGTGTGTGTCGAGTGCTTTTTGGCTAAATGCGAAATCGATTGGAAAACAATTTCCAATTTTTAAAGAATTATCGCCGCCATATTCGCGCATGCTATACTAAATCACACATAAGCAACCTCTAAATCTGCTACCCAGCACTCACACACACACATATATATATATATATATTTATATATACACTATAATATAGAAAACCTTTTGGCGAAGCTTTTCCTTTTTGGCTCGTTTATTTCTTTTTTATTTCGCTGGCTGCTCTTGGCAATATTTTCCATTTCATTTTCTGCGCGGTTTGGCTTTGGCTATATGGCTGACTGCGTTTGTGTGTGCGAGTGTGTGTGAGTGTGAGTGTGCGTTATCTTTACCGCAATAGCAGATATTACATACCCAAGTGCACATACATATTCATATACTTACATATATATATACTTATATAAGCAGTATATAGAAAGACAACCCACAGCCATTTGCTTTTATGTTCCTCTGGGTTATTGCACCTTTGACTTTGAGTTGTTGCGAATATTTTTTTTTTTTCTTTTGGGCCACATTTTGTTGTCACCCAGCAAAGGACTGTAGGAGTCCTGCCCCACCCTCAACCCCTCTAACAATGGCAAACCATTTCACATGTGCCATTTATTGTTATTTCTTTTTAACCAAGCGTGTGTGTGGCAAGCAGAAAGCAGCCGCAAGTATTTCCTAATCAGGTTTTAACTACTATGTAATGGGATTCTGAGACTTTGGCATCGTTGTGGGACAACAGCAAGGTGCCAAATCGTAATTTACATGGCTTTCGTTTAGATACCCAACGAATTGAATTGAAAGCCAGAGCAAAGCTAGCGCTAATGTATTGTAGATTATGCCAAATCCTGCACAGTTTTTATGCCGCACGCATGTGCATTAACATCTGGAGTGATGTGTTCCACCAGCCACTTCAAATCCTTGTCGTCCCTCTTTCTCTCCCTCTCTATACAACACTGCTGCTTGGGCTGCTTTCGGGACTAAAGCGCAAATATCTGGAATGACGCCGTTTCTTCAAACACAAACGCACCTCAAAGGCCACATTACAGATGACCAGGAGCAACATTAGAATAAGTATTAGAGCGGCAAAGATCAGCAGGAACCAGTGAAAGTAACAGGACATCGTCACAGGTCTATTTAGCCAGCCAATCCAGCTACTTGTACACTTCTCCTCCACACATCTACCATAACTATTGCGCAAAAAGCCCTTGGAGCAAAAACCGTTTGAGCTTGTTCCTCTAAACTCGGCCAATTCCATTGACGCCTTCGTGTAGTTTCTGTTATGAGCCATCACGGGCATAAACAGTTGGCCAAGCACCAAAAAAGCTATCAATAGGTAACGCATATTGCACTTATTTGTTTATGGATTTAATTTTAGGTCTAATAACAATAAATGGTACACAAATTCAGAGCGAAATCATTTTAAAATTTATAAAGTGTCTGAAATATTACAATTTGATAATGCTTAAAAAACTTATGTTTAAGTCAAGGCTACTTTGAATTTATTTAAAATCAGGGCAAAACAAAGGCAGGTTATATTCATAAATTTTGTAATAAATCGATCTATGTTTATTTAAGTACAAATTTGTTACAAATTATAGACTTTTTGTATCCTTGCAAATAATATATATCCAAATAATACACTAAAAGAAGTATATCCGATCGCAAAAGTAGAAATTTTAATTATAATTGTTTTTTAATTTGCATATTAGGCATTTCACTTTTATCCGCTCTAGGTGTATATCGAGGTGGCGGTCTCCGTCCGGAATAAACGTTGTCTGGCAAAAAGATCACATCCGTATCGGTTGAGTCCACTACACGTGATAATAACTTATGTAATTGCCGCTTCTGTCGTTGCAGTTGCCAATGCCCAATGCTGTATGCCACACGTGCCACCAGAGCTGCCGATAGCCAGCCAATAAGTAAGCCCATTATTACAGAGTATAATTCAACACTGATCGCCACACTCTCTATCTTATTCGGGATACTGGTGGCCCCGATTTGATCACAATATAGCAGCAATAGCAGTAAAAACAACGCGATGAATTTCAATTTGAATTCGGAATACATTTTGAGATCGATATTCTTGCGATCGCGTTCTGTGGCATACTAAAGCTGCGTCAAACTGTGGCATTGGCTTTTATAGGCAACATTAAGCAGAGTTTTATTATGCTGGGATTTTCCAGAAATTTATTGTTCGATAATGATATCACAGCTGACCTAAGCTGTAGACTGTTTCGTAATGTTTTTTAAAGTCCCTATGGGACCACACAATCAAAAATTGCTCATAAAATCACAATTTCATATTGCTTAGCTAAATAACCAATGCGCAGAGCGCGAATGGAAACCAAATCAGCATTACAAAGTGATTTTAATGTAATTCGTGATTTCGCATAATTATAATGTTAATAATTAAAATATATGTATGTAACAGTGCCCACCGAAATGAAAACATTAAAATTTAATGCCGCCCAATTCTCATCGATATGGTTGTATATTTGTTGTGTCTCCTGCTCCTGCTCCTGTATCCAGGTGCATTGGGTATTTACAACTGGACTTATGGCTGCTTATGCATATGCACCCTATATAACCCCCGTTCGTCTCTGTAACCGTAAATAACTAATGCGTAAATATTAGCAAATGGCCGAAATGTGGCGACCAACTCCCTAAAATGTGAAACATATAAATTTGAGTCACATATGCAATATGTTGTTCACCTGTGCTATTGTTGTTGTTGTTGTATTTGTAATAAGCAATCAATTATTATTATTGAATTTAGGCGCGGTTTTGTTCCAAATGGGGCATGGGGCATGTGTGGCAGGTGCCTGGGGCTTCGTTGGTCAAGCGCTACTAATGCGCCTAATGAGAATTTAAGCATTTGCACCACCTTTTCCCCTAAATGTGCACGGCTTTTGTAAAAGCACACATAACCTCACTTACATACACACATAACCACACTTATGTGCATGCAAGGTACAGTTGCGTAAATACCATTACAATTGAGTTCATTTCGCTTCGGTTTTTGGTTTAAAATTAGTTAAAAGTATATAAATCAGCGTTGCATTGGGCTTTGCCTCTATGTTATGTGTAATTTCTGTATTATTCAATAAAGTGGAAATTAAATAAGTACGTGTTATGTTTATTTAGATTCTAAAAGTGAAATTGTAAAAATTACATTAAAAAAAACGATTTATATGAGAATATTATGTAAGTTATGTGGGTAGCTTCTTAATTTCGTTCTTTATTAAATAGATTTGTTCCGTAATCGGATATTAATATAAATAAAATATATATTTATTTTACAAATTTTGGAAAAACAAACTCAAGACTACTTATAACAATATTTCCCCAGCTCAAAGCAATATATTTTTTGTGTTGAAACAAGATTTTAAGAGAGTTTTTGGGATCATTATTTAATCTTTTACCCGTTGCAAAGTTTAATGTTCATACTTTAATTAAAAGACTGTAAGGAAATTTTTCTTATATTGAATTAAAGCTGACATAATATACATACACTATGAATTACTTATTTATCTATTCTAATTCTTAATTCCAATTGTTGGTGGTGATATTTTAGCCAGGAATATAATCAGACATATTCACAACTTTAATTTGGATTAAATCACGCAGAATGGAAGGAATTTTAGGAAATAAAAAATTGATAAGTATGACTGATATTTCCTTGCAAAAAAGAAAACCTAAAGATATCGAAAAATAATTTCAATAAATTAATTAAAAATGAAAACAAAATTAAAATAGTTCCTTATTTTCCTGACTTTAATTTATCATTTAACCGCTGCGATCAGTATTTTTGCCACATTCACAACTAGTTCCTAAGTCAGACTAACTAAACCGAGCTCACAATTTGAATGGCGATAATGATAATTTAATTATTGTTCTGCCATTTTGGGGGCTTAGGCGCCTTACGCACTTTGTACACAGCTGTGGCAGAGCTAATTGCAGCAAATCTGCTTTGGGGTCAGTTAGTTCTGTGTTCTGTGGATAGTTATGTGGCCAGAAGGGGCGCGAAAGGTGCCACAGGCGTGCTTATTAACTGTTAATTGGGTAAATGAGCGGCGGCTTTGCGTTGCAAGTGTTGCAAGTGAGATGGCTATAAAAACCTATTACTGGCAAATAATACCCAAAGCATTCAAATGTTGAGAATACGCTTGGGGATATGTTGAATGTCGATTTGTGTATGCCTCAATAAATACACAAAACGCGATATATTCAATTGCAATACATTTTCAAGATAACACTAAAAAAAAATAAATATGCGTTGACAGCTTTTGCGATATGAACGTAAACTACAACAATAAATAAAATATTTTTTTAAAAAAAAAAAAGAAAACAACAAAATATAATACATTGTCAGGCAATGTAGCTTTGCGTTACGACAGATGCCGATGCGGATACAGAAACAGATATACGAAATCCATATTGAAAATTGATTTAAATTTTTAATAGGCATTCTCTACCCCTCTACCTCCCCTGCAATATATGCTACTGTGCAAACGCTTTGATAAAAATGCAATGCACGCAACAATTGAAGGCTTACATCGAAAGATATGAAGCGACGGGGCTCTAGTTAAATATGGAAACAATAACGAAATGCCAAAATGAAATCGGGCAACAACTGTGGCGCCACTTGCAAGTGCATGCAACACCATATGAATATAATATATATTCCATACTATATACAGATATATATACATATATCGTTGCTGTCAAATCATATTTTAATCTGTTTTGATTGCTGACTTTTGTGCAAGGGATTTGTGCAACTGCAACCGGCAACTGCGACTACGGAGTGTATGCAACATGCAATGGAAAAATTGCATTTTATTTTATTTATGCAAAAAAAAAAACATAAAAAAAAGGAAAATTGTGTGTGTTTGCGTTTTCCATTTGCTTCATTTGATGTTGCCCCAAAGTTAAGCAGTAAAATCCACTTTTTATGGGTACACGAGTAGCTCTGTTGTAACTCATATGTGTATATATACAGAAATGAACACAAAACACCCAACTGGAATTTGTTATTAAAAGATTGCAAATGCATCAGAGATGAACCAAAGTACACAAAGAAATCAGGGCTGCTGCTGTAAATAGTCCTGGCGACATTATATAAAACAAAATTATAAAATAAAATATAATTTAATGGGGTCCAATAATGGGAACACATAAAATACTTTAGATTAACTATCAGATCGCATAGAATTCAACTTAAACAGACAATATGTTAAATCGTAAAATCATTAAAAACGAGTTATGCCTTTATTTCTTTAAAAAAAAAGAATAAGAAAATATAATAAATATTATAAATCTATAAAAAAAAATACATAAAATCTTTTAAAAACTAGTTATTATGCCCATATTTCTTTAAAAATTTAATAAAAAATATATAAACAAAATACAAAATACTGTTCGGAAATCTGGTCAATTTGCATAATGCACAAAAAAATAAATCAATATACGAGTACACATAGCTTTATTCTTAATAATTAACTATTTTATTAGGTATATCTGAACTTTTTTTTAGCTAATCTATGCCTTACAAGTATAATCAATATTTTTTTTTTATTTCTTGATAATTGCACGGAAGGTACAATATATAGACACCGATAGAAACAAAGAACGTAAACCTATAATAGTTTAAGTAGTACCTAAATAGCTATAGCAAAACTGACTACTTTCAAAATATTTTCTCTTGATAGTAATATTATTAAAAGTATCCAAGTTAAAGCTTATTCTATAAATTGATTTAACACCAAATATAAATCAAATTAAAATATCAAATCAAAATAATTTTCTTGTGTAGAATTCTATTGGTAAACATTTTAACTGGAAAGCTTTTTAGAATTGGTAGATATTAAGTTTCAATGAAAAGACACATGGGGTGCGCTAATGGGTTGTCGGGCAGTGTATTACTTAATATGATAAAGTCAATTCTATAAATTGATTTAAAGCCTATTATTTTTATTTTGAGAATTGAATCAACAAAATATGCTTAAAAATTAGATTAGTTTCGCTTTCTTTGACTGCAGATTTATTTATTTACTTTTCAATTTTTTTTAATCTGTTTTTATGTAATTAACGTGATATATTATTAATAAGTTAAGCTGTCACTATCGAAACTATCGAGTGACGATCATAATTATGTACTACATTTTATGATATTTTATAATATTTTATAATAATTTTGAATACGAGTTGTTCTAAAAATGTTGTATAATCAATTGGAAATATATATATCATATCTTAAGTTTACTACCATCACTAGCACGCTCCCTACCCAACCCTCCAGCCTCCCACTCCCGCTCCCTGACTTTGTCCAGTGACTTAAATACACATAACCATAGATGGCGCCACTGTGAACAGCGAGGACCGAGGACCGAGGAAGAAGACGTCGACGACGCAGCTAGAGATTGTCAACATATTAGCTTCAAATTGCTAAAGTTCTGCGACTTTTGCTGTTGCCTCATTTTCTCTAGCACGCACACTCACACCCACTGTATGTGTGTGTGTTTGTTGTGTGTGTGTGCCGCTGTTTAATGTGCTGTTGCCAACTATTTTAGCCAAAGCTCACACGGGTTGCCAGAGCAATGCCGCCAATGTTGCCGGGTACCGGGTGATTTGCTTGCTCAGCTTAACAGAGCTCTCCTGCCCTGCCCTGCCCAGGGCCGTGCTGCTCCTCTTCCCTCTCCTCACAGTCTGCCTGTCCGCCTGGCCTGGCGGTCACCCGTCCCTCTTGCCATTGAGCTACTTTGGTTGCGTTCGGTTGACATTCGTAAAATCTCAAAATCCCGAAGGTCGTTGCCAGGGATTTTCTCAGATTTTGTTAGATTTAAATGAATTAGTTGCGTGGCCGATTGATTTTTTGACCTTTTTTCTATTTATTTTTTCTGTATTTTTTTGCTTAGATTCGGACAGCTGCAATTGCCACACACACACACACACAGACACACCTGCAACAGCCGCCTCAGCCTCTTAGTGCAGCCTGAGATTTATCTCTAAATGATTACAAATGTTGCACACACAGCTCCAAAATAGATGACAACAAATGTGTTTGGTTAAATGGAAAAAAATGTACACTGCTTTTTGCAAGTAATTAAAATATGAGTCAGCTTTTGTTGCGGACCTAGTAGAACCTTGATAAAATATATATCTGTGTGCCCAGAGTCAACAAAAAGGACACTGACTGCTGATCAGGCGTGGAGCAAGGACTGTGTAGAACAGAACACTGCTGGGCTTAAAAATGCATCAAATTTCATATTCAAAATGGCACTTTACATGTTGAGCATAATTTATAAATGCACGCAGGACGCAGGACAACAACAATGTACTACTACCAGCAAGGACATGAAATGTGCTGCGACTGCAATATTTTTGAAGCGACATTGTCGACACTCACCGATGGGCATCCTCGCTGTCGTTGTCGATGTCGTTGTCGTTGTCCATGTCGATGTCCATGTCCATGTCGTCGCTGCGGACCAGCAAACAGCAAACAAGCCGCAGTCCTTGTGTGCCCCAAACCCCCATTGGCCCAATACCTGTGCCTCTGCCTCTGCCTCAGCCTCTGCGCCTGTTTCCTGTTCCTGTGCCATTTAATGGCCTCGCTGGCCAAGCCCAACATGTTGAAAGGATTGCGTCGAGTTATGTATGTCTCTGAGTGTGTGTGTGTGTGTGTGTGCTGCCACAGTTGATTGGCTGTTATTTTTGGTGCGCGAACTGAGCGCAGCACTGTTGAAATTTGCATATCAAAAACGCACACACACACACAGACACACATACAGTTGACTGGCCAAAAAGGACATGCCGTCCATTGTGTGTGCAGATTGCCTGTAATAGTCGTCCAAAGTCCAAGTCCATGCCCAGCCAGGCCCAGTCCTGTGTGTTGCAGCTCTATGAATTTATGAACATAATATAAATTTATTTTTGCAACTTCTCATGTTTTTGTTTGGCCCAAAATCTGCATGTGCGCTGCCTGCATAAAGCCCTGGCCCAGGATGCTGTGGATTGGCAGCAGGGGAGGCAGGGGGCAGCAGAGGCATCCTGCAGCACAACAAAGGGATTGTTATGTCACAATGTATGTGTGTGGGTGTAGTAGCAGCATTTACTGTACTTTCGAGCACGTTCAAGTTTATTTATGCGTATGCAGAATACTTAATGAAAATTTAAATGTAAAAGTTACTCGTAGATTGGAACCTGTTCCAAAATGCCAGCCAGCCGAGCAGCTCAACTCTGAACAACAAATAAAAAAAAATAATAAAAAAAAAAGAAGAAATGAAAATGCTTAAAAGCGGATACAGTGACCAGGCAATCAGAACAAGAAGTAACAGAACATTTATTCTGCAACTGCAACAATTCTACTTAAATAAATTAAAATTACTCATGCATGTGCAGCTGCACAACAGACTTTACCAAAAGTACAATTCAAATGATCATCAGTAGCTTTACTTCAAGTTTTCTACATGGAAACCCAGTAGTTTAGCTGTAGAACAAATTATAAAAATTAAAAAAATGTTCGTAAAAAAAAATGAATTGAAAATTTTGATAAAATATTGAAATGTTAAGTTCAACAGAGAAATGTTAATACTGTATTTAAATTAAAAAAAATATGTATCTAAATATGTATTAACTAACTAATTTCTTTAAATGAGAGAACATTTTCGTCATCATGATAAATTGTTATCAAGTGCAGAAAATATTTCTTAAATAAAAATTATTTATTTAGACATTATTTATTAGATTATTTAAATGTTATTTAAATGTTCTAGTTGGTATACAAGCCTTTATAAAGGTACTATCATTTGCCCAAATTTTCTTAAAGTTTCAGTAAATTTATTCTGGTTTATTTATTATTATTCAGATATTTTATATCACATTTAAAAAATTATTAAAAACTTTAATATTTAATTGTTTTCAAAAAAAATAGGATTCAATTATTTATCTATCTAAATATCCAGTTATAAAAGTTGCTTAAACAACACATTGTCGTCTAATTGTTCCTATTTGGCGTTTAAGATATAGTGATCCGAATTTGATATAAATTTGTTTATATATCATAATAAAAAATCGATCCATTGAGTTACGTTTCGATATCTTGAACAAAAATAAAGTTCTTCACATAAACACATTTTTTAATCGATTGTTCCTATCGGAGATAAAAGATATAGTGAACCGATCTGGCTGTTTCTGACATTTGAATTGCCTTTAGCAGAAATTCTTCTTTTCAAGTGTCAGCGAGATTTCGACTCAGCTCTTCTTTGATCAGGAACCAGCAATATATACTTTACATATTTCTCGGCAATCTTATAATACATTTTTGCAAGTGTATAAAAATAAATAAATAAATTTCCATTGTATGCATTTATATATATATATTTATATATATATAAACATTTATATATATAGAGTAAAGGATACTTAATAGAACTGTGCTACTAAGCTAGAATAGATCTTCTGAGTCCAGTTGAAGCTTATATTATGTAAATCCAAATGCCTTGAGACATTTTGCTACTCCTTTTAATGCGAATCGCCCCTCTTCTCCCTGTTGTCATCATCATCCATACAGAACCATTCGATTTAGATGCAAATTCATTATATAGCCTGGCATTAAATATGCGCCGGCCAAAGGAAACAATAAAAATACAAAGAAATAAAAAACAAAAACTGACCAGGATACGCATTTCTGAATTGAAATTTAAACCTTTGGTCATTTTATGCATAATGTTGAGGCAAGTAAAAGCACTGAACGAGCAGACTTTAGTCCCAAGTCAAATTAGAAAAACAAAGTTTAAAAAAAATAAAAGATATCAAACCAAATCGCAACTGCCTTCCACAAATTCCCTAAATATATTATGTAAATACATAACTCAAAAATCCAATTGCCATAAATAAAAACAAAAAACATTTTGGCAAAAAAAGTTTTGCCTTGTTGGTTAGTTTGGGGTTATGGCAACGGGGGGTTGCGGGAAGCTGCGGGGTATGTAACTCCATCAAATGATGTACAACTTAACACATTTGCTATATAAATCTTGTTCTCGCAAGTCGAGTTATTCAAAAATCGCTTCTAAATTGGCTACAATGTGTTTATGTTGCTATTGTTTTTTTTTTGTGGCATGTTTTTGTTTTGCAGTTTTTTGTTGCAGCTTTCGATTTGTGTGTAGATTTTGTGCACATTTATCTTGGGGCAGCTTATGGCAAAAAGTTATGAAATATGCGCACGAACATCGCACAAATTGTCTAGGGTCTAGTATAGAGCATAGGACGAGTATGTGTATATCTGCCCCAAAACAAACTGAAAGCTGTTACACATTGAGACTGTAGAACTGCAAAAGTTATATATGCTGGGCTATATAGAACTGGACCCCTCCAACTTCTACTATTCCTTCTGCCACTGCCACAGCCACAACAAATTGTCCGTAAAGCTGTTTTTTATGACTGGCCACAGTCATTCACAATCGCATTCTCATTCTCGTAGTGACGTGCAAATGTACATGACAACAGTTTTTCACATTTTTTTCACTAAAGTGGAACTTACTCCTTTTTTAGAAAAAGGTTTTAAGTTGCTTATAAAGCAAATGTTCTTAAATTAGAAAACTTACATAGATCTATATTTGTTCAAAAACAAAACCTAAATGGTAACTGAGTTTCTTATAGGAAATTATGACAAAATTTACATATGGTCATTTCCAGAACAACGTTATTTCAAAATTTTTTTTTTTAGCTTTTTTCACATTTAGGCGTACGATTTTTTAAAGTTTTTTTTTTGTATCTGAGTAGCAATTTAGCTGGACTATATTTAGTAAAAGAGATGAAAACATTCGACCTTTCCGAAGCACGATTACTCGCTAATGCATCTAAAAAAAAGCTTATTAAATTTTGGACATTTCTCTATAGTAATTAACGTTAAAAAAAAGTATTGGATGACTTTTAATTGTTTGCTCGTATATTCTTAGTCAGTAAGTCAAGAGAAACTTACCATAAAAAAATATATTATATATGAAATTTTTAATTTTTATACAATAGTAATTTTCTCATTAAATATTAGTTGCGTAATTTATTTATTCTTCATACTCAAAGTATAGAAATCAGCAGTAAAAAAAGACTAAAGAGCCATTCCAAATGAAAATCGAATAAATTTTGACCAAGTTATGGGTGAATAAAGTTGGGTAGTTTCTATAAAAATTACAGTTCAGAAAGGGGTCAAATATTTCAATTTCAGATTTAAATGGGAAATAAATTTGGAAGCCAAGCCATGCTCAAAACGTCATAATGATTATTGCATGCGTTAAAAAGTATAACTCAAAATTAATCATTATTTAGTGGGAGAAACTTTAAAAATTAGAAATAATCTTTGTTTTGTAAATTTTTTAACAAAACTTATAATGAATACTGTTTCCAAATCTATTGATTTAAGGAGTAAGTATATCTTAGACTTTTAGCTTAAGGTTCTACAACAAAAAATTTATTTGGGTTTTCTATGAAAATTTAGAAACTACTCACAATTTTTTAAGAGCCTTTGCAGTCTTCCTATGATCATATTTGGTTTGCTTGACTCTTCTATTTAAGAACTTATTAACTGTTGCCAAATTCAACTTAAAATACACCATTTTTAATAGTTTTAACTATGAAAAAAATATATCTTAATTTTAACTATTGATAATATCAAAAAACCAAAAAACTTGACTACAAAAAGACACCGAAAACTTGATAAGAAAATGTTGATTTTATAGCCTCAGCATTTGGTTGTGATAACTAAACTTGGCCTTATATGTACACTATGTGTATGTGTGTGTGTTAAAATTAAATAAAATAAAATTAAATGTATATAAAATTAGGTTAATGCTTAACAGCAGCAGCAGCAGCCAAAAGGAAACATTCCACACAGTGGCCCCCTTTTATTTTATTGTTATGTAGATGAGGCAACAACACAGCGAGCAAGCAGCGACAATGTCCTGCAGATATAATATAAAAAAAAAAATAAAAACAAAAAAAACAAAAAACGCACTTTCAGCCATTTGAGCCACATACGTAACCCCCCAAGCCAATACCCCTGCTCCTGCCCTGGTCACAAAACATGCGACTTAAACAGGACTTATGGTTATCTGCGCATTTTATGGATATTGCGTTTAACTGAGAAGCATTTTGGCCTGCTTCACAATGTGGCACATAGTCCCCAACCCCATGCCCCGCCAAAAAAAAAGGCACACAAAATAAATGAACTTACTTGCCAGCCATATATGTTTGCTAAATGTTCTATGTAAATGGTAAGAAAGCACTTTAATTTCAGAGACAGAGGCAAAAGATTGCCAGAGTCGTCTGTCTGCTCCCGGCAAGGACATTAATTTAATGACTCAAGTGAATGAAAGTGAAAAGCAACACACAGACGACGTTCAGGCTTCTTTTCTATATATTTGAACTTGATTCAGTTTTAAATATTTTATATTTTTGTTTTTGGTTTTTGAAAATATCAATTAAAAGCAAATAAAATGCAGCGACAAGGCAAATTATGAACTGTGCCTGTTGGAAAAAATGCAATGCAACGAGAGAAATGTTTCCCAAAATAAAATGCGGCCCTGCAGCAGGCGAGTGCGAGTTAAGCCTAGTTAAGCCCACATCTATGCTACATGCTACATGCTGCATGTTGCAGTTGAAAATGCAACATAGAAACTAAAAACTGCTCCAGCTCCGACATCGTCGCGCCATTTGTCGCTCGAGCTAAGCCCACTTAAGCCCTAAAAAACAGCAGCAGCAGCGGCAACGGCAACGGCGGCTGTTCGATTTGACTTATGGGTTCATTTGCTTCACTGTCAGTCCAGTCGACCTCTATTTATAGATGGAAGATGACTCTGATGTTGCTACTCCATACGTAGTACTCTATAATCTGCTCCTCATCATCAACAGAAGACGCAGTTGCCAGCGATTGCACTTGGAGGCTCCTGAGGCCGGTTAATGCCACGTTTACATATATTGCAAGCAAGTTGAAGAATTGAGACAATTGCAGACTATTAAAATATTTAAAAAATTTTATTTTATTTTTTTTGTCAATTTATAAAGTTAGATGGTATTATCATTTTATCTAATAATTTAGTACGTATTATAAAAAGCTACTTGAAATCAACTTGAATCGAAGCAGAAATAGTTTAAAATATTGTGATCTTCATTTGCGATTAATAAATAAATTTTCAGCAATTAAAAATCTTTCTAAAATACCATTTTGGTATGTAGAAAGTATTTTAATTAAATATAATTTTTATAAAAAAAGAAAAAAATATACACACAAAAAAAAACCTTTCTAAAGTACCACGCTATGTATCAAGTATTTAAATTAAATATAAAAATAATAAAAAAAAATACAATTTTATTACACATTTTTTTTAAATTTTTTGAATCTTGTATTTTACTTTTTGCTCGACTGACAATGAAATTTGCATAAAAACTAATTAAAAATTTTTTTTCAAGACATTTCATTTTCTTGACAAACTTTTAAATTTAACAATATTTTAGCAATAATTCCCGTAATTACATTCCGACTGTCATTACCTTATAACTTTAAAACTGAACGTATTTTTAAATATTTAATACATAATATATATTTATTTAATATATAAACATATCTCCACCCAAAATTTACTTGTGTTCACACCTGGTCGAATAAACTCTAACTTCACACTGGCAGTGCGTGTAAACGGGCCTTTAAATCAGTCCGCTGATCAAGTGGACTTGGCAGGTTATGCTGCCACAAGATTCAGTCAAGTGTGTGCCCCAAGTTTTGTTGAAAGTCTTAGGAGGCAGAAGCAAGGCAGTCTGATAATTGACAGCAATTTCACGCGCTGGCAGGCAACGCGTGTCGCTCAATTGTTTCATCTAAAATATGATCAAGAAAATTTTGAAAATTTCCGCGAGAGAATATTTTTCAATTTTAGAATACAATTGAGGCATGACGCCCAAGCAAATTGCCTTGTGAGCTGCCTCATTACATCACTGAGTTGTGGGATGCTCTGTCTGCAGCATAATTAGAAGTGAAAGTGAAAGTGAAAACTGTATTGTATGTCTTTAAGTATTGGGATTAGTTAGCTGGCAAACCGACAGCTGAAGCAGTCTTCATATTCAAATTGTGGGGGTAGTTCTTATTTGTTGTCTTTATTTTCAATAAGGCCCAAGTACAAACAAATATTTAAATATAAAAAAAGATAGGTGACTTGTGCTGGAATTACACGCCTCAGTGCATGGAACGTGAGAATCAAGTCCTGGTTAGTTCCTGGATAGCCCCAGTCACGATGCATTTACAGCAGCTGTGAAATTGTGATTAAAAGGAAACATTTTATTTAGGATGAGTTATTAATTTGAAAAATTAATCAGTTCTTCGTCTAATATATTTTAAAGCAACTCATTTGGCTCGAATTCGAAATCATTTTTCAATTTACTAGAGTACAATTTACAAATCAAATATCACAAAAAAATCGTATCAAATTGTTATTTTAAAATATTTTAAAATTTACTTAAATAGTTAATGAGTTAGTTGATACAATGATGGAGTTAAAGTTTAACTAGTTTCTTTGGTTTTTCTTTGAAAGATTATGAAAGTAGAAAGTCTATGAAAAGTATTATATGCAAACAAAAAATTTCCATAGTAAATGATATTCATAGATTTTAAAATTACATAACTTGATTTGATTTTGATTTTTCCTCTTTTATTAAGTGGCTTTTTATTTCTGAAAATTAAATTTTTACCTGTTATCTTGTCTATTATTTATTGAATTGAAACTTAAATATATTTCTGAAAATCAAATTAAAATTTTTTTTTACCATCCTGGTTGATTTGAAGATTTTAATAAACATATTTTTTTCTTTTATTTGAAAGGATAATTTTATAAATTGCCTAAAATATGAACAAAAAAAATTGTTTTAGTTTTGATAAAGATATTACAATTGGGAATTTTAAGAAAAATCATTAGAAAGTTCAGTTAATGTGGATGTAGTGAATATGTATATGTACAATATAGTTTACAGCATTTAAAAAAACCTTCCATTATATAAAATTGTACAACTTAAATACCATTAACAGCTTAACCCTTATTGATTGGGAATTTTATACAGAAGAACCAAAATAATATGCATTTCTTTACCTTGACTTTAATATAACTGGCATCTTCAAAAATAAAACCTGTAGCAGAAATCTTAAGTGTCTTCCATTAAAATGCCATTCGTTTCGCCATTTTGTTGTTGTTGATGGTGGTGTTACTGGTGTTGTGAACCAGCAGCAGCAACAACAACAACAACATGTACAGTAACAAAACTCCATCGTGCAACCCCTACAAAATGTAAGCCCCCCAATCAAACCCACACACCCCTTTAATTATGATTCAGTGCACACAAACTTTTGTTGCGTGCCTTACGCTTTGTGCTTTGTTGTTGTCCTTGTTGTTGTTGTCCTTTTGTGCTAACTTTTCAATTCCTAATTATAATTAGAGAATCGGTTGTGTTCATAAATATTAAAAAGGGTCGCTACTACGTAGCTCCAACAGTGTTTTACTTGTTTGTTGTTGTTGCTCGACTGCTGGCAACGACATTGCATGAATAATTAACTCAAGTCTTTAGAGGGAACCCCACCACCCCCTTCACCAAGTGGAGCGCCCATTTGCCAAGCGCCATCTTGTTTAGCAACAGAGGAAAAACAACAACAACAACACGCCTGTTCCAAGGATGTGCGACGGCGACATGTCATGAATTTACTTATGAATATTTGCATTTTTAATGTAATTTGTGCGATGCGCTTGTGTGGGAATAACATTTTGTTCAATATGTTCAAAGTGCTGGACATTAATAGTAATCAGGTTTGGTTTCAGATTTAACAGCTATCGATTAATACTTATATTAATATTGCAACGAATATAATTTTTAGTTAATTTAAATTAAAACAATTTGTTTTCAAAACTATTAATCAGATTTTGATGCAAGTTTATATCGAATACAACAACCTCGAAATATCGTTAAGTTTGTGTTGTATAACAGTTTGGACTTGAACCTATTTATAACAGTATATACTCTGTGCTACTCACCACAGATAGCAAAGTCACAAACAACAAAGTGTCTTGGCTGATATTGCGGCGAAACGTTCAAATCGCCGCTGACATTTTAAATTGCCGCAATTTTGCAGCCAAGACATTTTGTTGGTGTGTGACTTGACTAAAAAAAAAACAATTTTCGTGCCTGACGAATTTTAAATACCTTTCCGTGCAAACACTGAACTAACATTTTTTGTTTTTACGCTATCGCTATCAAAATCAGCTACATATACGCACAACAAATATAAGTAGAATGCAATTTAAACATACCCAATCTATTAACACAACATTTTATAAGTTTTTGTACTTTTATATATTTGCATCATAATATATATTATATTATATAAAATAGATTTACTGAAACTCTCACACTCATTCTTTCATGGCCATTGTAAAAAACCTGCTAGACAATTCATCGATCATCATTATTATCATAAGTTTGACTAACAAAAATACCCTAAGTACACAAAAGCATACATCTGTCTGTCTATATATGCTTCTTTGTGCATGTACTATTTATATATACATAAATTAACAATATTACTCAACAGCTACAACTAAATATTAGTTAATCCTTAATGCGCCTAAAAAACTATATACACTAGATAAGTTTTTTAAACCCTTCATAGCCTCAGGAGATCACAGGCCCACTGCAACCATTGTTTAGACGATATTCGGCATAGACCAAGCCCGTGTTGTGCCAATGATAAAAGGCGGCCACAATGATCAGATGCCACCAGTTGTGAGAATGGCCAACAAAGTCCACTTTGCCAGTTAGCCAACGTTCTGGTATTTTGGCTGAATAGAATACAAAGGCCACCAGGCAGAGCAGATACATGACAACAATCCGTGGCACCATCAATCCAACCAGTTCATTCTCCAGTCCACCCATGGCCACGGCCCAATGACCCAACGGCAGGACACCATATGCGGACCACAGCAACAGGACAGCAACTTTGCCATTCATTGAAACATTCAGTTTTGGTATCTGCACAGCAATGGCCAGACCAAACATGCCCAGCGCAATTGTAGAGTATAAGGTTCTCAGAAACTATAAAGAAAATGTTTACAAGTTAGTTAAATATTATAGATTTAAATAAAATATATATTATTGTCATACCGTATGGCACCAGAAGGCATAGTACATGCCACTTATATATATGGCTACCAGGGACAATGAGATGCCTAGGAAATCCACAGATAGAAACAGCTCGTAGTGCTCTTCCGATTTGCATGAGAATATATGATATATGGCCGACATCAACATACATAGACAGAAGCACACAAGCAAACAAACCACAAGCACCTGATCACTGATATCTGCATGTTGACGCAAAAATTGAAAATCAAATATGGTCAATCCAATAAAGAGTATACAGCCAGCCAGATGACTCCAAATGTTGATCTGTTTAAAAACAAAAAAATTAAATTAATAAATATATACATAGATATATAAGTTTAGAACTGAAAGTTCAACTGACTCTGATTAATCATTGGATTAATTATAAACTGTTACTATTCCAAATATTTTTATTTATATACATTGCCAAGTGTTGGTGTGTTAAAAATAATTTTGGTCTCTAATTTAATGATTTTTTCTAAATATATATTTAGTTTGTAGTGAGCGGCGTTGCCCGGCTAAAATCTTGGTTCCTTAATTCTACTTAATTCATTGTCAAAAATCAAGTTTTTACTATTCAACAACTAAATTCTAAATATATAGCTATTAATATATCATAATTAATAAATACTAATACTAAAGTTTTCAACAAACCTTTCTAAAAATGTCTTTATTATTATTTTTTCAAGTTCAACAAAAAATTTAATACATTATTTTCACGCAAATTTTCGGTGTAAAATTTGTCATATTGCAACATATTAAATTTAATTTATTGAATATAATAGTAATATTATAGTCTCTTTTCTTTTATAACAGTTGAAAAAAATCTAAAAAACTGTTTTAATTTTAAGCAGCTTAAACACAGTGCAATCAATGAATAAAGCACATTGAAATCACAAAATTAAATTAATTTTATTTACAACAAACAACTAAACTAATATATAAAACTATAAATCTTTCTGGCCTCTAATCCTTTATACTTTTCACACAGTTCTAATGCTATTAGATTAATCTCAAGTATATTTGGTATTTAATCAAATATTTTCTCACTTATATTTAAAAAAAAAAACTTACCGTTTCATTGGTCCACCAAAACATGCTCTGCAGACACAATTTATTGGACAGGAATGTGCGATATCCACGACGTATATACGGATTGAACTTCAAATGGCTGGGCGCCTGTGACAAAGAAAATTCAAAGAAAAAAATTTTAAGTTATTTAATTTATGGCTCTGCATGGTCATCAAGCCAAACATTAAATGCATATGGAATGAGCAACATTGAAAAATCAAAATAAATAAAAAAAAATAAAGATAGAAGATTGCAGAGCCCGCAACAGAAACCTTTTTAGTGTTGGCCAAGAGCCAAATTAAAAATGGCTAAAGTCTCAATTACGCAATTGAACAAATGAATTAAATGTTCAACAACAAACAAATTTATTCAAATTAATATGTTTTAACGAAGTTTGAATGCTCTATGCTTTAAAGAAGCAAAACTGACAAAAGTAATTATAAAAATATTAATTTTTGATATATTTAAAAAGAAACCTCGATTAAGAAAATATTGAATGCATTAAAAGTAACTAATGTATTTTTTATAAGTATTATTATATTTTTTATTAGAGATTTTGAAGTAGAATATTTAAAATAAAAGTTCGATTCAGAAAATATTGAATGCACAAAAAAAACCTGATTTATTTTTTATAAGTATTATCATATTTTATGGGAGAGATTTTGAAGCAGAAAAAACTCTATTTGATTTTTCGTATTATTGTATAATCTTTGAAAAGAAACTTATGATTTATATACATTTTTCATGTCTATAAGGAATCTTTTAACTACCAATTTCAAAGAGTCTTTGTAGGCAATATTTTATTTATTTTTTTGGTTTGCAATACATTTTGTATCTATGCGGGGTTTTCACTTTGCTTTTTGGTTAATAATAAAATCGACCTTGATTTAGTTTGCTGCGACGGGTATATGTTTTTGTTATTTTATGTTGTTGTTATTAACATTTTCGTGCCTATTTGTATTATTTGGCAATTGTTGCCACGTTTTGCATTTTTCGGCATTATTTTTTTTTTTGTATTTTTGTGGGCTTTTTACAACACGCACTCGCAAATAATTTGGACACACATATGAATGTACAATCGTAAATAAATATGTGCAGACAATAAAGTAAACTTGAATAAAAAAAAATTGGTTTCTTCTATTTTTTTTTGCTTTTTTTTGGCTCGACTTTTGGCCTTTTCTGCTCGTCCCTGGGCGGGAAGACAATGCTTTGTAAATGTGCCAAAAAAAAAAGATAATAATAATAATAAAAGCAAACACAAATTGCGCTCAATTAAAACTTGGCGACAATTGGCGTTGAATTGATAGCCAAAGTGTGTTAGATTGTTAGCATGTTGAATTGATATACATAGTTAAATATATATATATATATTTTTATATACATTTGTGTTGCACTCACATCATCAAAGTTGCACAGCCATTTGAATGTGGACATTTTATCTGGACCATGCCCCAGCACATTTGGCTCCTCATTGGCCGGAAATTGATGTGAGACATCTGTGGCCAGTTCCGAATTTTGTTGACCATCAATCTGCAAAAAAAATAATAAAGAGTTAAGAAGTTAAAAAACTGATCAATTAGCATTGGGTTAAAGTTAAAATTTATATATATATATAATTTGCATTTTTCAATACTTCCGCCTCATAACTGGCCCAAGTATATTTGCAGTCAATTTTCAATGCAATTGTTGTTGACGTTCTTATAATTATAAATAAATTGCGTTTAACAACAACAACAAGTTGGCACAAAGGCGTAGACAGTCACCCAACACTCTGAGGGGGCGTCTAAATTTTTATATTTATACTATAAACATATATTAGCCATATAATCTAAGCAACTAAATATTGACATAGTTTTAGCAACTTTTTAATTTCTATCAAGCATTGTTGCCCCCTTCGCTACGCCCTTGAGTTGGGGGCTTGACTTTAATTTGTTTATCAAGTTTCTAATGCATAACAACAATAAAAGCAGCAACAACAATTGCACATTTGTGTTTATTTATTTATCTGCTTGTGTGTGTGTATTGATGACGTTTTGTTTACATTTACAAAATTGTTTTTATTTTTTTGTTGCATTCTTGAAATGCTATAAAAAGCTTTTTGCACACTTGTTTTTGCGTAATTCTAAGCAGCACGTGTCGATAAACTATTCTATGAAAGCTTAAGCTAAAGGTTTAAATTTTTGTTATATCAGCTGCTACAGCAGTTTGCAGTTACAGGAATTGAAATAAATATATAGGAAAGTCTGCCGGAACATATATATTATTCCCATAAATACTTATGTAGTTGCTTTATTATTAGGGAAAAGTCTACATGATATTTTGTACTATATAGTAAAGACAGATCATATATAGCCCCTTCAAGAAACACTCACAATTCCCAACCAATATTTTCTGTAAAACATTTTAAAACCTGGAATCGCTGAAATTTTGTTGTTGTTTGTTTAATATTTTGTTCAGACACCGAAAATTAAAACACAATTTAACCTGCTACTTATATTTGATTTTTAATATTGAAAATTTGATCAAAAATTGTTATTTTCGTTGCCTGATTTTGATAAAAAGTAGTTTTTCTATCAAAAAAAAATAAAAATAAAAAACTATCGAAAAATATTCTTAATTATAGCATAATAAAAATGACAATTTTTAAAATTAGTTGCTATCTCGAAACATTGCTTATGCAAAAAATTTTTTTGATTTATTTCTAAAATAATAATATATCAATCAGATTTTGTTCAAATCAATCTATACTGAAACAGCTACTGTATAATAAATTAATTCGTTTTGGTCGATTTCAACATAAGAACAATAAAAAAAAGTATCTCTGCCAAATTCGATGAAAATATCTTGAAAATTAAGAGACGAACATGGCTACAACGAATTGAATATTAAAGCTCAAGTTCTATAAGCTTGATCTTATAGTCTATCCTTGATTTACACGGTATTTTTTTTTTAACACAGCTTTGAAACACAACACGGTTTATCAAGAGCGGAAAATTTGAATTCATATGGTTTTTTTTTTTTTGAAGACTCTGATGGCAATGGAAAAACAGTTTGTAAAAATAAAAACTGTTTAGGAAAATTGCCTTGAACTGTTAGACATTTACAAAAGTTTATAAAATTTGAAATTTTTGGTCATTTTAATAAGCATAGTCATAGTTTCTAATGTTTATTATATAATAAAATTAAAATGAAATACAAGTTCTTTTATTATTGAATAGGAAACTCATTTTACGCGAATTTTAATTAAACGAGATTTTTCAGGAACGATATTTTTCCCTAAATCGAAAGTTTAGTGTATACTTTTTAAGATCAGATTTGTAAGAGTATTAAAAGTACTTTTTTAATTGCTGTTAAAATTTTAAATACTTTTACTTTTTAGCTAATTATATAGCTTACAAATCTCTGCCATATAAAGGCGTTTTCTATTTGTTGTATAATTTCTCTTTTAGGTAATAAGAACTGCAACAACTTGTTTGTTATAATGTATGTACTTTGTATATAATTCGTCTTGTTCAGTATATGCTCATATTTTACTAAATATATACATATATATAGTATACAGAGTTTTTTTTTCTTACTAATTCCTTGTATTAACATTTTGTTGTGCGTCTACAATTACGATTGTTTTCCAAGTAAACACAGCAGCAGCTGATTGAGTACCCTAACAAAGTGCATTATCAAATATTTTAACAAAAAAACAAAAAAACTAATTTTAGTTAAAATCATTGTACATTGCTATTATTGACTTTGTAAATAGTTATTAATGGCATACACAGGATGTGCAATTAATTTAGACATTGACGTAGATCGTTTTGTAATGTTTGCTTAAATTATATTATATGCACTTAAGTTGCAGTTTTTAATAAGTATTTATATATCTTACAATTTTTGTTTGATTGCTGCAACCATTGCGTTTCAATTCGGTTGTTGTTGTTGTGGTTATAACTGTGGTTTCCATTTTTAATAACTCTTTTTATTTTTTGTGTAAGATCACAATTGCAAAATGGCTTTAAAAGTCTTTTCAATTTTTCAACTTTTCTTGTTTATTTTGTTATTTATTCATGTTTGTAGTTGAAATTTCAAACATGAATAAATAACAAAATAAACAAGAAAAGTTGAAAAATTGAAAAGACTTTTAAAGCCATTTTGCAATTGTGATCTTACACAAAAAATAAAAAGAGTTATTAAAAATGGAAACCACAGTTATAACCACAACAACAACAACCGAATTGAAACGCAATGGTTGCAGCAATCAAACAAAAATTGTAAGATATATAAATACTTATTAAAAACTGCAACTTAAGTGCATATAATATAATTTAAGCAAACATTACAAAACGATCTACGTCAATGTCTAAATTAATTGCACATCCTGTGTATGCCATTAATAACTATTTACAAAGTCAATAATAGCAATGTACAATGATTTTAACTAAAATTAGTTTTTTTGTTTTTTTGTTAAAATATTTGATAATGCACTTTGTTAGGGTACTCAATCAGCTGCTGCTGTGTTTACTTGGAAAACAATCGTAATTGTAGACGCACAACAAAATGTTAATACAAGGAATTAGTAAGAAAAAAAAACTCTGTATACTATATATATGTATATATTTAGTAAAATATGAGCATATACTGAACAAGACGAATTATATACAAAGTACATACATTATAACAAACAAGTTGTTGCAGTTCTTATTACCTAAAAGAGAAATTATACAACAAATAGAAAACGCCTTTATATGGCAGAGATTTGTAAGCTATATAATTAGCTAAAAAGTAAAAGTATTTAAAATTTTAACAGCAATTAAAAAAGTACTTTTAATACTCTTACAAATCTGATCTTAAAAAGTATACACTAAACTTTCGATTTAGGGAAAAATATCGTTCCTGAAAAATCTCGTTTAATTAAAATTCGCGTAAAATGAGTTTCCTATTCAATAATAAAAGAACTTGTATTTCATTTTAATTTTATTATATAATAAACATTAGAAACTATGACTATGCTTATTAAAATGACCAAAAATTTCAAATTTTATAAACTTTTGTAAATGTCTAACAGTTCAAGGCAATTTTCCTAAACAGTTTTTATTTTTACAAACTGTTTTTCCATTGCCATCAGAGTCTTCAAAAAAAAAAAAACCATATGAATTCAAATTTTCCGCTCTTGATAAACCGTGTTGTGTTTCAAAGCTGTGTTAAAAAAAAAATACCGTGTAAATCAAGGATAGACTATAAGATCAAGCTTATAGAACTTGAGCTTTAATATTCAATTCGTTGTAGCCATGTTCGTCTCTTAATTTTCAAGATATTTTCATCGAATTTGGCAGAGATACTTTTTTTTATTGTTCTTATGTTGAAATCGACCAAAACGAATTAATTTATTATACAGTAGCTGTTTCAGTATAGATTGATTTGAACAAAATCTGATTGATATATTATTATTTTAGAAATAAATCAAAAAAATTTTTTGCATAAGCAATGTTTCGAGATAGCAACTAATTTTAAAAATTGTCATTTTTATTATGCTATAATTAAGAATATTTTTCGATAGTTTTTTATTTTTATTTTTTTTTGATAGAAAAACTACTTTTTATCAAAATCAGGCAACGAAAATAACAATTTTTGATCAAATTTTCAATATTAAAAATCAAATATAAGTAGCAGGTTAAATTGTGTTTTAATTTTCGGTGTCTGAACAAAATATTAAACAAACAACAACAAAATTTCAGCGATTCCAGGTTTTAAAATGTTTTACAGAAAATATTGGTTGGGAATTGTGAGTGTTTCTTGAAGGGGCTATATATGAT